>OU862930.1:28829724-30029724 GCA_917880885.1 Limnephilus marmoratus | reverse complement strand
ATCCGTATAAATAACTTTTCAATTACCGCAATGTGCGTGACAATTTTTTTAGAAGATAGAATGGGTATAGTAAGCTATCCGTAAAAGATAGATATATGCCTTCGCGGACTTTTTTGTAGATCTATAAAAGAGGAATATCCCACCATGCATTGTTTTGTTATATCCCAAAAGGATTAGGCAGCGTTTTCGATGAAAGCTACCAGGCGGCCTGACTTTTTCCGATACTTCTAACAATTATCGTTATGTTTCAACCAATTTACACAAATCCTCGACAAATTACATACCTAAACCTTCCTCACGAAACACTCTGTCTATTGGTGAAAACCGCATGAAAATCCGTTCAGTAGTTTTCGAGTTTATCGCAAACAGACAGACAGACAGACGGCGCGGGGGACTTTAATCTATAATATGTAGAGATGACATTTTGGTTGGTCCTCTGTATATTCTACTAACTGTCACATCTGTTCGTTTCGTTCTGCATAATTTTTTGTTTGAATAAGTTTACAAATGAAGTCTACTCCCAAGTGTAATCATGATACCTTAATTTTAGATAAAAGTTGGCAACTTTACGAAAGATGGATACCGGTGTTTGTTTTTTGGACACCTGCCCGGTTTTTGGGCAGTACAGTAATGCTAAATATTTCCTGATAAAAGTGCAGGATTTCTATGTAAGTCTGCAAATCCACTGGAGCGATTTTTGCCATATATTGGCGCCATTTTAAATGTCTCCTATTGCTTTTCGGATAAAAAAGGCAATTATATCTAAATTCGGCAAAAAAAATAATTTGTAGCTCTCACGTTTGTTATTTTGGACTTAAAACGAAGCTATTGAAATGCTCTATCTATTATGACCATTGATGTCGCAAATCCGAACTTCGTAGACTATTTTATAACTATATTAAAAATAAATTTTTTAAATATTTTTTCACGCAGAATTTCTGATCACAGTTTACGGTTAAGTCCTTTTTCCATAGATATGCACTTTTCATTATCAAATATACCACAGACAATATACAGAAATCGAAAATATTTTACGTTGACTCTAATAAGTACCTCTCACGGCAGTTTCAAAGTAACAACCGCGCAGGATTTGCGCGGTTATAAACTTAACGATTTTTTAATATTTTTTTTATAAATCCTACAAATATGAGATAAACGGTTAAATACAGATTAATTCATTGGCTATATAGCACTGTAATAAGTTTTTATGTCTCCATGTTAAAATTCGAAGGTATGATTTTTTGAATGTTGGCGAAGAATTTAAAAAAATGATCTTCTGAAAATGTCGAGCAAACGGCGAAAAACGTTTTAAAATGCACTGTCGCTCCAGTCGATATAAGTTTTGCATAACACTGTTAATTAAATATTTTGTTCATGTCAGGAATGAATAATTGTAACAAGAATTGGCAGACAGACGTATTATTATGACAATGGACTCTTTTATATCGTAATTTGTGACCTATTATCTAATCTGCTATTTACAAGTATATTTGACTTTGTTCATCTAAAAATGAGGCAGGTAAAGTAGTCCCAGAGAGAGGTATCTTCTGTCTTTTTCATCGATGACGTACATACAATCTCTCTCTGGGACTACTGTGCATGGACGTGGGAGACTGGCCTAATCCGGTATTGGCAGTATTTACCCAATATGGCCGCTAGAGGCGCTAGTGTAGCATGTTGTAATAGAACCAAATTCAAACAAGTAGCCAATAATGCCAAAGATGGCGTCACTTACATTAACAGGTAGCGTGGGGTGCGTCGGCTGGCAGGTGTAAGCACTATTGGATTTATCGACCTCTCCTGGTATGGAGAGGTGGATGGTATGATGATTATTGTAACTGACAGTTGTGAATAATAATACCACATTGTGATTTCTACATGCGTCTACATATATATTATGTATGATGTCATTTCCTTTCCCGGTGACTAGCTGTCACTAGCGATGTGTAGGTTCAGCTGGAGTGGGCTCTTAAACTCAGATCCTTCGCGCGAAGCGGCTTCTCCTCCTACTCCCTTTTCAAATCGACTACTCCCAAAGAACCCGGTACAGTACTTGTAGCCAAAACTCGGCGGGCCGAGTCAGACGGGTGGCGGCGCGGGCGGCGCTGCGCGGTGGCAGTTCGCACTCGTCAAACCCGTGGGTCACGGTCCGAGCCACATGTGGGAGTCGGGAGTAGGTGGCGCATTCGAGTTCTTTTGTGTGCAGGCTCCGGCTCTGAGTTCCAGTTAGGGTGGAACCCGAGCGTCTCGATTCGAGTCATTCCGGAGCAGGTCGGGCGTTCGAGTTCTTTTGCGAACTCCGGCTCCGCGGTCCGGCTAGGGTGGAACCCGAGCGTCTCGGTTCGAGCCATTTGCGAGTCGGAGGCAGGTTGCGCGTTCGAATTCTTTTGCGTGCTCAGGCCATTCGCGAGTCGGAAGTGGCTCCCGGGACCTGCTCCAAGAACTCGAGTACTTTTAAAAGGAAGCACGTCTCGGAGGCCTCCGGAAAAATGCAGAACTTACCCATCTCTAGCTATCACTGGATCCGAGGAACTGGCTATTTTTGCAAACCAGTTCCTATCGGATTTATAAAATGGTCACCAACACCCAAAAGCCGCCCACAGGGCCTAGTAGTGTTATAATGTCTTAATTTTCGCAGTATTGGGGAGAAATGTCCTCTATTTGAATAGTAGGCTTTAATATATTAAATGTCTTGCGTCCTCCTTATAGAATTTCTAGATGGTGTGTTGATGTTAGTTTGGGACAAAATGTTTGGTGTATCAACTGATGCATGTATAATTTTGTGTAGAAGCAAAAAATCGGAAATTTTACATCTGGCTGTCATAGAGTGTAGTTTATAGTGTAAAATTCGGTCATTATACGTTGCAAATTGGTCAGATAAACCTTCGCAATAAGCAATTACACAAATTTTTTTTTTTGTATGGATTCGATTCTATAATTGTGAATCTCATAATTGGGAGACCAAATAGTGGATCTGTATTCTAGAATACTTTGCACAATTGATTTATATAATTTTAAAGTTAATTCTGCATTTTTAAAACAATTTGTGATTGTTAGCGTTGATCCTAATATTTGTGACATACTTTTTGAAATTGTATCTACATGTTTATTGAAGCTAAGTGAGGAGTCAAATATCACGCCCAAGTCTTTAATTGAAGTTATGTTTAATAAAGCGACGTTGAATGTGATATGTGTTTGAAAATTTATTTCTGTTCTTTGTGAAGGAAATTACTGCTTGTTTACAGCAAGTTTAAAACATTTATTTGCTACTGGTTTCGACACATCTGTGTCGTTCACTAGCATTTTTAAAACTATCTTAGAAATTATACAAGTAAGTACAGAAATGATTAGATATTATTAGATGAGGTTAGTTGGAGTGCTGATTTGTGGGGAGGGAGAGAACGGTGGGAGGAGTCAAAATAACAAGGAAACATAGTCAACAAAGGAGCAGTAGTTAGCGAACTAGGAATAGTTATCTTTTCGTAAACAGAATTAACGTTCCCTGATTCTGGTTTTAAAGTTTCTGGTAGTCATACCTACATAATAAGAAAGCAAAGAATGGACGGTTACCTCGAGAGTGTTTTCTCTTGGGGTAAAAATAATCTCGTTGAATTTAATGTTTTGAAGACCCAATCAGTTTTTATTAAAATATCCTTGTTGTTAATTAAAAATTTTAACTTAGAATTAATTGGAGAAATAAAATAAAATTAAGTAACAAATTTACATTCTGAATAAAACTCTTCAAAACTAAATGTCTAGAAATTGTTACATACTTAATGTCCAAGAAATACTAAAAACAGAGTGTGCAATTCACTCGGGTAGAGAGAAATCTTCAGAATGCTAAAGTAGACAAAAGTGGGGAAGAGTTACAAAGCACCCCAAAAAGAGGAAACTGATTATACTATCTCGTTCTCTCGCAGGGTAAATTTTTATTTCATAAATTTTTTATTAGTTACAGATATTTGTTTTTTTTGGTTACCACACTGGGCTCATGCCCGTGTTATGGTAGTCGTATATTTAATATTTATTTAAATTAATACAAATACTATTTTATTAAAACATATGATAAAATATACTAAATAAAATTATGAAATATTTAAAAGTAAGTGAAAAATAAAGAGAAAAAAGATCATATTTTAAAGAAAAGTAGAAATAAAAATTTAAATTTAAATTTTGAAGTACAAAAATTAATAATAAGATTAAATGTTAAGAACTCAAGTGTTCTATACAAATATATAAATTAAAACATATAAGTAAATAAATTAAAATTAAAAAATAAATAAAATTTAGTCAAAAAATTAAGAGAAAAAAAATAACATTTTAAAGAAAAATAGAAATAAAAATGGAAATGGAAATTAAAATTTTGAAATGCAAAAATGAATAATTAAAATGTAGTGTTAAGAACTCAGGAATTCTTTAAAGTACGCTCGTCCATTTTCGAAAATCCAATGTTGTACACTAGGGTGTCCCAGGCTATAAGGGTGAAATTTTTTTTTCGAAATTCAAAACGCATAGCCTCTATTTTTTTTTTCATTTGAACCCAAAAACTTAAATATTAAATATTATTGAGATCGGATAACGATAACCCGTGCCGACTTGACGTCAAAGTTTAAGTTGAAAAGTTAGTATGGAGCTATAGGGACATTGTAGAGTTCATTATTTATATTCAGTAAATAAAGCACATTTATAATATTTATTATGTATTTATAGTAAAAGACACATTAATAATTAAATTTCCTTTTCAAAGTTTGCTTTTTACAATCAGGATATACCTACGTTTCTGTGTTCTTGGCAACGTAATAAAAATTGCTTTTGCTCCTCTTCAACAGTGATTAAACCATGAAAGTCTTGCCTTAATTTAACCGCTCTTTCTGCCGTATCATTAACTGCTTTCTGTGTAAGCTCACTTCCTTTTAGCTTGTTGGAACGAATCATCATTTGACCATAAAGATGGGCTCTTCTTTAGAAAACTGTCATCAATTTTGAGTCGATTAAATAGGGTATTTTTATAAAATAGGAATTGAATTTTATAAATCATCTATTTTGAGTCGATTAAATAGGAACTTGCTTTTGACAGAGACGAAGTCATCGATGTTTTTCTCAGAAATTAAAATAGAAGGAACGGTTATCAATCGTATGGTAAACTATAGAAGAAAATCGAAGCATAATTTACATATAAGACATACCAAAAAGTGGTCACAAAGTTCTTCTTTGGATGCAATGTAATGTTTATCGTGAGTTGATGGGTTTTCTTTAGCTAAGTTAGCAACCATTTTTACTTTAGTTTCTTGATCGACATCATCGTTAAATAAAGACAAAACAGACACTTCATCTGTCAAATACCATAAATGCTGGCAAAACATCTGTAAAGCTGCTTTGGAAATGCTTTTGTCTATTGTTTCGTAAGCTTTCATGGACTTCAAAAAGCATAAGTCCTGATAAGATGCTTTTACTGCTAAAATGCATTGGAGCCAGAATTTGACGTAGGATGTCACGATAAACAGAGATACATCCAACAGAGCTGCCTTATCCTTGTTTGAAATTCTGAATTGGGAGCCTAGTAATATTTTTCACGAATAAATGGCTCTCGCCATCCACCGAGCTTGGTGCATAGCACCTGGAGGCCGAATCTTAAATTTCTTCTTTGTATCTTTACCAAGAAATATTATTGAAAGCTCAATTAATTCACGAGAGTCATCTCTAGCTGTATCTTGTATCCGGAATATTGTTTTGAAAATTAACTTTTATAGTTTCAGCCCGCTCTCTTCGCATTTCTGTACGAATTTTATGGATTGAGGACTTATAGAAAAGTCATCAGTGTTATGCCCTAGTGCCTCAATAGTAGCTTCAATTATAAATACAGAATCTCTCACACTTAACTGACATCTATCTAATGCGGCAACAAACTTTGGAGTTATGAAATTTTTCCGCATACAAGTTTTATCGGGCTGAGAGGAAGGACCACTTAGGTTGGGTCTATTTTCTTGTAAATCTATTATTTCAGAATCAAAAGATGAGTTTTCTTGTGGTGGTTCATAAGATGATGTCGATGGAGCTAACGATGAAAAATATTTAGCACGTCGCTTTTTTTTCTGTAAGTTTTTTGTCCACTCTGGCTAAGTGACCAGGCCAACCTGGTTCTCTTTGGCGCTCCAAGAAGATCCTATCTTCATTTATTTTAATTAGCTGAAGCGCATCGGCATGAGCAATGTAAAACCAATTGTCTAAGATGGAAAGAAACTCTTGTCGACGTTGTTCAAACACTTCTTGTGTTTTTTTCGCATTTTTTTGCAAATCTCTCCAAACTTGGTATAATGAAACTAGTTTCTTAACACCGTTAGGTAATGATTTAGTCGGTGTATGTGCCTTTTCCCAGTAAATAATACACTCACGAATAGTAAGATTTGCGCTTTCATTAACATTTAAATTCACTTCACGAATATTATAGAACAAAACTCCCAGTAATTGTCCATTAGAGGGAAGTTTCGAACCGGTGATTTGATGTTTTACGTCTCCTATTAAAAATATCTGCTTTTTAGAACTTCGTAACTCCACTGACATGTTGACTACTCAAAAGTAATGCGTTTACTAATAAAATAAACAAGTAATAACAAGCAAGCACTGCGAGATATCCGTCGCGCCGTACTGTGCAAGCACAGACACCTTTCGCTGCAAGTCGGCACGGGTTATCGTGATCCTAAGTACGCAAAACTTTTTTTAAAAATGTTTTGAGACCATTCAAACAAAATAAGAGGGTATGCATTAAAAAAATATCACTTTAATTTTTTTGGGACGCCCTATTGTACACGTGTTATAAAAAGAGAATTAGAATTACTTGACTTTATGTCAGTACATCCTATAGATGTATATGTTTGTCTCTTTTTTAATGTCGCTATTTTTCATTTCATCGAGTTTCAAATCACAACGGTGCTAAAGATTTTACTTCAAAAATTAGTTTAACCTCTCCACGAGTATGGCCGAAATGGTTCGGCGAAGCGAAAAAATGCCCAGAAGAGTGTGGCCAAAACATTGCGTCCGTGGCTATTATTCAAACAACGTCATATTTAATGAAAATATTTGACCTGTAGTGGCATCTATGGACATCTGCGCGTAGTTTGTCGAAAGTTTTAGAAGACGTAGCGACTTCCCAGTTATAGTTAAAAATTCTTTTTGCGTCATTTAGCGGTTGTTAGAGGAAGGAAGCAGTTTTTTTCGATGTTGGTTTATTTTCGTTGATTGATGGCGATGACGTTTTAATTCAAAATATAAGATTATTTAAAAATGAACTGAAAAAACACTCACTCCTCACATACAGTTTTTTTGTTTAGTTTTTTTGTTCGCCAAAACTCACTCGCGAAGAGGTTAAAACATTTTATTTTCCAGGTGGAGGCTGCCGAGTCGAACCTTAACTACATCAGCATGGACGGCAATATCGGCTGCCTGGTGAACGGTGCAGGGCTGGCCATGGCTACCATGGACATCATCACCCTCAACGGGGGGCAGCCGGCCAACTTCCTGGACGTGGGCGGCTCCGTGGGCGAGGCGCAGGTCAAGGCCGCCTTCCAACTGCTGACCTCTGACCCCAAGGTCAAGTCCATATTGGTCAACGTCTTCGGAGGTATGTTGGACTGATTACTGTTTGAAGTTTGCTTGGACATCGTAGATTATGGAAACAAGGCAGAAATGGTAAGGAAGCTTGAAGCGAGTAACTTGCCGAGCTACAATCAAACTACACGGACTATCAAAGCGAAGAGTCGATGATAGTTATTTTGGGATAAGAACGGTTCTTTTTCTAGAGCCCCCCCAATTATTTTTATTTAGAGCCCCCGCCCTCACTGTGCCATCTCAATGCCCCCTAATTTTCTCTGGGTCTTTTACTGCCCCCCTGAAAGTTTCATATTTCCCATTTTGAGAACCTATGCTCTATGTAAATGCTCTCTCTCCACTATTGATGTGTAGGTCCAGCTGGAGTGGGCTCTTGAACTCGGGTTCTTCGCGGGAAGACGATCCTACTTCTACTCCTTTTTCAAATCAACTAAACCCGAACCAAGCCCGGAACTCGGCGGTCCGAGCCATTCGCGAGTCGGGAGCAGATCCCTGGGTTCGCCGGCTCCAGTCGAACCCGTGCGTCTAGGTCCGAGCCACTCACGAGTCGGGAGCAGATCATGGGTTCGAGTGCTTTTTTGGGTTCCGGCTCCGAGGTCTAGCTCCGAACCCTTGCATCTCGATCCGAGCCATTCACGAATCAGGAGCAGAGCCCGGGTTCGAGTTCTTCTGGCTCCGATCGAACCCGAGCGAAGTCCGAACCACTTGTGAGTCGGAAGTGGCTCCCGGGGCTCCAAGAACTTGAGTACTTTTAAAAGGAAGCACGTCTCGGAGGCCTCTGGCAAAATGCAGAATTTACCCCTCTATACTCTCCACTAGCTTCAACAACAGGAACAAACAGCCTCGGATAAACGGTATGTATAAATGCTCACTGGCGGTTCTAGACTCTCAACAAACAAATAAGACATTATTGATATGGACGACGTGTGACTCTAGTTTATTTAAATACGCACCGAGACATCTACGTATGTCACATCAGAATGAGTTTTCCTAAGGCAGTAAAACTAAGAACAGACTATCGTTTGAGCTAAAAACAGACTAAATGGCTCTAGGCCAATAATGCCTTTTTTCATGCAATGCTTCAATTACGAAATTACTGTCAGATTGCACTCGTTTTACGGAGGACTGTATTTGGCAGGAGCTCAGATTTCCATCGGTTAATCAGTAGATAAAATATAAATTGTTAAATTTCAGGCATTGTAAACTGCGCCACTATCGCCAGAGGTATTATCAGCGCCTGTCGCAGCATGGAGCTGACGATCCCGCTGGTGGTGCGGCTGGAGGGCACCAACGTGGGAGAGGCCCGGCAGCTGCTGCGGGACTCCAAGCTGCCCCTCCTGGAGGCCTCCGACCTAGACCAGGCTGCAGCCCTCGCCGTTAAACACTAAACAACACCCAAAACTTGCAGTTCCTCAACAAAGTCTGGAGAAAATAGTTTATTAAATAAAACACTGAAGAAAAGTAAAGAAAAAAAATATGTTCCCTAACCTAATCTCTTATTTTATCATGTTCTGAAGGGTGTTTTTTATCTTTTGTTTTAAAACAGTGTCACAAGACAAAAGGGCAAAATCTGTCAGAAATCGGAAACCGTTTGTTACTCGTTATCGGCTGTCGAATTTCTGTGATTTTCTGTGGCCTAAATTGTCAATTTGTCTGTTAAATGGATTAATTACACGTACTTAAAAACACAAATTACTATTTATTACTTACTAACTGGGGTACCCGACTTCTCTCAGGGAGTTGATATGAGATTGAACTGAAGTTCGAACCCACGATGGATCTTGCTTTGTATACCCCTACCAATGGGTAGCCCCACCCACACAAAAAAGCTTCGAATGGTCCACAATGTTCCAGAACATTCCACAACATTCGAGAGTGTTCTGGAATGTTCCACAATGATCTGGGATGTTCCGTATGATCTGACTATTCCCGAACATTCCAGAATGTTCCGAAATGTTGAGGAATGCTCTCGAATGTTCTAGAAATTTCTAGAGGGCAAAATTTCCGATCCTTATATCTTCAAAAGCATGCCCTTCAGGTAAAAATGGGAACCTTCTTCATGGATGGGTGATAAATAGAGACACTGATTCATAGCTTTAATTTTGCATTTTCATAACGTTTATAGCTAAATAGGATAACGTCAAGGAATGGGAGTCGGCAAGAGGGGAAAAACAATTAAATTGGCAAAATCACTTAAAACATGTTTATTTTATCATTGGTTGAAACTCAACATGGTACATGTTTCTACAGTAGAGTGCTTCATGTTCGTTCTACGATCTGTCAATACAAGATTATAGCAACTAAAAAATCTTTCTGCGTCAACACTATTCGCAGGGGCCCACACAGTCATCAGAGCTGATTCAGCAAATTCTCTGTGAACAATCTTTACAGCTAAAAGTAGCTGAATTATGTCTACAGTGACTCCATCCCTCACTTGCTCTACAAGCTGTCTTTGAAAATACCTGTTACCTTCCAGGAATTTACTGTCATCAACAGATTTAAACGTTGGAGCAAGCCTACTTTTACTTGCTAAAAGAATAGCGTCTGATCGCCGCTATTTCGCGTTTTAACGTTTTTATCGCTAAAAACACCATTTATCGCTTTAATTCGCGAATATATCGTTAATGCGATGAATCAGTGTCTCTAGTGATAAAGGGCTACCACACCATATAACTCCCTTGATTGTACCAGGACTCGTTTCTGATTTTTTAATCATTTTAAAATCTCAAATCTATTATATAAAAATTGAATCTATTATAATTGGTTCTAAAACCGGTGTTGCCATAGTAATGATACTTTTTTTTCCTTTTTATCAAATTTCTACACTTTCTTGACGGACCATTCAAGTTTCAATGCAAATCGCGATATTCTAGACTTTTGGCATCCTTCTATAATAATTATTGTTAAATCTTAGATTTGTGACATTCTTTCTACTAGAATTGTGATGATCTTTCCTTATTCATCCAATAATCTTAAGATTTTTGGTAAACTCCATCCAATTGCACGCCATTGTAAGGTGCGAATATTCACAAAAATATTCCAAAACATTTGTTGAAAGCATTCAAATAATTACAGCCTTACTAATTAATTAATCTTGGAGAATATTGTTAACAATTGATAAACAACTGTGTATAAACTGCCAAAAAATAGTTCTTGGAAAAATATATACATTGTTTATCCAGAGAGTTGTTTATCTCTTGTATAAAATTTCTTAAAGAATTTCGGAAGAATTCGAAGGCATTTTAAATGTGCTTTATATTTCTCCTTTTTGAAGATGTCGTAATAACCAATACCATTTTAAAAACTAGATAAAATTACCTTTTAGATTTTTGTATTTGAACTTTACTTCAATGTTTATAATTTGGAATAATTTAATTTCAAGCATGAAAAGTTGAGGAAAAAAAACACATATTTTAACTCCAAATCTTGAAAAATTGTGAACATTCCTTTTATTTAAGAAATCTGCAAGAAAACTGTCACTTTACTTTTTATCTCATTTATACAATAAAAAAATTATTAAAATAATTCCTTAGAGAACACGGAAAAAATTAACATTTTGGATTCATTGTTTGCACAATATTTATTTATTTATTTTCGGGAAATCGACAGTTTACATTTTTCCAGTTTGTACATGTTTGTATAGCCAAAATAAAACCATTATGGATTTCCTCCATGTGACTTTACCTCTGATTAACAGCATAATAAAAAAATTAAATAATAAATTTATAATAAAGCAGTATGAGATCAAAAATTTTATAAAACAAAAGATTAAGTATATAAAACTAAAATTTACATAAAACATAAAATATCAATACATTGGTAACCATAAGAAGCCAGATTGTACATATAAATCAAATCATAACAGAATTAAAGATAAACGATAGAAACATAGACACATAACATATTCATGAAACATCAGAGAAATACTCTAATATAAACATTGATTTCTAAGATTTATATCAAAAATCAGAACTTTCATAGAATTTTTATTAAATTCACATCAATTTATAAGAAATAACCCCACTATTTTAAGAGAGGAATTTCAAGTGGCAGTCTAATAAATGCAACGTTGCCAGCTCTTTTGGAGCACAGTTAAAGACATTTTTTATTAGTAAAAAATCGAATCTGGGCTGTATAGTCTTTATTCAAAGTGTATCAAGCACACCGTTTAATGGTTGGGAAGTTTTTTTTATTAGTAAGGCTGAAAATTGTATGTTCGTAGGTTTAAATCTATACTTAATTATGCATTGCAATATCAAAGCCAGACTAGAAATCGGCACCTGTAATGTATCTTAAGAAAAAAGACATTGGCAATAATCTGTTATAATAGATACTTTTAGCAATATGTAAAAAAGTCAAACCTGCAAAGAACTGCAGTCTATAGTTGTCAATAGATACAAAATGCGTTGTTATTCTACACAAATAATTTTATACTGAAATACTTAGAATGAGATGTTTTACTGAAATTCAAATGTAACATTATGTATTTTTGTCAAACTCATGGCAGATTCGTGGAAAATCATGGGATATTATAATTATTGTAGGAATTGTCAAGCTTTTTTTTTTACATTTCACGCAGTAGGTTCTGAGGAAAATAATATTCCTCAGGGCCTTTGTCATCTTAGGGGATGCTGTGTGGAGGGTTTTTTTAAGGAAAGGAAGAAGAGGAAGTTCTAGGAAGGAAATAGGTATGGGGGGTAGGTAGGAATCTGAGGGTCTATGTGTTCAAGAGTGATGACGTAAGAATCCATCCCTTCAAAAGGCGAGGCAAGGAGATGGACTGAATTATTCTGGCTGGAGAGGTCAAAAAACCTCCTTAACCAGTCTCACTCCATCCGGCCCGCCACGCAGCAGGCGGGCAGACATACCTCATAGTCCTGGGTCGATCGTGAAAGACCTGATCGTCGAAACCCGCTCACGATCCATCAAAGAGCGAGCGGGTTATTTATTCGTCAGCACCCGGGTCTTCCGGGACCCGTAAACCGCGACACACTCGTGCGACTTACCAACTACGACACATTCCTGCACCCCGTGACTCACGGACCGATCGCCGGGTGCCCATGTGGCGAGTGGCGAGACGTGTTCAGCTGTGTTCAGACGGGTCTCGCGACCCACTTCTCGCAACCGCTCTACTACTGCAACCTGGGTTTCAGGTGCGGATGTGGCGGGGCGAGCGACGTTAGATAGATGTATAAGAGAGAGCGAACGGGTTGTCAACACTCGGGTTTCGCCGCCCGCTCTCGCGGCTCAGGTACCTAGTAGAAAGTATCCTGCTTCTGCCCGTGTGTCAAGTCGATTTAGTATATTCGATTGTTTAGTATATTCGATTTTTGAATATTCAACTAGACACGGAGTCGTTTTTAATAAGAGCGTATCTTGGTATTTGTTCGTTTTAGAATGCGATTTTTCTATTTAGTCTTAAGTAAAATAATTAATCGTAATATTCATGTTATTTTAGTTACAGGTAGTTTCTCCTTTGCAAACAAAATTATCCCGCGGTTTTTTCAAGTAAGGTGGTCCCAACCTTGAGAAATAATATTATTCTGCCTGTTATTATATAGATGCATTACTTTGCCGATTTGGATGAAAGAGTTTATTTCTTAAATTGTTTTATTTTTAAGTAGGTTTTAAATATCTCTACATTTCAAATAGATCCTATAAATATTTATGGCAGCCCAAAAATGTAAAGTGTTTGCTGTCGGGGTTTTATAACCCAATCTTAGATAAACTCTTGTAATCATAAAATACGCAATATTTATTAATCCCCGAGGTTTAAGGTGTAACTTTATTGGTGTACCCTTTTTGGCCAACTTTAAAAGTTTTATTGTTTTATTTAAGAATTAGAGAAATGAGAATCTTTTTAATCTCAGTTCTCACCATTTCTTCATGTACCTTGAAATTTTATATTTGAATATTTTTCTTTAAATATGGTGACATTTTTAAGAGTTAGTTTGACTTGACGGGTCTGGGCGGCGACCGGCGCGAGAAACTCGATTACCGAGTTTCGTATTTTGTGTCGCGAAAAGAGCGGGTCTTCGGGACCCGCTCGTGACGCCAGTGGGTCGTGAGCGACCCGGGTCGTGTAAAACGATCGATCGACCCAGGACTAATACCTCACCTTAACCCGTGCACCTCTGCTAAATCGCCAAACGTAGCTACGTGTGTGACCTATGGCACAGGCATTGGTTATTCAATTAATGGTGGCGGTATTTATAAAATATTCACTTCTTGCAGTGTACTGATAATTCTTCCGATTAGCAATACAATTCCCTTGATCGGGAGTTTTCAATAGTACTTCGGTTCGTCAGAGTTTATGCCTTGTTTATTATCTTATCCTATTTACAATGAATATCTAACTGGACTTAACGTCCGTTCTAAAGGATGCTCTGTGTTGATCTGAAGAGCAGACAGCCGCAGAGTGCCTGTAGATCGGATATTTTCGTAAAGGTTCAAGCGACCTCTGTTGAGACATCTTAAAATTACATATATGTTTTACATTTGATGACAATGTTATATTTGATGACAATTTTATATTTGATGACCATGTTACATTTGATAACAATGTTACATTTGAATTTTTGTGAAACACTTCAACCATGTGAAATCATTTTGTTTCTGTGTCGATCTAATTGTTCCTTGTGATAGCTGTTTCTCCTTTTGTCAGGTTGTCACAGTTGATACCTAAACTGAAATGTTACAGTTATTCACAATTGTTACCTCAAATAAACCAACTTCTGTCAGAAGTTCACCCATACCTCAAGAACCAAATACAAACCTAGCCATACTAAATAATATTTATTTATATATGTATATAGTTTGGCCAAAAACAAAAAATCGTTCCTTAGCGTTCTCTGAAATGAAGATAGATGCGAAATGCATCTACAAATGCTTGCGAACTAACAATATAGCAAGAAAAATATTTCTGCACTCCTTCTTTTGTTTGCAGTCTAGCTACAGTAAAGATAACTGGTATATACCAGCTTGATCAAAATGTTTTAGGACAGGCCACCGTGTGACGCTGTCAGTCACCCGATTGGAATTCTTTTTTTTTTTGTTATGTTACCACATCTGTCATTGACACTTCCCTCCAAATTTCAGTGTCATGGCTTAACGTTTGTAAAAGTTACGCTGTAGGGAGTACCTCTACCTTTGTGCGTATTTCAGATTTTTTAACAAAATAATAATAATACTTGTATGATTATAGCGCCGTTTTTGTGAAAAATCACCTCAAGGGCGCTGTACAAACTTATAATACATTTCTAAAATCTAAAAAAACTACAAGCTAGACAAACAATTAAAAACAACTTATGACTAAAAATTGCATACACCGGTTCATTGATCACCGATACGAAAATATATGTACAATATTTTGACGAATAATCCAGGCGCTATACAAGAATGAGGCCGCTATAATTAGATGTGACAATGATACAAAAGAAGCCAGTATAAGACAAGGGGTGAGACAGGGATGCTCTCTGTCACCTGTTCTTTTTAACGCTTATACACAAAGTGCGATTGACGACTTGAGAGAGAGAATGAGTCACAGAAAAGGTGTAAAGATACACGGGCAAAAGGTGGATATGATAAGGTTTGCTGACGATATTGCATTGGTTGCTGAAAGCGAAGAAGAACTGCAAGAGGCCTTAACAACCATGCAAAGCATTCTCCAAAATAACTATAACATGAAGATAAATAAAGACAAAACAAAGCTGCTGACTGTAGGCCGAATGCAACATCAGATGCGAATAGAGATGTCAGGAGTTCCACTAAAGAACGCCAAGGAGTTTGTCTATCTCGGGAGCAAAATAACATGGGACGGTCGGTCTAAGAGCGATGTCGACAGCCGTATCCACCAGGCTAGGCTTGCTTTCAATAAAAGGTCGAAAATAATTGAATCAAATAATATAGACCTAAAGCTGAGAATACTCCTCATCAAGACCTATGTATGGAGTATCTTGATGTACGGCTGCGAAACATGGTGCCTATCCAAAAGAGATAAACGGAGACTAGAGGCTTTTGAGATGTGGTCCTATAGAAGACTATTAGGAATTTCCTGGAGAGACCACATTACAAATGAGGAGGTTCTCCAAAGAATCGAAGGAGGAAGGCACCTGCTCAGGACCTTGTCCGAAAGGCGTGCAAGGTGGATCGGCCATGTAATACGACAAGAAGGCCTCTTGCATTCCATAATGGAGGGTATGACCGAGGGGACAAACTCTAGGGGACGCCCACGCCGAGAGTACCTGGGGGACCTGCTGGTGGACGTGCGCTGCTTATCATATGCAGACCTCAAAAGAGCCGCACAAGACAGGGAAGAATGGAAGAGGAAACTAAAGGAAATTGCTGCAAACCAATCCCAGGATTGAAACCAAAGAGAGAGATTTTGACCAATGAACGCGATGCGGCCTAAAAATTAATGCAAACAGGACCATACTTACCGGGGAGGTCGTCTGAAATTAACACTGTATATTGTCCATTTAAAGAAATTTAGATAGAGTTTGCACGCAGGGGACATAATTGTGAATACATGTTATTTAATCCTGAAAAATATTTTAATATTAATATGTAGGTAATATATTCTGAAACAAGTCTGAAAATGGCATCAATTTTGCACCACAAGATTGCACCGTCGCACAATGCGATCCTTGTCCATGAGTTTTTGACCAAAAACAACACCAATACTATCCAGCAGCCTTCGAATTCACCTAATCTGGTTCCCTACTACTTTTTCCTGTTCAACTGACTTAAAAAACCGCTTCGTGGAACGCATTACAGCACCTGAGAGAATGTCGTGAAAAAATCTAAATTGGCTCTGATAGACATATTGAAAATTGAGTACAATCGGTGTTTCGAGGATTATATTGAGCGCTGGCGTAAGGGCGTTGCAGTCAATGGAGAGTATTTTGAAGGGAACCATATCGATTTTGATGAATAAACTTGTATTTTAGATTTTATGAATAAAGTCCTAAAACTTTTTGATCAAGGTGGTATACTGATTTTTTTTTAATTATCCATAAATAACTAATCCATCTAATACTGGATACCAAGAAAACCAGTATTTGACGGCTACATCAAAACCAAATACAGAAAACCACATTGCATACATAAACGCACACTCCACCACAATCTACATTATTTGTTTGCAATTAAAGAATTTTATTTTGCAGAACTTTAGTGGCAATTTTTTGAGAGGTAATTATAATTATCAAAAAAATAATGGAAATTAATCATTGAAAAATAAATAAAAAAGCTTTTTCTTGGGTACAGTTTTTAATTTATGTACGACAAATTTGTATTCCTACCTAAATTGATCATTTGTAATTTAAATTTTTACTCCCATCAAATTGCCTTTTTTAATCATTTTAATTTCTTATTTCTATAATAAATAAGGTAATTTTTTTTTATTAGTATCATTAACTCGCAAATAATTGCCAAAGTTGCCTCTAAAATCATGAAAAATTAATTTCTTTAACGGCCTATATTTTACAATTTAAAACACAAATTAATGTAAAATAGCACAAATCCGTACTAGATATTTACTATATCTTTTGATAAAAAAAAATTATTTCAATTTGGTTGGGAATTTTGGCCTGTAATACAAAATTAGGTTTTGTAAGAAAAAGGCCGCGCAGCTGTTCCTCTTGGGGCACATTATCCCCTGGTCACCCTGTATTACTTTATTTTATTTGTTCTACTCAAATAAATAAGAATCTGTTATTATTTCTGCTTAAACAAATTATAAACCAGTTCCCATGAAGATAAGACAAAAAGTCAGTTTTTTTTTTAACTTTTGAAACAAAAGCAAACTGCAATCATTCCGGCAATTTTAAACATATCAAATTAATGTTTGTTGGATGGTGCAATAGATTCCTAAATTTATATTAATCATGGAAGATAATTTTTCTAAAACAAAAAAAAAATCACCAGTTTAATAGAAATTTAAAAAAAAACACTCTGTATCATGCATGACCCAATATAATGAGTATCAGTCCCCCCTATATCATATTATTATAATTAAGTTTTTTTTTTATGAATGTTTAAGGTTATTTTTACCATTGTTATTAAGTTGACAATAATAGTTATATACGTATGTAGTTTAGGTAATTAGAGTTGTACATAATATTTTTTCTTTTGTTTATCTGGATTTTTTGCTAAAATATATACTTTATACAACAATTTGTCTTTCATTCATAATTTTCTCAGGGTCCAAATAAATGGGATATGGTTTGTTAAATGCGACAGGGTATTTTTAAACAGGACAGGTTCCTTTTAAAAGAGATCTTTCTTTATGAACGGGCAGGATCTTATTAAATGTTTATAAAGACCCTGACTCGATCAGTGATTTAATAATAAACCGTGTTCATTTATTATGAAATCAGCGATGATACTAGTGATGAAACAACAATGAATCTAGTGCGAAAGACGCAATGAAATCACAGATGCAATAAGCAACGATACTTGTGATGAATCTAGGGCGAAAGATGCGATGAAATCACAGATGAAATCACGATGATACTAGTGATAAAACAAGCGATGAAGCTAGTGATGAAAACGAGATCAAATCACTAGTGAAATAAGCGATGATACTAGTGATGAAACATACGATGAGCTAATGATGAAAGACGAGATCAAATCACTGGTGAACCATGTGATGAAGCCAGTGTTGAAATAAAATGCATTGTAAACTTTGATGAAAACAGTGAAGAAACATGCGATGAAATACGTGTTGTCATAAAATTTGTTATAAACATTATGTGAGCACATTATTATATGAAACATGCGACGAAGCTGTTGATGAAATAAAATTCGTTATAAAATTTGATGAAACATGTGATGAAATATGAGATGAACTGAAACTAGTAATGACATAAAATTCGTTGTAAACTTTGATGAAAAGAGGGATGAAACTAGTGATGAAATAAAATGCGTTGTAAAAATAGTGTGAGCAGTGATGAAATATGCGATGAAACTACTGATGAAATAAAATGTGTTGTAAAAATAGTGTGAGCAGTGATGAAACATGCGATGAAACTACTGATGAAATAAAATGCGTTGTAAACTTTGATGAAAACAGTGATGAAACATTCGATGAAACTAGTGATGTCATAAAATTCATTATAAATTTTATTAAAACAGTGATGAAACATGCGATGAACCTAGTGATGTCATAAAATTCATTATAAATTTTATCAAAACAGTGATGAAACATGCGATGAACCTAGTGATGTCATAAAATTCATTATAAATTTTATTAAAACAGTGATGAAACATGCGATGAACCTAGTGATGTCATAAAATTCATTATAAATTTTATTAAAACAGTGATGAAACATTCGATGAACCTAGTGATGTCATAAAATTCATTATAAATTTTATTAAAACAGTGATGAAACATGCGATGAACCTATTGATGTCATAAAATTCATTATAAATTTTATTAAAACAGTGATGAAACATGCAATGAACCTAGTGATGTCATAAAATTCATTATAAATTTTATTAAAACAGTGATGAAACATTCGATGAAACTAGTGATGTCATAAAATTCATTATAAATTTTATTAAAACAGTGATGAAACATGCGATGAACCTAGTGATGTCATAAAATTCATTATAAATTTTATTAAAACTGTGATGAAACATTCGATGAAACTAGTGATGTCATAAAATTCATTATAAATTTTATTAAAACAGTGATGAAACATGCGATGAACCTAGTGATGTCATAAAATTCATTATAAATTTTATTAAAACAGTGATGAAACATTCGATGAAACTAGTGATGTCATAAAATTCATTATAAATTTTATTAAAACAGTGATGAAACATGCGATGAACCTAGTGATGTCATAAAATTCATTATAAATTTTATTAAAACAGTGATGAAACATTCGATGAAACTAGTGATGTCATAAAATTCATTATTAATTTTATTAAAACAGTGATGAAACATGCGATGAACCTAGTGATGTCATAAAATTCATTATAAATTTTATTAAAACAGTGATGAAACATTCGATGAAACTAGTGATGTCATAAAATTCATTATAAATTTTATTAAAACAGTGATGAAACATGCGATGAACCTAGTGATGTCATAAAATTCATTATAAATTTTATTAAAACAGTGATGAAACATGCGATGAACCTAGTGATGTCATAAAATTCATTATAAATTTTATTAAAACAGTGATGAAACATGCGATGAACCTAGTGATGTCATAAAATTCATTATAAATTTTATTAAAACAGTGATGAAACATGCAATGAACCTAGTGATGAAGTAAACTGTGATGAAAACAGTGATAAAACGTGCGATGAAGCTAGTGATTTTTTTTTTTTTACATGAGCTCCACACAGAAGGCCCTGAGGAAAATAATTTCCCTCAGAGCCTATGTCATCTTTGGGGATGCTGTGTGGAGGGGTTTTTTTTAAGGAAAGGAAGGAGAGGAGAGTTCTGGGAAGGAAAAGAGTTTAAGGGGTGGGTAGGAATCTGGGGTTCAGTGTGTCCTGGTCATCCGCCTCCAAGACCTAGACAAACCTCACCCCATGAACCCGGGCACCCCTGCTAAATCACCAAATGTAGCGAACCACTTGGGGATGCAGGACGCGATGAAGTAGCTGATGAAACTAGTGTAGCACATTTATTTTACGTTTTCTCCACACAGGATGCCTTGAAGAAAATATGGCCTAAATATCTAATAATATCAGGGCCTATGTCATCTTTGGAGGTGCTGTGTGGAGGGTCTTTTTAGGAAAGGAAGTTCTGGGAAGGAAAAGGGTATGAGGGGTGGGTAGGAATCTGGGAGTCAATGTGTACAGGAGTGACGAACTTATAAATCCATCCTTCCCACTGCGGTGCAAGGCGAAGTTCCGAGAGAGTACGGCTGGAGAAGTCAAAGGGACTCCCTCAACCATTCTCTCCCGATCCGGCCTGCCATACAGCTGGTGGGCATACGCATCCGCCGCCAAGAGCCGGATACACCTCACCCCATAGACCCGGGCATCCCGGCTAAGTCACCAAACGCAGGGATCCAGGGTGGCCTATGGCGGAAGTGTTGGTTATCCAATAAATGGTTCGGACGGCGGTACCCATCCCGTAAATAACATTTCAATAGCCGAAAGATTAAATATTTTTTACATTCATTTTTTTTTTTTTCATTACTTAAACTGTTCGGCAACACTGATATGTCCCATGCACTACTCTAGTGCCCTACTTGTATCTGCTAAGACAATTATTGTTACAGTACATGACACCACACACAAAGGAACAATCCCATTGGCTTTATTCAGATTCGCCGAAGCAAAGTTTAAAAACGAATTACAAAGCATAACTCACCCCTGGCGGGTGCGGTGAACGCAAGCTCCATCGCGAACGGCTTCCACGCCGAGACTAAGCGTCACAGAGTGTGCATCGTGGTGGGGATTTGGCAAAGGGAAACCAGGCTACGCGCCAGTGTAAAGATTGCGCGTAAAATCGCTTTTCGCGATTGCAGCACCTTGGAGACCTTATTTTACGGACAGCCCTCGTACTTTATTTAAAACTATGTAAAATCAAGTCCTTCCGATAGATGCAGTAAAGTCGATCGGATAAAAGGACGCAGTTGTGATAGCGGGGGTGATTTCCTCACGTAAACGGCGCTATAGAAATAATCCTAATAATATAATGCTTACCGCAAACTGAACTCCAATAATGAGATGAAGATTCACAAGTTTCCCGCCTGTTACTACGAGATTCCGTACACCTTGTATAGGGTATTCCAATAAGAGGTGTTATTTTGAATAGCCCGCTATTTCGGTAGATGTCACTTTTGAAGCTGTCATTTTTTTGACATTTGACAAGTAGAAACTACGCCATTAAAAAAATGGAACGAGACACGCTTCAACAACGCATTGAAATTATTAAAATTCACTATGATTCAATTCAATATGAATTCAAAATGAGGCTGGAGCAACAGTTACGGTGAATAGATTGCGCTATCGAGAGATGATTAATGATTTTTTATGGCCGGAAATGATCTGGACGACGTTTACTTTCAACAAGACGGCGCTACGTGTCACACAAGCAACGAAACCATTGATCTTTTACGGGAAAAGTTTCCGGACCGTGTTATCTCTCGAAGAGGTGATCACAATTGGCCACCGATATCTTGTGATTTAACACCTTGCGACTTCTTCCTTTGGGGCCACGTGAAAGAGAAGGTCTACGCCAACAGCTCAGCGTCGATTCAAGACCTCAAAGATGGAATTCGTGAGGCTAACGAGGACATAGGGCAGCCACTTTGCGATTTGGTTATGGAAAATTTCATGTAAAGGATATGGTCCTGTAAGCGTGGTCGTGGTGGTCATTTGCCTGATGTTATTTTCCACTATTAACGGCATACCTTCCTCTTTATAATGAAATAAACATCTGATCATTTATATTAAAAAATGGCATTTTTCTTTGAATATCAAAATAACACCTCTTATTGGAAAATCCTGTATATTTTAAATGTTACCAAATTCAGTTTTGGTTGGAATATTTCGAGTGAAATATGGTCAACCTTAGTCAGCCAATTATTAACTTGATTTTTCGCAAACCTACATCGAGTTTTTGTCACACCTGATAAATTAAGATAATTATTTTGGGCCGATTTATTTTTAATTTTGAAGTAACATATTTCATGTCTATTGTTCCAGTCACGAACCGAGGTGTGACCGCCCTCAATGGAAGTAATCAAATGTCTGTGAAATTGTTAGGTACTAAAAAGATAAAACGTTACCACATTGTGTCAGTGTGTGCCAAATTTACATAAATGCATATAATTCGGGACCTGAATGTTTATTTTAGGTCGAGTTGAACATAAACTTACGTACTTACCAAAACGAGGAAGTTGAAGCGGCTTATCAATGTTTAATGTGAACTATCTTACCTTAATTATCACGCTATTTCTCCTCAGGGTAAGCAGATGGGATCTGTCCTGGGCATACTAAGGGTGGGTGACGACTGTATGGGAAAAAAAATCTTGTTTGGAATTGTCTAATCAAGGGCCGATCCAGGATTTTTTTCTGGGGGGGGCACAAGGGGCGGACGGGCAAAAAAAAACAACAATTACTATTAGAATTTTTTCTGGGGGGGGCACAAGGGGCGGACGGGCAAAAAAAATCAACAATTACTGTTATTTTTCCTGAGGAGGGGGGGCACAAGGGGCGGACGGGTGAAAAAATCAACAATTACTGTTAGGATTTTTTTCTGCGGGGGCACAAGGGGTGGACGGGCAAAAAAGTATGTGTAGGAAGGTTTATGAAAGTGTCAAAACAATCGAAAAATTAAATTTTTTAAATATACTGTTTTAGCTTCTAAGTGATGGAATCTCCACAGTACACAAAAATCCGTCAGGGGGGCACGTCCCCCCCCCCTAAATCCGCCCTTGTGTCTAATAGTGATGAAAGGGTGTTTAATGGAAATATAAAATCACGTAAGTTTTTTAATAATATTTATATATCATCTTCTTCCTCCGGATTGACTTTGAAATTTCACATAATAGAGAAAACCTTACCATTGTTAAATCTTTAAAAAATGTTAAATAGACCATTAAAAATGCAGTATTTTTACTAAAACACGAAATAAAAGGAATATTTTGATTTATCTAACAAAAAAATTATATGAATGTTTAAAAAGCGAAGGTTACTGACATCTAGCGTAGCATTTTGTTTTTGTGTTAGGAATTATGTTATAAATAATATGCTTTTAGGCAAAAGCGCTCTCTTATCTGTTTGATCTCTTGGAAAACAGTTAGAATTAACTAGCAAATGGTCTGATGACCGTGATCACACTGATCAGTGCTTGTCGGGTCGGGAAAAAGTTATTGTAACATGTGCTTTATAAAGTGAATAAACAAGTTGAAATTCGACATTGAAGGGTGATTGTTTTCATTGAAGTTCTTCTGCCACAAAAAACCATTCTCTAACAATGAATATAATTCAAATTATCTCAAGGCAGTGTATTCAAATACCAGCAGAATCCTTTTTACTCCCAAATTTCGGCATTATTTTGAGAGACTCAGTCTTGGGACTTTTTGAAAATGATTTCGTAAAAATATACTATATTTGCTATGGAAGATTACAAGGATTCATAGTAACTTTTATATACACTGGAAATGGTGACCGGCCAACTTAGGATGAAATCAACTCAGAACCACCTCAGAAAGACCATTAACACTGATGATAAAAAAAATATTTAAAAATTGGTTATATAGGTTAAGTTGGGTTAGAGTTACCGGTTATTTTAAAATTAATTTTTTTGTTGCTTTTAATGACCTTTCTGAGGTTTTCCTGAGTTGGTTTCATTCTGAGTTGGCATGGAACCAGTGGAAATGGTTCCATGCCAACTTCTATTACATTTATGGCGAGCATTCGAATATTGCGTTCATCATTATCTCAAAATTGTAGAGTTTGGAGATGTCTGACTAATCAACTGGATGATTGATGTGCATCTTGTATGTTTTTTCCCCTTTTCACTTTTCATCTCTATTTATTTTGGAAAGCCCTACTTCATAGCACGAACGCACGCCCATAATGGTTCCTATTATACGAGTCCTATAATTTCAAAACCCGCTATATCCGATTTTTTGATGAAATGATCTGAGTATGACATCTTGTTCACATTTTTGCAAGGAACAAGACTAACCTAAAATTGAGTTTTAAGATCTCCCTTATCCAACTAAAAAACATGTTAAAAGTGCAAAAAACATGATAAGCTGAGAAACAAAACCCGCTATATCATTCAAGAAGTTACTATCAAAACCCGCTATATTGGAATTCAACCAATCATGAGCAGTTATTTTGCCAAGATGGCGGGTGTAGAAACACGCCTCTCAGGTCAGTTGAGTTTCAAAAGTCTCTATATTCCATACAAATCACGAAGTGAGTATCAAAATACGCTATATCCATTTTATTTATCCAAATTACTTAAATATTTGTAGACATAGATAAAAATAAAAAATGCAATTTTTTATTTACGCCAGAGATGTGACAGTTTTTTGCGGTTTTCTCCAAATCAGTGAAAGTTGATATAGCAGATATAGAAATTGAACGACTCATATAGTGGTGAGCTCTGGCGTTATGATATTATTTCCTATACCATTCATCCTTCGACCAAGTACCTATATCTATATCGATGCATTCATCCGATCGCGATGAAACTTTGGTGAGTTGTCCTGCGCGCGAAGGTTTCTATATACACTGGTGAGCTCTGGCGTTATGATATTATTTCCTATACCATTCATCCTTCGACCAAGTACCTATATCTATATCGATGCATTCATCCGATCGCGATGAAACTTTGGTGAGTTGTCCTGCGCGCGAAGGTTTCTATATACACTGGTGAGCTCTGGCGTTATGATATTATTTCCTATACCATTCATCCTTCGACCAAGTACCTATATCTATATCGATGCATTCATCCGATCGCGATGAAACTTTGGTGAGTTGTCCTGCGCGCGAAGGTTTCTATATACACTGGTGAGCTCTGGCGTTATGATATTATTTCCTATACCATTCATCCTTCGACCAAGTACCTATATCTATATCGATGCATTCATCCTATCGCGATGAAACTTTGGTGAGTTGTCCTGCGCGCGAAGGTTTCTATATACACTGGTGAGCTCTGGCGTTATGATATTATTTCCTATACCATTCATCCTTCGACCAAGTACCTATATCTATATCGATGCATTCATCCGATCGCGATGAAACTTTGGTGAGTTGTCCTGCGCGCGAAGGTTTCTATATACACTGGTGAGCTCTGGCGTTATGATATTATTTCCTATACCATTCATCCTTCGACCAAGTACCTATATCTATATCGATGCATTCATCCGATCGCGATGAAACTTTGGTGAGTTGTCCTGCGCGCGAAGGTTTCTATATACACTGGTGAGCTCTGGCGTTATGATATTATTTCCTATACCATTCATCCTTCGACCAAGTACCTATATCTATATCGATGCATTCATCCGATCGCGATGAAACTTTGGTGAGTTGTCCTGCGCGCGAAGGTTTCTATATACACTGGTGAGCTCTGGCGTTATGATATTATTTCCTACACCATTCATCCTTCGACCAAGTACCTATATCTATATCGATGCATTCATCCGATCGCGATGAAACTTTGGTGAGTTGTCCTGCGCGCGAAGGTTTCTATATACACTGGTGAGCTCTGGCGTTATGATATTATTTCCTATACCATTCATCCTTCGACCAAGTACCTATATCTATATCGATGCATTCATCCGATCGCGATGAAACTTTGGTGAGTTGTCCTGCGCGCGAAGGTTTCTATATACACTGGTGAGCTCTGGCGTTATGATATTATTTCCTATACCATTCATCCTTCGACCAAGTACCTATATCTATATCGATGCATTCATCCGATCGCGATGAAACTTCGGTGAGTTGTCCTGCGCGCGAAGGTTTCTATATACACTGGTGAGCTCTGGCGTTATGATATTATTTCCTATACCATTCATCCTTCGACCAAGTACCTATATCTATATCGATGCATTCATCCGATCGCGATGAAACTTTGGTGAGTTGTCCTGCGCGCGAAGGTTTCTATATACACTGGTGAGCTCTGGCGTTCTGATATTATTTCTTATACCATTCATCCTTCGACCAAGTACCTATATCTATATCGATGCATTCATCCGATCGCGATGAAACTTTGGTGAGTTGTCCTGCGCGCGAAGGTTTCTATATACACTGGTGAGCTCTGGCGTTATGATATTATTTCCTATACCATTCATCCTTCGACCAAGTACCTATATCTATATCGATGCATTCATCCGATCGCGATGAAACTTTGGTGAGTTGTCCTGCGCGCGAAGGTTTCTATATACACTGGTGAGCTCTGGCGTTATGATATTATTTCCTACACCATTCATCCTTCGACCAAGTACCTATATCTATATCGATGCATTCATCCGATCGCGATGAAACTTTGGTGAGTTGTCCTGCGCGCGAAGGTTTCTATATACACTGGTGAGCTCTGGCGTTATGATATTATTTCCTATACCATTCATCCTTCGACCAAGTACCTATATCTATATCGATGCATTCTTCCGATCGCGATGAAACTTTGGTGAGTTGTCCTGCGCGCGAAGGTTTCTATATACACTGGTGAGCTCTGGCGTTATGATATTATTTCCTATACCATTCATCCTTCGACCAAGTACCTATATCTATATCGATGCATTCATCCGATCGCGATGAAACTTCGGTGAGTTGTCCTGCGCGCGAAGGTTTCTATATACACTGGTGAGCTCTGGCGTTATGATATTATTTCCTATACCATTCATCCTTCGACCAAGTACCTATATCTATATCGATGCATTCATCCGATCGCGATGAAACTTTGGTGAGTTGTCCTGCGCGCGAAGGTTTCTATATACACTGGTGAGCTCTGGCGTTCTGATATTATTTCCTATACCATTCATCCTTCGACCAAGTACCTATATCTATATCGATGCATTCATCCGATCGCGATGAAACTTTGGTGAGTTGTCCTGCGCGCGAAGGTTTCTATATACACTGGTGAGCTCTGGCGTTATGATATTATTTCCTATACCATTCATCCTTCGACCAAGTACCTATATCTATATCGATGCATTCATCCGATCGCGATGAAACTTTGGTGAGTTGTCCTGCGCGCGAAGGTTTCTATATACACTGGTGAGCTCTGGCGTTATGAAAATCTTATAAAAAAATACAGTAGGTAGCAGCACGCGAACTATTTAAAACTGAATGTACCTGGACTGAGTGCATGAAAGGCGGCAGAGCGGTTCGCGGGGCGTAGAGAGGGGGAGGAGTGAGAGAGAAAGCGGGGAAGGTGGAAGTGAAACGGGACACATTGAGAAACAATTTCTTTATTAGTGGCCTTGCAACGCATACCGGGAACTCGCTAGTTACACAATAAAAAAACAGCATTCTATCGTATTGTGTCCTACCTACAAAAAGTTAAAAAAAACATAATAAGTAGGTAAAATGACATAATTTTATAATGTCAAATAAAGCCACGCGTAATAAAAGTTTAAATAAAATGTTAGCAATTCTCTGACCGCAAATAAATTTACGTTAACCTAAGTACCTAAATATTATTTAATTATATGGCGCACCTGTTGTTAACTCAAATGTAAAAGAAATACTTGTACATTCCCATTTACTTCCGTAATAGAAAAAACACACGAGTTACGAGCATTTAATTCGGTACAACTTACCTTTCAATACAAAAGCATTTTTTGCAAATCATTCTTTACTGTGTTTCGTTTTTTTTTCGTAGTACGGCGTGTTGTCATTGAATATTGCAGAAATAAAACAAAACGAAAATACGATTGCAGAATCTTATACGAAGAAACCAAAAGAGAAAAAATGTTGCAAATGAAAACACCAAAATGCTGCATCAGATGTACGCTGGAATATGGATTCTACAGAATTAAACTGAAATACGATTGCAGAATCTTATACGAAGAAACTAAAAGAGAAAAAATGTTGCAAATGAAAACACCAAAATGCTGCATCAGATGTATGCTGGAATATGGATTCTACAGAATTAAACTGAAATACGATTGCAGAATCTTATACGAAGAAACTAAAAGAGAAAAAATGTTGCAAATGAAAACACCAAAATGCTGCATCAGATGTATGCTGGAATATGGATTCTACAGAATTAAACTGAAATACGATTGCAGAATCTTATACGAAGAAACTAAAAGAGAAAAAATGTTGCAAATGAAAACACCAAAATGCTGCATCAGATGTATGCTGGAATATGGATTGTACAGAATTAAACTGAACCGTGAACTGACAGCTTAATAAAGTGTGTGTGTATTTGAAGTGATAACTAGTCTTTCAACGGAAGCAATCTTCCGAACAGGCCCTCCATTGACATGCTTGGTGTAACTCTAAGTGACCAGCTCAGGTATGGGGGCTCCATCGTAGCCAGAGTAAAGTTAGCCTCCCAAAAACTGGACGTACTGTACAGGGCCCGCAGATACTGCAGATAGTACACAACTGCTAACCCTGTTCAAATCACAAGTGCGCCCCACGGTTGAATTTGGCAGCCACCTCTGGTCTGGAGCTTCAAAATACCTGAAAAATAGCCTCGACTCTGTTCAGAAACGGGCGGTCCGTTTAATAGATTCTCCCATCTTAACAGACGGATTGCAAGCTTTAGAGCATAGGCGTCGGGTGGGAATGTTAAACTTGTTCTACCGATATTACAATGGAAGATGCTCCGAGAAACTAACGTCATTGATCCCTTCGGCACCGGTGCATAGTCGGGAAACACGCCAAACGCGTGTCCAACATTTGTACACGGTTGTCACATGAGAACGGGTCGTTTCTTCGACTCGTTCTTGTGTTCAACAGCTCGGCTGTAGAATAATTTGCCGGCCTCTGTGTTTCCTCCTTCCTACAACATGGGTCTCTTCAAGACCAATGTTTATTCCTTCCTCTCCTCAAAAGGACCCTCCACACAGCATCCCAAATGACATAGGCCCTGAGGGAAATTATTTTCCTCAGGGCCTCCTGTGTGGAGTTAATGTAAAAAAAAAAGTTTAGCACCGTTGTGATTTAAAAGGAAACGAAAAAGCGACACTAAAAATAGACAAACACGTAGGTACCTGTATAGGATTTAACCTGCGAGAGAATGAGATAGACTAATCGGTCTCCTCTTTGTGCGGTGCTTTGTTAGCCTTCCCACTCTTGTGTACTTTAGTTTTCTGAAGGTTTCACTTCTACCGCGTGTGAACGGCACACAATTTTTTTTAATATCTCACAAGAGTCCCACCTGCTCCCAGTCGGAGTCCCTCCTCACCTCAGCTGGTGAGCAGGCGCATCCACCGCCAAGTCCTAAACACACCTCACCTGATGAACCCGGGTACAAACGCCAAAGTCGCCAAATGTAACCAACCACTTGAGGTGACCTACGGCAGAAGTATTGGTCTTCCAATAAACGGTTCCCAATGCAGCGGTATTTCCCTCATGGCCCTTGTCATCTTTCGGGATGCTGTGTGGAGGTTTTTTTATGGAAGTTCTGGGAAGGAAAAATGTATGAGGGGTGGGTAGGAATCTGGGGGTCAGTGTTTCTATGAATACCTAATGGACGTATGAATCCATCTCTCCCAATGCAAAACTCTCCCGATCCGACCCGCCATGCAGTAGGTGGTCAAACGCTTTGACATCATATTGATTTCATCGCTTTGATGGGCAGTGCAGTTGGAGAGTATACTCGGCAACAGTTGGCACGTTTCCATACCATATCGCCTTTGTTTCAATTATCCAGGAGGACCTTAGGAAAATAATTCTCAGATCCTGCGTTATCATTGAGGATGCTGCGTGGAGGGTCTTTTTGAGGAAAGGAATGAGTGAAAATGGCTCTTGGAGCGACCCATGTTGTAGAAGGGGAGGCAAAACGGAGTTGTTCCAAAACGTTCCAAAGCAGAGCTGTAGACAGTGAACCATTCACAAATGTACAAACGTTGGGCACGCGATTGGCAAGTTCCCCGACTCGCACCGGTGTTGAAGAGATCAACGACGCAGTTCCTCGTAGCATCTTTCATTGAAATACCGATAGAACAAAGCCGGAAATCTATCAAACGAACCGCGACCGCAGGTTTCTGCGGAGTCGAGATTCTTTTTTGAAGTGAAAACTTCGTTAGCACTAACTCGATGAAACGATAAAAACGACACTAAAAAGAAACAAACACATACATCTATAGAATTTAGCCTGCGAGAGAATGAGATAGAATAATTGGTCTCATCATTTTGCGGTGCTTCGTAGTTTATCGGTCTCCTCTTTGCGCAGTGCTTCGTAGTCTCCTCACACTTATTTACTTTGGTTTTCCGAAGGTTTCCCTTCTACCTTATGTGAACTGCACAATCTGATTTTTATTTCAGTTCTTTCGCTCTTGTGTTTTGTACGGTGACCGGCCAACTCAGAATGAAACCATCACAGAAACACCTCAGAAAGGTCACTAAGAGTAATGATAAAAAATATTAAAAAAATTGTTAAATAGGTTAAGTTAAGTTAGGGTTGCCGGCTATTTTAAAATTATTTTTTCGTAGCTTTTAATGACCTTTCTGAGGTGTTTCTGAGATGTACAGGGTCTGCAGTTGTGTACCTTCTCTATAAGTATATGCGGTGTTTGGTGACTAGATCTAAACAGCCAGATAGGTACTTCCCGACCTTGCTCTTTCACATTTCATTCCCTTCTCCTTTCTGCCTCACCGCAGACCAGTGTTGCCAACCCGAATTTTGAAAAAGACGTAGGTTAGACTAGAAAATTACGTAGAAACTGTATAATCTGGATTATGAAAAGTTCGTAGATCTACGTACTTTTTTTTTTGAGTGAAATCAGGAAGTTAGGGTAGGTAAAACAGAATAAAACGAGTATTTTGTTATACAATTTATTTAAAGAGTTACTCCTGGTATTGTAAACTTTCATAAGCTGCGGTAACCGTTTACCATGCTTGTTTGCCACATTTGTCGTAGGGTTTTCAGAAATTACCCACGAGGTAAAAATTGCGAGACGCAAATGACGCCGTTCCATTAACGTTTATAAGAATATTAACTTTAAATTCAGAAAATTTAAATGATTTACCTCTTCAAGGCACATAAGAATCTAGTAAATAAAAAATTGCCACATTTGTGGTAAAAAAAAAAAAAATAAAAAATTACTCAATTTTCAGAATCTTCAGGCAAATTAAATTTGTACATATATTAGAACATTAACTTTTAATTCAGTAAATTTAAATGATTCACCTCTTCAGGGCACATAAGAATCTAGTAAATTAAAAATTGCCACATTTGTGGTAAAAAATAAATAAATAAAAATACTCAATTTTCAGAATCTTCAGGCAAATTGAATTTTTACATATATTGATTAAAATATTTAATATATTCCTGCGAAGGCTCGCTGCTGGCTTTAAGTCACTTTTCGTAAAAAGTAAGCCTATTAGCGTGTCAGTAGAGTCTGTTTCGGATGTTAATTTTTAATCAAATTTGTCGCGGAAAACAGACGCTCGAAATTTGCACTGCTATGTGGCAATGTGTTTTGTACAAACTGGGCCAACAAGGGAAACATTTGAGACGAATCGCCTTTTCGTATTTTTGAAACATGACCCCAAAACCCATTTATTTGCTGATCCTGTTGAAATGGAAGAATTGTATTTCTGTCTGCGCGATTTCTTATGTGGCGCGGACTCTAGTATGAAACGGAACGTTTGATGGAGTCGGCGTCTGGTAAAGTTACGGAAAATATGCTGCTTCAGCCTAATGAGTTTGCAAATGTGTAAAATACGTAGATTCTGGGCCTAAGTACGTAGATGTGCAGGAAAGACCTAAAATACGTAGATCTACGCAAAAAGACGTAGAGTTGGCAACGCTGCCGCAGACCCCAATAATTGGATATATTCGGATACACTCCGGAAGGTGGAGTAAGGACTCCAATAGGTAAGTAGGCACTTACGTATGTTTAATTTTAAATTTTTATTGTACAACAGAATAATTCCAATTACAGTACAATTTAGTTACCCTATCAGCATTTAGGCAAGTGACTCTTCGATAATAAGGTATATAGAGAACAGACACTTACATCCAAATGATTTGCAAGTTCATTAAACAGCACCACTCCCCTCATCATGCTATGCTTTGCCAAGACTAGTGTTGGGTAGGACACGACATCAGGATGAGTTTGTTGTATGAGGTACTCAAATATCGAAATGAGGTGTTGAGGTGAGGTGTTACAAAATATTTTCGCTTACGGGGGGGGAGGGGGTTTTACATCAGCTCCACAAAAATTCCCCAAAGACCCTATGTCATCTTTGGGGATGCTTATTAATCCATCATGCATTTTTATTCTCATGTTTGTCCCATAGTGACACGACATGAATGTAGGGTTGCCATCCGTCCGGGTTTCCCCGGATTTGTCCTAGTTTAGAGGGCGTCCGGGGAGCGTCCGGGCGGGGTTTCATTTGATGTCCGGGTTTAATAAAAATTTAAAGTCTTAAAATTTAAAGTCAAACGTATACGTTTGCCCTGAGGAAGCAACGGTCGTTCTGAAACCGGTCGGTTTTAAACAAATATAAAAGTGGTTCAAACAAAGTAACATTGTTTCATTTATCTTTAATTAAAATTAAATTCAATTTCCAAGAATACAGCTGCATTGATTTTTACAAATTCCTTTTAAAAAGGGAATATATTCAAAAAGCTATCGGAAACAGTGATAAATAAAAAAAAACTGAAAAGTAAAAAAGGCGAGAGGCTGAGGAAAAAGCTTTAATAGCTTGATAATCAAATAATGTACTTATGAGTGAAATACTTTCTTTTCATTTTTGTAGTTAAAGTTATGATTGTTTTTATTACGTAAAAGAAATTTACAATATGGCTGTTGATTAAAACTTTAAGATGATATAAATGCGTATAGTTTTTGATTATCATATGCTTAAAAAAATTAATAATGTAACTTATATTGCAGTAAGTCTAAACTTTAAAAAGGTTTTGTTGCTTAAGATTTAAGAAGAGTGAATTTAGTTCATATTATGTTAAGGGATAGTTTGATGTTTAAATGGCTGCTGATAAAAATTTAAAGATATGATTATTATTGAGTTAAAGAGTTACCTCAAAAATTGTAAGACTGAATACTAAAATGGTCTCCGTACTTTTAAGATTTTTGTTTAAAAATTTAATTGAATTTTGTTATGCTTAATATTTGTTTTTCATAACAGATAATAAATTGTATTTTATTTTAAGAATAAAAAAATTCTAACTGATTATCAAAACAATTTGTCACAAACTGTAACAAGATTCTGTTTTGTTAGGTACACTATTTATAATGATGATAAAAGACGATTAAATTTAATTTGAAAATAAATAAATAGGTGATTTATGACATTTTTAACTGTTTTTTATTACACTGACCATGTTTAAAAAAACCTGTTAACATGTCCGGGTTCTGGGCCCTAAAATCCGGGGTTTTCACGCGTCTTGTCCTGGTTACCAAATTTAAGAGATGGCAACCCTACATGAATGTAGTCCTATAAATAAAATAGTCCTATAAAAATGTAAACCAACCACCTCACACCTCAAATTTGTCCTCCCTTCATATTTGTCCCATACGTAACATGACATGAATGTTGTCCAATAAACCAACCACCTCACACCTCATATTTGTCCCCCCTTCGTATTTGTCCCATGCGCGACAACGTGACATGACATTTGTAGTATTTGTAGTAATACAAAGAAAAAGAGCTGGTACAAATACATATTGTGAGGTGGGGGGACATTTTACGTGTTTGCAATGGACATTTGAGGTGCCTCTTGTATGAGGTACTCAACACTAGCCAAGACGTCTGTTCTGCCGTTCGGTACTTTAAATAAGTCATGATGTCGACTTCGGCTGTAGTGGTCTGGTACATATAAATCATAGCATCCAAAGAAAAATGGGCTACCGATGAAATTATTCCAAATTTTGAAAGACAGAATAGCAAGACTTGCTTTCCGCCTAGTTTCTAAACTCACAGAATCAGTTTGATCAAGTAAGTCAATATGGTATGAACCTTGAATAGGTTCCACGCTTCCGCATAAAATATTATAGTAAATATATAAAATATTACGTGAAATAAAACATAAAAATTGAAATAAATTTATTTGTGCATGCCGCGCAGTATTTATCTCGTTTGTGAAATGCTTTCTATTACAAATAATACTTACATTAGCCAACAACTCGGTATAAATGTGCTCGCTCCATTGGTCGGAGACCACAGTGTAGTGCAAAGGTTTTCATTTATAAGACGTCTCGGCAAGTTGCTCGTCGTTCGGAAAATCAAAAATCAACGATCTTTCTAAATAAAAATTTTCAAAAATGACGAATTTAATAAACCACAGACAATAATAATTAATAGAATTAAATTAAGTGCGCGGAATTCTGCATTTTAAAAACTAATACTTTACCGCGCATTTCGAATAAGGAATTATTATTTTTACGAGGTATAATAAGGAATACGTACCTTGCTTCACAATTCCTTATTTCGAATACTTGTGTTTTAACAAGAAGTGATTTTAAGTTTTATCATTAAAAATACGACGTTTGGGTAAGCATTTTTCACCTGTCAATTTGTTTATTTGAAGTTTTTTAATGTTTTTATGGGTGACCGGACAAATCAGAATAAAATCAACACAGAACCTCTTCAGAAAAGTTGTTATAAGTGATGAAAAAAATATATAAACAATTGGTTTAAGAGCGTTTAACCAGCCAGCGGCCGAAAATCCACATTTCGTCGAAAGTTGTTCTTACGATCGTGCAGAGCGGTTACAATGAAAAAGTTTAATTATTCTCAGTACCAGCTTTTTAAAATTATAACTCAATATCGATTTTATTTCATTCCAAATTAGTTTTAATTTATAACCACATCCAAAAAAGCTGAACTATTGAAATAATGTACTTTTTGTAATTATTTTTTGATTATAAGTATTTATCATTTTTCAATAATATCTAAGTTAAATAAGAATGTTTAAAAAATCTGAAATACATTAGTTTGTAAGTGCGCAAATTAGTACACAAACGGACCAATTTTCGTCAAGAAACACATGTATGTATATATTTTTTAATGATTTTATTTAAACTAAAATTAAAATTCTAAAACATGCGACGATACCCAGATAATGTATTGATTTATTTTACTGCATGATTATATGATTTGAAATGTGTGTGGTATAATACAAAATCTTATTTGAAAATTTAACAAATCTGCCAACGACCTATGGTATAACGTTATTATACTAAAAATAAACATTTTTTCTCAAAATTTAAAACATGCGAATGCTAGATAAAAGAACAATCTTTCGAAATCCATTTATGATTTTTTGTGGAAAAGAGTCAATACGTCTAAAATCTGATTTAAAATAGACATATTTCTGGTTTTCTCTGGTAATACCCTCTTAAGAGGAATATAAACGCTAGAAATATTTCGAATCTCATGCCTGCAAAATTTTAAAATCGAGCGTCTTTTTGCACGAGGCTAGTAAGCGAAAAAGTGGTTTTTATTTATTTTGTGCATAATTTTATAAGAACGAAAAAAAGTTAGAACATAGATAAAGTCAAAAATAGTCTTAGCCGTAAAGGGGTATTTTTTAAAAATTACTTACATTAAGTTACTTACATTACTTCATAGTTAAGTTATGAGAAAACATTTTTTTAGTGGTTTACGCTTATATTTTTTGTTACGTAAATAATAATTTTTTTGTAATTCCAATACATAGATAAAGTAGTTAAAGCTTCAATTTATCCGTAGCATATTTTTTTATGTTCATACTGTAAGCCGATTCGTCGTAAAGATTAATCAAAATAGTATCTAAATAGGATTTCACGTATATATTCATCTTAATAGGTTAAGTTGGGTTAGGGTTTTGGATTATTTCAAAAATTATTTTTTTCATAACTTTTAATGGCTTTTCAAAGAGGTGTGGAGTTGACTTTATTCTGAGTTGGCATGGAACTGTTTTTATGACAAATTCACAAATTGCAAGAGGTTGCTAATAATTTAGTTGAGCCAATATTTGTCCAAAAAACAACGGAGAACGTTTTTTTATTGAATGTTGTGTTAGTTACAGTGGTTTATAAATAAAGGGTTCTTATTTGTTGAAAAATTGTGTGTCTATTAATAATGATAAGATTTTTTAAATATTTATATTGAGGGATCAGTGGGATTTATAGGTCAAATTAGGAGTTCCACAGAGCCGAACCCTCTGATATGAAAATATCTGGAGTCGTTAAATTATTTTCCCATTTGGTCTCTAGTAGGTTGACATGTTGTTCTTGTATTGTTTTGTATTTATAATACTTATATAGTGCAATTGTATGTATAGCGTGGATTGACTAGATGATCATTTGGGGAAGTGTGTGAAAGGGTTTAGTTTTTCCTGTGGGGAAAATTTAACTCGGACATTTAAATCTGATGCGTAAATTCAGCACAACAGTCCCAATTGTCTGGAGCCAGCAACGGCACAGGAGGCCCTGAAGAAAATAATTTCCGTCAGGGCCCACGTCATCTTTGGGGGTGCTGTGTGGACGGTTTTTTAGGAAAGGGAGGAGAGGATGTTCTGGAATGGAAAAAGGATTGAGGAGTGGGTAGGAATCTGGGGGTCAGTGTGTCCAGGAGTGACGGATGAATGATTCCATCCCTCCCACTGTGGTGCAAGGCAATGTTCCGAGAGAGCCCTGCTGGATAAGTTAAAAGGTCTACCTCAACCAGTCTCTCACGGTCTGGCCTGCCACGCAGTTGGTGGGTAGACGTATCTGCCCCAATACTCTGACAAATCTCACCTCATGAGTCATGAACCCGGGCGGGTGAGTTGGTTCTGGTGAAATATTCTCTCAACTTGGGTAAACACCCCTGCCATAAGTCACTCCAAGTGGTTCGCCACGTTTGGTGACTTATCAGGGGTGAGTTTTATGGGATGAGGTTTGTTGCGGCGAATGCGTCTGCCCATTTACTGCATGGCAGGTCGGGAGAGACTGGTCGAGGGAGACATTTTGACCTCCCCAGCCTGACTCTCTCGACCCATCTCCTTCTACCACGGTGGGAGGGATGGGTTCATAAGCCCTTCATTCCTGGGTGACCCACATTGACCTCCAGGTTCCTACCCACCCCTCATTCCTTTTTCCTTTTCTGAATTTCTTCTCCTTCCTCTAACTAAAAAGACCATGCTGAGAGATTTTTGTGACGTCAGGGCCTCCTGTGAGAAGCTAATGTAAAAAAAATAAACAAAAAAAGTATCGCCCGATGAGAGATCGTGACTTTGGTTTCGTGTACTTTCTACTATATGTTGACGACCTCCTATTATTGACGACCTCCGTAGTCCAGTGGGTAAGACTCTTGACTCACAGTCCGGAGGTCGCGGGTTCAAACCCGGCATGCGCAAATAAATTTTATTTGATTAATTTGTGTTATTTCACAATTAATTCATTTAAAATAATATATATTCCACTCTGGAACATGCGGCATGTTCCAGAGTGGAAGATACTAACAGTATCGCCCTGGTATAAGACCACCATTCAGAATTGAAACGTTGCTTGAAAATGGCTTTAGCCGTGTTTGGTGACCAGATCTGAATAGCCAGGTACTTCCCAACCTTCCTCTTCCCCACCTCTTTCCCCTCCCCACTACCTTCAGCCTCACAACATACCCCAATTGGGGATGCCATAGTCTCACTGGCTCCAGACGGGAGCAGTTGAGATTCTTGTGCGGTTATTCACTGTAAAAAAAAAATATATATATATATATATACTAGTAAATATATGTTATATTTCTGATTCCGTAGTTTTTTTTTAGTGGAATACTAAAAAAAAAGTGTGTTTCGTGTGTTTGCATTACGTTACATTTGTTGACACGGTGTGTAAAGGCTTACGTATTTTTCCAGCGAGATCATTTTCTACTTTAGAGAAATAAGAATTTTAAATATTAGAGAAGTAAGGTCTTTGAAAAATATATAATACTAGCTTTTGCCCCCGGCTCCGCTCGCATGGTATTAGGGGGGTTCCCTCTCCGCCTCCAACACCTTATTAATACAAAAAAACAATTTTATAAAAATACCCTTTTATGGCTAAGACTATTTTTGAGGTTTTCCATGTTCTAACTTTTTTCGTTCTTATAAAATTATGCACAAAATAAATAAAAACCACTTTTTCGCTTCCTAGCCTCGTGCAAATAAGACGCTCGATTTAAAATTTTGCAGGCATGAGAATGGAAATATTTTTTTGTGAAAAAGGACGAGCAGTAGTTCCTCCTCTCAAAAAAAATCATGTTTTCGATTGTAAAATTTGTAATTATCAAAAAAAATCAGATTATTTTCGGAATCAGATATTATTTGTTTAAAGAAGTCGTCTTTACTTTTTAAAAATTAAAATTGTTAACCCTCTGGCTAATTTATTCGATTTTCGAAGCAACTCATATCTCTTACTACATGGTTGGAAATATGATCTAAACGGTGTTATGTTCAAATTGTAAAGTTAAAAAAGTTAAAGTTAAGTTAAAGTAAAGTTAAAGTTAAGTTAAAGTTAAGTTAAAGTTAAGTTAAAGTTAAGTTAAAGTTAAGTTAAAGTTAAGTTAAAGTTAAGTTAAAGTTAGGTTAAAGTTAAGTTAAAGTTAAGTTAAAGTTAAGTTAAAGTTATGTTAGTTAAAGTTAAGTTAACCGCAAAATAATTATTATGAAAAAATATTGGAATGTACATAAAATTGGGAATTCTGTATTAATTAGGTAGGTACACGAAAAGATGAAAAAGTGCATTGACGACAACATTTATAATACACTAGCTGGTTCCCGGCATGCGTTGCAATGCCATATTCAAAGAAATACATTGTTTCTCCCTGAATCACCTTTCCCGTGTGTCCCCGTTCCCCTCCCGCGACCCCTTCCTAGCTAGCTTTATAAATTATAGCCTATATGTATGTTATTCTGATGTATGAGCTATATTATTGTAAAATTTCATTCAAATCCATTCAGTAGTTTTTGCGTGAAAGAGTAAAAAACACACATAGATCCATACAAACTTTCGCATTTATAATATTACTAGCTTTTTCCCGCGACTTCGCTCACATGGTATTCCCTCTCAGCCTCCCCCCCCCCCCCCCCCCCTCCCCCCTCCCGTACTCCATACAATTTTTCCCGGTACATTCAGTTTTCAAACTGCTCGCGTGCAATTTTTTTACACAAATTTCATAATGCCCGAGCTCACCAGTAGTTCATACATTTTTTTTATCTAATTTGGTGCAATCGTTCGGAAGTTATGCGCGTACATACATTTCGGCGATTCATTTTTAGAGATAGATATTAACTACGACGCCAACATCGTTTCCACGGTAACCGTTTGTTTTGCTTTTCTTCTGACGTTTGCAATAACTCGATTTTGTTAGGGACAGAAAACGAATGATAAATAATTTCATAACGCCAGAGCTTATTAATAACGCCAGAGCTTACCATTAGTGAAAGAATTTTTAAAGTCCATTCAGTATTTTTTTGCGTGATAGAGTAAAAAACATACATACATCCATACAAACTTTCGCCTTTATAATATTAGTAGGATAAGATTTGCCTAATGAAATATGTATGGTTTTTTTTTTTCATCAGTAATTTTTAAACGACTTCAAAAAGGAGGAGGTTCTCAATTCGACTGTATTTTTTTTTTTTTTTTTATGTTTGTTACCTCAGAACTTTCGACTGGGTGAACCGATATTGATGATTCTTTTTTTATTTGAAAGCTGGTGCTTCCCATGTGGTCCCATTTTAATTTGGTTTAGTTCTGACAATGGCATTCATGAGAAAACCATATAAGTCTTAAATTTACATAAAGTATGTGCGCGACAAATGGACGAATAACTCAATATCACGCCAACCGATTTCAATGATTCTTTTTTTATTGGAAAGGATGTACTTCAAGGATAAATTGATGAGAGTTTGGTTAGGTTCTGATTACCGGATCCATGACAAAGTAACGGAACTCTTCAATTCTTAGGAGCAAATTAACGAAACTCGGCCGAATCTCTTAATTTGACCCTAATGTCGTTATGGTCAAATTATGTCTGTCTCATATGAGCAGCACGTTTAGTAGATCTACCCATATTCAGACAAATTAGTGTACTTCGGATTCACTAAAAATCAAAAAATAAACAAAAATTTTAACAAAACAAAAACCGACTTCAAAAAATGCACTAAAAAGTAAAAAAATAATTTCGTTTCTTCTACAACTTCATAATCGACTTACTTTTTCTACTCATCAATATGTAGGTACGATTGTTATTTTTGGAGTCGGTGTCAGCAAAGGTACCCGGCCTGGCGCGGCGTGTTTACTTGACAGCTCCCCTCACGCCGCGGCCCTGCTCTCGCCTCGTCAAGTCGCTTGTGCGACACAAGCACATCTCACCTATAACTATGTATGTAGTTACAAACCTACCATGACTGACACCGATTCCAAAAATGACAATCGTACATATTGAGAAAAAGTAAGTCGATTATGAAGTTGTAGAAGAATACGAAATTATTTTTTTACTTTTTAGTGCATTTTTGAAGTCATTTTTTGTTTTGTTAAAATTTTTGTTTATAGTTAGAAAAAACGGGTGAGACAAACTTTATATTTGTCTGAAAATCATTCTATAAAAATCTTCCATGTTATTATTTAAAACCCATCTGCTTGTTTAGGAATAAAAACATCCCAAAACACGTAATCGCATTATACTTTCATAAGACCAAAAACGTCCCGAACGACCTTACAATTAAAAAGCTATATATCTCTCTTCCTCTCATACAAACATACGTATTTTTCTTTAAACCAGAAAGAGAACAAAATAATGCTTCTTATTGTCTTTGAAACATGAAAGCTGTCTTGCATAGATATTTTACAATCTCGATCCAAAGTGACAGTTTTAGAATTAATGCGCAAAACCGAGGCTTCCGGATTGTGAGGTGCGTATATACTGAACCAAGTAGACGGGTACCTATAATTTAATTTGTCCATATTATTTTCAAATCGTATGAGCTGTTAGAGAATGAATGTCATTGGAATGATAATATGTATAATATTACGAGTATCGGAAATCCTTTGATACTAAAATGAACTTTTACCTAATCGTGTCAAATAAAAATTTTAATTTTATTTATAGTTTACTTTCTCACTCACCACATTATTAATTTTAAACTTTTATATTTAAAATATTTCATGTTTATTTCAAATAGTACAATTTGAAAGCATATTTCATAACCTTTCTAAAACAGTTTTTAGTTTTCGGATACGTTCTGAAAATTTTCATTTATTGCAAAGCGGAAATATTTTGGCTTTCTGACGAAATAGGCCCGAGGCCTGAGGAGTTAATATTTTTCGGCATCAATGAATTTTAACAATATACATTATATATATTGGATAAGTTTTAAGATTTTCACGGCCAAAAGCATTTTCGTTATATGTTTTTGGGGTGTTGTGCCGTGTTGCGCTACCTCCTTCTTTAGCCAACGTTTCGGACATCGTTGCAGTGTCCATCATCAGGGCAGATCCGGCAGATCCGGTAGATGTGATCCGGTAGAAGGAGGTAGCGCAACACGGCACAACACCCCAAAAACATATAACGAAAATTATATATATTATATACATACATGCCAAGTTTCCGCTTTAAATAATTCCTCAAATTCTCTCAGCGACATTTGTGTTCTTTGGTAATGGGAGCTTTTTTCCGATTTCATTAATAATTTGCGAGGCGGGTATGGGTACCGCCGAACCGGGAACCATTTATTGGATAACCAACACCCTTGCTATAGGTCAATCCAAGCTACGTTTGATAATGTAGCAGGGGTGAACGGTTTCATGGGGAGAGGTTTGTCTAGGCCAGGGGTCGGCAAAGTGCGGCTCTTTGGCCCGTTAAGTGCGGCTCTGGCACAAACATCCAAGAACAGGCGTGCAAGATGTGCCGATGGTGTTCTTTTTGCTCAAGATTTTGAAAGGGAAACATTGTTTCACTTTCCGAGTCTGCTGAAGCATCGCCAAGAAAATAATTCCTCCATTGACAAACACTATTTAAAAACAACCATTAGAAATATAAGGATTTCTCAGCAGGTTTCGGGAATTTTAAAACAGCAGAGCGACCTTAGCGTTCTTCAAACACCTTCTTAATGCTTCGATAACAGATTTGAAATTTTCTCCTTTTGAAATACAATTACTAGATTTAAAAAAAACAAGGAAATGTTGAGCTCTAAATTTGAACAAATTTTGACCTCTAATTTTGAGCTCTAAATCTTTGTGTTGATTTGGAAATATTGGAGAAGAACAAATGTGATCTTAGTTCACAACACAAGTGATCTGCTTTGAAAGACCTGGGGTCCTAGCATGGTCGGTCGATATAGATTTTATCGAAAATGTCGGTAACTTGACATCGCTCCCGAGCACGACTGCAGGCCGCTAACGAACAAACAACAGTTCACAACGACTAATGGTTCCTAATTTATTTGATGTGAACTGTTATTTTTTCGTTAGCGGCCTGCAGTCGTGCTCGGTAGCGATTTCAAGTTACCGACATTTTCGATAAAACCTATATCGATCGACCATGCTAGGGGGCCTGGAGAAGGAAGACATAATCATCTTCAACCCCTGAAATAGTATTCCTGACTCTTATGATCAGCTGAAAAAAATCGCGTTGCTGTTCTTTCCTTTTTCGATTCTACATATTATTATGCGAACAATCATTTTCAAGCACTTTATCAAGAGTAAACTGAGAAGTTGTCTTATTGATGAGAACCTGGAATCTTGCCTAAAATTAAGTATAACAACATACAAACCTGACTTACTCAAACTTTCCTAGGAGATACAAGGACGTTAATCGCATTAAGTGTTTGTTAGTCTTTGTCATGATGTAAATTTATGGATTCCTTAATAAAATCTTTATTAAGTTTGAAATTTTATTCAGTGTACCCGTAATGTAATGAAGTGCTGCAATTAAGGTATGTTCACGAAGTAAGTGTACTAGATTTTTATATATTTTTTAGAAAAATTGTATTTGAAAAACAATACACGATATTGTTGATACACTTATCGACTATTTTTCCACATAATCGCTAACCCGTTCAATGTATGTGGTGAGCCGTGGCACAATATTCTTTATACCATCCTCGAAAAACTCTACCGCCAACTCCTTCCCCACTTGAGAACCTCTTTTTACACCTGCTCGTCGGTTGAAATTTTATTTTCATCCATATATACCTTCAAGGAGGTGAAAAGATGATAGACCTGATCTGAAGACATCAAGTCAGGGGAATACGGGGGGTGGTTCAAAACATCACAACCAAATGAGTCCAAGAGCGTATTGGTGGCTATGGCTGTGTGAGGACGGACGTTTTCGTGAAACAAGCACACTTCTCTGGTCAGCATTCCTCTCCTTTGGTTTTGAATGCTCCTTTTAAGTTTTTTTAGGGTATCACAGTATCATTGTGCATTGATTGTTTCTACTTGAGGCAGAAATTTGACCAAAATGATGCCTTTTCGGTCCCAAAACACTGAAGTCATGATTTTTTTGCCCGAAATTGTGGTTTTGAATTTTTTTGCAGTTGGGGAGTTGATGTGACGCCTTTGACGCCCTTTTTTCCCAGGCGTGTAATGAGTCACTCATTATCATTTCCATTCACAATAAGGCTCAGAAATCCTCACCTTTTTTTCTTGTAGGCGTTATTCCTTCCGTGATCAAAAAGCGGATCACAGCACTTGGCGGGATTTTTTGCCGACATTTTTCACGCATCTGGACACTACGACGTGGGTTTACGTACTACCATGTTCCTGCAATGCTCACTCTGGTCGGGAGACCCCCTCTACCACTCAGTGTTGCTAACCCACCCAATCCAAAAAACAAAAAAAAAACCACAACCAGTTATCGTCGCAGTACATTTACATTCTGAACGTCCATAATAAATGTTTTCTAAATGAATAAACAGATTTGGCTCCCAATTTTTTTTAATCGTTGTAATGTACATATTTGGCTCTTTGGCTAATAAGTTTGCCGACCCCTGGTCTAGGCCATACAGTAGGTGGGTAAACGCATTGATCGTCAAGACCTGGACAAACCTCACCCCCATGAACCCTGGCACCCCTGCTAAGTCACCAAACGAACCACTTGGGGTGACCTATGGCAGGGGTGTTGGTTACCCAATAAATTCAATTTGGGAGGCGGGAATGGGTACCGCCGCCCTGGGAACCTTTATTGGATAACGAACACCTCTGCCATAGGTCACCCCAAGTGGTTCGCTACGTTTGGTGATTTAGCAGGGGTGCCCGGGTTCATGGGGTGAGGTTTGTCTAGGTCTTGGAGGCGGATGACCAAGATACACTGAACCCCAAATTCCTACCCACCCCTTAAACCCTTTTCCTTCCCAAAACTCTCCTCTCCTTCCTTTCCTTAAAAAAACCCTCCACACAGCATCCCCAAAGATGACATGGGCCCTGAGGGAAATTATTTTCCTCAGGGCGTCCTGTGTGGAGCTCATGTAAAAAAAATGGTTCCCGGGGCGGCGGTACCCGTAACCGCCCCCCAAATATGTAGGTATTATTTAAATATTTGATCATCGCTTCGGCACAAGTTTACCAATCTGAATAATGTAAAAAGGAATTATCGGTTTTTCAACAAATTAATTTGCAAATTGAAGGTTTTTGTTTAAACATTGTCACTTAGTACAATCGATCGAATCGATTTCCCTTTGGCTTTGTCAATCGGTCAACACAGATCACCTAAATGTATTGCCTAACTTCTGACTGCTGACTCCATCGTCCGTTGACTTGTGCAAATACAACACTAAATAACCAATTAAGGCCTTCACAAAAAGTCAATTATATTATTTTTACGTAAATAAAGCAATAAGTACCTACATATTAAATATTCTTAGACCAGAAAACCTAAAAAGAGTGTAGGTACTATGCCAGTGTTTTCCAAACATTGTTCTGCCGTGGCCCGGTAATTTTCACACTGCCCCTTTGTGACCCACTTAATACGACTCCAGATATTAATATCTACAGTCTGTATGTCGGACGAATATCTACAGCTCATATGTTGAACTAATATCTACGAACTTCAGAGTGTTGACTAATATCTACAGAGCTAAGGTCGGACGAATATCTATGACGGTCCCAGTGTTGACTAATATCTACAGAGCGTAGGTTGGACTAATCAGCTAAATGTGTCCAATAGTCCGATATTGAGGATTTTTACACACATACTTACATAAATTAAGTTTTTTAAACTGCATACGCAATATTACGTTATATATAATTGCAAATCCAACGTCTGCCAGTGCTGTAGATATTCGTCAACACTTTGATTCTCATAGATATTAGTCAGCAGTTTGAGCTGTAGGTATTCGTCAACACTTGGTTGTCATAGATATTAGTCAACAGTTTGAGCTGGTTTGGTTCTCGTAGATATTAGTTCGATTTTTTCAGTTTTTGGAATTCCTGTAGATATTAGTAGACGCCTCCCTTAATACTTTTAAACCCAAGCTGGTTCCATTAGGTAAAATAATACACATTTATTAATAGTAAAAATGTTTTATTAATACTACATATTTTGGTATCGCCTATTTAGTCACTAAATTTTAGTGCGAAGTATGGAGCTGCTGCAATTGTTACTAAAGAATCCAAGTTCGCGGAAAATGCCGAAAGTTCTATCCTAAGGTCAGGTTCCACTTTAAGTCGGTTTTTATATTTATTTTTATGGTAAACTAGAGTTGAAAACCCAGCTTCACATTTATAAGTTGTGACAAAAGGCATTAAAAAAGTTATTGCTTGAGGAGCTAATTTTGTGTGTTCTTGACGACAAGATAACCAAAAATCTATCAATGGCATGGGCGTAACCAGGGGGGGGGTTTTGGGGGTTCAACCCCCCCCCCCCGAAAAGAGATATCAACATCAATAATATTAAAAATAAGGAGATACGGAGAGCGGCATAACTTATTTTATTGCTAATTATTACACTAATAATGTATTTTGGATTCGCCCTCTCTACCACTCGCCGCTGGCCGTCGTCGATTATCCGATCGCATTCGGTAACCTTTGTACATTGAGGTGTATATATATCAATGCCTTTGTACCTATATTTTCGTGCCGTCTATAGGGAAATTTGACTAGGGGAGAAAAATATTTTTTGGGGAAAAGGGAAATCAGCACTAAATCTACGGAAATTTCGACCTGGTAAATTTTTTATTGCATATGACAATATTACTAGTATTATAATATACCCATATGTTTTTTGAAATTCCCATGAAACTTAAATATTGTTGATGTACTTACAAGCAATTTTTTCAAGCTATGTTATTTTTAACACTGACAACTCAAAATGATATTATGTATATAAAAAGATAAATGGGGACCTCTGAAAGAAAAAATTAATTTAACTTGCAACTTGAAAGTTCCGTTTTTTTCGGTGATTGCGGTTGATTTTTATTTGGAATTCCGTTCCTAATCAGGTGACTGCTTAAAATAAGATTTATTTTCTATATACATTTGTTACTTTAATTAACCAATGTACATAGAAAATAAAAGTTTTCAACAAAAATTGTCCACAAATTGTTGTTATTAGTTAATGCCCCCCCCCCCCCCCCCCGACACGAGTTTTGATTTTCGAACCCCCCCCGATTAGGGTTGCCATCTGTCCGGCTTTTTTAGGTCGTGTCCGGCTAAATATTTATATGTCCGGCCTGTCCGGCTTTTGTTAGGCTTTTTCGGTTCGCGCGGGTTTTGTCTTCCGAACTTCTGAAATTGGCGGAATATTACTTTCAAAGGGTTTTCTCTTTAATAAACACCCAGTGGACCAAGGAACGCAATAAATTACAAACAATTGCTAAGATGGTGTACACATTGTATAATTTAAAAATGACAATGATTTCCAAAGAAAACGACGTTTTGGATAAAGTAGGTGAAAACGCCAAATGTACAAAATGGTAGATTTTTTAATTTTTGAATAATTTGGAGAAGTCGAGATTTCGTTTTAATTTATGTTTTTCGTTTTTTGTCCACAAAAATAATTATGTTTCATTTTATATCTATTTAACGAAAAATCTTAGTCAACTGTTTAACCAGAAAAAAATTTATGTTTTGTTTGTTTGTTTTATAAGTTTAGTATGTCTACAGACATAAGACTCAATATTTTTTATTTTGTTATTGTCATTATATTCTATACAAATGTCTACTGACGACAAGGATAAGACTGATTAATGATTGTTGTTATTAAATTCGTTAATGCGTGATTAATTAACAACTGTAACTTGTAACAGATTTTTTTATTATTATGTATAACAGTTATGTCCAAAATTATATATGTACGTCCGGCTTTTAGGGCAAAATGTCCGGCCTTTCAGAGCGCAGAGTCAGGCTTTTTTATTTTAGAAGATGGCAACCCTACCCCCGATACTAAAACCTGGCTACGCCCGTGATCAATGGTCTATAAGTCTTAGTCAAATATATCATTGAGTGATGTGTCAGTTGACAGTTCAATTAACGAGTCGACATCTGAATCTGGCAATTCGTGCAAATTAGTTTCGGAATCTAACTTGAATATAAATGGGTTTCTTATCCAAGCTTTGTTGCTGTCGATTGGAGGAAAATATTCTTGAAGATTCCTCTCCAGTCCTAATAAGAGATGTCTTGTGGCAATGCAATCATGTTGTACCCTTTTTGTATTTTACTTAAATTACTAAATGCTTTGAAGTTCCCTGTTTCCGCGCGTTGTGCCCACACATAAGCTGGGTCCACACATGTTCTTTTGTCCGTTCCGTTCCTCCGTTCCGTACCTCCGTTCCGTATCAAAAACTCTGGACGCAAGTAAAAATAGCCCGTACCTCCGTAACGTCGCTGCGATCATCGGCATCGCGTGTTCATTCCATTCGACAGAGAGAACGACCTGCGCATGCCGCGATCACGTCCAGACTGGCGCATACCCGTATCGGCCGTATCGTATCGCCTTTGAACGGGCCGAATAAACCGACTCCCGATGGATCGGGGCGTACCTCGACCCGTATCGTCCCGCCGTAACACCGTACCGTTCCGAACGGGCGTCCAAACTAGCGTTCTTAATCGCGACGCTGATACGGAACGGAGGAACGGAACGGACAAAAGAACATGTGTGGACCCAGCTTTAAGCTTTTTTCTTGCAGCTTCCACCTTGTCTTAAAACAAGGCGGGAATGTTGCGACCCGGTATTTTATTTTGATGGCCCGGTACCGGGTCGCGACCCGGCAAGGGAAACCCTGTACCATGCAATTGTTCAATATATATTACAATACGGTATTATATGCTGGGGAGGGAATATAGTAATGCTTGTTTTCATCCCGCGACAAAATATTCTACGGATAAAACATCCTCAACAAAATATCTACTAAAACCTAACCTAAGTTTAGAGGATGTCTGTATTATTTTTGTCCCATTTTACTATTTTTGAACAATAATTTATTGTCTTTACAGGATGTTGGTATTATTTTTGTCCCATTTTACTTTTTCGGGCAATGATTTATTGTCTTTACAGGATTCCGTATTATTTATGTCCCACTTAAGTATTTTTGAACAATAATTTGTAGTCTTTACAGGATGTTGGTATTATTTTTGTCCCATTTTACTTTTTCGGACAATGATTTATTGTCTTTACAGGATTCCGTATTATTTATGTCCCACTTAAGTATTTTTGAACAATAATTTATAGTCTTTACAGGATGTTGGTATTATTTTTGCCCCATTTTACTTTTTCGGACAATGATTTATTGTCTTTACAGGATTCCGTATTATTTATGTCCCACTTAAGTATTTTTGAACAATAATTTGTAGTCTTTACAGGATGTTGGTATTATTTTTGCCCCATTTTACTTTTTCGGACAATGATTTATTTACATTTCTTTACAGGATTCCGTATTATTTATGTCCCACTTAAGTATTTTTGAACAATAATTTATAGTCTTTACAGGATGTTGGTATTATTTTTGTCCCATTTTACTTTTCGGACAATGATTTATTGTCTTCACAGGATTCCGTAATATTTATGTCCCACTTAAGTTTTTTGAACAATAATTTATTATTTTTATTTTTATTTTAACTTTATGAGTAAAACCTCAAATTGTAATATTTAATTAAACGAAGACAATATAAGCGAAAGTCAGTCGAAAATCTGAGAACAGAAAAATCAGAAAAAGATATTGACACCGCTGGGACATGAACCCAGGACCTCTTGTTTTCCGGGCAAACGCGCTAACCACTACGCCACCATGCCGATATCCAATTCGGTCATTTTTTAACTGTATCATACTTCGACTAAGAACCGCCCACACTATCTTCGTTCTCTTAACGCATATATTATTGGCAACTATCTTTATGTATGATTGCAAGATTCAAACCCAGCGTCCAAACCATTCGTCCCAGCGGTGTCAATATCTTTTTCTGATTTTTCTGTTCTCAGATTTTCGACTGACTTTCGCTTATATTGTCTTCGTTTAATTAAATATTACAATTTGAGGTTTTACTCATAAAGTTAAAATAAAAATAAAAATATTCATCCTAGACTTGCAGAAAAGTCAATAGATGTCGCATATGAAAATAAAATGGATAAATATTTATCCAGACACTATCTAGAGAGAATTTAGTTCGGGTTTGAATCTTGCAATCATACATAAAGATAGTTGCCAATAATATATGCGTTAAGAGAACGAAGATAGTGTGGGCGGTTCTTAGTCGAAGTATGATACAGTTAAAAAATGACCGAATTGGATATCGGCATGGTGGCGCAGTGGTTAGCGCGTTTGCCCGGAAAGCAAGAGGTCCTGGGTTCATGTCCCAGCGGTGTCAATATCTTTTTCTGATTTTTCTGTTCTCAGATTTTCGACTGACTTTCGCTTATATTGTCTTCGTTTAATTAAATAATTTATTATCTTTATAGGATGTCCGTATTATTTTGTTTAGGTTAGGTTAGCTTAAATTAGGTTTTAGTAGATATTTTGTTGGGGGATGTTTCGTCGGGGATATTTTGTCGCGGAATGAAAAGTTGCGGAACCGGAACATACGATGTTATTTTAAATTCTCTTAAAATATTTCTCTTTAAGTTTTCTCTTGAAGTTAAAAATTAATGTTCATCGTAGACTTGCAGAAAAGTCAATAGATGTCGCATATTAAAAATAAAATTGATAATAATGTATCCAGACACTATCTAGATAGCGTTTGGTTCGGGTTTGAATCTTTCAATCCTACATAAAAATAGCTGCCAATAAAATATACGTTCAGAAAAATGAAGATCATGTTGGTGGTTCTTAATCAAAGTATGATACAGTTAAAAATGACCGAATTGGATAGTGACACCTTAGCGCAGGTGGTAGGCAGCGGCCCGGAAAGCCGAAGGTCCTGGATTCGAGTCCCAGAGGTGCCAATATCTTTTTCTAATTTTTCTGTCTCCAGATTTTCGATTGAGTTTCTCTAATATTGTCTTCATTTAATTAAATACCTCTTAAAATAGTTCAAAGATTGATAAAAGGTTATCCTGAAAGAACCATCTACATTTTCTATTGAAAAAATATTTTCAATATTCAATGTACCTACAATAGACAATATATCTATAAAAAATATTCAGTACTACAAACTTTCAAACAGCTAAATAATTTACATTTCAATATATTATCAACAAGATGTCAGAATAATAAGATATTGGGATTTATAATTCGCATATCTAAACCTTTTCACAATATTAAAACTATGTATTCCCTTTACACCACGTATATCCGCCCCCACTTAGGCTCACTAATTTGGGCACCGTTCTACCAATGCCATATTGACAGAATCGAAAGTGTTGCAAAACAAATTTTTTAAACACATAAATTATAAATTCAAATTACTCTTTGCAAATAACACCGAATCCTTAAAATTTCACAACTTTACTCCACTTCAAACGCGTAGATTAATATCTGATCAAATATTTTTATACAAAATTCTGAATAACGGCCTGGACTCTCCTGAACTCGTAAATTATTTAAGAATTCACATACCTGCAAGACCAACCAGACTAAACCATTTTTTTCATTTGCCAGCGTGCAGAACCAACCTTAGAAAAAATTCTCCAATCCCCCGTATATGCGCGCAATATAACACGCAATTTAACAATATCGATATTCTTAATAATACTCTTGTGAAATACCGATACGAAGTCAAGCGTACGACCACAAATGTGAATTAAATTAATGCACAGCTATAGAAAAGGTACAGCATGAGCATCTCCTGTCCCCATCCCATCTTCCTCTGCCTCTTGCCCTTTCCTATTCCTTCTTCCTTCTAATATACTTACATTTATATATTTTTGTTAATTTCATTTTCATTTATAACCAATTAAAATTTTGTATTATATCATAATAACCATTAGCATAAGAAACTGTTTTGGCTTACCTCATTTTTAACCGCTTCATTTTTAACATCCTGTATAAAACTGCTGTTTGTTTCTTACAATAAATAAATAATATTCAAATCCCAAAATTTAATACCAAGGACATTCTGAATTTCATTCATCCAAATACCTATCTGTATCTAGGTAGGTGTAACTTATTTCAACAACCTCCCGTTAAATCTAAAAAACTATCGAAAATAATAATGAATTCCAACTTAAATTGAAATATTACCTAAAACTGCTGCAAGAGTTCATATTTATTATAATTATTTCTTTTATATCTTGAAATCTATTATTGATAAATCTTGAATTTTCTTACTTATCTTTTTGTTATTATTAGCAATACTTTATTATTTACTTACATCTTTATCTTCTTCTTTTATAAATAAAAATGAATCGCCGAAATGTATGTACGCGCATAACTTCCGAACGACTGCACCAAATTGGATAGTTCTTTTTGTTGTGTGTTTGTTATTATCAGGACAAGGTTTGTATAAAACTATTGGTGAGCTCTGACATTATGAAATTTGAAAAAAAAAATTTCAGCAGGTGGCACGCGAGCTGTTTGAAAACTGAATGTATGGAATACGGGAGGGGGGAGGGGAACTCGGGTAGGGGGTTCGCGGGACGGGGGAAGGGAGGGGAGTGGAATAGGGAGAGGGAAAGTGGAGGAATCGGAGTGGAAGGGGACACGGGAGTGGGAGGGGAGACGAAAGGGGAACGGGACGATTGGGAAAGGACACGCAGGGAGAAACAGTTTCTTTATTAAATGGCATAGCAACGCACGCCGGGAACCAGCTAGTAATTTCATATAATTGAGCTTTATCTAATTCCCTCACCAAACACAAGGAAAGTGAAGGATATTTTTATATTCCTTTATAGCACTGTAAAACATAAAAAAATAATATTTATCATAAAAACATACAAATAATAAATCTGTATATATATATATATAAATCAAAATATGCTTACTTCTGGATTTGATATATCTATAGTATATGAGATGTCTATACGTTGCTAAACCATTCATCTGATTGGGATGAAACTTTGGGGATTTGATGTGCGCATGCCCGCGATGATTTCTATATTACAATAGTCAATAGTGAGTTCTGGCATTATGAAATTATGCATTGCTAACCATTCATCCGATTGCGATGAAACTTTGGGGATTTAATGTGCGCATGCCCGCAATGGTTTCTATTAATAATAGTGAGCTCTGGTATTGTGAAAAGTGCAATAGGTGGTACGCGAGCTGTTTGAAAACTGAATGTATCGGGATTGTATGTATGGAATGCGGAAGGGGGAGGGGAACTCGGGAGGGGGGTTTGCGGGACGGTGGAAGCGGGAGAGGGGAAAGGGGAGTGGGGAGAGGGAATGCGGAGAAGGCGGAGTGAAAACACATGAGGGGAAGGGGGTGCAGACGAGGTAGGGGAGGCGGAAGAAGAACGTGACGAATGAGAAAAGACACGCAGGGGGAAATAATTTATTTATTAGTGGCATTGCAACGCATGCCAGGAGCTTGATAGTAAAAAAAAAACATAAATACCAGTAGCTCTGTGAATAGGTACTAACCTCCCATCCTAAAAACGTATATTTCGAATTTTCTCTTCCAAAACCAAAATTTCATCTGAAATCATAAAATTTGTAAGTTGTGGGTAATTGAATACTACATATTTTAAGCAGGTAATATTTTTCAAAGGATAAGGAATTACACAATTTGCGAAGTGAGTCTAAGTACCGCCGCCCCGGGAACCATTTATTGGTGCCAACACCTCCGCCATATGTCAGTGTGGGCGTAGGCATGTAAAAAAAGGTCTAAAATAGGCAAAAAAAACAATCGTATCACGTACTAATAATCTTAGGTGTATTATTATTATTAATAAAAATTGACACTACATCATGAATACAAGAAGGAAGGAGGCGGGTACCCGGTACTTTAAATACAAAAAAAATACTTTTTTAACTTACTAAACAAAAAGGTAAAACAAACAATTCAATATATTTTTAATGGAATTATTGATTCCGTGCCAGTTGACCCCCCCCCCCCTTTCCTAACAAGTAGTGGTAAATATAATCGTGGCAATAGCTGTTTCAGATTTGCGACCGATGGTAAGTTAAAAAAGTTGGGGCTCTAGAAAAAAAAACATATTCTCAAAGTGAGCGGTGAGCAAAATAAGGTTGAGAACCTATGACCTAGAAATGAACAGATAGCTGCAGCTGGCAGTGAGGGCAGTGAGGTCAGTGAGGGCAGTGAGGACAGTGAGGGCAGCGAGATCAGTGAGGGCAGTGAGAACGTGCGATCAGTGAGGGCAGTGAGGACAGTGAGGGCAGCGAGATCAGTGAGGGCAGTGAGAATGTGAGATCAGTGAGGGCAGTGAGATCAGTGAGGGCAGTGAGGGCAGTGAGGGCAGTGGGAGTATTCGATCGAATCGCTGAAGCAACGCGCCTATATTTTGGATAAATAATAACATCATGGATTATGATTTGTTGTGAAACTCAACGCCTCGATTGCCAATCATGGCGCAACTAAGTTCAAAGTTCAAATGAAACAGTTCGCTTAAAACAACACATTGAAATTAAATTGGGTCCTGGCGTTGATTTTCCCCATAAATACGGTGTGCAACTTTTCGATCGATCAATTTGAGTCTCCGATCAACTAAGCGATTTGTTTAGTGATGGCGATATTACACGGTTCAACCGAATTGATTCACTTTGGTTGAATGGCGCAGAAGTGAAAAGTGTATTCACGTATCCTGAAGACAAGGGCGGATCCAGGGGGGGGGGGTCATGGGGGTCATGACCAGTTTAATTTAATTTTTTTTATTGGACTTTCATTTTTTATCTTTATTTTTAGTTTAAATTTGTCTTCATTTTAAGTGTTTTTTCGACACCAACATTATTTTTTTTTTCAGTATACATTATGTATAAATTCTTATATTATAAAATGGGGGCCTCAGCATGGGTAAGCCACCCAGTGAGGCCAACATTACTGGATTGTACTATGAATTATATAATTTTGTATCAATAAACAATAAACTGTTCGCGGAATTACAAGAATTTGGACACCAGCTTGGAGCAAATTTCAACTGAATGAGAAATCACAGATCACTAGAGACCGGAAAAAAAGCAATTAGGTTTTTTGCATTTCTTCATGATTTTACCTAAATCATGCATTTTTACGTGATTAGTGCAACTTTTGCATTTTTCAGCTAAAAAGAGCAGTTTCCCATGGTAAATGACCTTATTGGTATTTAAAAAGTTTACAGAACTTGCAAAATCTTTTTTGATGCTAACAATTCGTAGTTGAATTTCATTACAATAATATAATTGCAAATATGACAAAGTTAACTGTTTATATAACAATGCTTCTAAATGTCACACAACATTCACGAGAAATAAACATATTTATTTTATTTTATTATTATTGTACAACAGAATAATTCCAATTACAGTACAATTTAGTTACCCTATCAGCATTTAGGCAAGTGACTCTTCAATAATAGTTTTAAGGCATACCTGTAGAGAACAGCCACTGACCTGCATCCAAATGATTTGCAATTTCATATGACAGCACCACTCCCCCCCTCATGCTATGCTTTGCCAAGACGTCTGTTCTGCCGTTCGGTACTTTAAGTAAATCATGATGTCGACTTCGGCTGTAGTGGTTTGGTATACTTATTGTATAAATCATAGCATCCCAAGAGAAATGGGCTGTCGATGAAATTGTTCCAAATTTTGAAAGACGGAATAGTAAGATCTGCTTTCGGCCTAGTTTCTAGACTCAGAATCAGTTTCCTTAAGTAAGTGAATATTGTGCTTGAACCTTGGATAGGTTCCATGCTTCCTCAATTTCTTCTAGATTTGCTCCAACTTGTCAATGTACTTCTGATGGTACGGTGCCCAAACATCGCTCGCGTACTCCAGCTTGCTTCTCAGTATGACATCGAAAAATGCTAGAATGTGTAGCTTCTTGGTTATCAAACTATGTACAAGTCCTGATGATGAACTCAAGAAGTTTATAGCAAGACTGAGTGAGCTGCAATATATGGCAAGAGAATGTCAGTTCGGGATCAAAGACGACACCGAGATCCTTCACGGATTTTACACGTGATAACGTTTTGCCCTTTATCTTATAATCGTAAACTATAATGTTTTTACAACGAGTGAAAGACATTGTGACACAGTGGAAAATTGATTTATATTTGTTCTATGATATTACTAATTGAAGTCCCCGGCGATGCCCGGGCTTTACAGAGTAGACAGTGACCTTCCTTTGCATACAAATCAAATCAACATCGCCCGCTTGCCAGCCCGCTCGTCCACCACATATAGAATTTCTCCTTTATATATTATATATTTCAACCAATTTACACAAAACCTTCACAAAGTATATAGGTACCTAAACCTTCCTCGTGAATCACTCTTATCTATCGATGAAAACCGCTTGAAAATCCGTTCAGTAATTTTTGAATTTTATAGCGAAAAGACAGACAGACGCGGCGGAGGACTTTAGTTTATAATATGTAGAGATAATGTGTTTAGAAATATTATAGAAGCATTAATTAAATACTGCTACCAGAACACAATATTGGCCTTTGTAACGATCGATATTTTTTTAGAAGTCTAACAAAAAAAGTATCAGACCTATAGGTATAAACTGCTTTAAAGTTCAAAATCTCCTTCCTAAGAACCTGTTTTCGGTTATGGTTTTATCGTATTATGTGGTTAATAAAGTTCTTTAGAAAATTATCGTAAAACATGTAAATATTTGTAAAATAAAATAAAACACGCTTTTTTTGCGATGTTTTTTCTTTAATTAATCAAAACAATCGGGTGATGAATCATAATATGTGCGCCTGGGGTGTGTAAATAACCACAAACTCGCGGGGCAAAATATCCTAAAATATTTGAAATGAATTTGCTTGCGGACAAAAATATATCAACAGAATAGCAATCAGCAGATCTAATTGTACACAAAAGAGATAATGTGTTACCTTACAGAGCGATCATCTGCTGCATTGGCGCCCTTTGATTATTTTCCACACGTTGGAAATGGTGCACAATTTGATAATATTTTGTGACGGACACCGATTAGATTATTCAAGTCGATCCGGCAAGAGTAAAATTCAGAATTTTTTTTTTTTTTTACAGTGAATACCGCACAAGAATCTCAACTGATCCCGTCTGGAGCCAGTGAGACTATGGCATCCCCAATTGGGGTATGTTGTGAGGCTGTAGGTAGTGGGGGGGGGAAGGAGGTGGGGAAGAGGAAGGTTGGGAAGTACCTGGCTATTCAGATCTGGTCACCAAACACGGCTAAAGCCATTTTCAAGCAACGTTTCAATTCTGAATGGTGGTCTTACACCAGGGCGATACTAATAGTATCTTCCACTCTGGAACATGCCGCAAATATATTATATATTATTTTAAATGAATTAATTGTGCAAATAACACAAATTAATCAAATAAAATTTATTTGCGCATGCCGGGTTTGAACCCGCGACCTCCGGATTGTGAGTCAAGAGTCTTACCCACTGCACTACGGAGGTCGTCAGAATGATTTAAAATAACAACAATTGGCAGGTTGCGTTTTTTCATGTAACAATAACATTCTGCATAATTCACATTTTTTATTGTAAGCACACTTCAACGACATCTGTGGTCTGTGGTGGTCTCTTCAAACGGGCACAATACATTTTATTATCTTTGAAAGCACAAAACGACCGTCAAACAACCATTTTGTGATATAACTAGTTTTAATTTACAGTCGAGATAAAAAAAAAGTAAAACATATTATGATGCCTAATCAGCTGGCAGTAAGCAGGAACCAGCTGGTTAGGTGTCCCAGTTGCTACCATTCTCTTTTTCTATTTTTCTGTATCTTCTCCTCTTTCATACTTTCGTTCAGATTATTAGTGTTATCTTCTTCTTCAATGATATATTACATTGATGGGAATAACCTTCAAAAGTTATAAAAAGAGAATTGTGCTAATAAAAAATTTTGTGTAATTATTTATTTTTCAGCTTAGAGTAGAGCAAAGATATTCAAGAGTAGAGCCTAGCAAAGGTCTCCGTAATGAAGTGCAGTATATAATATAGTGCTGGTCACGCTCATATCGTCCCCAGTCACCTTTAGTATATTTATTTATGTTTCAGCATAGAGCCTAGCAAAGGTCTCCGTAATGAAGTGCAGTATATAGGTAATATAGTGCTGGTCACGCTCATATCGTCCCCAGTCATCTTTAGTATATTTATTTATGTTTCAGCATAGAGCCTAGCAAAGGTCGTCTCCGTAATGAAATGCAGTATATAATATAGTGCTGGCAGTACCGGATTATCCCTAAGGCAGAGTAGGCAACTGCCTAGGGGCCCCGCATCGGCTAGGGGCCCCTCGCCCCGAGAAAAATTAGTGAGCAACGAAGTTTCGGAAAAAGTCAGCTTTCAAGATGTTTTAATTTTTTATTATTAGGAAGATTTACAGGTTAATAACATTAGGTACACGCATTAAAGAAAACAACAAATTATAAGGGGAAGAGGGGGGGAGGTTATTGGAAAAAACTGCTCACGTAATTAATGTATGCCCACTTATATGTTTTCCTAGGTCGTCAGAGGGTTTTTTTTTTCGATTTATTTTTTTTATTTTTGGCAGCATTTTGAAGTGAAAAACGCGATTTTAGTTAAAAAAAAATGTCAATGAATTTGTTATTAAAATGGTAAAAAAAACTCCCTCTGACTACCTGTTGATTTATGTGTAGAAATAGTGTACAAATTTCAAAAGCATCGGTCATGTCAAGTCAAGATTTTGAGTTATGATGTTCGCAGAAATGTTGTTTGCGAGAAACCGATTTAAATTTTTTTATACTCGAAATGTAGTTGAATCGAGCATGAGGGTCAGTAGCTTGAAACACTGTATCTTCGTTAATTTTGCTCCAATTTGCTTGAAATTTTGACACAATACTCTTGACATGTTGTATATTCAGTAAAAAAATTAAAAAGTTTTAAAACTTTCCCCCCCCCCCCTTTAAAACCTTGTTAAGGGTTTGATCAAGGGAACAAGGAGGCGTTTTGAGGTCCCTCCAACCCCCCCCCCCCCCCCCCCCCCCCCCCCTAGTCCGCCATTGGTAAAGAGGCCCCGACATGGTTAATCCGGCCCTGAGTGCTGGTCACGCTCATATCGTCCCCAGTCATCTTTAGTATATTTATTTATGTTTCAGCATAGAGCCTAGCAAAGGTCTCCGTAATGAAGTGTAGTATATAATATAGTGCTGGTCACGCTCATATCGTCCCCAGTCACCTTTAGTATATTTATTTATGTTTCAGCATAGAGCCTAGCAAAGGTCTCCGTAATGAAGTGTAGTATATAATATAGTGCTGGTCACGCTCATATCGTCCCCAGTCACCTTTAGTATATTTATTTATGTTTCAGCAGAGAGCCAAGCAAAGGTCTCCGTAATGAAGTGTAGTATATAATATAGTGCTGGTCACGCTCATATCGTCCCCAGTCACCTTTAGTATATTTATTTATGTTTCAGCATAGAGCCTAGCAAAGGTCTCCGTAATGAAGTGCAGTATATAGGTAATATAGTGCTGGTCACGCTCATATCGTCCCCAGTCATCTTTAGTATATTTATTTATGTTTCAGCATAGAGCCTAGCAAAGGTCTCCGTAATGAAGTGTAGTATATAATATAGTGCTGGTCACGCTCATATCGTCCCCAGTCACCTTTAGTATATTTATTTATGTTTCAGTATAGAGCCTAGCAAAGGTCTCCGTAATGAAGTGTAGTATATAATATAGTGCTGGTCACGCTCATATCGTCCCCAGTCACCTTTAGTATATTTATTTATGTTTCAGCATAGAGCCTAGCAAAGGTCTCCATAATGAAGTGTAGTATATAATATAGTGCTGGTCACGCTCATATCGTCCCCAGTCATCTTTAGTATATTTATTTATGTTTCAGCATAGAGCCTAGCAAAGATCTCCGTACTGAAGGGCAGTATACTGATGCTGGTCTCGCTCATATCGTCCCCAGTCACCTTTAGTATATTTATTTATGTTTCAGCATAGAGCCTAGCAAAGGTCTCCGTAATGAAGTGTAGTATATAATATAGTGCTGGTCACGCTCATATCATCCCCAGTCACCTTTAGTATATTTATTTATGTTTCAGCATAGAGCCTAGCAAAGGTCTCCGTAATGAAGTGTAGTCAGGGCTGGGCAGTATTTGAAATACTTGTAATTGAAATACGTATTTGAAATACAAATACGTATTTTGTATTTGTATTTCAATTACTTCCTAAAAATGTATTTTGTAATTGGTATTTCAATTACCTGCTGCTGAGGTATTTTGTAATTTGTATTTCAAATACTTATGGCTTCAAAATACATTTTCAAATACATTTAGCGATCTTAATAATGATAATGAAAAATAAACACACATAGATAAAAACGCTAGAACCCTGTACTATTGTCCTTTGCTATAGCACTCTTACTAATGATTATTTGTAGTTCTCTTATATCATTGCTTTATAATGTACTGTATGCTGATGATGCGGTGCTGATTTCTAAAACTATGGAAGATCTACAGTCTCTCGTATCTAGGATGAACGAAGTATGTATGAAGAATGAGTTAATGATGATTGTAATAAGTCTAAAGTCATGGTATTTGAAAGAGAGAGTATGAAAACAACGTGCAACATAGTTGTGAATGATGAGTATTTGGAGCAGGTGGATGAGTTTGTGTACTTGGGAAGTATGTTTAAGAGAGAAGGGAGGGCTGACAGAGATATTGAAAGAAGGGTAAATGCAGGCAACTCTATTAATGGAGGACTGAACGCCATTGGCGCCAACAAAAAAACTGTCCAAAGAAGCGAAGTTAGCTGTCCATAATGGAGTGCTGGTACCTATCCTTATGTATGGCAGTGAGGCATGGAACTGGCAGAGGAAGGATAAAAGTAGACTGAATGCTGTAGAAATGAGATCCCTGAGGCGTATGTGTGGTAAAACCATGTACGATCGTGTGAGAAATGTGGAGATCCGCGAAGAATGCAAGGCTGATGTAAGCATAATGAGTAAGATTAAGAAAGGGACGCTCAGATAGTTTGGGCATGTAGAGCTAATGAACGAGGAAAGTAGTGTAAGGAGAATATTTGATGCAAATGTGAACGGTAGAAGTCGGGGACGCCCGAGGAAGACATGGCACGACCGAGTGATTCAGATACTTGAGTCGGGCCATGTGAAGAGTCGGAATAATAGAAGAGCATGTATGAGACGATGTATGAATGTGAACTAAGCAAGGATTTTGTGCCAAGATCGAGTTGTTTGGTGGTTCGTCCTCTCTGCCTACCCCTGCGGGGAAAACGGCGTGATGGTTAGTTAGTTAGTTAGTATAATGTACTGTACATTTTTTTGCGTCATGCTAGTTATTATTATTATTGTCCTGTGCTATGTATAATAGCCCTACATACATTGCACATTTTGTATCATACTACATTAAACTTGTGCTTTGTATTGTACATTTTTGTATCATAGTATTAGATCAAGCACTATAGGAATAATTTGACAGATTACTACATTATTTTTAAGTTAATTACTGTAGAGCGCACTTGAAGTGAAATAACATAAAACTGCGCTAGATAAATTTCATCCATTCATATATAAAAATGAATCCTTGTTTCCCTTGGTCCGCCATAACTTCAAAATGACTTTACCTATTTCATTCATTTTTTTAAAGTTTTCTAATACTTTATGTAAGGTTTTTACGGAAAGAAAAATTAAGAAAATTTTGCATAAAATTGGATAATTTCAGAAAACTTAACGACTATTTTAACTTCGCACGTTTGACAGTTGAACAAATGACACAAAAGAATTATTGTCTATATAGATATATTAAATAGATACCTATTTAGGTACAAGATTTGATTGATTGTTCTTTTAATATAGAAAAATGAATATTTGTAATATGTGAAAAATGAAAATTTGAATTAAAAAATTGTAATAGCTGGCACGCGAGTTGTTTGAAAACTGAATGTACTGGGACTAAATATATGGAACGCGGGAGGGGGGTTGGCGGGATGGGGGAGAGGGAGAGTGGAGAGGGTAGGCAGGGAAGGTGGAAGGGGAATGCAAGAGGGGAAGGGGATGCGGTAGGAGAACGGGGATGCACGGGAAAGGACATGCAGGGAGAAACAATTTATTTTTTTGAATATGGTATTGCAACGCATGCCGGGAACCAGCTAGTGTTATTATAATAATAATTATCATAATCAAAACTTTATAAGTGGAGCGGAGACGAGATGTGTCTGCTGAGCAATATTAGTCAATTTTAGCACGTCTCTGTTTCACTCTGCTCAGTTTTGCTTCTATGAAAACGCACCCTTACATATGGGCTATTACGACAATTTATTGCAACCAAAGGTTCTACCAAAACCAAATGTATTTTGTATTTTGTAATTTGTATTTTGTATTTGAAATAAAAAAAATGGTTAAAATACTGTATTTTGTATTTTGTATTTCAAATACACGACATGAAAGTATTTTGAATTTCGTATTTTAAATACATGTGAAAAAGTATTTTGTAATTTGTATTTCAATTACAGCAAAGCATGTATTTTGCCCAGCCCTGAGTGTAGTATATAATATAGTGCTGGTCACGCTCATGTTGTCCCCAGTCACCTTTAGTATATTTATTTATGTTTCAGCATAGAGCCTAGCAAAGGTCTCCGTAATGAAGTGCAGTATATAGGTAATATAGTGCTGGTCACGCTCATATCGTCCCCAGTCATCTTTAGTATATTTATTTATGTTTCAGCATAGAGCCTGGCAAGGTCTCCGTAATGAAGTGTAGTATATAATATAGTGCTGGTCACGCTCATATCGTCCCCAATCACCTTTAGTATATTTATTTATGTTTCAGCATAGAGCCTAGCAAAGGTCTCCGTAATGAAGTGTAGTATATAATATAGTGCTGGTCACGCTCATATCGTCCCCAGTCATCTTTAGTATATTTATTTATGTTTCAGCATAGAGCCTAGCAAAGATCTCCGTAATGAAGGGCAGTATACTGATGCTGGTCACGCTCATATCGTCCCCAGTCCTCGGCAGGCCCATTCTCTCCAGTCCCGCAGTCAAGGAGTTGGATAGTTTTCTGCAAGCAGTCAACTATGCTGAACCAGATGAAGGTCAGGGCACATACATTATTTCCTTTATAAACCTTCGACACAATAATAATATTACGTGACAAACCAAGTGAGTGCTACCACATGTTAAAAAATGCACACATCTGTGTAGGCGCAATTGGTGCAGCTCGCTCCGGGCGCCAAATTGCCAAACGCCAAAGAGCGAAATAGTCAAAGAGCCATTAGGTGCTGGTGTTGATAATGCCTAACACTTATACATTTGCGAACCGAGACGCGAACCGAATCAAACTCGAAGGAAGATGCACCAAATTTATCCCGAGAAAGTCACTGTTTGGTGCGGATTTTGGTCTAGCGGAATCATTGGTCCGTACTTCTTTCAAAACCGTCAACGCCGAGCGCTACAGATCGATATTATGCAACTTCCTGTGGCCTAGACTGAATGAAAACCGATAACATATTGTGGTTCTATCAGGATGGCGCTACGTGCCACACAACACATGCCACGATGGACATTCTGCACGAGCCACCAAGATCGTGCGATTTAACGCCTTTAAACTTCTTTCTTTAGGGCTATCTTATATCGCAGATCTACGCCAATAAACTACAAACAATTAACAAACAACCTCAAAGTCAACATAATCCAGCAAATTCAGCCAGATTTATGCGACAAAGTCAGTGAAAATTGGACCTCCCGAATATGTGCCACCAAGCAAAGCCGCGGCGGAGATTTGAACTACGTTATTGCCATAAAATATTAGGTCCTTACATATGAAATTGGCGTTTTGTATGGGAGGAACATAAAGTCGATTTTTTTTTAATAAAATATATTTATTTAATCAAAGTATATACCATTGCTATCTATGCACTTTTGCCATCTCATAGGTAGTTCATCGATCCCTTTACTAAAAAAATCATTCGGACGGGAATCAATAAAATCTTTGAAGGCGGTTTGGACTGCCCCATGGGAGTTGAATTTTTTCCCTTGCAAGAAGTTATCCAAATTTCAAAAAAATTGGTAATCTGTTGGGGCAAGGTCCGGAGAGTACGGTGGATGTCTTAGACATTCCAATTGAAGCTCCTCTAATTTGGTAGCCGTCTGTTGTGCAGTGTGTGGTCTAGCGTTCTAACGTGCGTTTATTGATTTGCTTCACTCAATTCGTGAGGTACCCACCATTCAAGCTTTTTCACCTTCCCAATTTGCTTCAAGTGGATTAAAACAGTTTTATCACTAACACCGCAGCCTGCAGCTAACTCGGAAGTGGTTTGCGATGGATCCGCTTCCACAATAGCCTTCAATTCTTCATTATCAACTTTGGTCTCCGGCCGTCCACGGGGCTTGTTCTGCAGGTCGAAATTTCCAGGACGAAAACGTTGGAACCAAAAACGCACAGTGTTTTATTTTGCGGCACCGTCGCCATACACATAATTAATCCTTCGAGCCGTTTCTGAAGAACTGGTCCGACGGTGGAACTCGTACTCATAAATAACGCGATATTTCAAGTTTTCCATTTTGTAAACTAAGTGACTCAAAGAAAAAAAAACAATTAAGGAAAAAACAAATGAATTATTATTTTCGAAACACAAATACATGAGTAAATAGCTGTATAAATTTGAATTTGGAATTCCTAACCAAAGAGAAGATATTTGAGATCAAAGTTGCCAGTACGGCAAAACGCCAATTTCATATGTAAGGTCCTAATATATTTTTTTAATAATGAAAAAATTAAGAGAATATCTCACATACAACTTGTTTTCTTTACATTTTAAAAAATCGAGCGTCCTTATTGAAAGACCCCCAGACATCTTTAGTATATTTATTTATGTTTCAGCATAGAGCCTAGCAAAGAATGTATAATGTAATATTGTTGAAACACAACAATAATAATTGGTTAATTATAGATTTCTATTTGGCAATGTATTGATTGCAATTGTTATTTTTAGTATCTACGGTCTTTTAGTAGCAATATTTTTTAAAGTAAAACAGGTCAAGGCTTATTTCAGCAAATTTTCAGATTACTCTGGGTGCTGTATTGCGCAGACTCCTCAATCTTGAGCCACGTTTCGGCCAGTATCTTGCTGTGTCCATCATCAAGGCAGATTAGGATAGGTTGATTTAGGTTGGGTCAGGTCCAGCGGCGGGGAAGGTGGGGACAGACCCAGTAGCGGACTAATACATAATTTAAGCATAAATCATTGAAAAATGTATTTCTTCGTTAGAAACGTATGAACCATAAAAGAAACGTCTAAAAATACAATATAATGTGTAAGATTATCTGTGACAGTTTCCCTTGAAACTTTGTTTTTTATAAAATTATTTTCAAGATAAATAAAGACAAATTTGGTGCTGAAATTGGGCGTTTATAGAATCTGTTGGCCAAGCGATTTTTATGCCCTTTAGAGGAAAGTAACCAAATATAGAATACCATTTGGTTTTGCATAAAAAAAAACAAATATTCAAAATCACAAACTTTTAATCATAATTATAATAATCAATCATATATTTGGGCTTTACGTGGTAACAGTATTGTGTTATATTTATTAATTATTAATATTATAATTATAATTTATAGTATTCATAATTATAATTAATATTAATACTATAATTTCCAAAAAACAAAATCAACATAAAGGTATCTAATTACGAAATAGGTACCCCAAATGTGGAACACTACAAAAACTAACTCAAAAATCAACCTCTACGAGATGTTTTAAGAACTTTAGTCAAACTTAAAAAGGAACTTTAACTACTTAGTTACAATAATCATAAATCCAGGTGTCGAACTCTGCACCAGCGCAATCATTATGTGCCCAGAGTACGTACATGAGGCATTTGATCCAGGTTTCTCCTCGAGTGTCTTCAGAAAACAAAACCGTCTCATCGTGGACACAGCACTCGCTCGACTGACAAGTTGAAACCTGTACGCGCGTATAGTGATTGAAAGAGATGGACAATCACTGTTTATTGCGTCTAGGAGTATTTGTTTATGAGGAATGTCAGTTTTCCATTATTAGGGATGCTGTTTCATATTTGGTTAAGTACTTTCCCCTACATTCGTGGTGATATAAGGCACACTAAGAATACTCACATTTTTGGATAATATATTCATCTTAATGGTAACGTATAAGTAGGGTACTACACTACACTAGCAACCAAAATGTTGACAAACAATGAAAGACAAACGGGCGTTGTTCTCAACTTTTCGATCGATCAATCTGAGTCTCCGATCAACAAGTGATTTATTTAGTAACGTTTGATTCGCCTGTTGGTCTGAGAGGTGCATTGGGAAGAGCGTATTTGTGTATTTGAGGAGTGTTAAGCCAAGGCTCAGTAGGATTGGGAACAACGGCAATTCAAGCTCTAGAACAAAACAAAAATACATTCTCCCTTTACGTACATTTTATATTTAAAAATGAAACTTTCCTCAGAATTCGACGAGCTCCACGACGCAGGACAGAACACCTGGGAACTGAGCGGCAAGTTTGAGGGAGACATCATACTGAGCGACCAACAACAGAGTGTCCTGCTGCAGGAGACGGCACAGCCCGGGCTGGCCAGGAACGGCCTGAACGACGTCTCCAAGCGCTGGCCGGGCAAGACGGTAGTCTACACCATCAACAAACGGGACTTCAGTGAGTTGTCTAGTCAGATGTAAAAATACAGGTGTCAGGCAGCAAAGAAATATAAAAGAAGCAATGATTAACGATTGTCCCTTCCAGGTGGTGAACAGCTTGACGCTATATTGGATGGCATGGCAGATCTGCAGAGATCTTCTTGTATCAAGTTCAAAGAGAAGACTCCTGATGATGAAGCGTACGTCCTTATTCAAGTAAGAATATAACATGACCTCATTTACTATTACGAATAACCATATTATATTTATTATTTACTAGCTGGGGTACCCGGCTACGCTCAGGACAACATTCGAGAGTCTTCTGAAATGTTCCACAATGATGTTCCCGATTCCCTATTCCAGAACATTCCACAACTTTCCAGAATGTTTCGGGATGTTCTGGAATGTTATGAAATGCTCTCATACTCTAGCTGGAGTACCCGGCTTCACTCAGGGAGTTGATATGAGATTGAACTGACTTTCGAACCCACCACGGACCTTGCTTTATATACCCCTACCAATGGGTAGCCCCATCCATGCAATAAAGGCCACAATGGTCCACAATGATCCAGAACATTTCACAAAATTCGTGAGTATTCTGGAATGTTCTCCAATGGTCTGGAATGTTCAGGAATGTTCCACAATGATCTGGAACGTTTCCGAATGAATGGGGTACCCGGATTCGCTCAGGACAACAACACTAAAATGTTCCCGATTCCCTATTCCCGAACATTCCACAACATTTTAGAATGTTTCGGAATGTTGTGGATTGTTGTGGAATGCTCTCGAATACTTTCGAATGTTCTAGAAATTTCTAGAGGGCGAAACTTCCAGCCCTTATATCTTCAAAAGCAAACCCTTCGGGTTAAAACGGGAACCTTATTCGTGGATGGGAGACAGAAGGCTACCACACCATACAAATTCTTTGATCGTACCGGGACTTTTCTGAGTTTTAGCTAGACGCACACTTTTGTACACATTCTTTTATAATATAATATCGATTAACATACTTGTTTGCCCAGGGCAAGCGGCGAGGGTGCTACTCGAACGTGGGTTACCAGGGCAAGGCGCAGATACTGAATCTGACCCCTCACCCCGTGGGACTGGGCTGCATGAGCCACGGCACCATCGTCCACGAAATGTTGCATTCGCTCGGATTCTTCCACATGCAGAGCAGTACCAAGCGCGACGACTTCGTCAAGATAGAGTGGGACAACATCCTGCAGGGTGAGTTGACTACCTGCTCATTGCTCAACGCTTTTAAAATTACCGTGACATTCACGATTACGGTATCGTGACGGCATATAAAAGACAATAAACATACGTTCCTTATCACAATAATGCTGCAGCTCTTTCAAAAGATGAGATGCACAATGTACGTAGGTATGTTTCCTGTAAAGGAAAAAAATCATAATTTTCTTGGATCTCTCTCACACACGGCACCGTGACGTCTCCGTAGACCACTACAATATTACTAGCCGTAACGATAATTTTGCAAGTATGGAATATAGTTACAAGGACAATATTGAAGTATAAGTGAATACCGAAAATTCAAAAACGTCAAATGTCAGTGCGCTGACGGTTTTGCTTTTGTTAATATATATGTTATAAATATCAATACATATAAAGCTGCAGCTTTTTCTTACACACTAAACAGTAGTAAATGAGATAAACGGTGAAAGTATGTCTTCCTCCTGCTGCTAAACCATCGGATAAACACCGCACACATCCGATTCGAAAACCGGATAGGTAAAAGAACCGGGGCCACGCCCATTTTCAGACCGGATTGGACGGCCTGCGCGGAAGGGCGTGGCCTATATTTATTACCGATCCGGTTTTCGAATCGGATGTGTGCGGGCTTTCACAAGAAATGTGAGGCGCGAAGACCTTCCGGTTGTCTGATCAGACAATCGGATCAGAGAATCAGATGAAAAAACCTGATGTATGCGGCCAGCCTATATGCCTGAGAAACAGTTGTCCCTTTCGCTCATTATTTGTTTTTTTTTACATGGCTCCACACACGAGGCCCTCAGAAAAATAATTTCCTTCAGGGCCTATGTCATCTTTGGGGATGCTGTGTGGAGGGGTTTGTTTAAGGAAACGACGGAGAGGAGAGTTCTGGGAAGGAAAAGGGTTTAAGGGGTGGTCAGGAATCTGGGGTTCAGTGTGTCCTGGTCATGAACCCGGGTACCCCTTCTAAATCACTTGTGGTGACCTATGGCAGAGGTGTTGGTTATCCAATAAAGGTTCCCGGGGCGGCGGTACCCACTTCCGCCTCCCAAATTTAAATTCGGGAGGGAAACAGCGATAGCTTGGTAAAATAACTATTATTTAAATTTCTCGGCGACCATGCTGTACTTTTACTACGCCAGAGTCCATCATTCGAGAGTTTTTACAGCTTTAGAAAACAGATTATCAAATTTAGAATTAAGATATTGCGATAAAATTAGTATAAAGAACAGAATTATCGAAAGAGCCGATTCATTATAATTTAGATACGGCTAGTTAACTAGAGCGACAGATTCATTGATTTTATTTCAAAGGTATCAAACCGAGAAAAAGTCAATTAGTCTCGACAATTCAATGTCAAACAAATTGCCACTTTTCAAATTCGACTTGAGTATAAATACTAGCAACAGGATATTGTTTATTGTTTATTGCGGTATTTTAAATAGGTACATAGTTATCTTTGTCCTAATACAATCCTTATATATACCTACATATACTTAAAATAACACATCTATACCAAATCAATCACATATCTTCGCAATTTAATTTTAAATGCCTTTATAGTCTAGTCAATGAATGCTCCAAAAGGAGGTGTAGAGTGCGTGAGCAGGGACCTAAGCGATTCCTTCAGAAACTTGTTAAGGGTGCTTAGGGTGTGAACATACTAAAAGTCCTGAAAGTTGTGTGTCAGTAATAAGATTAAAACAACTTTTTCCGAAAATGACAACATCTTACGAAAAAACCTAAAATTGCTGTAAATGTTGACCGGTTGGAGATAAATTTGCATATTCTAAAAGTGAATTAAATTCATTACAACTTCCTTCATATCATTTTCTTTCTTTGGTGAATATTTTAGATGATATGAAGGAATGTTTGATGAAAAATGTGAGGTAAAATGATTTTTTTCGAAAATATATACATTTGTGGAGCGTGTAACTCAAAAACGGCTGGGATTTCGTAAATTACGTGTAGAGTAAAAGTTGTAGATAATTTTATGAGCTTTTATTTGTTCTAAAAAATTTTCCTCTGCGACGCACCGTTTTTGAGATATAAGTGGAAACCCGAAAATTGGGACCTCCCCCTCCCTCTCACCCCCCTAGCTCACCACCTAGGCGTCAGGACTTTTAGTATGTTCACACCCTAAGCACCCTTAACAAGTTTCTGAAGGAATCGCTTAGGTCCCTGCTCACGCACTCTACACCTCCTTCCTTGACTGGACTATTATTTATTTATTTTCGGGAAATCAACAGTTAACATTTTTTCAGTTTGTATATGTTCTCCATGTGACTACCTCTGATTAAACAGCATAATAACAAATTTTAAATAATAAATTTATAATAAAGGAGTATGAGATCAAAAAATTTATAAAACAAAATATTAAGTATATAAAACTAAAATTTACATAAAACATAAAAATATGAATACATTGGTAACCATAAGAAGCCATGTTGTACATATAAATCAAATCATAACAGAATTAAAGATAAACGGTAGAAACATAACATATTCATGAAACATCAGAGAAATACTCTTTTATGTACCACTTGTATTTGGTAAGTTCAGAATTGAAAATGTCCACCTTGGATAATGTGCTATTTTGTAACTATTGCATAGTCTGTTCAGGCAAGAATTTTGCTTACAGTTGATCAACCCTGAACAGGACAGAAGAGCGTGTTGTACGCGCAGGTACATTAAATTGAATTTTATTTTATTATGCTCTCTTCCAATTTTATTTCTTCTAATAATTCTCCAAATATCTTCAATCTCCGTACTTCAATGACTTTTGACTCTGTTTTTTGGAAGTCTTAGTTATTTCTTTTCCTCGTCACATGTGTATGTTTGCTTTGTAGTTTATCAATTTTTCTTAGAAATTCAATAGACGTATGGCCATTGCTTATTTTGAAGATTAACAATATAGTATTGAAGTAAATAATTTGTTTGAATGACAAGTTATTTAACTCCTTCAACATTTTCTTGACTGGAGTGTACCTATTTTTCTTCAATATAATTCTCATAGCTCTGTTTTGTAGAATTGTCATTTGTTTCATTATATATTACGCAATATGGGTTGAATCTTGTGTTGTAACTGTCTAAAAACTGTTAGGTAAAAATGCTGGTCGGTTTCTAAATGTAATTGCAATAAATCGTCGCTTACACCATACCCAAAGATAATGAAATACAAAAGAGATATGCCATGATGTCCGCGCAATTGTCGGCGGACTACTACCTAATCGGAGTAGTTTGCGTACTAAAAGAATTTGTTCATTTGGTTGATTTTTTGAAGGTGTGCAGTAGTTTCTCAATTTGGGAGGCGGGAATGGGTACCGCCGCCCGGGAACCTTTATTGGATAACCAACATATCTGCCATAGGTCACCTCAAGTGGTTCGCTACGTTTAGTGATTTAGCAGGGGTATCCGGGTTCATGGGGTGAGGTTTGTTTAGGTCTTGGAGGCGGATGACCGGGACACATTGAACCTCAGATTCCTACCCACCCCTTAAACTATTAACCCTTAACCTATTCCTTCCCAGAACTCTCCTCTCCTTCCTTTCCTTAAAAAACCCTCCACACAGCATCCCCAACAATGACATAGGCCCTGAGGGAATTTATTTTCCTCAGTGTCTCCCGCGTGGTGCCTGTTTAAAAAAAAAAGAAATTAAAAATTAGTATTGGTTTTAACAGTTTGAGTATGGAAAGAATTCGTTCATTTAGTTCAACGTTCGTTTATTTTACTCCTTAATTAAGGCTGGTCGCATACACACGTTTTCCGTGTTCGATTTCCGAATTCGTTTTCCGTATTCGGACATCCGAATGCATGGAATCAGTAGAAAATACATTAACTGACGCACATGTTCGCTTTTTTTTCCGAACGGAACAAATTCCGTACGTACGTTTCGAATGCAAGCCGGCGCGTTCGGAGAAACCTACTGGAAAAAACCTAGTGAAGTCATGCGGAACGCAGCGCTTGCATACATTTTGTTTGTACCGGCGCACACGTTCGGAAATTTCTATTCGGTATCGCACCCGCACCGCGAGCATCGAACGTATTCTTTGTATTTGTTACGCATAGAATCGCGTCGTGCGTTCACCACGCTATCACTATCTGTACTGACGTGTATACATTCCGAATGAAGAAAAACGAACGTTTGCGCTAGTCTCACGGAATTCCAAATCGAAATTCCGCATTAGGAAATCGAATACGGAAAACGTGTGTTTGCGACCAGCCTAATTCGGAAATAATATCGACGACACCAGGAAGTGCAATCCAACCCAGTAAAAACTGCGGATATCACATCTCTTATATTTCAATATCTTTGATTATACAACACCGCGTATTACATTTTCCACTGAGATGGGAAGGCTGATAGAGATATTAAAAGAAAGGTGAATGCAGGTAACTCCATTAATGGAGGACTGAATGCCGTTGGCGCTAATAACAAAATTGTCAAAAGAAGCGAAGCTAACAGTCCACAATGGAGTCCTGGTACCTAACCTGATATATGGCAGGGAGGCATGGAACTGGCAGAGAAAAGATGAAAGTAAACAAAAGCTGTTGAAATGAGATTCCTGGGAAATGTGGATATCCGCAAAGAATGTAAGGCTGATGTAAGCATAATAAGAAAGGGATCCTCAGATGGTTTGGGCATGTAGAGCGAATGGACGAGGAAAGTAGTGTAAGAAGAATATATGTCGCGAATGTGAATGGTAGAAGAAGTCGGGGACGCCCGAGGAAGACATGGCACGATCAAATGAATCAGATACTTGAGTCGAGCCATGTCAAAAGTCAGAATAATAAAGAAGAGTATGTATGAGACGGTGTATGAATGTGAGTGAGGCAAAGAGTGTGTGCCAAGATGGAGTTGTACGGCGGTCCGTCCTCTCTGCCTACCTTTGCAGGGAAACGGCGTGATGGTTAGTTAGTTAGGTTTTCAGGAGGAACAAAAAACAGTTTAGTTTATTAAGGCACTGCACACTGTAAAAAAAACATTGTCATTTTTTTATTGCATTTTCTGAAAGATGCATTTGTTAAAAATGCTCTCACCAAATTTTTTACAAAAATTCGTAAAATTGGCGGAGATACAGCATTTTATCTGAAACCGTTTGAAACAGTTTGTATGTTGAATTATCCTTCAGCAAAACTTTGAACGCGTTTTTCTCCAAACTACTTTTTGAAGTAAAACTTGAAACGACGATTACTGCACCTGCGACGCATCAACTGCGCTCATTGACCGCTTTGATAATGATGTCTCTTTTAAAGGCTCCTATTGTTTGAGATATGAAACTGAAATTACGCTGGTCTACGCTCATTGGTCATCAAAGTGGCGTCACACCAATTCCCCATCTGTGAAAAAATTGAAAACCACAATTTCGGGCAAAAAAATCATGGCCTCAGTGTTTTAGGACCGAAAAGGCGTCATTTTGTTCAAATTTCGGCCTCAGATTGAGATCATCAATGCACAATAATATTGTGTACCCTAAAAAAACTCAAAAGGAGCATTCAAAACAAAAGGAGGGGAATGCTGACCAGAGAAGTTTGCCTTTTTCGCGAAAACGTCCGACCTCACAAAGCCTTAGCCACCAATAAGATCATGGACTCATTTGATTGGGATGTTTTGAACCACTCCCCTTAATCCCCTGACTTGGCGTCTTCAGATTATCATCTTTTCAACCTTCCTAAAGGCATGTATGGATGAAAATAAATTTTCAACCGACGAGCAGGTGCAGAAAGTGGCCCTGAAGAGGGGGAAGGAACTGGCGGGAGAATTCTTCGAGAAGGGCAAAAGAAACTTGTGACATGGCTCACCACATGCATTGAACGGGTTAGCAATTATTTGGAAAAATAGTCAACAAGTGTATCAACAATATCCTGTATATTTTTTTCTATTACACTTTTAAAAAAAAATAATAAAAAATCAGTACACTTACTTTCTGGATAAGCCTCGTATCTATGATAAAACGCAATAATGGTATGAGATGTTGGTGAATTTTTATTCCCTTATTATAAGCCCTTGTATACATAGACTACGGATTTTGGCGCAGACGTTATAAAAACGAGCTATATACTCTGTTTAAGGATCTAAACGTCACAAAATTTATAAAACTGGGAAGACTTCGGTGGCTGGGTCATGTGGAGAGAATGTCCGAGCATCAAGCACCAAAGTCCCTGCTGAACTCAAGACCGATGGGGCGAAGGAGCCTGGGAAGACCAAGGTTAAGATGGAGCGACAACATCCTCAAAGATATATCCACCTTGGAGATTGTAAACTGGAGAGAGCTGGCACAAAACCGAGATGAGTGGAGGAAGACTCTTGAGGAGGCCAAGACCCACCAGGGGTTGTAGAGCCAAGAGGGATGATGATTCATCGACTATATATCGTCGCTCACATTATAGCACCGCGTATCTTAAAACACACGAAATTTGACGGCCTCCTTTGTCGAGGGGTAAGGCTCTTGACTCGCAATCCGAAGGTCGCGGAATCGATAAATTTAATATTGTGGTGTCGTAGAGACCGGATTTTCCGTGAGACCGTGTCGTAGAGACCGAAAAAGTGTTTTTTTCCCAGGCATGTAATGAGTCACCCACTTTCATCTCCAGTAACAATAGAGCTCAGAAATCCTCACCTTTTTTTCTCGTAGGTGTTATTTCTTCCGTGAGTAAAAAGCAGATCACAGCACTTGGCGGGATTTTTTGCCGACAACTTTCACGCAACTGGACACTAAAAAGTGAGTTTACGTACAACAATGTTTCTGCGATGCTCTTTCTGGTCAGGAGACCCCCCCTGTGCCACTAAGTGTTGCCAACCCTCAAAAAACTAAAAACCTCCGCCCGTTGTGGTCACAGTACACTTACTTTCTGGATATGCCTCGTACATTTATAATAGATAGCCCTATTGACGGCCTCCGTGGTCCCGAGGTAAGACTCTCGACTCACAATCCTAAGGTCGAACCTGGCGTGCGCAAATAAATTTTTATTTTATTAAGTTGTGTTATTTCACAATTAATTAATTTTAAAAATAATATGTTGTGTATTTGCGGCACGTTCCAGAGTGGAAGATACTCTAAGTATCGCCCTGGTATAAGACCACCATTCAGAATTAAAACGTTGCTTGAAATAACTTGGTTTGTTAGCCGTGTTTGGCGATCAGATCTGAATAGTCAGGTACTTACCCACCTTCCTCTTCCCCATCTCCTTCCCTTCTCCACTACCTTCAGCCTCACAACATACCCCAATTGGGAATGCCATAGTCTCACTGGCTCCAAACGGGAGCAGCTGAGACTTGTGAGGCTATAAAAACTATAATACTATAAAAAAAATAATAATAATTTGGCCGATCAGTGACTGAATTGGCATCGCGTTGTGAGTTCAATTCCTCGGCTGGAATATTACAATAATAATTAAAAATAAGTGAAAATATTTTTTTTAATATAATATAGAAATCAATCACTGGCATCTTCTTACGTTTTATATTTTTTAATATAATATAGAAATCAATCACTGGCATGTTCTTACGTTTTATATTTTTTAATATAATATAGAAATCAATCACTGGCATGTTCTTACGTTTTATATTTTTTAATATAATATAGAAATCAATCACTGGCATGTTCTTACGTTTTATATTTTTTAATATAATATTGAAATCAATCACTGGCGTGTTCTTACGTTTTATATTTTTTTTATATAATATAGAAATCAATCACTGGCATGTTCTTACGTTTTATATTTTTTAATATAATATAGAAATCAATCACTGGCATGTTCTTACGTTTTATATTTTTTGAATTTGGGAGACGGTTACTGTCGTCCCGGGAACCATTTATTGGATAACTAACATCTCTGCCATAGGTTACCCCAAGTGTTTCGCTACGTTTGGTGACTTTGCAGAGTATGCAGAGGTGCCCGGATTTATTCCGTGAGATTTGTCCGGGTCCTGGTGGCGGATGCGTCTGCCCACCTACTGCGTGGCGGGCAGGACCGAGAGAACTGGTTGAAAGAGGTCTTCTGACCTCTTCAGCTAGACTCTCTTGACCCATTGCCTTGCACTGCATTTGGAGGAATGGATTCATACGTCCGTCACTCCTGGACACACTGACCCCCAGATTGCTACCCATTCCTCGTATCTTTTTCCTTCCCAGAAACGCCCCTCCTCCCTTTCCCTAAAAAGATCATCCACACACATCCCCAAAGATGAAATAGGCCCTGAAGGAAATTATTTTTCTTGGGGCCTCCTGTGTGGAGATATTTAAAAAAAAATTGGGGTTAGGACCATCCGAAATTTCTTAAAACTGCCTGGTTTGAACGCCATCAACAAACGTTATTTTTTATTTTACAAAAATATACATAAATTACAATAATTAATTATATTGTATATGTATTTGATTTACCCCCATAAATAAGCAGGGCTTGTGTGTATGGGGGGTATATTATGTCTACAAATTTGACAATGTATTTTTAAAAAAGCAAAACTTACGAAAGATATACATATATATTTTTCTTCTGATAAAGTTGGTGAAAAAAATCTTAAAAATCGGTCCAATTTTGACCGTACAAACAAGGGAATAGAAAACCTCGATTTTGCCGATTTTTTTAAAGTGAAAACTTCTTTAACACTGTTGTGATTTGAAACTCGATGAAACGAAAAAACGACACTAAAAGAGGCAAAAATATACATCTATAGGATATAGCCTGCGAAAAAATGACATAATCGGTATCCTATTTGTGCGGTGCTTCGTAGCCTCCCCACTTTTGTCTACTTTAGTTTTTGGAAGGTTTCACTTCTATCGCGTGTGAACTGCACACTTGTATTTTTTTAGGTAGGTATAATCAGTCTGAAGCGAAGTTGTCCCTTTCGCCCAGTATCCGGGGAGGTAACCGCGAAATTGACGGCAACAATTGTGGGGTGATAATGCAAAACTGACTATTTCCAAAATGGGCTAAATTGAGTTATATATGCAGTCAGACAAATTCGAGGCCAAGGAATCGAATGGCATCATTATTTTTACGATAAAATGACGAAATCCTCCTCATTTTTCAATTTGAAAAACACCTTTTTCTGCAATACTGACTATTTCCAGCTAAAAATTAGGTACCCTTTTCCGCAAAAGTGACTAATTCCATGTTTACGGCAAATGTGACTATTTCCAATACAAATATCATAGAGCGGCAACATTTTTTTCTGCAAAACGTACTATTTTTTATGATTGTTATAACCTCAAAATCATTTGACAGCTGCAAGTTGTATTGGTCGTTTTGTACTGTTTTTTGACAGAATTTTGAAGAAATACTTAAGTAAAATGAATTTGCTAATTGAGAAGGACATTGAAGATATTATTTGTAATAATAGATAGCGATTATTTGTTAATTTGACTTTCAATTTGTTTAAAATTTTTACTTTCCGAAAGGGAAAAATCACTGTGGGTGGGTGTTTCCTCAACATAATACAATGCAACGCCTAAATTTGTGGGGGTGACGAGAAAAACAATGTTTTATATAATATTTGCATTGCTGAGCAATAGACAACTAATCATATGAAACCTGCAAAGCGAGAAGACGTGATAAAATTAATTAAATTTTTATTACACCGACAATGCTAAAAGTTTTTACAACGAAGTTGTTAAGAAAATATTCAGTATAATGAAGACTTAGTCCATGAGACATGATATGATTTGAGATTTTCACGGCCAAAAGCATTTTCGTATTTGGTTTTTGGGTTATTATGACAAGTAGGGCTTCCTCCTTCTGCAGTTAACGTTACGGACAGCCTTCAAGTGTCCATCCTCTGGGCAGATGTGCCATATCTTGAAAATCCAATACCTATTTTGTGTTTCTTACTTTTTTTATATACTTGTTCCATAGAATGTCTTGTTTTTATTATTTTACTTTAAATAAAGCAAAAATGTTCATTTGTCCATACACATTGTTTTACTTCAAAACGCACTATTAGGAAATAGTCATGTTTGAAAAAAAAAAAATTTTCAAATATTAATTTAAAATATTACTCATCGACCACCGAGTCTATAAATCACAGAAATGGTTTGAAATATTTTTAGTTATTATTTAAAAAAAGAAAAATCAGAGAATTATGCTTGTGAGAGTCGGTACAGTTTTTTGCCTCTCCTGAAAAGTTGAGTTTTTGGAAATAGTCAGTTTTGCATTATCACCCCACAATTGTGTAAAATACTATTATGTATTCAAATTTCTCGGCGCTCGCGTTTCCTCGTAGTGTAATTTTCCAGCTTTGCTTTTGAGCTGACGTAATAAGAAAATAGATAACAATAATCCATTATAATCTAGTATCGAGATCAAGCTGTAAAACACGATGTTAAATGCATTGAACCTCAGATCTACTCGAAGCGAAATTGAACGAGAAAGTGAAATGAGAAATGCATCAGAAATGCACACTAAAACCAATGTTTGAATCGTGTTGCAGCGGTTAATGCATCGGTGATTATCTACTAAAATTATTATGCAAATACCACGGAAGATAATGATTTTTTTTCTTTTACATTAACTCCACACAGGAGGCCCTGAAGAAAATAATTTCCCTCAGAGCCTATGTCATCTGAGATGCTGTGTGGAGAGTCTCTTTGAGGAGAGGAAGGAATGAACATTGGTCTTGAAGAGACACATGTTGTAGGAAGGAGGAAACACAGAGGCCGGCAAATTGTTCCACAGCCGAGCAATTGAACACAAGAACGAGTCAAAGAAACGACCGGTTCTCATGTGACAAATGTCAACCGTGTACAAATGTTGGGCACGCGTTTGGCGTGTTTCTCGACTATGCACCGGTGCCGAAGGGATCAATGACGCTAGTTCCTCGCAGCATCTCCCATTGAAATACCGGTAGAACAAGGACAACATTCCCACCTGACGCCTGTGCTCTAAATATTGCAATACGTCTGTTAAAATGGGAGAATCTATCAAACGGACCGCCCGATTTTGCACAGAATCGAGGGTATTTTTCAGGTATTTTGGAGCTCTAGACCAGAGGAGGCTGCCAAATTAAACCGTGAGGAGCACTTATGATTTGTACAGGATTAGCAGTTGTGTACTATTAAAGTATTTGCGGGTCCTGTACAGTAGGTACCTACACCCAGTTTTTGTGAGGCTAATTTTACTCCGGCTTCGATGGATTACCATATCTGAGCTGGTCATTTTAGAGTTACACCAAGCATATCAATGGAGGGCATAAGCATAACTGTTCGGAAGATTGCTTCCGTTGAAGGAGACTAGATTTTCATTTCGATCCCTTTTAGACGTAATCAGACAAGATTGGGTCTTTGAAACATTGAATTCAAAGAGATTATTTTTACCCCAAGAGAAAACACTCTCGAGGTAACCGTCCATTCTTTGCTTCAAAGCCCTACGAGCTGTTGGAGTTTGTGAGCCCTTTGGGGGCTTGTCAAACCAAAAGCTATCATGGACTTTGGAGATTGCCCACCACTTTCCCACGGTGTTTGTTCCAAGGAAACAGATTTTCTCCTTCACCGTACACGTCAGGACTCCAATTATTGTTTATAAAGAAGCTACTTTTTTACTCCAATGTCCGGGCATACTTTGTTAGCAGGCAGCAAGGGCGGATTTAGAGGGGCGCACGGGGGCACGTGCCCCGCCCAGACGGTATTTTTGTATACCGTGGAGATTCCATCACAGTACATACTTAGAAGCAAAAACTGTCTTTATTAAACATTTAATTTTTTTATTTTTTTGACAATTTCGTAAACCTTCCTGTACATACTTGAACTTGTAGAAAAAAACTTGAAGTATGATACTTCAAGTTTTTCATCACATCTCCGCCACTTGATGTAGCGAAATAAAAGTTTATGAGTAGGTATAAAGGATGAAGAGTTAATAGAATCATAAGATAACATATTATGATGAGATTGTATCATTGTATGACTTGACCAAAGCACCTGAGCTGCAGTCGTCCGGCGGTCTCGCTTCTCGCCGAGGAAAGGCCGTCTTTTATCACAAAAAATATAAAATCGCAAAGCATGGCGCAAGCACGTAGATCAACACGTCGAAGCTTGGCGCAAGCGTTGTAAACGGTCAATATGCTTGACTCAAGCAAAAAACCACGTGCTTGGTTCGATATGCTTGATCGTGTACCGGTTCAACTTCAACATACTATTACTGGCAGACTTGCAGAATAAGCAGTGATTCCAATCGGCCATTTCAACACCACTAAACTTCTCACTGCAATAATTTACGAACTGTGAAACTCTCTTTGCGTATCATTACAGAAACATTGCGAAATGGTATAAAATATAAAATACACCTAGTTTTAGAAAAAATGCACAATTTCACCATGATTTTCTTCCGGATCACTTGCCAAGAAGTTTCGAATCAACGCCTGAAACCGAATTCCGAAGCTTATCAAATCAGGACAGTGCCTTTTGCCTTTCTTCATAGTGGACATGTATTATGTATACCTAAAGAAATTCTTTATCTGTCCGGAAAGCGTTGGAAAATACAGTTAAATCGATTGCAATTTTCCGGTAAAATTAGAACGCTTGATGGGCCTTTTTAATTAGCGAGCGTTGCCGCAGCGATAGCGAATTCCGGACGAAACTTAATTAATTACCAATTATTTTTCATTACGCGTTTTTTTATCATGGTCTCAAGCGTATTTTGTGAGAGGATCAAAATATTTCCATTTTGTAATAAAATTCAAATAAATGGAACATTTTTTAATGTATCCGAAAACTAAAAACTGTTTTGGAAAGGTGATAAAATACGCTTTCAAATTTAATTATTAGAAATAAACATATGTATATTGTTTGAAATATAAAAATTTTGAACGCAAACATAAAAAGTTTTAAAAACGGCTTACCTTGCGTTTTTTCTAGTTACAATTACTGATAACGAAAAAATAAAAACACATCACATATTTTATTAGACAAATGTATTACAAATGTTATTGTCAACTCACTTTTTTATCGTTTCAAGTAAAAATCTATAATATAAAAATGAATCGCGAATGTGTTGCTAAGCGCATAACTTTCGAACGACTGCACCAAATTGGATAATTCTTTTTTCTGTGTGTTCGTTATTGTCAGGACAAGGTTTTTATAAAACTTCCGGTGAGCTCTGGCATTATGAAATTTGTATAAAAAAATTGCTATTGGTGGCACGCGAGGAAGCGGCTATTGCTATGGAAAGCGGGAGGGAGGGAGAGATGGGGGAGGGAAACCAGGGAGGGGGAGGGGAACCTGGGAGGGGGGAGGGGGACCTGGGAGGAGGGAGGGGAACTCGGGAGGGAGGTTCGCAGGACGGGGAAGGGGGGAGTGGAGTGGGGAGATGGAAGGTGGAGGTGACAGAGTGGGAAAGGACACGCAGGGAGAAACAATTTCTGTATTAAGTGGCATAGCAACACATGCCGGGACCAGCTAGTAATTAATAAAAAACCCCCCAATTTTCTTAAATTTATTTCAAATTTGCGATTCCAAACTTTGGTTTCATAAACATTTTACTTCTTTTGTGGTTAATTTTTATATTTGAATATAAAGCGTGATGTTTTTTCTTTCCAATAGGTACCGTTTGAGTCATATTTCTCACTATGATATTAAGGGACACACAATGATTTCTATGAGACCTGTATGAGTTGTTCCGAAAACCGAACAAATAGACTACGGGTTAAAGAACGTTAGAGGTTCCAAAGGAAATAGAACGCGAAAAGTTATTAGGGAATGTACCCATACTACGTGACCCGTTCAGGGGCGTGGAGGAGGATATTCAAAATATCATACTTAGTCACAATGAGGGGGGGGGCTTTGGTTTTTACACGTAGTCAATCTAGAAATCTAAATTAAGTTCTGATTACAATACCTATATTTTGACATAAGTTTTGTCTTGAAAATATTTTTTCCATTTGTAATTATAGGTATGCATGCACTCTTGCCGTCACGCAGCAAGCGCCGTATTAATAAAGACAAATATAAGCCAAATATTTTTTTTAACTTTTTGTTAGCAAGAAATTATTCAAAACCATATTTATGAATTACTATGTGAAAACTAAAGGGGGAGGGGGGGGGGTCTAGGAATACTACACGTGGTCACCGAGGGGGAGGGGGGGGGTTAGAATTGCAAAAAGTGGGTCACGTAGTATGGGTACGTTCCCTTATGTATATCACATAAGTGAGGTAAGGTGACCAGCCAACTCAGAATGAAACCATCTCAGAAGCACCTCAGCAAGGTCAAAGAGTAATGATAAAAGAAATTGGTTAAATAGGTTGAGTTAGGTTAGGGTTACCGGCTATTTTAAAATTATTTTTTCGCTTTTAAGTGACCTTTCTGAGATTTTTTTTTTTTTTTACAGTGAATACAGTGAATACCGCACAACAATCTCAACTGCTCCCGTCTGGAGCCAGTGAGACTATGGCATCCCCAATTGGGGTATGTTGTGAGGCTGAAGGTAGCGGGGAGGGAAAGGAGGTGGGGAAGAGGAAGGTTGGGAAGTACCTGGCTATTCAGATCTGGTCACTAAACACGGCTAAAGCCATTTTCAAGCAACGTTTCAATTCTGAATGGTGGTCTTACACCAGGGCGATACTGATCGTATCTCCCACTCTGGAACGTGTCGCAAATATACTATATATTATTTTAAATGAATTAATTGTGAAATAACACAAATTAATCAAATAAAATTTATTTGCGCATGCCGGGTTCGAACCCGCGACCTCCGGAATGTGAGTCAAGAGTCTTAGCCCCTGGACTACGGAGGTCGTAGATTCTTCTGAGTTGGTTTCATTCCGAGTTGGCATGGAACCATCACATAAAAAATATGTGATAGATATAAATAATAACTTAGTGGAACAGTAATTATGATGTAAGATATCTACGCTAATTAAATTATATAAAACCCGGGCAGAAGAATAGTGTTATGCTAACATTGATTATTATTATTGAGGTATGTTATTGTAGCCTTTTTGTAACTATATTCCGTTCGTAACTGCACGCAATCTAGGTTCAAGCGAGTATCTAAATGACCTGATGAAGTTGTTGTAATTAAAGATAATTTAAGATCGAGTATTTCTTGTAGGTATAAGGAAGGCAATTCCATATACCAACATCCCCAAAGATGACATGGGCCCTGATTATTTTAGGGGAATTATTTTCCTCAGGGCCTCCTGTGTGGCGCTAATGTAAAAAAAAATAGATGCCAAAATAATTAAATACTAACAGGTACTGTGGGTTTTTGACTGTTAGGCCCTGCAGACGGCTATTGATGGGTTTCGCTCAACTTAGTACCTAAATGGTCCTGTAACCTAAAGTTTTGCTCATTTCTAGATCCAACAGTAATGAAAAAGCGCGCAAAACTTTATTTATTACATACCTACCTATTGAAAAAGAGTTCATATCCCTCTAACCTCCCGCAACCTGTACCATTTTTCAACCAAATCTTCGACCAAGTATACCCAACTAAATCGATTAAAAACTCTAGAATTTCATGATGGTCACCGAAATTTAAAAAAAAGATTTTATATTTTGAGCACATCTCTACCATCTGTACCAATTTTGAAGCAAAGCAAATTTCAAGATGACCATCGAAAATTGGCTTTTTAACTTTAGATTTGAGGTTTTCTCCGACCTAACCTCACCTATAGTAATTGTGAACTAAATGAAACATAATCTGATAAATAAAGACCGGATTATATGCAAATGCACATTTGCAATTGCATATAATCCAATCAATTGCATATACAATTGCATATTTAGACCCTTTTCAGCGGTAGTTGCATATTTTAGCAAAAAAATTGAGATCTTGCATATTTACGCTGGATCTTGTTCATCGTTCAGATGCCTCGCATAGTGACACTATAAAATTCAGATAACTAAGAGCCCGTTCACACTTCCGTCGTAAAAACGGAGAGGGGTTCCGTCGTCACGACGGAAGCCCTAGCCGCTGTAGTGGCTCTATGGAGCTGTTCACACTTGTCGGATCCGGCGCGAAGACGGATCCGTTTTTTTTCGCCGGAGAGTTCGCCTACGCAGAGCGTCCGTCGTGAAGCCGGAAGGGAACGCGCTGGCTCATACATTTCAATGGAGCTGTTCACACTACACGGCGGGACGACGGATCCGTTTTGAACCCGCCACACCCCGCTTCACACTTCACCACCGCCCGCTCCCAGACGCAAGGCGGCAGGCAATTTGTGTTTTTATGGGGCGCGCGTTTGGCGTTTTGTAATATTATTATATAATATATATGTTCGTTCCAGAATGCGATTTTTTCTATTTAATCTCAAGAAAATATTTAGTCATATCATTCATGTTTTTTAGTGATTTTAGTTATAATAATTGCTGAATGATTTTCGCGTACTTTCTCCTTTTCAAGTATGCAAACACAATATTCTCCCACGGTTTGAACAAATAAGGTCCGACCCCTGAAGTAATTTTATGGCTGGAATTATATCAATACATTCCCTTACCGAATTCGTAGAGTAGGGTCCGTTTTCAAGACGGATCCGTCTTGAAAACGGAAGTGTGAACAGGGGCCTAGGGCTTCCGTCGTGACGACGGAACCCCTCTCCGTTTTTACGACGGAAGTGTGAACGGGCTCTAAGAGTGCGGCTAGCGAACTGATGGCTCCGGCGGCGGCCGGAGGCCGCCCCCTCTTCGCCTTAGTATAAAAACGCTTGAAACTCATGGATTGGCGTTGAATGAATCCATTCAGGTTATGAACAAAATTCGCCTTATGAATTCCTCGTTCCCAAAACTATTCCCGAGTAATCTCAAAGGAAAGTTTGAAAACGTACTGAACAATAACCCAGGGTTTGAACCCTTGCGCCAAATTGATAGCTTCATCAACGGGGCAGGTGAAATTTTGCCCAGCACAATGAGTTCAAAAATCGCACCCAAATTTAAATTCTGACCAGTCACATCAGTAGACGCAGAACGCTCCTTTTACGCTTACAAAAATATATATTAAGTATGTAAATATATTAAATATATAAAAATATATAAGCGATCGTAGGCACAATTTGTCCACAGAACATTTACAGCCTTACTGTAATGTACTTTTATTGTGGCCACACTGCCACACAATAATAATAAATATGTTTAACGTAAGTTCTCGTCTTTATTGGAAAGTACAATGGATTCAATAAGTAATATTATTTGTCTCGGTAGCGACTGATTATACTGGAAGTTAGAATGGTTCTGGCCGCGGCCGTACACCGGACCGCTGTCCCGGCTCGTATGCCCGATCGGCAATGTTCGGCGACCCGAGCATTCCCGAATTACTACATAGATACAAATGCGATATAATTGCATATATCACACTTACTAAAAAACCCAGTGAAAATTTTATTCAATTGACGAACTAACGGCCGCGGATGTGAAAACATTACTAATTAAAAAATTGTTCATGAAAAAATACACATGGTTTACACAGGCTGAGAGGGTAGTTTATCTCTGTTTTATTAATGATGTCTGAACGAAATTTGGAATTTTTTCAAAGTATTTTGAATGTTCTATATATTTCTTATTTTTGAAGGTGTCGTAAAAACAAATACCATTTATGAAAACTTAATAAAAATTACCTTTTAGATTTGTGTATTTAAAATACACTTTTGTTTTCAAAAACTGCCGTATTTTATGATCCAAACTCGGAAAAAAATGGAAAAATTCAAAATGTAGAGAAATTAAAAAAAAAATCAAAATTTCAAAAACACAGTCTTTTTATGTAATAAATTTGGAAGGAAACTATCACCTCACTTTTTCCTCGTGCATACAATAAAAAAAATAATACAAAAATATCAGTTTTTTTTATAGCCAAAAAAATAACTTAGAAATAATAACGACATTTCAAACAGATTTCTTGCATCTCTAAAGACGTTTCTTTCTTTGATAGGTTTACAAACACATGTATTAGATATTAATATTATAAAAAAAATCACTTTTAAGAAATTCTCTTAAAATAAAGATCTTAAAATGTAAATTTTATCTTTTAGGTAACCTATAAAACAATATTCTGACAGTTCAACTTTGAAAGTACGGCGTTTGTACAATAACTTGATTAAACTGATGTAAACCACACAAATAACATGGTAAATATATCAATTATGTGAATAGAAGAGTAAATTCGTCACTACAATAGAAATTATTAAGTAAAATCACAACATTTAGGTACTAACAAAATTTTTTGACATCCCGCCATAAACACACCAGTGCACACCAGGCTGTCTTTTCATCGCGGGCCGTTGAGAATTAATGCACAGGCGCGCCAATAATGCCCCTGGCGGAGAAGAATTAAAACAACATTCTTTCCTAGTAAGTTAAAACCATATACAACGTTGTCAGATCTTCAATGCATTTTAACAGCGTGACCACATAAGAAAGCTTATTGGTAATAAAACGTGTTTTAGTGTACACGGGGTTTATTTATGTTATTGCAATAACACAGGTTATCGGCCGTGAAAAGTTTTTTTTTAGTAAGGCTGTTAGTATAGTACATAGTCATATACGTTTTTTAAGGTAAATTGTAAATTTCTTTGTTAAATACATTTTGTAATTGATATTTTCGAAAATACGATTGTTATCCTTGAGAATAAATAGCTTACTAAAATGAAAAATATTTAAAAATACAACATCCTGTATTATTTCATGTTGCGTATTTTGGCCCTTTTAATGGATTTTTGTGCATATTTTTGTTATTTTTATTGCATATTTGCATGCATGTTTTGGGCTGTTTTTGTTGCATATAATCCGGTCTTTACTGATAAATATTAAAGAAGAGTATAAATATCAAAGAACAAGCATCTTACATACTTATTTTTAGCATTCGACCGAAACAGGACTTTCTACCGAAACCGAATCTTCGGTAGGTATCTGTCTCAGTTTCGGCCGAAACCGAAACTTCTACATGTTAAAAATCTATTGTTTACTAAAATTTGGCTTATTTTTTACACAACGCAGACAGTTAATAATAATAATAATCATATTAACTCAAATTTGGTTTATTTTTTCACAACACAGACAGTAAAGTTAATATGTGTTAAATTAAATAAAAAAAAACAATAATTGAAGTTTGTAAATATATATAAATATATATATATATATATATTTCTTTTGATATTACTAAAAATTAACAAACATGTAACTACTTCTCAGAACAAAATTTTGTCAATAATCAATACATTATAAAGGAAGGACCTCATTAATTGATTATTTTAATTTAAATTGCGTTTACAATCACAACATTCTTAAGATTACCATTTATTGAGATCTTTTGCAGAGTTTCGGTGAGGCCGAAGATTCGGCAGAAAAACTGCCGAAACCGAAACTGATGCCGAAACTAGATTTTTTTTCCGAAACATGCCGAAAACGAAACCAAAACTGAACCTTCGGTCGGTCACTTATTATTACGTTAATATCTGCCGTACATACTCGCTCCACTTGCCAACAGAAGTGGTTCCATCTATAATTTTGAAAGAGAACTAATGAAGATTTCATAAAATATGCCTGTTCATGAAAGAATAGTTTTCCTCATACATGTATAATGATATTATCAGATTATTTTTGATTTAGTTCAAAATTTCTGTGCTGTTTCACCTGTTACATGTATATGTATAATTTCTTTTGGTTTTGAGTGACTAATTAACATAACATTTTGCTATTTCCAGGGCGGGAGAATAACTTCAAGAAGTACAACTCGCACGTGACGTCAGACTTTGGGATCCCGTATGACTACGACAGTGTTCTACATTACAGTTCCTTCGCATTCTCCAAAAATGGAAAGAAAACCATCGTACCTCTGAATGTGAGTCAACATTTATATGTAACTAGCTGGGGTACCTGGTACCTGGCCAGTAGAGTAGCGTGCCTTGGAGGGGCCCTGTATCAAAATTAGTTGGGGGGCCCTAATGAAGGATAAAGCTTTTTCACAAAAGAAACAAAAGGCCTCTGTAGCCCGGGGGCCCGTATCATTACGCTACTGTACCTGGCTTTTCGCTCAGGGAGTTGATATAAGATTAAACTGACGTTCTAACCCATGATGGATCTTGCTTTATATACCCCTACCAATGGGTAGCAAAACCCATAGAACACAAGGCTTCGAATGATCCACAATGTTCCAAAACATTCCACAGTATTCGAGAGTGTTCTGGAATGTTCCACAATTATCTGTGATGTTACCGAATGTTCCAGACTATTCCCGAATATTCCACAATATTCCAGAATGTTCCAGAATGTTGTGGAATGCTCTCGAATGATCTAGACTGTTCTAGAAATTTCTAGAGGGCGAAACTTCCAGCCCTTATATCTTCAAAAGAACACCCTTCAGGTAAAAACGAGAACCTTCTTTATGGATGGGGGATAGAGGGCTACCACACCATATAACTCCCTTGATCGTACCGGGACTCGTTTCTGAGTTTTAGTGGACTGCACATTTTCATACACTTTCTTTTATAATATGTGTATATTGATTATAAAAGCTAGAGGTAGTAGAGAAATTCAGTATTATATTCTCTCACATTCACAAACTACAGAAAAATTGCGTTAGTGTCCTCGATACGAGGAGAGAGGCAGTTCGGATTACAGCAAGGTTCGTATCAGCCTGGGTTCGAATTATCTAGACTCCACTGTATAGACCGATTTTATTCAAGATGTTTGACCATTTGATGTCAATGTTAGTTTAGAATTTGTTTTGTTAAATACGCACACCTTCGAGCTACTCCGACTGGATAATATTAAATTTCTTTTTATTTATGTTTAGGGTGACTTCGTAACTATCGGCCAGCGAGTTGGCCTCAGCGAGAAAGACACAACCAAGCTGAATCGCATGTACCAGTGCGACGGGGGCGATGAAGGATCCAGCGGGGGTTCCGGGGGCGGGGGCTCGGGGGGCTACGGCGGCCTTGAGACCTTCTCAGAGGACGAAGACGAGAACAGTGCCGAGGGATCCTTCTTCTCCGATGTAACCAGGAGGGACTCCACCGATGATGACGATTTCTGGAAGAACGCCGACGGAGAAGAATTTTGGAAGGTTCAGGAAAGCGACAAATTTCCCAAAAGCTTTTACGATTTTAAGGGATGGTGGTAAATTATTGGACAGTGTTTTGGATTAATCAATTAAGTGCCAGTCTACGCACAGAACAACATTATTCTCTCAATTAACCAGAGAAAATGGAGTTGGTTTTATACCAATAGTACGAGGGCTGTCCATAAAATAAGATCGCCAAAGTGCTGCGGTGGCGAGGAACAATTTTACGCAAGATCCAGCAACACTGGCGTGTAGTCTGGTTTCCCTACGGCAAATCCCCACCACGTTGCACTCACTGCGACACTTAGTCTGGGCGTGGCAGCCGTTCGCGATGGAGCCTCCGCTCACCGCACCTGCCAGGTGTGAATTACGCTCTATGATTAGTTTTTTTGTGCAAATAATAAAATCCCGACAGGAATTCATTCTCAACTACTTGAAGTGTACGGAAAACAGTGTATGAGTGCCAAAATGTGCGCAAATGGTGCAGAGAATTTAAAAGCGTGCCGGACGGCCATCAGTTTCAGACAAAAAAATTGCCTGAGTGAAAAAAACAATGATTGCAGACTGACAGGTGATGGTTCGGGAGTTTTGCGATATGATCCATGATGAAGAGCACTATTGACAGAAAATTTGGGAGACCACAAAGTCTGCCCAAGGTGGGTCCCAAAATGCTCAACAACAACGAGTTGAAGCAGCCCGCGATTTCCTTGAGTGCTACGAGATCGATGGCGAAGAATTCTTGGACTCAATTGTAACTGGGGACAAGACCCGGATACACTACACGACACCAGAGTCAAAAGAACAATCCCAGTGGTGTCATTTAGATTCGCCGAAGCAAAGTTTAAAAAGGAATTACAGAGTGTAACTCACACCTGGCGGGTGCGGCGAGTGGAAACTCCATCGTGAACGGCTGCCACGCCAAGAGTAAGCATCACAGAGGGAGTAATGTGGTGGGGATTTGGCATGAGGAAACCGGGCTACACGCCAGTATTGCCAGATTGCACGTAAAATCGTTCCTCGCGACCGCTGCACCATGGAGACCTCATTTTACGGACAGCCCTCGTATATTTTTGAAAATTATATGTACATTTGAATGATTTTTTTATATAGTGTTCACCAAATCCCAACTACAAAAGTATTGTCCAAAATTATAACCAACTTTGTAATAGGACCCGATAAAGAGAAGTTAATGTCAGTGTTGGGCCATTTAATGATGTTTTATGTGTAAAAAATGGTTCCATGACAATTCGTCCTCCAGCGTACTTATACACAATGTGCCAATAGTGGATTTAGGGGGGGGGGCACGGGGGCACGTGCCCCCCCCCCCCAGACGGTATTTTTGTGTACTGTGGAGATTCCATCACAGTACATAATTAGAAGCTAAAACTGTCTTTATTAAACATTAATTTAATTTTTCGATTGTTTTGACACTTTCATAAACCTTCCTATAGATACATACTTGAACTTGTAGAAGTAAACTTGAAGTATGATACTTCAAGTTTATTTCTAACAGTAATTGTTGATTTTTTTGCCCGTCCGCCCCTTTTGCCCCCCCCCCCCCCCCCCCCCCAGAAACAAATTCTAACAGTAATAGTTGATTTTTTCGCCCGTCCGCCCCTTGTGCCCCCCCCAGAAAAAAATCCTGGATCCGCCCTTGCAATGTGCCGTCCCTTTAGGGAAAACACGTTATACATAATTACTTAATTACTCAAAATATAACTAAGTGACCCGGAGGGGTGTGCAGAGAGGATTTACCGCCGAATAACAAAAGAAGAAAACATATCTTCATTCAAATGCATCAAGGAAAATCTACTTCTCTATTTACTTCATTGCAAAAGTAGAAAAAAAAATCGCCTGTGTGCGCGTGATTTCTACCAAAAATTGTTAGGATGCTTTGTCATCGACAGTGAGTCTATCTACCAAGTTTCAGCTCGATCCGATGTTGCGAAGTGGTTTATTTTCCTCTTCCAAATTTCCGCATCAAACATTTAAGAAAATAAAAATGAAATTCAAATAGACATATTTAAAAATAATAAAAACTGCACTTAGATACTTTTTACAAACATTATGTAAAGCCGGGTACAGACTTACGAAATGTAACATGCAACGAAAGAATTTGCCGTCCACATTGTCGCAATGTATCATGCAATGTAACAAAATTCCCATAGTGTGGACGCCTTGCACTCACGAACCGCGCACATTACGCGCACAAACAGAGTATTTCAACTCGTGAGCGCCGCAACCCGCCAAGTGTCGGTTTTTTCGCCGAACTCACACAAAGGAGCGCGCAGTGTGCACGGAGCATCAGTGTGGACGGGTTGTTTGTGTCTATACTGCAGAATGCGCGCGATCAATGGAGGACTTGGTCTCGGCAGACTGAGCGGAGGCGTCTACTAATATCTACAGGAATTCCAAAAACTGAAAAAATCGAACTAATATCTATGAGAATCAAAGTGTTGACGAATATCTACAGCTCAAACTGTTGATTAATATCTATGAGAACCAAAGTGTTGACGAATATCTATAGCACTGGCAGAGGTTGGATTTGCAATTATGTACAGCATATTGGAATAACGTAATATTGCGTATGCAGTTTAAAAAACTTAATTTATGTAAGTATGTATGTAAAAATCCCTAATATCGGACTATTGGACACATTTAGCTGATTAGTCCAACCTACGCTCTGTAGATATTAGTTCAACCTACGCTCTGTAGATATTAATCAACACTCTGAAGTTCGTAGATATTAGTTCAACATATGAACTGTAGATATTCGTCCGACATACAGGCTGTAGATATTAGTATCTGGAGTCGACTGAGCTATGTTCACCAAGCGCATGCCGGAAACAGATGCGAGCAGTCTGTACCCGGCTTAATAATGAACACAAATATTTTTTGTCTTGCAAGAAATTACCAAAATATTTAAGTAAATGATTTTTAGGTGTACTTATATTTTAGGTGAATATTTTTTGTGCATTTCCGCACATTATTCCTCTTTGAAAAGTCCTTAAAATACTTTGTAATTTTGTTTTAACAATTATTATTGGTGTAATATGCTTTAGTGACTATTGACTTCTCAATTAGTCATAAACAATGTGTTATCGATATAATAACTTATTTACTGTATAAAACACGATAAAATGTAGAGATTGTCACTTCTAACTCAGTTTTGACAAATATATCACTTAACCCTCTCCTATCGCGCCTTTTTTTTTAACGCGAGAATCGCCCGGGGTCGCCAAGGACCCCAAAAATAAATATGATTAAATTGTTGTTATGGCATGCTTTTTATGTGTTATTTAAACTGATTATAGTCAGGTGATATTGGCTGCATTGAAATAAAAATAAATAATTAAAAATTAGATATTTATTTTTAACTAGCTGACCCAGCCACGCGTTACTGTGGCTAATAAAACACTTTGTAAAATCCAACCTTTGTAACCACCGCCGTCTTTGAGTTTATCGCGAAAAGATAGTCAGATGCCGCGGAGGACTTTAATTTATAATACGTAGAGATGGTGTGAAAGATTATAATAATGTGAATGAAATGCTTAGGGTAACTAACGTATTTAAGTTAATAAGGATTAATACTGTATCCGTCTAAATAACTTTCCAATTATCCCATTGTACGTGACCATTTTTTTTAGAAGAATGGGTATAGTAAGCTATCCAATAAAGATTGATGTATGCCATCACGGACTTTTTTGTAGATCTATAAAAGAGGAATATCCCACCATGCATTGTTTTGTTATATCTCAAATGGATTAGGCAGTGTTTTTGATGAAATCTCCCAGGCGGCTTGACTTTTTCCGACACTTCTAACATTTATCGTTATGTTTCAACCAATTTACACAAATCCTTGACAAATTACATACCTAACCTTCCTCACGAAACACTATCTATTGGTGCCCATTTGTTTGACTTCGACGACCTGTGTTAGCATATTAAAACAGTAAATAAAGTTCTCACGCACTGACAAACTGATAATAGAAGATTTTAAATGGTAACGTTTGACAGACGACTGAAATATGAAAATCGGAATTCTTTTTTTTTCGCATTCCAATTCTAGATTACGTTGTGCTTCTGAAAGTAGGTAAAACAATGGAACTATTTATATGAGAAAATGAAATTGTTGTTTTTACTATCTTCCTCACAATTTTTTTCATATTATCTCACCGTTTAATTTAAACCTTCCCTGGACTACGACAAACATTTCAAAACCAAAATCACCTAAATCGGCCCAGCCGTTCTCGAGTTTTAGCGAGACAAACGAACAGTATAAGATAAGAAGATAGAATGCGTATAGTAAGCTATCCGTAAAAGATAGATATATGCCTTCACGGACTTTTTGTAGATCTATAAAAGAGGAATATCCCACCATGCATTGTTTTGTTATATCCCAAAGGAATTAGGCAGCGTTTTCGATGAAAGCTACCAGGCGACTGGACTTTTTCCGACACTTCTAACAATTATCGTTATGTTTCAACCAATTTACACAAATCCTCGACAAATTACATACCTAAACCTTCCTCACGAAACACTCTATCTATTGGTGAAAACTGCATGAAAATCCGTTCAGTAGTTTTCGAGTTTATCGCGAACAGACAGACAGACAGACAGACGGTGCAAGGGACTTTACTTTATAATATGTAGAGATATAAATGCTTAAAAATCAAAAAGGATAATTTTTTTATAATTTTGAATCATACTTATTTTATAGTAAACTTTTTAATAAAATCTGCACAACTTTTATCAAACTTATAACTATTTCAGATCGATGCAGACTTATTATTATTACTGCATGATTATATGATTAATGGGTGTGGTATAATACAAAATCTTTTTTGAAAATTTAACAAATCTGCCAACGACCTATGTATAACCTTATTATACTAAAAATAAACATTTTTTTCTCAAAATTTAAAACATGCGAATGCTAGATAAAAGAACAATCTTTCGAAATCCATTTATAATTTTTTGTGGAAAAGAGTCAATACGTCTAAAATCTGATTTAAAAATTACATATTTCTGGTTTTCTCTGGTAATACCCTCTTAACCAGTCATCTTCAAAATTATGGTGACCACGATTGCGGTTGTTTTGCTTATCTAAAAAAAAACAAACAGCATTTTAATCTGTGAAGTCTTTGAACTAGGATTAATAAGAAATATTGAAAGGTAAATTTTTGCCATCAAATACCAAACAAAACATCAAAATTCACCAAAAAAATGTTCAACACGATGCAAAAAACTTTCTTTTCAATATTTTTAATGATCCTTGTTCAAAAACTAGTTTCCACACAGATTAAAATGCTGTTTGATTTTTGGTTTCAGATAAGCAGAACATCCGCAATCATGGTCACCGCATAATACTTTTTTTTAAGATGAGTGACTAAGTTACCGTATACAGTCTGTCAATTAAAAATGGAACTACAATATTTGTAGTATATTCTTTTAAGCGCAATAACAATGAATATATAGAACACTGTAAGTCACATTTTAAAAGCATTATTTTGTTCTTAAAGAAAAGAAAAATTAAATCGGAGAAGCACTGTTGTTAAGGTACCTTTTTAATGACATAAATTCTTCGACCAAGTATATCTAGACAGGGTGTGTAGGTCTTAAAAATGACACCGGAACCAAAAATATTGGTTTACGAAAACATTTATCAAAAGGAAAGTCCATTATCTCACAGTCAAAAGATCGCAAGAAGCTTTGGTTTGTTCCTTTAGTTGGTCTGCGTGGAGCTAATTTGTTTTTCAGCAAGTTCGCGGAAAAGGAATTACTAGCTTTGTGAAGATCATTTTTAAAACACAAATTTCAGGCACTTAGAAATATTTTAGGTATGGGCTATCGCGGACTTTATTATTAACAATTTAATCAGTTATATGAATATCTACAAAATTTATACATAACTTATGAATTCGAGGCAGCGTATCGAGAAAAGTAACAATTGATAAAAAAGGTTTTATTTCTTCCTAGTAAAACAACTACGTCACGCAAGAGATGCAACGGAATTCGGTAGAAGTATTATGAAATTTCTCGTAAAGGTGGTGTCACTTTGAGATTTGAATTGGGTATGGGAGGGCTTGTCTATAATTAATATATCGATGCATAAATTTGATTAAATTGTATTTTACAAAGTGTAATTTAACATAAATTTGAATTTAACAGTAGGTAGAAAGGAAGAATCACTAATGGTGAGTTTAGTTACACTACTTTTAGATCTGAATGAGTTAAATATATTCAGATCTGAAATTAGAGACATGACCTAAAGCCCGGGCAAAGCTAGTAGGTACTTAAGCTAGTATTAAAAAAAATGTGAGCATTTTCTAAAGTGTGCTTTATATTTTATTACAATATCGTTATTCTTCATTATGTTAACACAAAATTGCAAAGGTATAATATACTCGTACCTACATGCAATTTTAATTTTGAGATCAGTGGGTCTAATATTGCAATGAAAAAATATTTTTTTCACTTTTATGCCTTTTTATTTTTTATAAAATGTAGGTTACACAGCTTTACATTTCCACCATGAGTTATGTTTTTAGTATTGCCATTTGAACAACATTTGAACAACATTCCTTGGTTTTCTACTCTTATTTGACAAGCTGTACTTCAGCAACAAGCATCAATTTCGGGTTGAAAAAATTGTTAAGTTCGTTCAAAATATGAATAAATATGTGATGAAAAACTCAAAATTGTATATTTATTAAATTTGTCATAAAAAAGTTCCCAAAAAAGCAAAAGAATATCTGGTTATCGCAAAACACCAACCAACTTGCACTGATGTGTTTTTAACTCACAGTTAGTGTTAATATGTTATGAATTGTTTTTGTTATGTTATAATAGGATATACCAATTTCAATTTGGGGGGCGGGTATGGGTACCGCCACCCCCGGAAACATTTATTGGATAACCAACCTCTGCCGTAGGTTATCTATAGTGGTTCCCTGTGTTTGGTGACTTGGCAGGGGCACCAGTTTCCTTGGGGTGAAGTTTGTCCGAGTCTTGGCGGCCAATGCGTCTGTCCACCAATTGCATGGCGGGCCGGGACGGGAGGCTGGTTGAGGGAGACCTTTTGACCTCTCCAATTGCCCTGCACCACAGTGGGAGGGCTGGATTCATACGTCTGCCACTCCTGGACACTCTGACCCCCGTATCCCTACCCATTCCTCATACCCTTTTACTTCCCAGAACTTCCTCTCCTTCCTTTTCCTAAAAACACATCCCCAAAGATGACATAGGCCTTGCAGGAATATTTTTTTACTCACGGCGCCTTGTGTGGAGCCAAAGATATTGGAATATAAGTAGATGTGCTATCTGCTGTTTTTACTATGTGGGTCTGCGCTTCCGGGTGTCGCCGATATTGTTTACCAATTAAAAAATAAAGTAAAAGAACAAATAATTAACGAATAAACCAAACGAACGTTAAACTAAATGAACGAATTCTTTCCTTATTCAAAATATATTGTTAACCAATATTAATGCACATTTTCAAAAAATCAACGAAATGAACAAATTCTTTTTGTATGAAAACTACGCTAATTAGCGCATAGACCGGCGACAGTTGCGCAGACACCATAGCATATCTCTTCTGTATTTGAATATCTTTGTGTGGAGCTAATGTAGGGGGCGGTAAACAAACCCGCCTACCAAATTGAATTGAATGTTTTTTATTTATAAATCTAAATAATATTGTTGTTATTCAGCGTAGAATAAGGTGGGAGTGAAGGAAGGCAGTAACCACCTCTTGATGTGTTATGTATATAATGTATAATTAAACAAATAAATAAATATATAGAACATAAGATGGGTTATTTTATTTTTTGTTTATTAATTTAGTTCTAAAATAAGGTGGGCGGAATATTGTCGCCACTACTACTTTTTTCATCCTACCAACTTTCAAAACCTATCCTGTCTGTTATGTGCTGTGCATGTGCAATGATCCACACTGGTCTCTCGGTGCATTCAATATCGACTGTTAAAGAAGTCTGTTAAAGGAACTGGTGCAAAGATCATCTCCTTATTGATCTTTCAGTTTTCTTAATTAATGACTTGTGCATGTGCTCAGCCAAGTGGTCTATCGATAATAACATAACAAGAACGTGCTCAGGAAGTAAAGGTGAGTCAGATTCTCTTCCAGTCAGCCCCGGATCGACAACTTTCAAAACCTATCCTGTCTGTTATGTGCTGTGCATGTGCAATGATCCACACTGGTCTCTCGGTGCATTCAATATCGACTGTTAAAGAAGTCTGTTAAAGGAACTGGTGCAAAGATCATCTCCTTATTGATCTTTCAGTTTTCTTAATTAATGACTTGTGCATGTGCTCAGCCAAGTGGTCTATCGATAATAACATAACAAGAACGTGCTCAGGAAGTAAAGGTGAGTCAGATTCTCTTCCAGTCAGCCCCGGATCGACAACTTTCAAAACCTATCCTGTCTGTTATGTGCTGTGCATGTGCAATGATCCACACTGGTCTCTCGGTGCATTCAATATCGACTGTTAAAGAAGTCTGTTAAAGGAACTGGTGCAAAGATCATCTCCTTATTGATCTTTCAGTTTTCTTAATTAATGACTTGTGCATGTGCTCAGCCAAGTGGTCTATCGATAATAACATAACAAGAACGTGCTCAGGAAGTAAAGGTGAGTCAGATTCTCTTCCAGTCAGCCCCGGATCGACAACTTTCAAAACCTATCCTGTCTGTTATGTGCTGTGCAATGATCCACACTGGTCTCTCGGTGCATTCAATATCGACTGTTAAAGAAGTCTGTTAAAGGAACTGGTGCAAAGATCATCTCCTTATTGATCTCTCAGTTTTCTTAATTAATGACTTGTGCATGTGCTCAGCCAAGTGGTCTATCGACAATAACATAACAAGAACGTGCTCAGGAAGTAAAGGTGAGTCAGGTTACTATCAAAACTACCCCTAAAAGTTGAAATTTTGAAAAAAGTTATTTTTCTTTTTTACTTATACTATCATGTAGAATCAATGACCTTCCGAAATTAATGCACTTTATCCCTGGACACCCTGTATACTACACATATCGATGCTGGAAAGGATAAATGGCTAAAACGCCATCCACCTGGAAAGGAAAAACACAGCTGTACAGCACTTAAGCCACTCTTCCTTTCAGGTGCATGGCGCTTTAGCTATATATTTTTTTTACCTCCCTTAAACTTTGCTTATTTGAGACAAAATGTTTGGGTCCTGAAGTGTCCCAATTAAGCAGAATCGACTGTATATCGAAGGAGAGGAAGTTCTGGAAAGGAAAAAGATATGAAAGGTGGGTAGGAATCTGGGGTGACGGACGAACAAATCTATCACTCCCACTGGGGTGCAAAGCAATGGGTCGAGAGTCCGGCTGGAGAAGTCTAGGTTAGGTCTCACTCAACCAGTCTCTCCTGATCCGGTAGTAGGTGGGCAAACGCATTCGCCGCCAAGACCCGGACGAACCCCACCCCATTAACCCAGACACCCCTGCTAAGCCACCAAATGGGTGTTGACTATATAACACGTAGGGATATTGGTTATCCAATAAATACTACGTTGGATGACACAAATCTCACATCCCGTAGAAAAGGGTCGTAAGTCAAAATATTCTGTTGTATAAAATTTTATTTTTATCTCAGAATAGTAAGGGGGCATACATTAATTACGTGAGCAGTTTTTCTTCCAATCTAGACCCCCCCCCCCCTTGGTGAGATAAATTTGGGCCACTTCGTGAATTCTTTTCAGATACTTTTGAGTTCACGTAATTAATGTATGCCCCCTAAAGTAATTGTGATTATGTATGTCTCCGCAAGATGTCGCTAGTGTCTCTTTTCGACGGGACCGCTTGATTCATCAATCATCATTTGTTTTAATTCTCCTGTAAAATTATTTTTTTTGACATGTGGCGCCCACTTTTGTCAAATTCTTTGCGCCGCCACTGGTTTTGTAGGAACAAACGAGAACAATGCACACCGCGCAATGTACTGCCGGTACATACACCTACAGTGGTTAATAATATCGCCACCGCCTAGAAAGGTCTCGAGCTAGCACCCATACAATATCCGTACAGCGCCGAACCTTCCCGAGAACTGCTGAGTGGCACGTGTTACCTGCCGTGAGGGTAATTACTCTACCGCTTGGTTTCGGCTATATAAGCAGCAGTTTGCTCGCCGGGACTAGAAGTGTGTCGATTCACTTATTTTACGGAATCGATTCCGGACCCGTATTCGACTGAGTGGACTCGATTCACTGGACTCGCTCCTTTGATTCCGGCGATTCCACCGGACTCGCCGAATCAAACTCATTGTGTCGCTCCGCCGGAGTCGTTGAATCGGCCGGAACCAAACTCAGTTTAGCTCCTGCTGATTCAATCTCCTGCTGATTCCGCCGGACTCAAACTCATTGTGGCGCTCAGCTGGAGTCGTCGAATCGGCCGGAACCAAACTCAGTTTGACTCCTGCTGATTTAAGGCTGAGAGTTGATTGATAACATACGAGGAGTAAAAGTAGGAGTTGTGAACGAACTTTACTTCGGTTTGATTACATAGAATCGGAAACAATTAATGAGTCGAGTAATGTTTGTAAATCATCAAACACTGAAAGAGTGATTTATTCTTGACCTAAAAATAAATGCTGTCAACTGTAATATTATATCATTATAACCCATTGAGGAGTTAAAAAATTAAACACAATAAGGTTTTTGCTTTTCAATATATGATATTTTTATTATTATTTAAATGGTACTCACCATCTGGTGTTCTCAACAAAAGCGGGAGTTAATTTACTAGTAAATGTTTGAAGTAAAATATTAATTTTATAAAACCGAATGTTTTCTACAATGTCCTTTAACAGTAAAGCATTTTTATTACATTTATTTTTTAGTTACATTTTCTATCACAATGACCCTTTCAAATCTCATCGAACATCGAACTTTTTTGCCACCTCGTGATGCGCTTCAATGTGTTTATGTTTTAGTGTCGAGCCATTGCCGCCAGCTGGGCGTGTGTGTTTACATTAACATGTTATTGTTTATTGTGAGATTATTATTTCGAGAAATCTTATCTTTATATAGCTAATAATAATCTGTTTGAGATGAGTGATGTCATTTGACGGCTTTATGAGAACCGTGTAAGATAATATTTACGTTATATTTGAAATTCACAAACAATGGAGTCCTTGTACCTTGTGTTTAAAAAATGATCTTCATAAAACAAGTAATTATCGCCGGCGCAAACTTGCCGGAAAGCAAATTTGCTCCCACAAAAGGAAAAAAGAAATGCTCCTTGCAATATTTTAACTACGAGATAATGCTATTTCTTTTTGAAAAATGTTTCCGTGACCGGTTAGAGCGGTACACTGTGCCCCGGCCCGCGCCGTGCACCTCTTCCCTTGAGTGGCTCCTGTACTCTCACTCTCTCACTCGTTCCCGAGTGAGAGAGTAAGACCGCTCTGCTAGAGCAAATCAACGCCGCCCGGCCCGCGCCGCGTACCTCCTCCCGTTAGTGATTCCTTTACTCTCACTATGTCACTCGTTCCCGAGTGCGAGCGACTCCGGAATCGATTCATAACATTTTGCGGACTCGGAACGAATCAAACGCATTCGGACTCGGAATCATTGGATTCGTTCCGGCCGGAACGACACACTTCTAGCCGGGACCAGCCACTCTCAATCCGTCAGGACCGTCAGTCAACGCTATGATCTAGACGCTATACAGTGCGATGTGACCTACACGCATTCTCTAGCGCAGCATCTGGAAACACAGACGTCATTTTCTCGGACCCTCTGTATCACCTTCGAGGCTCTCATCTACCACCACTGTCTCGCAGTCCGGTTCGCCGCACCACGACTTGAGATGTCATCGCCCGCAACACTAAAAGCCCGCCGCGCTTTCCGTTCGGGGTGCAACTCGATCTCCGGCAATCCGAAGCCTGTCACGTTTCGCTGCCGCAGAGATTTTCCTCGTCGCCTCACAAGGTCTTCTTCCTGCCCTGCGAGTGACTCCAGCTTACCGGAGTCACAGCCGTCATCTCCGTCCTCATGATGTCGAGCGACCGCCTGGAACTGGTCATCCTCTACCACTCTGGTGTAGAGCAGCACGCTAGTGATCTGAAGAAACGTTATCTTCACCACTGCAGCTTCCTGACCATCATCACATCTTACGGCGCACCATCACTGTCTACTCATCCGTCTACATCCCTGGCTCATTGACTATCGCTACGTAGCACAATAAAGACGACTCACACTACATCGACTGACGCTTTTATTTCGTCCTCCGTCTCTGCCGATCCGCAGTCCGCTCCCTCAGACTTACGACCCTTTTCTACAGGATGTGCGAAAAATATTTTATTCTGGCTGCTTTCTGCTATTTTCAATTGTTCTAAGAAAAACTCAAATAAAATAGGGGCAATTCAAATAAAACAAGAGTAAGTCAATTCAAATAAAACAAGGTGTCACTAACGATATCGTGACACTCGAGGATGGACTGTAAATCTATAAATTATGATGGAAGACAATAGAGAACTCCAGTCCATTTTTTTTATTTTTTTTAATGAATAAAGACCTTCAAACTTAAATAACTGCATTTTTATTTTTATAGTTAGTTTTAATAGTTAAAATAATTGTCAAAGTTTTAATTTTTCTAGACCATCAGAAAAGCACCATATCTATGGTAAATTGTTAATATGGTGATATGGTCTTCACCCACCGATATTTTATTTACCTTCAAGTTGTCATATTGTATCAGTGATATTATGTCGAGGGAAATTTCCCTATATCTAGGGGAGAAAAATATTTTTTAGGGATAAGGGAAATCAGGACAAAATCTAGGGAAATTTCGAACTCTGGCAAAATGTTTATTACATATGACAATATAACTGGTATTATTTTTATATATATATATATTATATACGTATACATATATATTTTTTGGAATTCCTATGAATCTTAATTATTGTTCATGTACTTACATGCAATGCTATTTTTAACACTGACAACTCAAAATGATATTATATGTATCTAAAAAGATAAATGGGACCTCTGAAAAAAAAATTTATTTATGTTTTAAGTTCTGTTTTTTCGGTGATTGCGGTTAATTTTTATTTTGCAAAGTGTTTTTTTTTTATTATTTGGAATTCAGTTTCTAATTCAGTGGCGAGTGCATTCGTACTTTTAAATTATTACTTCACGTAGCAAAAAGTGTTTTATTTGGAAAAGCACAGTATTTATTATAAGTATATTTACCAAGTTCCGATATCTTTCCAATTAATAAATCATATAACAGGATTAGTGTTACACAATCAGGTGGCTACGTAGGAAATTGCGTTAATGTGAAATTCTAGGAAAATTTCACTTCGAAATCTAGGGAAATAATTTTTTTGGGCAGAGCATCCCTGATTTTGTATTTAAGAAAATGGCGGAATAAAATTAAGATAGGATGTGATAGGATGACTCAATGACTTTTGTGAGAAATTGAGGCGTTTTTTATTTAAGATTAACTGCTTTTAACCCAATAGCTGCCCAAACAAAAACATTGTTTCACTACCGTACGCCAGCCATTTCAGTGATTTTTAACTTGTCATTTAAATTAATCTTTATAGCATTGTCCTTGCCCTTGAGGGCTTTGTTTATATTAGACACTCATAACTGATATCTATACTACATACTTCATACAATATTTATCCTCAAATGTGTCCCGTAATCTACTTTTGAGATAAATAATAAACAGACAGATTATAATCGGAACCCGCTAGCCCGCCATAGCGGTGACGCACTAACACAAATAAACAAGCTGGTATATTATACACTTACGTCATCACATAATCATATCAATGGTGTTGGACAACGATACTTCAACTGTTTTTATATTTGACATAGCACTACATTATTTTGAATTTTATTAATGGGGTCGCTTATTCCAGATGGAAAATCATTAAATTGGATATGATTTTAGATTTTCACGGCCAAAAATATTTTTGTTATTTGTTTTTGGGGTGTTATGCCGTGTTGCGCTACCTCCTCCTTTAGCCAATGTTTCGGACAGCGTTACAGTGTCCATCATCAGGGCAGGTGTGTCACACATTGGCTAAAGGAGGAGGTAGCGCAACATGGCATAACACCCCAAAAACAAATAACAAAAATGATGGATGATTGGTTTAAAATTTCACGGAATTCACAGTCCAATTTCCTGACGAAGTTCTTTGGGTAACTTCATTCTCCATAGGCTCATCTTCATTGTCACTAAGTTGCGTTATAAAATCCAAGTCATCATCACATTCCTCAATTTCAGAGTCAATATCGAGGACGAATCCTCTTGTGTCTTCTTCACTGAGATCGCGTCTTGACATATTTAGGGATATTAAAAATAAAGTTTCAAAAATGATTGTATAAAAGTACACACGAACTGAAATATCAAACTAAATTTAAAAAAAAAACACACTTAATTCTCAAATCGGGAATAAAACTCAAGTCCACATTTCCGCCGAATATCAAAAAACTTTTAGAACCACACCACAGAGAACGTAATAAGAACCACGTGACATCCACACACACGACGCTGCGATGGCGGGAGAATCAAACGACTGCGCCAAGAAATCTGTTGACCTTTTTTGGATGCTGCTTTTCGTAGTATAAACAATTTAAATTATCATATTTTACAAGAGATGTCGCTAAGAAACAGTTCATAATATTTTACAAAATAATATTTAGCCCCATCTACCATTAGAACTTAGAAATATCATCCTCGAAACATTCATACTGGCGATTTACGTGATACGGCGTAGATGGCAGTTGTGGCACGGATCGTTTGTACGCCGATCCGCGTAAATGGCAGCGATTGGGTTAATATAGAAAAACATTGGTAAAATGTCCACATTTCACCGCTACTGTTATTGTATTTTAACAAAGTGCAATATAAAAATAATGAATCATCTTTGCAAATACAAGTGATATCGTTCTTCAATTTTGTCGGTTCAGGCGTGATTTTGTACATTGTTTTATGTATAACACACACAGAAACTGGTATTTATATACACTGCATGACGATTGCGTAATAGCTTGTATCCCTTTACTAAAAACAACTTGAAAATACAATGTCAAAATATGACACGGCTTTTAACCTCAAATAGGCAAAATTTATTCCAGATTGTCCGCAAATATAGCCCCTTTCGTAAATTGTTGAGGGCCTAAATTATGTTTCAATAAACACAATAACTATTATTTATCTAAATCTCTATAAACAGTATGAAAATAAACCAAAAACACGAAATATTGAATTGCATATGTGCACAATACACGCAAATGTATATCATTTCAAATGTCAATACAATACACGCGATCACCAGGTGACAGTGGGTGAGTGTGACGCGTGACGTCACCATTCACCATTTCAGTAATGCCAACTTGACACTGTGTTTCGAGGAGAGGTTTAAAAATGCACTTTTTAATAATTTTTTTAAAACTCTGCGTTTAATATTATGAAATAAAAGTTATATATTCAGAATCAGCGTTTATTGGTCTATATGAACATATTTTTTTAAAGCCATAATATTTTTCACTGGAGTTCCTTATTGATGGCGTTTTTAAATCGATCACAGGATGAGGTATTTGAAGGGAGAAAGCCCTACCTTTATGAAGTCATATGCTGCTTGGATCCAATTATGATGGTGGCTGATCTTCCAGGTTGGATGGCACGAGGGTTGGGTAAACTTTTCACCGTCACTTTATATGTTAAGTAGTATTTTTAATGAATTTCAAGAGAGAGCTCATTAGAGATGTAATCCAGATCGCGACAATTTTCGACTGACTAAATTTAGGTATTTACAATAGAGAACTCCAGTCCATTTTTTTTTAATGAATAATGACCTTCTAACTTATATAACTGCATTTTTTTATTTTTAGATTTAGTTTTAATAGTTAAAATAATTGTCAAAGTTTTAATTTTTCAAGATCCCCAGAAAACCACCATATGTATAGTGAATCGTGTGACGTCATCACTCCTGAAAAGTTACTACAGGATCGGGCAATCAGCTGATCAACTGCCGCCATTTTGAATTTCGCTAGAAATAGCATTACTATTTTTTTTGTGCAGTAGTTTTTTAATATTTTCAATAATAGAGATAAACTAATAAGAGATAGCTTTATTTTTGAAACTTTATTCAGACTTAAATAATGTTTCAATAAACACAACAACTAAATGGCGTGTTTCTACGACCCGATTAAAAATGGACTTTTTAATATTTTTTTAAAAACTCTACGTTTAATATTATTAAATAAAACTTATATATTCAGAATCAGTGTTAATAGGTCTAGGTATATGAACATATTTTTTAAAGCCATAATATTTTTCACTGGAGTTCTTTATTCTTGAGCAATAATTGTGCATCAGCCAAGTAGGTAGACATCATCTTCTTCTTCTTTTTATACTAGGTAGATCCTTGTAGGAACGGAAAGAAACAAAGGGAGATGAATAACAATGGACTTTGAGAAATGGGTTTTAGTTCATAAGCTGTTTCTAAACTTAACACAAGGGTGAGTCAATTCAAATAAAACAAGGGTAAGTCAATTAAAATAAAACAAGGGTAAGTCAATTCAAATAAAACAAGGGTAAGTCAATTCAAATAAAACAAGGGTAAGTCAATTAAAATAAAACAAGGGTAAGTCAATTCAAATAAAACAAGGGTAAGTCAATTCAAATAAAACAAGGGTAAGTCAATTAAAATAAAACAAAGGTAAGTCAATTAAAATAAAACAAGGGTAAGTCAATTCAAATAATACAAGGGTAAGTCAATTCAAATAAAACAAGGGTAAGTCAATTCAAATAAAACAAGGGTAAGTCAATTCAAATAAAACAAGGGTAAGTCAATTCAAATAAAACAAGGGTAAGTCAATTAAAATAAAACAAGGGTAAGTCAATTAAAATAAAACAAGGGTAAGTCAATTCAAATAAAACAAGGGTAAGTCAATTCAAATAAAACAAGGGTAAGTCAATTAAAATAAAACAAGGGTAAGTCAATCATACATTTTTATTCCTTTTCTTCATCACTTTAAGTATAAAATTCTCATCGTATAAAAATCTCTAGAAATATAATTATATAAAAATCTAACTGGATATTACTCATGATCATAATATTTAGAATCTTCAATATATATAAATAATATGATTTTCTTCACATTTTTATAATTAATTAGAGGTCACTAATAACAAAATTAAGTAATTGGTTAAATATAAAATAAAATACAGACGGGGCTAAGATTGTGTTGGACACGTTTTAACATAAAATTATATAATCACTAATTAATACAATACTCGGACATTTTGCACAAACGCATCTCACAGAAGAATTACATTACTTTAATGGCATTAAATTTATTGAAAAATGCATCAATTGTTGAACTAAGAAAACCAAGGACTATTAACTATACAGTTTTACATTTATACATAGCTTGACAATGATAACTTTGCAGTTTGTGGTGACGCCATCGTATATATTGGGATGTCACCACCGACCAAAGAAACGATAGATTTGCCCTTAAGGGGACAAACCAAGTTGCGCGAAGTGGGGGGGAGTGATGTGGTCAATGATTGTCCTTTCTTTCTTGTCCCTTTCAATGATTTTTTCAGGCAACTCGCAGAGTAGAATAACTATTTAGTCTTTGAAAATAAGTCCTCTTTGCAATGACGCGTGAATTACTCGCTGCATAATACATGTAATTGAGAATCACAAATCAGACAAAAATTTTTTAACTTGTTTCCAAAATCTAATATTTTGTTACAGTATTTAGTTTAGAGATTTAATTATTTTGCTTCATTCGTTCGCTTTTCGGAATAACTCATACAGGTCTCGCAGAAATCTTTGTCTCCCTTTCTATCATAGTGTGAAATATGATATAAACGGTGTTAGAAAGAGAAAACATCACACTTTATATTCAAATATAAAAGATGACCATAAAATAAGTAAAATGTGCACCTTTATGAAAACTTATTTACGCACGCTTGACTTGGGGAGTAAGCTGGTGAACGCGTGACGAGAGCGTTACGAAAAGCGAGGCGAACGGTAGTTGAGATGGAGATATAAATTAGTGAAGATAGAAAGAAAGAGTGTTACATTTTGTATATTACTGTAGGGGCAAGAGAAAGAGGTGCGAGCACACATTTTCTTTCTCTCTTTCTCTCATAGTCAGTTACGTTTCGTATATCTAAGACACAGTGCAGGCCTATTGTCTTTATCACACTGTAGGAGCAAGAGAGAGCAGTTCGCGCGCATATTTTCTTTCTTCCTATCATATGGATGGAGCTAAAGAAGTTTTACTTCAGTCGTGTGATCTAAAGCACACTCGTTTTTTTTAATTAATCATTTTTACACAGAATGACAAAAAAAGTGAGGTGACAATATTTATAATTCATTTGTCTAATAAAACATTTAAGAGTTAGCCTGCGGTCTTTACGTTCTGGCTGCAAAGTTATCCTTGTAAACTGAAGACTTAATTCAACAAAAGAATACTTACTAAGCAAGTAACAGTAAGACATTGGTGGAATGCTTGTTTTCGAGGAATCTATGAGATGCTACGAACAAAATACACACATAAATGATATCTTACATATGTAACATGACATTGTTACATATTAGAATTGAAGAGACAACATGTTTTAGCAAAGGGCAACACATCCAAACAATAGTTAACAGAAACAAGGAAGATGGGCCGCAAACGATTATTGATACCTGTCGCCAACATTGTTCACTCATACTATTGCAAATCTGTGCACAGCGGCGTCAAGCCTTTATTTCTATGTACACACCAAACGCATAACTTTCATTGCATGCCGTATCTCCCATGGTTTCTATTATCTATGGGATATGTCATGGGATTATCTATAGATTACGACAGTTGGGAAATTATTTTTGCAATTAAATTTTCATCTTGCGGGTAATATTGCTAATTGAGTCCTTACTTGGTAAAAACAGCTGTTTATGTGCAGATCCATTCAAATCACGCGTCATGTATCCAACTATGTTCACAGAAAAAATTGTATTAAAATCTCAACCACAGATGGCAGCACAAGGCCTGTGGTGATGGCCAGTAGAGCGCTCTCGAGACAAGACTCTTGAGACGAGACTCTCGAGACAAGACGGCCATTACTTCATTGAAACTGAGGGTTTGTGCTATCGGTGCTAGGCGTATTTCTCATTATTATGGTGATGAAGTTTTATATCTGCATTACATTATTTGTTGTAGGTGAAATATCATCATCTGTATAAATAAAAATGAATCGCCGAAATGCATGTAAGCGCATAACTTCCTAACGACTGCACCAAATTGGATAATTCTTTTTTTTTGTGTTCGTTTTTGTCAGGACAAGGTTTGTATAAAACAATTAGTGAGCTCTGGCATTATGAAATTTGTATAAAAAATTGCAATAGGTACGCAAGCTGTTTGAAAACTGAATGTACCGGGACTGAATGTATGGAATGCGGGAGGGGGGAGGGGCACTCGGGGAGAGGGGAGAGGAACCTGGGAGGGGGGGTAACTTGGGAGGGGGATTTGCGGGACGGGGGAAGGGGGGAGTAGATTGGGGAGAGGGAAGGTGGAGGAGGCGGACTGGGAACACGAGAGGGGAAGGGGACGCGGAAGAAGAAGGGGCGGCGAAAGGGGAACGGACGAATGGGAGAGGACACACAGGGAGAAACAATTTCTTTATTAAATGGCATAGCAACGCATGCCGGGTACCAGCTAGTTACATAGTATAAAATGAAGTCGCTCCCGCTGTATGTGCGCTTAGATCTTTTAAACTACGCAAAGAATTTTCATGCGGTTTTCACCATTAGATAGTGATTCAAGAAAAAGGTTTATATGTATAATATATGCATATTATAGTAGAGAAAAGTCGAGAAATTCAAATATTCAATTCAGGCAGCGGGCAACTGGCAAGCGGGTGGTGTGAATTTGATATGTATGCAAATTAACAGATGGCGTTGGTTATAAAGGTTGGGTACGCCATAGCAACGTATGGCCGGGTTTGTTAGTATCTTATAAAAATGAATGCTTCTTCGTTTGTCCCTTATGCGTTCCTAAACTATTCATCCGATTGCGAAGCAAATTTAGGGATTTGTTGAATGAGCACCTGCAAAGGTTTTTATATATAATTATGTGAGCTCTGGCATTATGAAATTATTTCATACACCATTCATCCGATTGGGATGAAACTTTGGTGTGTTGTGCGCACGCCTGCGAATGTTTCTATATATAATGGTGAGCTCTGGCGTGATGAAATTTGCATGAAACAGGTGGCGTGCGAATTGTTTGAAAAATGAGTGTATTTTACATAGTTTAGCGGAAGGGGCTGAGGAGGGAAGGGGAGGGGAATCTGGGAGGAGAACAAATCAGGCGGGGTTCGCGGGAGGGGGAAAGGTGAAAGAGGAACGTGGGGGGGAATGCAAGAGGGGAATAAGAGCGGAAACGGGGGGGCAGAGGGAGACGTAGTAGTGGTAGGGGATAGCAGGGGGTATCTAAAAGCACTTCAATAAACAATTAAAAAATACAAACACTTTCTTTCTTTGAATGGCATTGCAACGCATGCCGGATACTGGCAGATTAAATATAAATTAATTAGCTGATTCCCGGCATGCGTTGCTATGCCATTTAATAAAGAAATTGTTTCTCCCTAAGTGTCCTTTCCCACTCGTCCCGTTCCCCTCTCTCTCCTGCGTCCCCTTCCCCTCTCGCGTTCTCACTCCTCCACCTTCCCTCTCCCCACTTCACTCCCCCCTCCAGCAAACCCCCTACCCGAGTTCCCCTCCTCCCTCCCGCATTCCGTACATTCAGTCCCGGTACATTCAGTTTTCAAACAGCTCGCGTGCCACCTATTGCAATTTTTTTATACAAATTTTATAATGCCAGAGCTCACCAGTAGGCTTATACAAACCTTGTCCTGACAATAACAAACACAAAAAAAAATATCCAATTTGGTGCAGTCGTTCGGAAGTTATGCGCATACATACATTTCGGCGATTCATTTTTATATATATAGAAGATAGATAGATATATAGATTAGATTTTCAATGTGTATATGGTCATTACAGTCAAATGAATTTTTTTTTTATATATCTCAGAAGTAACTTTCACATAATGCGCTGTTTTTTCACAAGGGTTCAATAGAAATCACCTAGACCTGGAGTTTAACGTGCTAACATACAAATTATGGACACGGCAAGATACATTTTAAACCACAATAATAATAATAACAACAATATGTAATTTGAATGTGCTACCATCTATTGAAAATGTAAATAAACCAAATTAATTTTGATGAAAAATAAAATCAAATTAAAGCAGTTTTTTCATAATTGTGGAAATTTCTTGAACATTTTGAATTTATCATTTGAAGAGTTATAATTTCTAAATGGGTAAAACCAAAAACTGATAGTTGACAATTACAGCACAGGGAATTAATTACATAACATATAATTTTATAATATAAATTTCATGTACAATCAGTTTAACTGATAAAAAGAAATACAAAAAAATTAATACCAGTCTAAGAAATAAAATAAAAATACATATATTTAATTTTACAACAGTTTCAGAGTTTTAATAAAATTTTGGATTGCACATTGACAACAAAATAAATATTATTAATAAATTATTACGTGTTACGCTTGGAAAAAAATTGTCTGAAATTCAAAAGTGAATTAAGCCACAATATTTATAATATTGAAACTAGTAGCTTTACTAACCGGTTTCGACAGAGTTTACTAATATTTACAGGAATTCCAAAAACTGAAAAAATCGAACTAATATCTATGAGAACCAAAGTGTTGACGAATATCTACAGCACTGGCAGAGGTTGGATTTGCAATTATGTATAGCATATTGGAATAACGTAATATTGCGTATGCAGTTTAAAAAACTTAATTTAAGTAAGTATGTATGTAAAAATCCCTAATATCGGATTATTGGACACATTTAGCTGATTAGTCCAACCTATGCTCTGTAGATATTAGTTCAACCTACGCTCTGTAATATTAGTCAACACTGGAACCGTCATAGATATTCGTCTGACCTTAGCTCTGTAGATATTAATCAACACTCTGAAGTTCGTAGATATTAGTTCAACATATGAGCTGTAGATATTCGTCCGACATACAGGCTGTAGATATTAGTATCTGGAGTCGTTTCAACATCTTATCAACTCGAGCAATGGAGATTTCCGGGTGTTTGGTTTTCAATTTGGCTGCGCTCATTACAAAAAGCATACCTATAAATATTAATACGGAAACACATGACCTGCTTACTGCAGTTTAAAGCCAAGAGAGGCGAGTATGGATATTGTCGCCCCGTAAATCATCTACTTAATAATCAACACCCCTGCCGTAGGTCACGTTTGGTGACTTAGCAGAGGTTCATGGGAAGTTTGTCATGGGATGAGGCTTGGCGGCGAATGCGTTTGCCCACCTACTGCGGATTGGGAGAGACCTAACCTAGACCTCTCAAGTTGGATTCTCTTGACCCATCGCCTTGCACCGCAATGAGAGGGAAGGATTCATACATCCATCACTCCTGGAAGCAATGACTCCCAGATTCCAACCCAACCCTCATATTTTTTCCTTGCCAGAACTTCCATTCCCTAAAAGGACCCTCTACACAGCATTCCCAAAGATGAAACATGCCCTGAAGAAAAAAAAATTCACATTAAACAGCCTAGATTTCAGCGTTCATAGGCACTATATTTTTAAGATTTATAAAAAAAAATTAAAAATTTATAATTTATAAAATCGCCTGCTCAAATTTGGGTAGTTTAAATAACATTTCAAACATACATAGCTCATAATGGACAAAAAATTTTATGAAAATAGTTGCATCGTCCTAAAAATTTCAGTCATAAAAAAGATGTGCAAATTTTATGATGTAAAAAGCTTACAAAAAAAGAATTGTCAAATGGTATTTTCAAAGTAGAATAATTTATAATTTCTTATGTGTCTAGCTGTATGTACTTATTGTTAAAGTACTAAAGTTATGGTACTATCCAAAATGACGCAGACTGATGATGTCAGAGTGATTTTGTGGTATTTTTCATTACCGTGAAAGCCAATCTGTTAATCCTAAATCGAAGGTGATGTCGTGTTGGTACAGTACTCTCTCACTAATCCGCCACACAAAATCCAAAAAAGTGGCAATTTTATTTTTTTTTTATTTACTGTTTAGTTTATTTTGTTGAACTCCTGTATAATTTTAATTTCTTTGATATATTCAATAATATTAGTATTTAATCTATAAAAACAGTTTTTATTATAAACAAGTATTACGCGTGATGGCTGTTTCGCCCTCTGAAGGCATTATCAAACTGTGGTTATACCACTTACAGATGATGTATTTATATAATGAAAAAGGTATTGCTTTTATTTTCATGACCTATGCCCTAATTAATTTCCCGTGAGCAAAACGATATTTGGTGGAAGGTTGGCGCGACCGGTTTCGGCCCGTTTCATATAAATCTTAAATTTGGATATGAGATCAAAATACCCAACCAAACTAAAAAAATATTTTAGTAATCAAATATCTAGTATGGATGTGAGCTACTTTATTTATTTTTGTGATCTCAAGCCTTATGTCATCTTAGGGGATGCTATGTGGAGGGTTTTTTAAATGAAAGGAGAGGAAGTTCTGGGAAGGAAAGAGGTATGAGGGGTTGGTAAAAATCTGGGGTTCAATGAGTCCAGGAGTGATGGGAGTATGAAACCATCCCTCCAACTGCGGTACAAGGTGAAGCGTTGAGTGATCAGACTGGAGAGGTAAAAAGACCTCCCTCAACCAGTCTCTCTCACAGCAGGTGGGCAGACGCATCAGCCGCCAGGACCTGGACAAACCTCACCCCATGAACACAGGCACTAAATCACCAAACGTAGCGAACCACTTATTAGTTGGCGGTACCCATACCCGCCTCCCACAATGCGGATTAAGCGTGTCCAGTGATTTTGAAAATTTAGCATTTTTTTAACTAGTACCTATAAATTATAAGGGCGAGCCATTTATTTATTTTTTTATTTTATTTAAATAGCGTCTATCGGCGGATTACTAAAAGAGTACTGACTTCAGATGTGATATTTTATTTAATAGGGGAGGTCACACAATTTGTAAAGTGTAATGTCTAGTAAAGCGCTGTAAACAAATGATAATTTGACACATTGTATTTTTTTTTAATATACATATTACAGAAGATTTTCACTAGTCAGAACTGGGTTTAATTACACACATTAAAGTTGGGATAATTTGTTGCATTCATAACATGAACATGGATTGATTTCTTATTCTTGTGGATCCATTGAAATTATGCGCCATACATCCATCTAAATTCCCAGCAAAAATAGTTTTACAATCTCAACCACAGATGGCAGTACAGTGCGTATAGTGGTTCCATGACTTAGTTGATCCGTTGGCAGTTGACAGTTGGCCCCCGGCGTACTTATATACAATGTGCAGTCGGATTAGGGAAAATACGGTATACCTAATTACACAAAATATAACTAAGTGACCCTGAAGGGATGTGCAGAGAGCAGAGAGGATGTACCGCCGAAACAAAAGAATAAAACATATTTTTATTTAAATGCATCAAAGAAAAATCTGCTCTTCTATATACTGCGTATACCAGCATTTAAGTACAAAAAAATCGACACTGTATATATATTCGATAGATATTCATGCCTACTTATTATTAAGGGTATTTTTGAAGTAGATTTTACGCTTGATATAGGTAAATAATGCACAAAAATTATAATTTTATAGTAAATATCATTTCGGGAGGCCAACTGTCGTGTCACCTCGCAATCAAAAGACTTTGAATTGTCAACAATGTTCCAGAACATTCCACTACATTCGACAGTGTTCTGGAATGATCTGGAATGTTTCCGAACATTCTACTACATTTCAGAATATTCCGGGATGTTCTGGAATGTTGTGGAATGCTCTCGAATGTTCTGGACTATTCTAGAAATTTCTAGAGAGCGAAACTTCCAGCCTTTATCAGCCTTACTCATCATGAAACCGTACCACGGCTCTGTAGCGTCGCGGTAGCTACACAATGGAGTAAGCCTACACTGCTCAGGGTAAAAATCTTTACTCATCATAATGTTTCTCGACAGCTGTTATGATTTTTTTACAGTAGCAACACTACTCCAAAGCTGAAAAACGCGGCCAATTTAGCATTTCGCGGCGTGTTGCCAACTTCACGTTTATTCATACGTCAACATCAGTCAACACAACATATTATTCGAGGAGCTTCAGCGAGATTGATCTGTGTTTGTTTACCGTTTCTAACGCAATTATAAACACTATCTCACCTCGTTTCTACCCCAGTATCGTATAGCACAAAGAACTTGGAGATCGGTAAATACTTTGCCACCCCGTTTATTGTTCACATCTAAATACTGCCGTACCAAATCAATCAAACGTCTCATGTTGACTTTGGTAAATCTATATTTAGACCTAAAATCTCCTTCCGTAAATGCCGCGAATACGGTCAATATTTGCCAAGGCTCCGTTCAAAACGTCAAGATTCTCATAAAAGTTCGCCATTTCGTCAGTTACAACGCACGGGGTACTGAGTTAACCCTGGTGATCGGGTGGTTTAAATTCTGACACCTACTACATCTCCCGTACAGCGACGCGGTAAGAACACGCGCATGCGCGCGACTAACCCACCATGTTGAGTAACAATTTCACCTAACCCGGTCTTACTCCAAGGTTGTATCTTATTTTGCGATGATGAGTAAGACTGTAAATCTTTAAAAGCACGTCCTTCAGGTAAAAACAGGAAACTTTTTCATGGATGAAGGATAGAGGACTACCACACCATATAACTTCCATGATCGTACCGGGACTCGTTTCTGAGTTTTAGCGACACGCATATTGTAGTACACTTTATTTTATAATACATATATTAATTAGACATTACTGTATACAAATGTGCGCTAGTTAATTCCAACTTATTTGTTATTAGACATTACTGTATGTATACGAATTTGCATGTATACGAATTTGCATGTATGTATTTGAAGAGAGTAGTGTGATGATGTAGACTTATCAATAATCAGACTTTGGGTGGACAGTTTCTAAACCGAGTTATTCAATTCAACTTATTCTACTATGTATGTATATAAATATAAAAAATTGCAAGCAGAATTTACCAACTTGAATATGTATATATATATTGTATGTAGCCACAGATTATATTGGGAATATGTATGCACATAAGTCGTATTTTAACAAAGAAAAATTATGTATAAAGTCAAATAACAAAAGTTATAATTGGGCAAAATTATTGTTAACTCGCAAATAATTGGCAAAGTTGACTCCAAAATCGTAAAAACCAATTCCTTTAATGGCTTTTCTTTATATATATAATTTCGCGTCACAATGTTTGTACGAGATAAACTCCGAAACTACTTAACTGATTTTGATGAAATTTGGCTTACTGTGTGTAATTTGATCCAACTTAAAAGATAGAATAGTTTTTATCTCAATTATTGACCTCAATATTTATTATTGCAAATTAAATATTTGTTATAGGACAATGCTTTGTAATTATTTGAAAGTTCCATAAGTTTCTAACAGATGGCGGTGTGAGTTAATTTATCAACACAAAACTTGGTTATCTAGGTTGGGTAACCATCCAGTAGATGGCATTGTGTTTCGTTAGCCACAGCAACCTTGCCGGGTCAGCTAGTATTTTATAATTTGAAACACAAATAAATAAAGTGGCACATATTCGTACTAGATATACGCTATACCTTTTGATTAAAAAATAATTATTCAGTTTGGTTGGGGAAATTGGCATCAAATCCAAATTTAAGTTTTGCATTAAAAAATGTCCTCTTAAAACCTAGAATTATTTGTGTTTTCCATAGATTACATTGTTTGACATTAATGGTGGGTTTCTTCATTTACCGAGAATGCTAAATGCAATGCTAATTGTAAAAGTAAACGGTCAAATGCATAGAAATTTCGTTTAAATTTTATATTTCGATCGTTTATTTTTACAATTAGCATTGCATTTATCATTCTCGGTAAATGAAGAAACCCACCATAAGACTTCCCTATGTAGTTATTAGTTGACCTAGATGCAGAATTCTCTTTACATTTGTAAAGAATTCAATAGTTTTATTGCACATTTAAAAAACAGCTTTTAAGATGGAAAAGGAATTTTGCACACAATTTATTATAAAAAAATAAATAATTTGAAAACATATTATATTAAAATAGTACGATAGAAACGGATTGCCATATTAGTTGACTTAAAATATTAACATGTACATAATAACAAAAGATAAATAAAATTTATAAAATACTGCAAATGCCTAAATTTCATTGTAAGAAATATTTGTCGCAAAATGTTTAAAGACTTATTAAATTTAAAGTCTAAATTAAATAATAATATATAAAAGCTATAGCACTGAATGAATTAAAAGGAATAAAGCCATACATCATTAATGTGATACAATATCACTAAAGCGTCGAAGACACTGAGCGAGTTTACAAGCTACTATCTGGGAAATTCACTATCTGCTAGTTAACTCGCTCAGTGTCATCGTGTTACTTGCTAACTAGCAGATTTTTGACTATGTACGAAAAAAGTTGAAAGGTCGTCAACTTTACTCGCCACACGCTTACTCGTGATTGGTTTAATTATGTTTTCAAAATGGCTGCCAATAAACAGCTGATTTTGACTGTCAAACATCTGATAGAATTAGTTCACGCAGGCGTCGTTATTCTCGCTACTGGCGCTAGCGGCGCAACTGCAAGCTCAGTTTCCTACGCTACTGAGCGAGTGGACAGTTTTGTGCGTCATCGTGACAATCTCACTCGCCGATTTTTCCGCTTTTAAACTTAGTAGATAGTAGCTTGTAAGCTCGCTCTGTGTCATCAAGTCTTAAGTGAAATTATTTTCCTCATGGCCTCCTGTGTGGAGCTAACATTAAAGCAATGTTTCAATTCTGAATTGTAGTCTTTCACCGGGGTGATACTGAGAGTATCTTCAATTAACCTTTCAGCAGTCGCGCGCGGTCTGTGAGTTCGCAACGAACTTATTTGACTGATTATGTGCTAACTATAAACAATAGACAATTGCGCTTCTGTGATAACCTCTACATCCCCTCAGAGTACCCCAGTGACATTCGTCGCAAGCGCACATGTTCTTTTGTTTATATTTGTGGTTTCAGATTCCGTATGCGACTGGTTGTATACTTACAAAATCTCTTGAATAATATTGAGAGCTGGGTGAGTATTTCATGATATTTGTATCATATTATTTAGAACTCAGTTTTATTTCGTTATGTTAATTTACAGCGTTATTTTGTGAAAGATGTCTAAAAAATTGACATTTCACACACTTATACTATTACGTACAAATTAAAAAGTGATTACCAATGAATGTTTTATTCATTTATTATTTCAATTTGGGAGGCTGGTATGGATACCGCCGCCCCGGGAACCATTTATAGGACAACCAACACCCCTGACACAGGTCACCCCAAGTCGTTCGCTACTTTTGGTGACTTAGCAGGGGTGCCCGGGTTCATGGGATGAAATATTCGGTCGTCTTCTAAAACCAGATGCCTAAAGTTGCATAATCACCGACCGCGCGTGACAGTTTATATTCGGTGCAAGGGTGCGACTACTGGAAGATTAAGGAATTTTATGGTTTTGGGAGAGCGTAGCAAATATGAAATGTGAGATGTAATCAAGAACTGATTAAGGCACTGCATTACCACGTGAAAAGATAAATAAATGAATAATGGGGAATTTTGAAGCTATGTCCCTTTATTTTAATACCAGTAAAATAAACAAATAACTCAAAAACACCAATTACACCCAACTGCGGCATTCCCATTTTCGGAAATGGGGGAGATGGGTAAGGGAAAGATTGGGAAGTAGCTGGGGTAAATATGTACCTAACTGCCACACTTTTAGGGACAGATTATGGAAATAACTTTTGTTTCAACTTAGAAACTTTGTATATCCACAAAATAAGTTATTAGATTCTTAGTTTGGGTTTTTTAAATAAAAAAATAAAAAAACAAAATGGTGGCTGAAGACAGTTTTATAAGGGAAATGTGGAATATAACATTGAAAAATGTACTCTCTTTTTTTTGTGTATTACACAGACTGTTTGTTCATTTACAATGCACACATAGCATAAACTAACTCTTTGTGAGATACATAGCAGATCATGGTGCCGTCCCTATCAGCAGTTGTTCGGTACGAATCGGGCTATCTATTAGATTATTAATGATTTTATAAGAGTTACCAAAAGGGTTTCACATTTTTTACATTAGCTCCCACAGGAGGCCCTGAGGAAAACAATTTCTCTCAGGGCCTGGGTCATCTGGGTGGAGGGTCTTTTTAACCTGTCAAAGGCCAGTGCCTAACACGCAACTTCCCTAACAAAGCACCACTTTGAATTGAATGTTTTATGGATTAATTTTGAGCTATCATATATTTTATTGACCGAAACACATTCCTAGAACAATAAACTATGTACCAAAACAACATTACTTGCGTTAATTACGTAAATTGATAGGTTTTACGATGTTTTCATCAAGTATCACGCATCGGACTTTGACAGATTTAATCGTGGCAAATTTGACATTTCGATGCCACAGATAAAATCATTTAAAAATGTTCTGTTATTGCCAGGTGAATGAAACTAGTGGCCATATCATCGACGATGTTGGCGCAAGCGATTCTGACCTTGTCCTTCATACAAATTCTGTACACAGAAGGGTCAAAATCGCATTAAAAAATATTTTTTCAAAAAATTTTACACACCGCGTGCATCCGCGCGTTTCTGGCGAGTCAGAGGTTAAGGTAGAGGAAAGTATTTAAAAAACGGGTCGTGAAGGCACCGATAATAATAATAAATCAAATATTATTTACACGTGGCTGTGTTTTACATTTTAAATCTGTTATAAAATAATACCAGGAGGCATAACGGTCCAGTACAATAGCATGACACTAGCAGTGGAGGTTTTCACTGCTAGGCCCTGCGGGCGGCTTTTGGTTCGGCTTCACCCAGTTAGTGTTAGTGATAATTTTGTAAATCCAATGGGAACTGGTTCCAAAATTAGCCCGTTCCTCGAATCCACTGTCAACGTGTCAACCAGTGATGGCTAGTCACCACGAAACAATAACCGGGATGGGCGATGACGTCGTGTGTAAAATACAGCCGCTTGATACAACTGAGTATTACCGTCAATCTTTCGAAATCCGGGAGATACTGCAGATTCAAAAATTCGTAGAACTTTACCTAGGAAGGGCACGTCTCTTTGCGTCTTGCCGACGAAAGTGGCGATGACATCTTCTGACGAATTCTTGAATTAGAAACCGAATTACAACGGTAGCTTTGTCTGAAAATCCACACACACGGATGTTTAAATGGCACGACGGGTAAGGCGCAGCGGCAGACATGCGTTCGAAGCTTAAATTTAATCACACAGACGCTACGGTATTAATAACGTTCGGTTTTGAAATATCCATACCCAGAAAGCATCATCATTTTGTTTAACCTGTCACAAGCCGGAAAAAACACGGAAATTCCCTAACAAAGCACGACATTATATACAATTTTGAATTGAATGTTTTGTGGATTAATTTTGAGTTATCGTATATTTTATTGACCGGAACACATTCCTAGAACAATAAACTATGTACCAAAACAACATTACTTGCATTAATTACGTAAATTGATAGGTTTTACGATGTTTTCGTCAAGTAACACGCATCGACTTTGACAGAAAGAATCGCGGCAAATTTGACATTTTGATGCCACAGATAAAATCATTTAAAAATATTCTGGGGTTGCCAGGTGAATGAAATTTTTGCCTACATCATGGGCATATGTTGGCGCAAACGATTCTGACCTTGACCTTCATACAAATTATGTACATAGAAGGGTCAAAATCGCGTACAAAAATATTTTTACATATAACTGCATACTCAACTCAAATTTTGATTTTTCAGAGATGTCTGACTAATCTATGGATGTATCACATAAGCCACAGTCGCACAGATAAGGTTAACAATTCAATTGTGCAACGGGTGTGATGCTACATTATGGAAACTGTCCATATCACTCTCTGTAATCCATACATTCATTTGGTGCTACACTTTAATATATTAAAACTAAAATACAAAGTAAAAATAAATAAATTAAATGGCCGGAATCATTTGGCACGTATTTAGTGGGAATACGTGAACAGTATAAAATAATAAAAAGTAATATAACAATCATACATAATATTCTTTATTCTTAGGTTTAGTGTTTGTAAAGGGCGTTTTATATAGGATAAGAAATTGCTTGGAAACTTCAAAAGTGTTGCAAGAAATTTTACATGGAAATTCATGATTTAAAAAGCCCATTTTAAATGGGTCAGAAACATAATATACTAGTCCCAGAGAGAGATTGTACGTTAAGATAGGTCATTTAAAAAAAAATGTTATTTTTAAATTCTTAGAGCTATTAAAGGGTGCCAAATGGGTTCAAAACGATGTGTTTAAAATTTTTCTAATTTCTGATATGATTTTCTTCCTCCGGATTCACTTCAAAGTTTTGAAAATTTTCATTTTAAGGAGTTATGTCTAGTGTTTTTAATTTTTGTAATTTTTTTTTAATAAATAAATCAAAATATTCCCTCTATTTCGTGTTTTATTAAAAATAGTTAATTTTGAATGGTGTATTTAACATTTTTTTAAGATTTAACAAGAGTGGGTTTTTCTCTATTATGTGAAATTTCAAAGTCAATCCGGAGGAAGAGGATAATATCCAAATATTATTAGGTGATTTTATATCTCTGTTTAACACCCTTTTACCACTGTTAGACAAATTAAAACAAGAATTTTTTTTCCCCATACAGTCATGACCCATCCTATTGTACGTGATGACGTTGTTCTAGTACCTTCTGTCTTATTCGTTTTCATACAAGTCGCATGAAAAGGAAGAGAACACGAGCTATCGCTGAGACTAGTTTAATGTTTTACATAAATAGCAGTCGTATTTTTAAAGAAATTATTAACTTCGGGATTTGTTTGTAAAAATGCCTCATTTATCGTTTAGCATTAAGAAATAGTTGAATAAGTCAGAAACATAGATAACAGAAACAAGAGATGAGCCATTTTTTTCTAACTGTTCCCGTCTGGAGCCAGTGAAATCATGGCATCCCCAATTGGAGTGTGATACGAGGCTAAAGGCAGTAGGGAGGGGAATGAGATGGAGGTGCGGAATTCCTGGGTATTCAGATCTGGTAACTAAACACGGCTAAAGCCATTTCAAGCAACTTTTCAATTCTGAATGGTGGTCTTACACCAGGGCGATACTGATAATATCTTCCATTCTGGAATGTGCCGCAAATATACTAAATATAGCAACACAAATTGATCGAATAAAATGCCTTATCTCCATTTGTTTCTATTATCTAAGACACGGACCAATGAATAAGATACAAAAATAACTCCTAAGATTTACAGTACAGAACTTTTCACCGGGCATACACTGTTCGATAAGGAATTAAGTCAGAACTTTATTCATCTGACAACAGGACCTACCAACTGAGCTATGGAAAACCTCTTTATATTATAAAAAAGGCTCCTCTTCACTGTCTGAATTGCATTTTTAATTGAGTTTTTGTTATATAGATATCAAAAATATTAGTTATCAAAATTTTGTGCGTACAAACATATTATCGTTAACCCCTAAGGGACTTAGCCCTGCATTTGCAGAGTTGGAGAATCGTGCCCACACACGGTATAAAGCACTGCTATTGCAGTGTCGATTGAACCATTCATTTTACCTTTGGATTTAAGGCAAAAATAAAAATGTCACTTTATCAAGTACGGTATTGTCAAAGTTTTGGCTTTAACAAAAATATTTATTGAAATTTCTTGCCGGTCCTCACGAGTTATAAACGTAAGGGGGGAATATGGTCGAGCCGAGTTTTTTTCCAAAGATAAAATTTATTTCGTTCACAAAACTTTTATTACATGTAAAGGTGTTTGAACAAGAATAAAACACTATTGAAAGTTTGATTTGAATATCTATATACAGTAGAATCGGGATATAACGACCCTCAAGGGGTCGGCGATACTTTGTCGTACTAACCGGATGACGCACAAAGGGGTCGGATAATTTAAGCTTGTTTTTACATGAGACACGCCGAACTCCTTCGCGAGGGTTATATTTGATTCACCGGCTTCTAAACGGTGTAATATAGCACTTATTTCTTCAGTTGAAAAACACTTTCGCTTCACGGAACTCTTCTTCTCGAGCTTTTAACCTAGTCACAACAGATGATAAACACTGACTGTGATTTACGCGTGCTAATAAGGATAGGTGTTAGCGTGTGGGGGTAGCCGGGCACGGGGAGTAGGCTAGTCGTGGGGCGGCGAGATATTGGTGCGTAGGTTTTGTAAGCAAAACACTGAGCGCCGTTCTAACCGGACGAATTATCATTAAAATAGGTCAAAATAGGTTGCTTAAAGCTTGGAGTCGTACTAAACAGATGTTTTCCTAGTACCGAACTACGAAACCTAACTTGAGTTTGCATTGTGGTCGCTAAAAACGGTAGGCCGTTAAAAGCGAAGACGTTATAACCGAATTCTACTGTATATATGGATAAAGCGGCCGCAAGTGGAGGGTCCGACCAAATCGGCTGGAATCCTGGAGTCCTTGGAAATCATTTAAAACAACAAATTTTAAAAAAATCGTAATAGTATGAATGTAGAATGTGCATGAAACACAGTTTGCAAAAAAATGTTGTTGATTGCAAATTGGCGAACTTAAAATGGAAATTGACGAAAAAATTTGGCCTTAATTTTGCAATAATATCCAATAATAATAATTTTTCACAAGTCGAGGTTCATCCGCATATAATTCAATTTTATTTAATTTAAACTTTGAATGAAGTGAATCGGATGAAAATTCGATGAGCTACAATTCGAGCCAACTTGAAAAACGTGGTTTGAAACGTGTTTAAAGTTTTCGCTTGTAACCGGGCCGCTCAGTTTTCCGTTCTACCTGCTTGGCACGCACCGCTCCTAACTATATTTAAAGGTCGAATTTGATGCTATAACTTTGGGAATGTATTCTCAACACGTACAAGAAAGATTTTTGGATCAGCTGGACCAGACTCTCCCCTTAAATGCTTTTAAAAAATAACTGGGCATTTAAAACAGAAGCTTCACTGGTATTTATAATAATTGAACAAATAAAATTTTCATATGCAAAGCGAGTAATTTTTTTTTTTTAATATATTATTTAAACAATCAAAGAATGTATCGACCTTAATTATTAATACTTTGAATATTTTCAGTAATAAAATAAATTTTGCAAAATAAAATTTTTAAAATAACCCTGTTACAAAAAAAAAATAAAGTAAACCCTAATAATATTTTTAATTTGAATACAATCAATATGTAACTATAATCCCTATTTGATCATAATTCTAACCTAATATCGCATATATTATAAATCTATAGCTACCTTTACCGAAATTTCGTAAAAACTCACAAAATATAAATATTATACAAAACACACTCCGATGTACATTACGCATTCATAATAATAATATTATATATTACAGTTATAATCTTACGAACGTTACAACCGAACCTAACCTAGCTTACGTCTAGTATAATTGCGACATTAATAACAGCGTACAAAAGGCAGTCTTTGTGCGACGCGGATTTCTAGACGCGTCGTATAAAATATGTCATTACTTTAAATCCAGTACAAAAGTTAGAGGAATAATAATTATTATTATTAATAAATACAGGGTGTCCATCAATCAATGTAAAACTTCAAGGCCCTGTAGACGAAGCCATTGTGAAAAAAAAAATTGTGCAAAAATAATAGGCATAAAACTTTTTAATTTTCTCACAGTTACGGCATCGTCTACTACACGATACGAAGTTGTTTTTATTTTAATTGGAGACACCTTCAACTGTACGCGCGCTATAGTCATACAGTGTAATCTTAGTATTATGGCAATAGCAAGTCGCTTTAGCACCGGTACAATGTTACATCGACTTTCAGTGTACCATTTTTAGTTTTCCATCAATGACTTATCACATATCAATCAATTTGTCAAATGTCGATCATAATTTGTCAGATAAAGATTATCAGTTTACCAGATTACAATTAATTTGTCAGATATCGATCATCAGTTAATGACATATCAATCAATTTATCAGATTTCAATCATCAATTTACCAGACATCAATCAATTTGTCAGATAACAATCGTCAGTTTAATAGACTACAATCAATTTGTCAGATATAGATCAACAGTTTACCAGATATTAATCAATTTGTCAGATATCGATCGTCAGTTTAACAGACTACAATCAATTTGTCAGATATAGATCAACAGTTTACCCGACATCAATCAATTGTCAGATAACGATCATCAGTTTACCAGATTACAACCAATTTGTCAGATATCGATCATCAGTTAATGACATATCAATCAATTTATCAAATTTCAATCATCAATTTACCAGACATCAATCAGTTTGTCAAATATCGATCATCAGATTACCAGATATCAATCAATTTGTCAGACACTGATCGTCAGTTTAACAGACTACAATCAATTTGACAGATATAGATTAACAGTTTACCGAACATCAATCAATTTGTCAGATATTGATCATCAGTTTACTAGATATCAATCAATTTGTCAGATATCGATCATCAGTTTATCAGATATCAATCAATTTGTCAGATATAAATCATTAGTTTACTAGATATCAATCAATTTGTCAGATATCGATCATCAGTTTACCAGATATCAATCAATTTGTCAGATATTGATCATCAGTTTACCGAACATCAATCAATTTGTCAGATATCGATCAACAGTTTACCGGGCAACAATTAATTTGTCAGATATCGATCATTAGTTTACCAAACAACAATCAATTTGTCAGATAGCGATCGTCAGTTTAACAGACTACAATCAATTTGTCAGATATCGATCATCAAATTCAATTTGTTAGATATTGATCATCAATTTACCAGATATCAATCAATCTGTCAGATACTGATCATCATTTCAGCAGGTAATAATCATCTGTTTAGTAAAATTGTACGGATAGTTATAAACTATTTATCAGATTTCAATGAACAATTTATCATAAATCAAGCAATTGACAAGATGATTTTTAATTTTATTAATATCAGTTATTGATCGATCAAATATGCAACATTTTTCAATCATTGTTTACAAGCATCCATCAAAACAATGACAAATATAAATTAATTATCAAATAATAATGTCTTATCAGTTTTCAATCAACAGTTTATCATGGGGATGTTCAAATTATGTACTAGAATTAAATTAATGATGAAAATCTACTATAAAAATATCATGAATTTAATAAGAGCCATCAAGAAACTTTCAAGGCAAGATGAGAATTATTTTTTCTCCAATACTTTGTGGAGAAGGCAAGAATTTGTTTTATTTTAATTATAAAAATAGCTACGATCCAATTAACATTGTTGAAATTGTAAAAATACTAAACTATTGCGAGTATTACAATATTGAATGACCTACCAAATGTTATCTGAGACAATGTGCCTTTACTAAGTATAAAAATACCTTTGAATAGATTGAATCTTTATACAAAATAAACTAATATGTTTGGATCGCAGATTGAGAGTTTCTTTTTTACTTACAATGAAATAAATCATCCGTGATTGATGATTGTGATGTATTGGTGTCGCTGATGAAATCATTCATCGTGCTCCTGCGATGTGTTAATTACCACGTCTCGATGACGACATATCGCTGTACAATTGAACTGGCTTTCTTAAACTTAATGAATCCTTCCAGGGATTGTGATGAAGACATATCGCAATTGAAATGGCTCTATCTTACTGTTGATGAAATCAATCTGTCCAGCGATGATTTCAACGATTAATGTGATGCCTCGTGATGAAGACACATCTCTGTGATAACTAAATTGACTTTATCTTACATTAAATGGAATAAATTCTTTCAGGGAGTGCGATAATGTCAATGTGTCACTTATCTTGATGGAGACATATCTCGACAGAAATGGCTTTTTTCTTATTTTTAATGAAATCAATCTGTCCAGCGATGATTTCGATGATGAATGTGACGCATCGTGATGAAGACGCATCTTAGCAATAAACGAATTGGCTTTATCTTACTTTAAATGAAATCGTTCCTTCCAGGGAGTGCGATGATGTGGATGATGGGTGTGACGTCTCGTGATGAAGTCGCATCGCTTTAGGCGATGCGGGTTGATGGTGCGATGCAGCGATGGGGAATGGTCAGTGGTCTCCTCGTAGCAGCTCCATGAGGAGGTTGAAGCTCGGCGCTTCTCCGTCCTTGGATTTGTTTGAGGGATTGAGCATTTCTTTGCCGACCTGTCAAAAGTATTTTCCTATTAATTTTACAGATAAGTCAAGCAAGATCAAAATTTAACCAGATGACAGTTAGATGTTTGAACGACCAATTATGTTGATGAAAATTTGCCATTGAATATAATTGGTAAAATCTGTAACTTCATACAAATATTATAGGAAAGTATTTTCTATTGCACTAGTATGTGTTCTGTCTATTTGTGTCACAACGCGAACACTTCTATACTTAATAGTAGACGTGGGCAGAATGATTCCCAGGAGTGAATCGATTCGGTCTGATTCCCATGGCCTTTTGAATTGATTCCTTTTATTCATTCCTTTAATTCAATTAAATCCCAAAAAAAAAAATATATATTAAAATAAAAATAAATGAATGGGGAGGCTAACACCGCACACGAGACCGGGAGGCCACGGAGTACCCGGAGTACCGCAATAGAGGGGACTGATAGGCTACCAAGCATCGCACAAAGAGGAGACCGATTATTCTATCTCATTATCTCGCAGGCTAAAACCTATAGAAAGTGTACTACGCTTTATGTCAATCACAAATAGAGTACGGGATAACTGGATGGGGGTCTGTTTTGAGCACTCACACAGAGCGACTCAAAATAGCCCAAAAAGGAGTACTGAAGACAATACTGAAAGTTCCGCTTAGAACTCCGACGGAAGAAATATTTAATAACTTTCAAGTCTTCAATGTACAGAAACTTTATTCAAAAAATATTTTATTTAAACTGAAAAAAAACATATATGTATACTCCACTGCCCAACATAAATACTCAACCAGGTCAGTAAGCAATAACATCCTGGTTACTCCCAGTTTGAACACATCTTTTGGACAGAGAAATAATAAATTCTATGCTATAAAATTATACAATGCTCTACCAGATCAAATCAAAAATATTAAGGAAATGAATATATTTAAAACAAAAGTAAAAATATGGCTGAGAGATCAAAGTGATAATAAAATTACAAACATCATGAAGATGATATAAAGACAATCCATAACCAAATACAAATATTTTAAAAAAACTACAGGCCACCTCAGAACAGGAAATCCTAGTGAGGAGGTCTGTGAAAAAAAATGAATCTATACTTATTATATACATCATACATACATGTACAAACCTTGTTATTGAAATTAATAAAAAAAAAAAATAAAAAAAAAAAATGTGTTTGACTCTTTTTAGTGTCGCTTTTTCGTTTCATCGGTTTTCAAATCACAATGAGTGGGAAAGCTACGAAGCACCGCACAAAGAGGAGACCAATAGGCTACGGAACACCGCACAAAGAGGAGACCGATTATTCTATCTCATTATCTCGCAGGCTAAAACCTATAGATTAATGTGTTTGACTCTTTTTATTGTCGCTTTTTCGTTTCATCGGTTTTCAAAATCACAATGAGTGGAGAGGCTACGAAGCACCGCACAAAGAGGAGGCCAATAGGCTACGAAACACCACACAAAGAGGAGACCGATTATTCTACCTCATTATCTCGCATGCTAAATCCTATATTGTTTGTCTTTTTTTAGTGTCGTAATTTTTCGTATGTAAAATGTATTTATTGCTAGCAATTATATCTTAAAATTATACAAGTTTTCGTTTCACCCTTAAAATTTTATTGATTTTATTTTATTTATTAAACTTATAATTTTGTTCCATTTCACGTGATCTAATATAAATATAATTTAACATTAAGATGAATATTTTATGACAGCTAACCACAGCTAATTGGCCTTATAATATCTGCAAATTTACATATTATATCGGCCCAAGATCTACGTCTAAAAGTAGGTAGGTACAATATCTTTCGTACGTACCAAAAAACCGATAAGCATAATTTTAGCTTCTCACTTTTCTAGCTGATGTTCAGATTCAAAGTCGAAAGTTTTCGACTAACTATGTAATGAAATTGACGGCTTGGCGCGCGGGGGAATAAATGAACCGCGCTGACGGATTAAGGGCTGGCATTGAGGAATGAATTTTTGACTAATGTTTTGTGTCTTACCTAGCAGTGACTTGATTTACTCGCGAGCTGCGGACCTAGAACTGGGATGCGTTTGGGACATATCGTGAAATTGACGTGACGATGACGCCTGACGTCATTTCTAGGTCTGAGATTTACAAAAGACATTGACGTCACAAGTGAAAAAGACTTTTGTTTTAATTCCTCTGTCTGTCGGAATCGGACAATCTCGATTTCGTCAGACTAGATACCTGGGACGCGGACATTGAACACGGACCTGGGACGGCGGGGACCTTAGGACAATCTCAGGACTATTGATTAGGATAAATGATTAATTCCTTGCGTGAAAGAGATGCTCGGGCAACCCGGATGAATCGCGGCCGCGTTTTGGCCATTTTGGGACATGGACTTTGATGATGTTCGGGTGTTTTTAGAATGGCGGCGCGGCGGGAGCGGAATATAATCGTAATAGGCGAGTCGTTCACAATACCGTCCGTCGACCACTTCGCGGCGCGCGGCCCGTTTAATAATATTTAAATACCTATGAAACAATATAATATTTAAATCGTTTACAGAACACATTATTCATTGAAATAATTTAACAGTAAAATAAATGGAAATTAAAAATGTATGGTGTCGTTAAAAATCGTAGGATGCAAGGCCAAAGATAGGGAATGGAGAATCAATTCCTTTTAATATTGAGAATTAGATTGAGTGTGTCACAAGATTGAATTTATTCATTTAATTCGGTCATTCAATTTTGCCCACGTCTACTTAATAGTGTCGCATTCAAAGATGATAATTTTTTAAATCACTTTGGGACGACTTATTTATACGATTCTAAATGACAATTTTTTAAGGTGTCCAAATCGACTTATTACCGGTTAAACCAATTTACTGAGATACTAATTGAGACAGTACACACTCTATTATGTGGGGAACGTAGAAATCTGTTTTTTCCGCACTCTGTTTTCCAATTTCTTAATTGTTTAATAATGACGATACTGCGGGAGTAGGGAATAAATAATTTTCCTAACTTTATTAATTAGCGTTACCTTGTGATCATTTGTTCGTTTATTGATTTCTATTATTCAAGTAAACTAAAGCAAAGACCCTTTCTTTCAATATATAATGGTTTAGGCATGAAGTTTTTAAGTGAAACGTGTTTGTTCACTAAGAGATGTTCTGTGAATTTTCAAGAAGTGCTTTTATTATTATAACATCGTATATGTTCTTTGAATCTAGTTGAGATTACTCCAATGTGTTTGAAATGACGTTACAATCGGCGTGGTCACATTTTAATTCATATATACCACCGTTATTAAAAAAAAACAACAACAACAACAAGCGCTTAGAAAAACATATATCTTTTCAATAGGTAAAGTAAATTGAAGAGGCTAGGGCCCCGTGATAGGCGCAGGGTGTTTGTTGTACCGTACCTGGCAAGTTCTCTGCAGCTCCGGTATCCTAAGCAGCAGTTCCCCGAACTTGGCGGGGGTGTCGGGGTAGTGCGCCAGCGTGTACGCCTGCAGCGCCTGCAGGGCCTTCTCCTGCGAAGCGCGCACCTTTTCCGGCTCACGCAACTCCGACGTGTCTAAAACACCACAAACATTTTACAAATTGATTTAATCTATCAAGCTTCGGAAGAGCATCTCTAGCCACAAATATCATATTCCATTAGAGCCTGTGAAGGACAGATCTGATTAGGTCATAATCCATTAGAGCCTGGTCTGATTAGGTCATATTCCATTAGAGCCTGTGAAGGATAGATCTGATTAGATCATATTCCATTAGAGCCTGATCTGATTAGGTCATATTCCATTAGAGCCTTTGAAGTACAGATCTGATTAGATCATATTCCATTAGAGCCTGATCTGATTAGGTCATATTCCATTAGAGCCTGTGAAGGACAGATCTGATTAGATCATATTCCATTAGAGCCTGATCTGATTAGGTCATATTCCATTAGAGCCTGATCTGATTAGGTCATATTCCATCAGAGCCTGTGAAGGACAGATCTGATTAGATCATATTCCATTAGAGCCTGATCTGATTAGGTCATATTCCATTAGAGCCTGTGAAGGACAGATCTGATTAGATCATATTCCATTAGAGCCTGATCTGATTAGGTCATATTCCATTAGAGCACTGTTTTTTAAGCGTATTGAAAGAATTGCCCCCTTTACCACAGTAAAATCCCCACCCACCAAATCTATATACACAAAAACTTGTAGTGAATGAAACAAAATGTTTTCTGTAGTAGGATATTTAAAAATGTTGTGGACTGTTATGACTACCAGTGTTATTTTATAGCACAATTAATACGTAAAACACAGACATCTGTAAACATTTTATGAGCATTCAAATTTTGCTTACCTCATTATCTCAAAACCTAGTATTTGGAGATGTCTGACTAAACTACTGGACGATCGATACATTCATCCATAATTTTGTAATATTATTCACGTTAAATTACGAGTATTATATAATGTTTGCCCTGGTAAAGGAACGGTTGTTCCGAAATCAGTCGGCATTAAAAATATTGTGGTTTACAAAGTTACATTGTTTAATTTATTTAAAATATTAATCTTAACCATGAAGCAGAAAACTGACATCACTAATTAGCACAGCTTTTTCCGGCAGAAATTTCTAGGTCAGTGAAATTACACATTTTCAATTGGCACCATTTTTGGAATATTACGTGTTTTATTGTAAAAAACTACGACCATATTATTTTCACCAAATTTTCCAATCAGTTTGGCAATAAGAAAAGGATTATTGACACTCAGATACATGTTAGAGTAATATCACCATTATGAGATCCTCGGGTATAGGATGGTAAATGTTGAGGAATAAATGGTACATTTGTATTTCATCATCTGTACCTATATTGTGTGTACCTGAGGTGAGCAGGACTATGACCTTCATGGCCACGTACTCGTAGCGATCCACCTTCAACCGGCGCAGGTGATCCGTGAAGTGCAGCATGCGCTCGATGCACGGTGTCAGCCCCATCCTGCCAACACAGATCAAACATGAACATTACACCAACCAAACTGCAGGCTTTAAACATAATGGTATGGACAGACACGAGAATATGTCACATTTTTACTAATTTACTTTGCACATATAGGGTGTTAAGGGACGTAATTGACTTACTTTAACCAGTGATTCCTGACGTTAATTGGAGTAAAAAATGCAAATGAAATTTTGGTCTCCGGTGATTTTTTTGACAACTTTTTTTTTTTTTCAAAAATTTTTTCTTCAAAATCAAACAAAAAATTTTTTCTTCCGAACTACGTCACTGGTCACTCAGCTGAGAATCCGACCAACCTCTTACCCCGCCTCCAACTGTCCAAAAACTACAATTTTTTTATATTTTTGTAGAAAAAATAAATAAAAAAAACATCAAAAATGTCACCGGAGACCAAAATTTCATTTACATTTTTTACTCCAAATAATGTCAGGAATCACTGGTTAAAGTGAGTCAAGTACATCCCTTAACACCCTGTATGGTGACCGGATAACTCAAAATAAAATCAACTCAGAACCTCCTTTGAAAAGTGATGGAAAATATATATAAAAAAATTGGTTAAATAGGTTACGTTAGGTTAGGGTTATGGACTATTTTAAAATTTATTTTTTCATAGCTTGATAATGACTATTATATTTATGACTTTTCAAAGAGGTGTTGAGTTGACTTGATTCTGAAATAGCATTTTCTTTATATTAACTCCACACAGAAGGCCATGAGGAAAATAATTTCCCTCAGGGCCTTATCATCTGATATGCTGTGTGGAGGGTCTTTTTGAGGAGAGGAAGGAATGAACATTGGTCTTGAAGAGTTGTAGGAACGAGAAAACACAGAGGCCGGCAAATCATTCCACTGCCGAGCTGTTGAACACAAGAATGAGTCGAAGAAGCAACCCGTTTTCATGTGACAAATGTCAACCGTGCCACATATGTTAGGCACGCGTTTGGCATGTTTCCCGATTATGCACCGGTGCCGAAGGGATCAATGACGCTAGTTCCTCGGAGCATTTTCTATTGAAATACCGATAAAACAAGGATAGCATTCCCACCTGACGCCTGTGCTCTAAAGATTGCAAGCCGTTTGTTAAGTCGCGTTAGGAGAATCTATCAACCGGACCACCCGTTTCAGCACCGAGTTCAGGGATTTTTTTGCACAGAGTCGAGGGCATGGAACTTGTAGTAAATTGTAGATTATACTTTTAATGCACTTTACTTTCAATAGTAATAACACGGTAATTAATTATTTACCGAGTACCTTTTATTGCTTGTTACCGGAAATAGTACAGAATCAAGAATGATCTATATTCAAACCGTAGACGTACGCTCCCCGCGCCTGTCTATGAAGGAGGTAGCTACCACAGAACTGAATATCTGTATTTGAATTATTATTATTAGCCCGAATGCGGTGGAGATCGGCCGTGAAACTTAGATTTACACTGAAGTATGAGTGTACACTGAATTTATTTTGAATATTTGTATTTGAATTTTATTAGCCCGAATGTGAAGGTGATCGGCCGTGAAACTTAGATTTAGACTGAAATATGAGTGTACACTGAATTTACTTTGAATATTTTAATTATTATTAGTCTGAATGTGAAGGTGATCGGCCGTGAAAATAAGTTTTACACTGAAAAATGAGTATAAACTAAATTTACTTTGAATATTTAAATTATTATTAGCCCGAATGCGACGGTGTCGGCCGTGAAACTTAGATTTACACTGAAGTATTTATGAGTGTCATTAAATTTACTTTGAATATCTGAATATGTAGGACCTGCGGCGACGATAATTTACTGCAAAAATTCAATTTACAAGTGAATTAGTCACAAGATCTTTGAATTTACTTAGAACGCCCACCAGAATTTGAAGGGGCAGCCGTGGAACTTGATTTTCTGGAATTTTTATTTATTTCGTTTTTAAAATTTCAAATTACATGACAATTCTTTAATTCAAAAATTGTTTTTCAATGTCCCGTGTATTTTGAATTGCCGGGGTGGTATTGCTAGGTAACTCTGGTCGGGTAGAGAGGGATTAGAGAGGGACTCATTAATAAAGAAGAGATGGTGTATAATGGGTGCAGGGTAGACACTGACTTGCTACTCTGCTGCAGCGTGATGCCCCGACTGCCCCCGCTGACCCTGACCTCTCCGGGAGTGCTGACCCCCCGGTAGCAACAGGAGAGCATCAGCAGTTCGCACCAGCTGTTGATAAGAAGGCAGATCTGGTCGTCGATCTGAAAACAATCAGACAAATGATGATTTATATTTCTTAATGGGCATAAGAAATAATAATAAATGCAAGTCTCCCTTCACTTACAGAGATGTTCTTGAAGAGTGGCAAGCTCTTGCACCACTTGACGATCTTATAGAGGCGGTGATCTGCGATGTTGCACAGGTTGGCCAGGAAGTCGGGACTGCTGTCCGGGGGCAGGCGGGCGCCCCGCAGCAAGGGGTTGTCCAGCGAGGGCGGGGTGGAGGGGGGCGGGGCGCTGCCCGAGGGAGGCTGCCCCTTGTTGATGCGGCTCAGCTCGCTCTCGTTGTACTGCCACAGGTGCTCCACGTCCATTATTTCCTGGAAGACAACAGACATTAGACGTTATTAACCTGTTGAACGTGAAATGACATTTGATCAGTTCTGGTTGAATATCGTTATAAATACAAAGCAATTGTTTTCTGTTTACCAGATAATGTACCTTATTATTCATGTATATTACATGATAATATCATAAGAGGTTTTTCCAGAATAGCTAACTAACTAAAAAAAATTATCTACCATTTTGGAAATAATTATCAAAAAATATAATCACACAAGTATAAACTGATTTTCTTATTTCTCCACAAATCTGAATACATACCCAACATGAAAAAACACAATTCAAAGGAGTTTTCAAATAAATTAATACCTTTACACTGAATTGAAAATGTAAAATATCGATTTTTTTCGCCTTTGGCAGTTGCCAAAGTGACCCTCAAAATATAGAAAATTCAATAAAAAATATTCCCAGTATCTAGATCAGTGGTTCTTAACCTTTTTGGCTGGCAACCTAAAGTACGAATATATTTGAAGTACGCGACCCTAATCTAATTTTTTATTTTATCTTCCAGTGACAGGTACTAAAATGATGAATCATGTAATTTTATACTATAAAATTACAACTACATCCTATAAAATTTATAGGATGTATTTGTAAAATTAGAAATAAACAACTTTATTTAAATGTTCTGTATTAAAATCAGACAATTCAGCATTAGCACAGTTAAAAAATTTACAGAAAAATAATTAGTGACTACCCTGGTGTTGTATTTTTGAGCAAAGATCATGTATACGTGGAGTTATGTTTATAGAAAGTGCACACCGCATGTCATGCTGAGGACCCAACCTATTCCTGTACTTATTCTTCATAACAGCAAGGCATGAAAATCCTGCTTCACATAAATAAGTAGTTGGGAAAGGTAGCAGGGCTTTTTCAGCTTCATTGCTCAGAACAGGCTTCCCAGATAATTGTGCCCAAAATTTTGTGAGACTCTTTCTGGCAAATCTCTCTTTTAAAAGTGCATCACCTTGCATTTCGAGCAATTCTTCTTGTAATCCAGCTGAATCAATAGATGGCAGTAACACAGCCTTTAGTTCTTGTACTGTGAGTAGTAATAATGGTAACCGACGAGTTCATCGAAAATCAATTAATCGAAAGCAAATTCATCGAAAAAGAGTTCATCGAAAATCAATTCATCGAAAACAAATTCATCGAAAACGAGTTCATCGAAAATCAATTAATCGAAAATCAATTCATAGAATGATCAATTCATCGAAAATCAATTCATCGAATGATCAATTCATCGAAAAACAATTCATCGAATGATCAATTCATCGAAAATCAATTCATCGAATGATCAATTCATCGAATGCCAATTCATCGAAAAACATTTTTTGTAGATATTATAGCTGTCAAAATTAAATACCCAAAAAGGTCTGTTTAACTGAGTTAAATGTGTTTCTGTCAGTTTCGCAGTGACAATGTAAAATTTATAGGTTATCTCTTCGATTTCCGATTGTCTGATACTGCAAAAAAGGGATATCTAAGGAACGGTGATCAGACAACTCATAATGAAATCAACTCAAAAACAACTCAGAAAGGTCATTAAGAGTGATGACAAAAAACATATTTAAAAATTGGTTAAAAAGGTGAAGTTAGTTTAGGTTAGGTTGTAACGCAGTAAATGCCGGTTACAGGAATTCTACTGATATGTCACTCAATGGTCTTCGAAACGCTACCAGAGACAACTATTGTAAATGTCAGTTCCGAGATTTGATTAGCGGGCGACGGATCGGGTTCCCTCTGAACAGCAGGAAGGTGACTTCTGGAGACACGAAGCCAACCAGCAACACCATAATAAGTTATGAAGGAGTTTTATTTATATTTTACCCTGTAACGCAGGGTATGGCGCCCATCTACCTAGTAAGTGGTTCCTTATATTTCCATAAATGAAGTCTTGACATGTGCCAAGTAGGTAGTAGGTAGTATTTAATTTTGGTTCTCTCTAAATTAGAGTATTAAGGAAATCAAAGAGGACTCTTCGAGAACGACGAATCCATGCCCATGAAATAATAGAATTAGCTTATATAATAGTTCAGATCATGTTTGTATTGTGAGTAACATAATAAACCCGAACCTATGTTAAACGTATTTCGACTTTTCATTTCAGTAGCATTGCATAAACTTTTACTTTCAGCATTAAATACGACACATAGTAAAGTAATCTGTAACAAGGTTAGGTTAGTTTAGGTTGACCAATGCTTTTTTAACTTCTCGGTCCGCTCGGCATTTCTCTCAAATATCAACAAAATATATTTTTTCGATGAATTGGCGATTCGATGAATTGATCATTCGATGAATTGGTTTTCGATGAATTTGCTTTCGATGAATTGATTTTCGATGAATTGGTTTTCGATGAATTCGATTTCGATGAATTTGCTTTCGATGAATTGATTTTCGATGAATTGGTTTTCGACGAATTCGATTTCGATGAATTTGCTTTCGATGAATTGATTTTCGATGAATTGGTTTTCGATGAATTCGATTTCGATGAATTTGCTTTCGATGAATTGATTTTCGATGAATTGGTTTTCGATGAATTCGATTTCGATGAATTTGCTTACGATGGATTGATTTTCGATGAATTGGTTTACGATGAATTCGATTTCGATGAATTTGCTTTCGGTGAATTGATTTTCGATGAATTGGTTTTCGATGAATTCGATTTCGATGAATTTGCTTTCGATGAATTGATTTTCGATGAATTGGTTTTCGATGAATTCGATTTCGATGAATTTGCTTTCGATGAATTGATTTTCGATGAATTGGTTTTCGATGAATTCGATTTCGATGAATTTGCTTTCGATGAATTGATTTTCGATGAATTGGTTTTCGATGAATTCGATTTCGATGAATTTGCTTACGATGGATTGATTTTCGATGAATTGGTTTTCGATGAATTTGATTTCGATGAATTTGCTTTCGATGAATTGATTTTCGATGAATTGGTTTTCGATGAATTCGATTTCGATGAATTTGCTTTCGATGAATTGATTTTCGATGAATTGGTTTTCGATGAATTCGATTTCGATGAATTTGCTTTCGATGAATTGATTTTCGATGAATTGGTTTTCGATGAATTCGATTTCGATGAATTTGCTTACGATGGATTGATTTTCGATGAATTGGTTTTCGATGAATTCGATTTCGATGAATTTGCTTTCGATGAATTGATTTTTGATGAATTGGTTTTCGATGAATTCGATTTCGATGAATTTGCTTTCGATGAATTGATTTTCGATGAATTGGTTTTCGATGAATTCGATTTCGATGAATTTGCTTTCGATGAATTGATTTTCGATGAATTGACTTTCATTGAATTCGTTTTCGATGAACTCGTCGTGAACCAGTAATAATTGTGACCATACTAGTTAAGTGACATCGATCGAGCAATCAATACGCGATTTCCGCGACCCAACCCAATACCTCTCGCGACCCGAATTTGGGTCGCGACCTGAGGTTAAGAATCGCTGATCTAGATTAATGAAATCAACGGTTACATCAAGAATGATATTGGTGCAAGCGATTCTGACCTTGTCCCAGTGGCGGATACAGGGGGGGGGGGCGCAGGGGGCTCGCGCCCCCCCCCTTGGCAACCCTAAATACAAGAAAATCTTTCTTCAATCATTCGCTCTACATGTCTAAACCATCTAAGCGTTCCTTTCTTAATCTTACTTATTACGCTTGTAACAGCCTTGCATTATTTTCATATTTTTCTCACACTATCATACATGGCTTTCTATAGCATTTAGTCCTTCCTCTGCTAGTTTTATGCTTCACTGCCATACATCAGGGTTAGTACCCCGGTGCGTAGTCGGGAAACATGCCAAACGCGTGCCCAACATTTGTACACGGTTGACATTTGTCATGTGAGAACGGGTCGTTTCTTCGACTTGTTCTTGTGTTCAACAGCTCGGCTGTGGAATGATTTGCCGGCCTCTGTGTTTCCTCCTTCCTACAACATGGATTTCTTCAAGACCAATGTTCATTCCTTCCTCTCCTCAAAAAGACCCTCCACACAGCATCCTAGGTGACACAGGCCCTGAGGGAAATCATTTTTCTCAGGGCCTCTTGTGTGGAGTTAATGTAAAAGAAAAAAAAACCACTTCATTGTGGACTCCTAGCTTCGCTTCTTTGGACAGTTTTTTGTTAGCGCCAACGGCGTTCAGTCCTCCATAAATGCGGAGTTACCTGCATTTACCCTTCTATCAATATCTCTATCAGACTCCCCGTCTCTCGTAAATATACTTCCCGAATACATAAACTTATCCACTGTCATTTTTGGGTAACTATTACAAAATATACCTTATTATTTTATTATTAAAAAAAAAAGTCTGATATTTTATTATTAAAAAAAAGATGCTTTATGAAGGGTCATTTTAGAGAAAGGAAATAGTGGAAGGAAAAGGGAATGATAGGTGGTTAGGACTCTCTGGGTTAGTGGGTCCAGGAGAGATGGACGGATGAAACTTTCCCTCCCACTGCGATTCGAGGAAATGGGTCGAGGGATTCCCGCAGGAGAGGTTAAATGGTCTCCCTCAACCAGTCCTTTCCAGCTCGCCACGCAGTACGTGGGCAAATGCTTCCGCCGCTACTTTGAAAAATCACATCCCACGAACTCAGGCATCCCTGCTAAGTCACCAAACTTAGCGATCCACATGGGATGACTTATAGCAGAGGTGTTTTTTTATCCAATAAATAATTCTCGTGGCGGCGGTACCCACACTCGCCTCCTAAATTGAAACTTTTGCTTCATTCACATTCATACGTCGTTTCATGTAAAGGTACCCTTAACACGGCCCGACTCAAGTACTTTATTCACTTGATTGTGTAATACTGCCAACTTTTAAATGTGCGGTCCGTCAATCTTTTATTTATTTATTGAAGTGGAAACTTCTTTAGCACCGTTGTGATTTGACAAACACATCCATCTGTATGTTTTAGCCTGCGAGAGAATGAGATAGTATTTTTTTTACATTTACTCCACACAGGAGGCCCTGAGGAAAATAATTTCCCTCGGGGCCTACGACATCTGGGATGCTGAGTGGGGAGTCTTTTTGAGGAGAGGAAGGAATGAACATTGGTCTTGAAGAGACCCATGTTGTAGGAAGGAGGAAACACAGAGGCCGGCAAATCATTCCACAGCCGAGCTGTTGAACACAAGAACGAGTCGAAGAAACGACCTGTTCTCATGTGACAAATGTCAACCGTGTACAAATGTTGGGTACGCGTTTGGCGTGTTTCCCGACTATGCGCCGGTGCCGAAGGGATCAATGACGCTAGTTCCGCGGAGCATCTGCCATTGTAATACCGGTAGAACAAGTATAGCAGTCCCACCCGACGCCTGTGCTCTAAAGATTGCAATCCGTCTGTTAAGATGGGAGAATCTATTAAGCGGACCGCCCGTTTCTGCACAGGGTCGAGGGTATTTTGGAGATCCAGACCAGAGGTGGCTGCCAAAATCATATAGTCGGTCTCCTCTTTGTGCGGTTCGTCGTATTCTCCCCGTTGTCTACTTTTTAGTTTTCTTATATTTTTGCGCCCCCCCCTTGAGTTTTTTCTGTATCCGCCACTGCCTTATCCTTCATACAGTTTCTTTGTAGATAAGGGTTAAAATCGCTTTTACAAAAAAAAAAAAAAAAAAGAGCAAAAATTTTTTCCAAGCAAGACAGGTTATTAACCGGTTATTTGCCGGAGACGCGCCGGCGCGCGCGTCATATGCGCATGCGCGAGAAAATAATTCAAATATTTGAATAATATTTCCGACAAAAAACTTTTGGTCTGCGATTTTGGCCCTTCTATGTACAGAATTTAATAATAATAATAATAATATTTGGCTAATTTATATAGCGCCGTTTTTGTGAAAAATCACCTCAAGGGCGCTGTACAAATAAGTATTTAAAGGAATTAATATTACTGGCTTACGACTAAGATTTACAATTATAACTAGTGACTTACATCTAAGACATATAGCTAGAGACTTATTATACTGGCTTACAATTAAGATTTAAGACTTATAGCTAGAGACTTATTTTACTGGCTTAAAATTAAGATTTACAATTATAACTAGTGACTTACATCTAAGACTTATAGCTAGTGACTTAAGACTAAGACATTTAAATGCTAACCTAAAGCAAGTGACTTAATAACATACAATTAGATTAAGATTAGCGCCAGAAGAAGTAAGAAGATAGAATAATACATAATATGTTTTGTAATGAGCGCACTTTGAAAACAAAAGTAAAATTTTATGATACTCTCAGATAGATATTTTTATTTAAGGGTATGAGAGCCCAAAAAGGTAGGTTTTTAATTTGGACCTAAATTCTGTTGGGCTTGTTATGCATCTAAGTTTCGGAGGGAGTTTATTCCAAGCCTTCGGCCCAGATACTCCGAAAGCGCGATCTCCAAATTTAGTATTTGGCTTGCGTTTAGGTTCCATTAGTTTGCCTACAGCTGATGAGGTTGCTGATCTAAGTGTTGACTGCCTCGGACCAGTATTTGTATGAAGAACAGTGTCAGAATCGCTTGCGCCATCATTACTCTAGTAGACGTTAAAAGTTTCGTTCACCTTGCAACCCTGGAATATTTTTAAAACGATTTCGTCTATGACAATGTGCTGTCAGAATTTGCCGCGATTTTAACCGTCGCAATAAATGCGTGTTCCGCGACTAAAACATCGTAAAACCTATTAATTTACGTAATAAATGAAAGTAATGTTGTTTTGGTAGATAGTTTATTGTGTTGTGAACGTGTTTCAGTCAATAAAATATACAATAGCTCAAAATTAATCAACAAAACATTCAATTCAAAGTGGTGCTTTTTTAGTGTTTTTTCGTGAATTTTTGTGAAATGGCCTGGCCTTTGACGGTTTTAAGGCCAGTTTAGTTTAGTAATATACAAGTTGCAAGTAACTCGCCTTAACTACTAGCCTAGTCTGAACAAGCCTTCATTGCAATCTGTTTGTAAGTGATGTGCGTGTGGAAGAGAGAAGTGTATGTGTTTGACAGTGTGTTTACCTGCAGCAGCTGCGGCACCCCCATGGGGTCATGGTGCATCATGTGACCCTGGCCCTGCTCCGACTTTTGCATGTGTCCGCCCATAGAGGCCGAGTGCAGGTCGTGGTGCGATCGGTACGAGAGGTGGTTGGACGGACCGTTCACCTGGAATTACAGCAATTTTACTGGCATGTCCGGGTACTGCAAGTTCATCAACTTAAGTTCATTGGCAACTTTAAGCAACATCCGTATCCATCACACTTCTGTTCGGTGGAGAAACTCAACTTGACACCAAATAAATTAAGAAACCTTTTTATTTTTACCAGCAAGCAAACTTCACCATATTAACAGGAATTGACGTAGATTCACAGGAATTGACATAGATTAAAAAGGAACTGACATAGATTTAGTGTAATCAATGCAAATTCACAGGAATTGACATAGATTCACAGGAATTGACATAGATTCACAGGAATTGACATAGATTCACAGGAATTGATATAGATTCAAAGGAATTGACATAGATATAGTGTAATCAATGCAAATTCACAGGAATTGACATAGATTCACAGGAATTGACATAGATTTACAGGAATCAATGCAAATTCACAAGAATTGACATAGATTCACAGGAATTGACATAGATTCAAAAGAATTGACATAGATTTAGTGTAATCAACGCAAATTCACAGGAATTGACATAGATTCACAGAAATTGACATAGATTTACAGGAATCAATGCAAATTCACAGGAATTGACAGGGATTCACTGGAAAGAATGTAGATTCACAGGAATTGAAGTAAATTCACTGGAAATTACCTAGATTCACATGAAGAATTAACGCAACTTTGATGGCACAGGAATTGATGTAGATTCACGGGAATTCATTTGTATTCACAGGAAATGAGGTAGTATCACTGGACTTGACTTGATGTATCCACAGGAATTGACATATATTCACAGGAATTAATGCAGATTCACATGAATTGACGAGATTCATAGGAATTGATATAAATTTACAGGAATTGATGTAAATTCACAGGAATTAATGCACATTCACATGAATTGACGTAGATTCACAGGAATCGATTTATATAAACAAAAATTGATCTAGATTCACAAGAATTAATGCACATTGACAGGAATTGATGTGGATTCGCAGATATTGACATATATTCGCAGGAAATGACGTAGACTTTTAGGTTATGCCTATTATATAACTCACGGAAGTGAGGCTGGTGGCGTGGCGCAGGGGCCCAGAGGGCAGGCCCGCGCCTAGCAGCGAGCTGGTGGAGGCGGCCCCACTCAGACTGTAGGAGCACTGGTAGGTGGAGCGCCCACCTCTGGTGCGGTCTTCTCGGATCGCTGGAAGAAGGGATATTATGTACGATAAGATATTACTGCAAACGGTAGATAGTTCTCTCAGTTAGACCCTGTTGGGTCGCCGGCGAGACCCATGGCAGAGATGTTGGTTATCCAATGAACGATCCCCAAACACAGTTTGTGTGTTAAAAAGGTGAGGTGGTTGCTAGGTACCTTCGAGTTTCATGCCGCAGTGCAGGCACTTGTCGAAGCGGCACGCGGGGCACTTCTTGCGCGTGGCCACGGTGACAGGGCAGTTGGCACCACGCAGACAGACGTAGTTCTTGCGGTTCTGCACGGTCCGCTTGAAGAAGCCCTTGCATGACTCGCACGAGAAGATGCCGTAGTGGAATCCGGAGATCTTGTCGCCGCAGATGGGGCACGGGCTGGAACAAACAAACATACCATTCAATTAAATATTTAATAACTTGCCCAAAGCACAAATGCCTTATTAACCCGCCAATTTAATCTTGTTGAATTTAATGTTTCAAAGACCCAATCATGTCTAATTATATCTGAGAGAGATCCAAATGAAAATCTAGTCTCCTTCAACGGAAGCAATCTTCCGAAGAGGCCCTCCATTGATATGCTTGGTGTAACTCTAAGTGACCAACTCAGGTATGGGGGCTCCATCGAAGCCAGAGTTACGTTAGCCTCTCAAAAACTGTGGCGTACTGTACAGGGCCCGCAGATACTTTAATAGTACACAACTGCTAACCCTGTACAAATCACAAGTGCATCCCACGGTTGAATTTGGCAGCCACACCTGGTCTGGAGCTCCAAAATACCTGAAAAATACCCTCGACTCTGTGCAGAAATGGGCGGTCCGTTTGATAGATTTTCCCATCTTAACAGACGGATTGCAATCTTTAGAGCGTTATCTTAATCTCTACAGGCGTCGGGTGGGAATGCTATCCTTGTTCTACCGGTATTACAATAGAAATATATCCAAGGGACTAGCGTCATTGATCCCTTTGGCACCTGTGCATAGTCAGGAAACACGCCACGCGTGTGCCCAACATACACGGTACGGAATGTAAACACGTACACGGTTGACATTTGTTACATGAGAACGGGTCGCTTCTTCGACTAGTTCTTGTGTTCAACAGCTCGGCTATGGAAGAAGGTTAGAAAGATAAAACACCATGCTTCATATTGAAATATAACATATTGATGGGGGGGTTAAAAATTGCAAAAAGTGGGTCATGTGGTTTAACCACGTGCGCGTGATGGCACCCTGCATAAGCAGCTCCCGCACGATTGATCAACAACGGTGTGGTTCCCAAAAACAGATTTATTTGCTGCCAAGATTTTTTTAAAGACAAACTCACGGTCATATGAAGCTGGTCGGAATATTTTTTAATGAATTATCTATGGCATCTGGGTGTCAGAATTTGCCCCGAATTGAACTGTCAAAGTCAGAGCGTGGTAGTTCACAAAAACATCGAAAAACCTATCAATTTATCAAATAAACGAAAGTAATTTTGTTTTTATAGATAGTTTATTGTTCAAGAAATGTGTTTCGGTAAATAAAATATACTATAGTTCAAAATAAATCCACAAAATATTACTACATAGTGATGCTTTCTGTAATTTCCGTAATTTAATTTACGTAGTATGGCAAGGCACATGACAGGAAGTGAGGATAGGATAGGTAAGGTTAGGTTTAGGATAGGATAGATTAGATTAAACGAAGGTAGTATAGAATAGGTAAGGTTAGGTTAAGGATAGGATAGATTAGATTAAACAAGGGAGGATAGGTAAGGTTGGGTTTAAGATAGGATAGATTAAATTTATAATAGGAAAGATAAGGTTATGCTTAGGATAAGAAAGATGTAGGTATATAGTTATCTCTGTGACTGGTACAAGTGCAGGGTGATGATAGCCAATCTTTAATAGGAGAATAGTATACAGACCTGTTGATAAGTTGCTGTCTGCTGACGCCCTGGTGGTCAGGACTGCCACTGTCGGGTCCTTCCACACCACCCTGCCTTACCACCCCGCTGTGTTCCGAGCGGAACAGCGCTGCATGGGAAGGAAGGTGGCGACCCTGAAATACATACAATTCACATTAGAATCTAATACAATCATATTGCATTAACCCTTAAAAATTCAGACATATTTTGTCAGTAGGTAAAAAAATTTCCACTTTTTGAACATACCCGAAAATTAAAAACTGTTGGATAGGTAAGGTTAGATTAAAGATAGGATAGATTAGTTTTGATAGGTTAAATTAGGTTTAGGATAGGATAGATTAGGTAGGGTGGGATAGATTAGGTTAAGTGAGGATAGGATAGATTAGTTTTGAATGGGTTAAATTAGGTTTAGGATAGGATAGATTAGGTAGGGTGGGATAGATTAGGTTAAGTGAGGATAGGATAAGATAGGTAAGGTTAGGTTTAGCAAAGGATAGATTAGGTTTAGGATAGGATAGATTAGGTTTTTGATACGCTAGATTAGGTTTAGCATAGGATAGATTAGGTTTAGGATAGGGTAGACTAGGTTTAGGATAGGATAGATTAGGTTTAGGCAGGGCCGGATTAACCATGTCGGGGCCCCTAGGCAATGCTCGTCTCGGGGCCCCCTATCAATGGCGGACTAACGGGGGGGGGGGGGGGGGGGGGTTGAAGGGGCATCAAAACGCCTCCTTGTTCCCTTGATCAAATCCTTAACAAGGCTTTAAGGGGGGGGGGGGGTAAGGTTTTAAAACTTTAAAAAAAAATCTGAATGTATGTCAGTATGTTGAGTATTGTGTCAAAATTTCAAGTAAATCGGCTCATGCTCGATTCAAGTTTTCTAGCAAACAACATTTCTGAAGTTCGTGTAAATCATAACTCAAAATCTTAACTTGACTCGACCGATGCTTTTGAAATTTTGTACACTATTTCTACACATAAATTAACAGGTAGTCAGAGGGAGTTTTTTTACCATTTTATTATAATAAATCCACCGAATTTTTTTAGCAAAAATCGCGTTTTTCACTTCAAAATTCTGCCAAAAATAAAAAAAATTAGAAAAAAACTCCCTCTGGAAAACATATTACGCATTTCGTTTTTTTTTGTTTCAAATGATCCGGTGACGAGTTATGGAGTTCACAGCATTACAACTTTTTTTCGAGGCGCTTCCGGAGATTCGCTCTCTCGAACTTATTTATTGATATTTTTAATTGAAATTTTTTTCAAAGATACTTCAGATGTTAAATTATAAAGTGTGTATGAAATAAATAAAACTAACATTTTTCATATCCCAAAAACTCATGACAATATGTCATTATTTACTTTTAAAACCTTACCCCCCCCCCTTAAGGCACCAGGGCACTGTAAAAAATACTTTTGTAATTTTTTTAATTTATTTCATTTTCTGAAAGATGCATTTGTTTGAAAGAAATTCGAAAAATTCACAGAGATACAACTTTTAATGTGAAATCATTAGAAACAGTTTGTATGTTGAACTATCCTTCAGCAAAACTTTGAATTCGTTTTTCTCGAAACTTTTTTGACACGTTTTTCAACCTGATTAATAACATATTAAAAAAAACTATACATTCGATTTGCATGCACTAAGTCTTAATCTGTTCGAAAATCTACTGTCCTGGCATAGGGGAATTTTGATATCTATAAAAAATAAAAAAATGGCGGACCAGCGAATTTTATTTTCGATTTTTTATGGAAAATTTTCATTGTTCATAAAAAATAGACCTTCATAAAAAAATCCCGAAGTGGTGCCATAGTGACTGGATTTTCTAATTGTTTAAGACTTAGTGTACATAGTCATTGGATACATAGTTTTTCTAATATGTTATCAACCAGATTGAAAAACGTAGTTTTGAGAAAAACGCTTTCGAAGTTTTGCTGAGGATAGTTCAACATAAAAACTGTTTAAAACGGTTTCATATAAAATGCCGTGTATCCATCAATTTTATCAATTTCCTCAAATGGTGAGAGCATTATTGACAAACGCATCTTTCGAAAATGAATTAAAAATAACAATTTTTGCAGCCTTGTTTAGGATTTGGTCAAGGGAACATGGAGGCCCCTCAGAGTCAGAGGCCCGTGTGAACTGAATAAAAAAACTTGTAAAATTACATCAACTTTGCCGCCCCGGATATCTGACGGGCTTAGTCCGCCACTGCACTTTACCCTTTTCTAATTTCCAATTTTTTTTTTCTAACAGAACGTCGTTTTATTCATAATTAATCTGTTCTTTTACTACATTACGAAAGGTATAGGTATCTAGGGCCAACACCCCATTCAATAAAAAAAACTAATACAATAAAATATAATAACCCTTTATTGCACAAAAAAGTACACGTACATAGAAACAAAAATATATATTATTAAAAAAAAAACATTACAATGAGCCGTCTTGTCACTAAAGTGATCTCTTCCAGACAACCTTTCCCAAAGAATTTTAGCAAGCAGATAGGTACCTAGTGCATGCTGAAGCTTGTACAACATTTATATTTTAAACATATAATTAGAAATAAAACAAAACAAATGCCAATATATCCCACACACGGCACCTTCAATCACTTCAGATACTAAGTAATGTTGCAACAAATAAAAGGAAAGAAAAGTAAAATACGAATATGTTTATATATTTGTTTTAATTGTAGACTTTTTATTTATTATTTGTGCATGATGTGAACATTGGTTATTTATTGGGTTATAACATAATTATTACAATATGTTGTTTTCTTTAATGCGTGTACCTAATATTATTAACCTGTTCCTAGTAAAAAAAAAAAAAACATCTTGAAAGATGACTTTTTCCGAAACTTCGTTGCTCACTAATTGAAGCAAGTCATTTTTTCTCGGGACGCGGGGCCCCATGCCGATGCGGGGCCCCTAGGCAGTTGCCTACTCTGCCTTAGGGATAATCCGGTACTGGGTTTAGGGTAGATTAGGTTTAGGAAATAATATATTAGGTTTAGGATAGGATAAATTAGGTTTAGGATCGGCTAGATTAGGTTTAGGATAGGATAGATTAGGTTTAGGATCGGCTAGATTAGATTTAGGATAGGATAGATAAGGTTTAGGATAGAATAGATTAAGTTTAGGATAGGCTAGATTAGTTTTAGAATTGGAAAGTTAAGGTTAGGCTTAGGAGAGGAAGGACTAGGTTTAGAAAAGAATACATAAGGCTATGTTTAACGTAGGTTAGGTGACTTTAGGTTAGGTTTGTTCTTTTCCTTTACTTTTCTTCATTGTAACCTCACTCAACCCCAACCGATGATCTATTAGATGTATAAAAAATCTTGCGTACATCTAAATAAAGATTAAAAAACTATTTATATTGTTTGTCAAGGAAACTATGTGACAATAGTTAGGGGTACGTAAATTTCGCAAATAAAAAATCGTGATTTCGCATTTAAAAAAACTCAAAATAGAAAATTTCGCATTTATTTCGCAAAAAAAAATGTTAAAAACTCAATTAAAGGCTAGCATTGTTGGAATTTCTACATTTTCATCTTTCATTGTTTGCCTGCGATCAGTTACGACAATGTTGTAGATACGAAAGTACCTCTTGGCATCAACACTATTGACATGGCAATTGAGACATTGAATAGCTGCTTTTGCAAATCCAGGGTAGCAAGATTTTGATGTAACTAAAACTTGCATCCACAGGAGCTTCTTGGCCGACCAATCGAAGTAATTGTCTGTGAAAGTGAGAGTACCCGTCAATTAGTTCCTCTTGTGGTACACTTTTGAAAAACGGAATTTTTGCGAAGCTTTCCACTATGGAATTTGAATTGACAGAAGATGGCACATTTGCTGCTTCCGATGGACAAAATAATCCTCCAATGTGCTTGTAGCACTCATTTGTTGGATTTGGCCCCATGTGTACCAACAATTTATCCAAGCTCTTTTGAGCTGCTAACCCACGCGCCGATAATCACTCGCTCGCTCCTCATCTACGCAACAACTCGTGCCGTCTCTGTCTGTTTTGAACAGAGTTGTAATAATTGTTAGCTAGTCTGATCAACATTTGAAAGCACGTAACGTAAAAAGGTGCGAAAGTATTTAATTTTCAAATTTCGCTTTTATCGCAAATAAAATTCAGATTTCGCTTTTATCGCATCTATTTCGTAAAAACGAAATTTACGTACCCCTAAGTCAATAGTGTGTGTGTGTGTTACCTGTACGGGGGAGTGCGTGGGGCTGAACTCGGAGCTGTAGGAGTAGCACGAGGAGTGGGAGGCATCGCTGTTGTTCCTGGAGAGGGAGGGGGTGTAGGGGGCGTGCCGCGTGGCCCCGGGACTAGCAGACGGACTGCTGTACACGCTAGAACAACAATCATTCATTACCTACTCGTTTGCGATAATAATGCCAATTTTTATGTTAGATTCACAATTTTCAGGCAAATGTCGAATAAAACACATACAATTACCAATAAAAGCATTTTATAAAATTTTACAATTATATACCTATATGCAATTATATACCAGTAAAAAAAATATTGTTGTGCAACTCCGAAGTTTTATGTCCAAATGATGATTGTTCACGTTGCGAAATGATCGATGCCCATTTTACTATTCAAGAACGATCATTGTCCACATTGAGGCACATTCAAGAACGATGAATTTCAAACATTTGTTTGTGACACTCAGCATTCTAGCTTTATTGAACATTTTAGAAAAATACAAATAAAAGTTGCTCTGCAAACTAAGCTATCGAATGGCATTCATAAATCCAAAAAAAAAAAATTGTGGCATTCAACATTCTTGCAGTTGACACTTCATATATTTATTTGTCTATGGTTTGACAAGCTTGAAGAGTCATAAAATGAAACGCAGTCAACTTCTGAGATACTGAAAAAAAGGCAATCTGATACCTTTTTGCTGCAAAAAAATTACACCATATCACTTATGTATGTTGCAAAATGCCACTGCTTTTGATGAAAAATGCCATTGCTTTTGATGAAAAATGCCATTGCTTTTGATGAAAAATGCCATTGCTTTTGATGAAAAATACCACTGCTTTTGATGAAAAATGCCACCACTGCTTTTAATGAAAATTGCCACTGCTTTTGATGAAAAACGCCACTGCTTTTGATGAAAAATGCCACTGCTTTTGATGAAAAATGCCACTGCTTTTGATGAAAAATGCCACTGCTTTTGATGAAAAATGCCATCACTGCTTTTGGAGAAAAATGACATCGCTAAAATCCACAAAAATAATAATGCAACATTTTTAATTTCCTATTCAAAGCTAATAACCTTTTCCTTTATTTCCATACCTGTGAGTGTAAGCAGAGTGAACGGCAGAATCCGTACTGGAGTTAGACACGATCTTGTGGTGCCGGTTCAACAGTGGAGAGTTACTGGGGGTGCTGTGCAGAGAGTAGCCACCCAACAGCTTGTCCACCAGGAGGGGCAGCTCCGGCTTTATATCTGCAACATCGGACAGACGTTGTGGACATTTGGCAAATAGTCATAAATATGTTTTAGTTTTGAGTCACTAGTTATAAGTCTTAATTGTAAGTCACTAGCCTATAAGTCTTAAATGTGTGTCACTAGTTATAAGTCTTAGCTGTAAGTCAATAGTTATCAGCTTTAGTCATGTCACTACAATAAGTCTTAGACATAAGACATAAGACTTAGCTGTAAGTCTCAGATGTAAGTCACTAGTTATAAGTCTAAAATGTAAGTCACCAGTTATAAGTCTTAGATGCAAGTCACTAGCTATAAATCATAGCTATAAGTCTTAGATTTGTATGCCGCCAAGATCTTGACAAACCTCACCCCTATGAATCCAGGCACCCCTGCTAAGTCACCGTAATGAAAAAGTCGGCCGTAGCAAACCACTTGGGGTGATTTATGGCAGAGGTGTTGGTTATCCAATAAATGGTTTCTGGGGCGCATTAATCAAATAAAATTAATTTATCCACGTTGGGATTCAATCCCGCGACCTTTGGATTAGAGAGTCTTATCCCTCGACCACGGAGGCCGTCAAAATTAATTTGTGTTATTAAACAATTTATTAATTTAAAATAATACGTGGTATATTAGCGGCAAGTCTCAGGGTGGAAGATACTCTCAGTGTCACCCTGGTATAAGACCACCATTCAGAATTTAAACAATGCTTGAAATGGCTTTAGCCGTGTTAGGTGACCAGATCTGAATAGCCAATTACTTTTTCACCTTCCTCATTTCCTTCCCCTCTCCACTATCTTCAGACTCACAACATTCCCCGAGTGGGGATGCCATAGGCTCACATAAATAAAAAAGAATGTATAACTGACCAGGTGTGACAGTGTGCTGCTGGTGCTGTTCGCGCTTGCACGCGTACGCCTGCGCGTCGGCCGCCATCTTGTTGGACAGCGACTGGGGGATGATGTTGACGGGCATGTTTTTGATGCTCTGCTCGGGCCGGGGGTCCCCCTGCTCCCCGGGGGTGGGAGGGGGCGGCGCCGGCTTGGGGGGCGGCAAGGGGGAGGGGGGACTGCGCACGTCCGTCAGGTCACTGGCCAGGACTGACATCTGGAAATGAAACACAAAAAGAACCTTTAGAATCTCAACATATTATAAATTAAAGTCTCCGCCGCGTCTGTCTGTTTGTGACAAACTCAAAAATTACTGAACGGAATTTCATGAAGTTTTCACTAACAGATAGAGTGATTCATGAGGAATTTGTGTAAATTGGTTGAAATATATAAAGGAGGATCTCGGTATGTGGTGGACCAGCGGGCTGGCAAGCCGGCGGTGTGGATTTGATTTGTATGCAAATCTACAGTTTTATGCCGTGGATGATTAAATTTTGCACATGTGACTTTCAAAACAAGAGGAAGGTCACTGTCTACATTTGATTTCGAAAACCCTATGCAAAGCCCGGGCATCGCCGGGGACTTCCGACTAGTTATGGAATAATTAATAATTTTTTTAATCACTGAAGTTACACTATATAGTATCCAGAAGACACCATCTAGATGGCATTTAGTTTGGGACAAATCTTGTAATCATACATAAAGATAGCAGCCAATAAAAATGAGAAAATTAAAATAATGTCGGTAGTGCTTAGTTGAAGTATGATACAGTTAAATATGACCAAAGGGGACAGGGTCGAATTAGCTCAGTGGTAGAGCGAAACCCCGGCAAAACTAAGGTCTTGGGTTCATTTTCCAGATGCGACAGAATGTTTTTCTGTTTCAAATATTCATTTTAGAGACATCACAATTATCTTCAGTGATTAAATATTACAATTTGAGGTTTTACTAATTAAGTTAAAATAAACAAGCGTCATAACTGCTCCAAACGGGCGTGGGTAGAGGGGTAAGGCTCTTGACTCGCAATCCAAAGGTCGCAGGATCGAATCCCAGCGTGGGCAAATAAATTTTATTTGAGTAATTATTTAATTAAACGAAGACAATATAAGCGAAACTCAATTGAAAATCTGGAAACAGAAAAATCAGAAAAAGATATTGACACCTCTGGGACGCGAACCCAGGACCTCTTGCTTTCCGGGCAAACGCGCTAACCACTGCGCCACGGTGTCGCCGAAGTTGTTATTTCACAATAAATTCCTTATATATAATATATTTGCAGCACGTTCCAGGGTGGAAGATACTTCCAGTGTCGCCCTGGTGTAAGATCACCATTCAGAATTGAAACGTTGCTTGAAATGGTGACCAGATCTGAATAGCCAGGTACTTCCCTACCTTCTTCTCCCCCATCTCCTTCCCCTCCCCACTACCTTCAGCCTTACAACATACCCCAATTGGGGATGCCATAGTCTCACTGGCTCCAGATGGGAGCAGCTAGGATATTCACATAAAAAAAATCCTGAAGGGTTATTAAATTAATCAATGTTGCGTAATTTTTTGACAAAATATCCTGCCGATATTGCATAGTTGTGAAAATGTGTCATCTTTAGGGATACAGAGGGTCTTTTCCAGAAAATTAAGAAGAAGCTGGATATTGGAAACACCCACGTTATACAGGGTGGACCTTAACTATGTTCGCGGTTTGTTTTGTTATTTTAGCGTGGTTCGGGGTATAGATAGATAGATATAGACGCGTTATTTCGTGGAATTTTTAGTCGCCATGGAGCCGTTAACGGGAGGGCAGCGCACGTTTTGTGTTTGTGCATATTACATAAACAAATGATTACCTTAACACGGGCAATAGCCTAGTATGGTAATCAAGATAAAAACATAAAAGTGTACTTTAAAAAATTGTATTAAAAAAAAATTATTCCGTGGCGATTTCGAGTCGAATGTACCGTGCTCATTTCGGTTTACGAGACATTAATCAAGCACCAAGCGCAAAATCTCTTCGGAAATGGATCAAAATGGTTGAGACAACCGGCTCAACAGTAAAAACAATTAATGAAGGCCGCCCGAAGTCAGCGAGGATACCAGAAGTTATTCAGCGTGTTAGTGAATCAGTGAGGGAAAATCCACAACAAACTACTCGCAAGAGAAGCCAAGCCTTATCCATCAAGAGGACCACTTTACAAAGAATTTTACGCCACGATTTACATCTAAAAGCTTATAAAATTTAGCTGACCACTTTACAAAGTTGAATTTAGCTGACCACTTTACAGGAGTTGAAGCCGAATGATACCGATCTTCGACTTAATTTTGCCAATGTGATGCTGGAACGTTTTGACAATTTTTTCAACATAATGTTCAGCGATGAGGCCAATTTCCATATCAATGGCCATGTTAATAAACAAAATTGCCGGTATTGGTCTGAGAATAGAAGAAGAAGAAGAAGACCCCCCCGACAGAAGCATCAACGTCCCTTGCATAGCTCGAAGGTCGTTGTGTGGGCTGCAATATCAGGTAGGATTATCATTGGCCAATATTTCTTTGAAAACGAAAGGAGAGTTTTGCTATGACACTGAAATCTAAGAATTATTGTCAGATGCTTCAGGAGTTCTTGGTCCCAGCTCTTCAAGATTTTCAAGGCCACAATTCCAGGAGCTGGTTTCAGCAGGACGGCGCCACCTGTCACACTGTTAAACTGTCCATGGACCGTTTGAAGGAGATGTTCCCCGGAAAACTCATTTCACGAGGAGGAGACATTGAGTGGCCCCCACGGAGCCCAGATCTCAGCCCGTGTGATTTTTTTTCTGGGGATACTTAAAATCAAGAGTCTATGAAGACAATCCGACAACAATAAATTAGTTAAAACAAAACATTGTACGGGAAATTAACGCCATCCCACGGGCAACTTGTCAACGTGTTTTTGAGAATTTTCGAATCCGCCTTAGACAATGTCAACAGGCTGATGGAGCTCACTTGGACAATATAATTTTTCAAACTTAATGTCATTAAAATTTCCATTTATTGTAGTTTTTGAAAATATTAATAAAACATGTCTAAGTTCTACCGTTATTTATTTATTGTTAATTGAAACTAGGTATACAGTTAAGGGCCACCCTGTAGGAGGGAAGAAACACAGAAGCCGACTAATCATTCTGCGGGCTCGGAACAGAGGTGGATCTGGACTCACCCTGTTCATGCTGTGGCTCCGCTGGTGGTGCTGCAGGGTGGGCCGGTGGAACTTGAGGTTGAGGGCGTCCTGGTCCCGCAGACTCTGGAAGGAGACGGAGCTCTGGCGGCTGGAGGGCCCCAGCGTGCCCTGCTCCCTCTCACAGATCCCGCTGTCTCGGGGGCTGAAATTACAAAACATGTTTTAACCCAACCATTCAGAAATGTTAACCCACCTATGGTCTAGCCAGACCTTTTCGATTTTGAAAGTTGCGTACCTTTGGAAGGCGGGAATAGGTACGGTCGCCCCGGGAAGACTCTGCTGAAGCGTGCGGTCGCCTTCATAGAGTCTCCTATCTTATCCCCTCAGGCTAATTTAAATCTTGTTGAAATCAGATACGTTTTAAGATTTTCACGGACAAAAGCATTTTCGTTATTTGTTTTTGGGGTGTTATGCCGTGTTGCGCTACCTCCTTCTTTAGCCAACGTTTCGGACATCGTTGTAGTGTCCATCATCAGGGCAGATCCGGTAGATGTGAGTAGATGATCCGGTAGATGTATCTGCCCTGATGATGGACACTGCAACGATGTCCGAAACGTTGGCTAAAGAAGGAGGTAGCGCAACACGGCATAACACCCCAAAAACAAATAACGAAAAAAACTTGTTGAAATCGTTGTAACGCCTTGCAAAGACTTGCATTCAGGACGTAATAACGTGTCGTCATTGTGCCGAAAGTGGTCACGATTATGAGGATTGCCCCAAAAAGGCAGAGGCCGCTGTCTGTGCTACTTGCAGACGTTTTAAAAAAAAGATGACCACCACACGGGTGATAGAAACTGTCCGGCACAGCGAGCCGCTATTGATATACAAGTCAGGATGACCGATTATGGTTGTCCTTAATCCTCCTTTTCGAGTTTAGGTAAATAATAATAAGTAAAATTTAATATAAATAAAAATATATTTCTTTTTTCATTGTTTCTTATTGTGATCTTTCTGTGTATCACTTTTTTAGTTTTATTTTGTTTAAAAAGAAATTTTTTGTTATTTTTTCCTTATTTTGTTTTTTATTGTGATATCGCTGTGTATCACTCTAGTTATGTTGATTTTGGTTGTGCAAAGTTCCTAGAACTTTATATATTTTGTATTGTCTACTCCACCTCAGTCCCTGTATCTTTCAGGCGACTTAACTTGTAATCTTGGTATTTTTCCATTGTTTTTTCTTATATTTTTCAACACACTTTTATAAAATAATATTAATCATAAATATTCTCTGTATTTATCTCATATTATGTTCATCATTCATTACACTAACCCGTCACCCCATTTTTAGACTAAAGCCTCGATGACACACGGCGAGTTTACAAGCTACTATCTGGGAAATTCACTATCTGTTAGTAAACTCGCCCAGTGTCATCGTGTTACTTGTTAACTAGCAGCGACTAGCAGATTGTTGACAATCTACGAAAAAAAGTTGAAAGGTCGTCAACTTTACTCGCCTACACGCTTGCTCGTTATTGGTTTATTTATGTTTCCAACATGGCTTCCGATAAACAGCTGATTTCGACTGTCAAACATCTGAAGAATTAGTTCACGCAGGCGTCGTTATTCTTGTTACTGGCGCTAGCAGCGGCCTCAGTTTTCTACACTTCTGAGCGAGTGGATAGTTTTGTGTGTCATCATGACAATCTCACTCGCCGATTTACCCACTTTTAAACTTAGTAGATAGTAGCTTGTAAACTCGCCGTGTGTCATCGAGGCTTTACTCCTGTTTTACAGGGACATTTGGGGGTTTAGCTTCGTGCATCATAAGTGTAGCTTCGTTTATTAAAATAAATTAGAGTCCTTGTGAGAGCCCTGAAGGAGTAACCATCTGTTACTTATACCAGGGTGGGAAAGCAGTTGGATTACCTCAAGTGTTGAAATCGTCGTCTCCCTTACTATCATCAATCATCATAGTAAATATGATCTAAACGGTATTGGAAAGAAAAAACACCACGCTATAAATTCAAATCTAAAAGTTAACCACAGAAGAATTAAAAGGTTATTTATATACGGGGGGTCGAATGGTTGGTAGGTTGTGGGGGGACACATCACGCTGGATGGTGTGTGCCTCGAAAAAAAATACCACAAACGACATAGCCGCGTCAGCAGCACTACCAACAAGTCCAACTCTCTGGCGTCCACGAGCGGTCATCATGGCCCCGCGACCCCTAGGCAATGTGATCTCCGGTCATAGCCAACAGAGAGGGGGCGAATGGTGAAACTCTGGCGCCATAAAACCGGAACCTCCCAGCTAAGGGAAGGAAAACCCCTACAGAAAAACCCTCGCCTCCAGTAAGAGGACCTAGCGTAGGGAGTGTGGCGAACCCATCGCTCAGGGAGTAGAAATATGACCTGCAATAGCCATCCCAAGCTAAGGTGTTAGCTACCGTGCTCAGGGCTGAATGGCACTGGGGAACAGTGTCACGAACGGTGCCTCCGAGACACAAGGTCGAATCTCGGAGTATTTAGACCTTACCCCAGCATTCGGGGCTCTGCTGGGGTGGACCATTTATTTCCCTAGATACTCGTGGGATCAAATATGAGCTTTAATAAAAATAAAACAACCACAAACGATGAGGGGCCCATGGGGAACCTGAGGGGAGAGGAAGGGAGTGATGAGGCCACCTCGGTGGACTCTTCCCTCTTGGGGCCTTCGAGGAACCGAGAGGGTGTGGAAAGGAGAGATGAGACCATCGAGATGGACTCTTCCCTTGTGGGACCCTCGGGGAACCCAAGAAAAGAGGAACCTCAAAAGAACGTAACGCGACTGGATCCTCCAAGGGATTCAGATGCTGGTAAGCAGGGACCTTCACGGGACCTGCAAACTAACTCCTTTAAGAACCCCCAACAACCGGGACCCTCGAGGAACCGGGGGAGAAGGGGGAACGTAAAGGAGGATCGTCCAACAGGCACCGCGGAGAAAGATGCGGTGAATGCCCTTACGGATGACGTGAGGAAAATTCGCATTCGCAAAAAAAGACACAGTGGGGCTGCGAGGAAAAAATACAACAAGGAGAGGCGGGGTTCCGACCGGGGACCTCTGGCACAGGAAATCGGTCGGGCAAAGCCGGGAAACTCTGGAGCCAACTGGCGACTAAATAAAGGATACCAGGAGCAACCAGGGACTTCTAAAGACAACTGGGGACAGCCAGGGACCTCGAAGGATAGTCATGCCGGTGCTCAAAAACCAGGGACAGACTGGAAGCAAACGGGGACCCTACAGGGTAACCGGGAGCAACCAGGAATGCCCAGGGAACAAAAAGCCGGGAAGAGGAGTAGGACCTCACCGGAACGTAAATCCTCCGGGCTAACACCGGAAAATGCCCGGAAAAAGCCCCGAGGAACTCCCACCCCTGCCACCTATGCGGAAGCCGCTGACAATAAAATTAGGGTGGCTATAGTCCATAGGAACAGGAAGGAGGAGTTTACAAAGGAGCAGGAGGCCCTTGTGAGTGAAGGTGCTGGCGATCTGATTCTGAGCATCCCAAAAGGACAGTTCAGACACGGATTCGACGAGTGCTTCATTCAGAAGGGCATCCTGAGAATGACCTGCTCCGACAAGGAGTCAGAGAAATGGCTGAGGGAGATAGTGCCGACCTTACGGAAATGGCAGGGTTGCGACCTGGAGGTGGTAGGGTTAGATGAACTGCCGAAGTATGTGAAGGTAAAGGCGGTAATCCCTGAAAATGGTGCAGTAAGCACCGAGAGGCTGCTGCAACAGCTGGAGAACCAGACCCCGCGGCTTCACACAAAAAAGTGGATCGTACACGACTCGATCAGGGAGAAAGATAGATATCGCCTGATCATGAGCGTGGACGAGGACAGTGTGAAGGTGCTGCGGGAAATGGGAATGACGGCGCACGTCGGTATAAGGAAGGCCACCTTCACGGTGCGCGGACCCAACACCGAGGAGCGGATACAAGATGTAAAGGGTAAGGACTAGGGGAAAAAAAAAAAAAAAAAAAAATGGCAAAAAGCAGCGGCTGCCGTGCTCAACAGGAGAGTTACACGGGACCGTGTGGATGTCGCGCTGATTCAAGAACCCTGGACTTACAGGGAGAAGGTCAGAGGACTAAACATGGACCAGGGTCTACTCTACTACAAGGAGTCGGGGGAAAGACCACGGGCCTGCATTCTCATCAGAGGGATAGCAGGCACACTGCTCCCCGATCACTGCAGCAGGGACCTGGTGGCTGTGAAGCTACAGGTCACGCTGGATCAAAGAAGCAGGGAAGTAGTGGTGGCGTCAGCATACATGCCCTATGACTCTGCGGAACCACCACCCTCAAGGGAAATAACGAGACTCATCCAGGATTGCAGGGAGAAGGGTAGGGAACTGATACTCGGAGTAGATGCTAACTCGCACCACATTGTGTGGGGGAGTACGGACATCAACAAACGAGGACAGGACCTCCTGGAATACCTGATGACAGTGAATCTTGAGATTCTCAATAGAGGTAGGGAACCTACTTTTGTTATAAGTAACAGACAGGAGGTGATAGACCTGACTCTAGGAACCTTGGGAGTCTCAAGATGGAGAGTGTCGGATGAACCATCCCTGTCGGATCACCGGCACATAGTATTTGAACTAGAGGGAGAGACAAATAAAACGGGGACCGACACATACAGGAACCCAAAAGCAACTGACTGGACTCGGTATTCAGAGGAACTAAAAATAGGAATGACTAGATTCCCAGCGAAATACGGCTGCCCTGAAGAAATTGAGGACGCAGTAGAAATACTGAGGGACTCGATGATAGGGGCATTCGAAAATAGCTGTCCTCTGAAGACAAGTACCAGGGATAAAACGGCGTGGTGGAGCAGGAAACTGCAGGAGCTACGGAAACTAGTAAGGCAAGCTTTCAATAGGGCCAAAAAATCTGGAAACTGGGATGCTCACAAGCAATACCAGAAAGAGTACAAGGAAGCAATCCGGATAGCCAAAACAAACTCCTGGGAGAAGTACTGCGGGGAGGTGGAAACCATCCCGCAGGCGGCAAGAATTCAAAAAATCCTTGCTAAAGACCCAGGGGCAGCTAAAGGCCCATTTCGGAAAGCCGATGGAAGCTTCACCGATAACTGCGAGGAGGAGTTGGAGGAACTGCTGGGGAAACATTTTCCCGGCTACAAAAAGTTAGAAGCAGGTGACACCGGGCCACCACCAGCCCGAGTTATGCGGGAAGGTAAGGACTGGGACACTGCAGCTAAAATAGTGACTCCCTCCAAAGTTAAATGGGCAATCGAAGGGTTCGACCCTTTTAAAAGCGCGGGAGAAGATGGTATCTTTCCGGCACTTCTTCAGAGGGGCCTAGATACAATCTTGCTTCCGGTAACTAAGATTCTGAGGGCGTGCTGCGCCCTCGGATACATCCCCACACCATGGAGGAAAACAAGGGTAGTGTTCATACCTAAACCAGGGAGAACTGACTACGACCAACCAGGCGCATTCCGTCCAATTAGCCTCACCTCTTTTCTTCTAAAGACAATGGAGAGGCTAATGGATAGGCACATAAGAGACGGGGCACTGAGAGAAAATCCCCTCCATGAGTTACAATTTGCGTATCAACCAGGTAAGTCGGTTGACACGGCACTGCACAGGTTGGTATACAAACTGGAGCAGGCGCAGGCAACCGGGGAACTAGCGGTTGGACTCTTCCTGGACATAGAGGGAGCATTCAATTGCACCACTATTAAATCCATCGATGAAGCGGCAGAAAGACATGGACTCGACAAAACCACTAGAAGATGGCTGAAGAACATGCTTTCAGGTCGGATTCTTACGATGAAAAGGGGTGAGGTGATACTCAGAGTATTGGTGACGCGAGGGTGTCCACAGGGGGGGGTTTTATCACCCTTGCTGTGGAGCCTGGTGGTGGACAACCTCATCAGGAAACTCAACAACAAGGGCCTGTATACTCAAGGGTACGCGGATGACATCGCAACCATAATAAGGTGTTGGGATGCAGACACGACCAGAGGCCTCATACAATCAACACTGGCAACAGTGGAAGAATGGTGTGAAGAAACAGGGCTGTCGGTCAACCCGGACAAGACAGAACTAGTCATCTTTACACGCAAAAGGAAACTAGAAGGATGGAGCAATCCAACCTTCTACGGAAAGGAAGTAGAACCCTCTGACACGGTTAAGCACCTCGGAGTCATCTTAGATGCCAAACTGAGCTGGAAAAACCAGGTGGAGACTGTAAGCAGAAAAGCCTGTGTTCTCATGTGGGCAACTAGGCGAATCTGCGGCAGAACGTGGGGACTCAAACCCAAAATGATGCGATGGCTGTACACAGCCGTTGTAAAACCAAGACTCATGCATGCAGCCTTGGTCTGGTGGAGGAGAACAACAGTGAAAACAGTGATGGCCACACTCAACCACATACAGGGACTTGCATGCAGAGGAATCACAGGAGCTATGCGAACCACTCCAATACTAGCCATGGGAGTGCTGCTAGATCTACCCCCACTAAACTTAGAAATAGAGGGGGCGGCGATGGCGGCAGCCTACATGTTACAATGCAAAGGTAAAGGCATCTTTTACTTAGGAAAATCTAAAAATAATAGTACATTTATTAAAATTAAATGGTCATAAATGCATTGATGATTCATATGTCAAATATTGGTGTATTAAATGTGTAAATTCTAATTATGCAACTGCAAATGTTCTCCAAAATAACCCAGAAAAAATATCATAATTGTGATCTCCCGATAGAAACCATTCACTTATTCGGAATACAATTATTAATGTAATTAAATGTAATGCCTTTGTAATTTCAATGGAAAAAAATTTGGTTAACTTTTTTACCTAAAATATTGAATTCGAAATTGGATAGGTCCGATGGTTACGAACTCCTGCAACTCCATAGAGAGGTACAGGAAGTCGGTACCATCGATACATCGCATCGGCTTGGCACAGCGAAACATACTTATAGGTGTAAATACACGGTTAATGTTGCAATTTTACAAACCTTGGATCTTACTTTTAAATTTGTTGGTTGGATTTTTATATTATATACGTATTTTTTTAATTGTAACATGTTGATATTATATATCCCACTGTACTAAATTTTTGTTGCCTATATTTTTATTTAATTTATATACCTTTTATTCACATCGTAACTTTATCTAAACTATCTGTTTTCTCATGTTAAAGATGGAGGTACTGCCTTTATTATTTATTATTTATGTAAAAGCACTCTGGGCGTAAAATAAAAGAAATAAATAAACAACTAAATAAATTAATGTTCTCCAAAACGAGTTTGAAAAATCATTTTTCATATATTTGGATTATAATTGTGTAATTTCTACTATTTAAGAAATTTTAAAAATTATGATACTTTATTAAAATTAAATAGTTATAAATACATTGTGAATTCATATGTCAAATATTGGTTTATAAATGTGTAAATTCTGATTATGCAATTGTAATGTTCTCTAAAATGGCCTGGAAAGAATCTCCTTCTTGTGATCTCACTAAAGAAAACACTCATAGAACATTAATAAATGCATTCACTATGAATGCAAATTGACCTTGAAAAAAATCACATCTTTGCGATTCTTTTAAAGACATAAAGAAACCATCCCTTAATTATATACAATTCTTAGTGTTCTCAAAAGTTGTCTCGACAGAAGCAAATTCCCGTGATATTTTGAACGTAACTATTTCTTTGTTAAGAATATTTATGAACTAAATATACAATTTGGCTGTCCTGAAACGGGTTTTCTGCCCAGTTGGACAGACAAATGATCACATTGTAATGTATTGTAATATATATGCATATTTAAATAAATAAATAAAAAAAAAAAAAAAAAAAAAGGTCAATGGAGAGGTGAGTTGCCCAAAAACAGTCATACGGAGATCGGAACAAGACTGAGGGCAATTAGTCCGACAGCTGGAATGAAGCAGGACGGCAAACAAGCCGAATACTTCTTCAGACAGCAGTTTGATGTGATGTATCCCACCCGGAAGGAGTGGGACATGGTCCCAGGTCCAACCTCCAGACAGGAACTAATCTGGTTCACAGATGGGTCCAAAATGGAGGAAGGAACGGGGGCTGGGGTATGTTTACAGGGTTCCAAGAGGGAACTAAGTATACCTCTAGGAATACACTGCACTGTGTTTCAGGCTGAGATGAAAGCCATCTTGGCCTGCGCACAGGAGAATATACGTATCGGGTACAGGAATAAGAACATAACTATTTGTTCTGATAGCCAGGTAGCCCTTATGGCACTGGAAAGTAACCGATGCGACTCCAGACTGGTGATGGAATGTAGAACCGTTCTTACAGAACTCGCTACCAACAATAAAATAACCCTGATATGGGTACCAGGACATAAGGGTACTGAGGGCAACGAGCGGGCTGACGAACTAGCAAGGAAAGGGGCGAAAGCACCACTTGCGGGATCTGAGCCGGCCGTAGGAGTAGCAGCTTGCCACACCAAATTACATATCGAGAGGTGGGTCAAATCCCAGCACTGGAAGGAATGGGAGAGGGCACCCGGAATGAGACAATCCAAAGTACTCATAAACGGACCCGACCCCAGACAGACCAGGAAACTACTCGATATGGACAGAAACTCGCTGAGGGAACTGGTAGGCCTACTAACGGGACACTGCCATCTCAGGAAATACATGCAGCTATTGGGAGTGGAAAGCACCAGTAGATGTAGAAAATGTGAAGAGGATGAAGAGACTCCAATTCACTTATGGTGCCAATGTCCTGCCCTGGTGGGAATTAGGCTCAGATACCTGGGGAGACATGTTGTAGAACCAGAAGACCTAGCCACATATCCGATAACAACTCTGGTGAACTTTATTAAAGGGACTGGGTTATTGTTAAAGGATTGAGGTAAAATGGGAGAAAGTACAATGGGCCCATGGCCTAAGTACTCACGGGAACCAATGGTAAACCGTCTCCGCTTTAAAAAAAATATATATATATATACATAAAACGACTAAGAAATGACGTGATGTTAACTTTTATAATACATCTGTCTAATGTGTGTGTTTTCTTTTTCATTACCAATAATTTTAGTTAGAAAAAAAAGTAAAGTCAGCTATTTGTAAAACTTTTTAAAGTTTGCATAAAATAAAATATATGTTTATTTCTAACAATAAAATTTGAAAGAGCATTTTTATTTCATCACCTTTCAAAAACAGTTTTTAGTTCATAAATATTACATTTAATTGAATTTTATTGCAAAGCGGAAATATTCCAACCTATACTGAAAGAATATAGTCGAGGCCTGAGGGGTTAAAAAATGGACTGCAATCTTTAGAGAAAACGCATCAGGTGGGAATGCTCCTTGTTCTACCGGTATTACAGTGGAAGATGCTCCGAGGAATTAGCGTTATTGATCCCTCCGGCGCGAAACGCACATATATCATTTGTGCACGGTTGACATTTGCCACATGAAAACAGGTTGTTTTAAAGACTTGTTCTTGAGTCCAACAGCTTGGCTGTGGATCAATTTGCCGGCCTCTAAATTTCCGTTAACAGTAACCGGACAACTCTGAACGAAATCAACTAAACACGTCCTTTGAAAAGTCATTAAAAGTGATGAAAAAATATATAAAAAGCTGGTTGAATAGGTTACGTTAGGTTAGGTAATGGGCTATTTGTCTATTTTTTCATAGCTTTTAATAACATTCTAAAGAGGTATTGAGATGACTTGATTCTGAGTTCGCACGGAGCCCTTCGAGACCCATGATCACTTCTTCCTCTCCTCAAAAAGACCTTCTACACAGCAATCCTAAAGACAACATAGGCCATGTGTGAAATAGACATGAGTAATGAATACCTCTGAGAGTAAGGGGTGTCGTGCTGGCGCTCCTGCGAGGAGTCCACCATCATCTCCGAGTCGGAGAGCTCCCCCTCCCAGGACATGGGGCGCTCCCGGCTGTCGAGGGGCGAGGGCTCCCTCAGGATCTCGTTGGAGGGGGTCATGGAACTGGACGACGGCCGCTTCTTCTTCGTTCTCATGTTCACCTGGAATTTACAATTTCGGTTATTCATTTTATTTATTAACCTGTTGAATGTCAGATGGTTCTGTCAAGATACCATCGCGAGCATTAGGAAGAAACATGCTCTCCATAAAAAATGGAAGGCTACCGGCTGTCGAGGTGACTATGATTTGTTCAGTGTGTATAGAGCCGTGGTTAAGCGCAATATACGCACTGCTTTCCAATTATACGTAAATTCCATTGAACACGATATCAAGCATGATCCAAACATGTTTTGGGACTACGTCAAATCGCTGAGAAAAGATGGTGGTATTCAAGACACCATGACGCATTGTGATCGGGAAGTTCGTGGAGTAGACGTAGCTAACGCTTTTGCAACACACTTCCAATCCGTGTATAGTAATGAGTCTCCATTACTAAATACAAATATTGCTGCCAAGTTGAATATAAAGGGAGCCCAGAATATCGATATTAATCAAATTGATGAATCAGATATAGAATCTTCCATTAGAAAAATGAAAAATACATATTCACTTGGTCCAGATTTTCTTCCAGTATTCTTCCTTAAAGGTTGTGCCGAGTTTTTAAAAAAGCCACTTAGTTTCTTATTTAATCTTTCCCTGGAAACCGGTGTATTTCCTGATTCCTGGAAAATTTCGAAGATTTGTCCGATTTATAAAAGCGGTACAAAGACCTCTGTAGAAAATTTTAGGCCAGTAGCAATACTATCTGCACCGGCCAAACTGTTCGAATCGATTATTCATAAATACACACTGCCACAAGTGGAGCCGTACTTAATTTCAGAACAGCACGGATTTAGAAAAGGTCGATCTACAGAAACCAACTTATTGGTGTTTACTGATTACGTATCAAAATCTTTAGATAAAGGTCATCAGGTAGATTGTTCGTATAACGACTTTTCAAAGGCTTTCAAAGGCTTCGATACTGTTAATCACGACGTCTTACTCAATAAGCTGGCTGAAATAGGATTTTCCATGAGACTACTCACCTTTTTTGCTAGCTATCTTGCAGATAGGAAACAGTTTGTATCTCATGGACTATTCCAGTCTATTCTATTTTTTGTACGATCAGGAGTACCCCAAGGTTCTAATTTAGGCCCACTCCTTTTTTCCATATTTATTAATGATATTTCAGAAGTAATTCTGCACTCCAGGTTTCTTCTTTTTGCTGATGACCTGAAACTATTCTTAGAAATACTAACCCTAGAGGACTGCAATCGACTCCAGTCAGATATTGATAGAATTATTGACTGGAGTAAAAGAAATCGGATTGAGTTCAATATATCTAAATGTTTAATTTTGTCATTCACTAGGGCGTGTCATACCTGGTATTACCGGTATACGATGGACGCCCGAAGTCTAAAACGTGTCTCCACCATGAAGGACCTTGGAATCATGTTTGATAGTAGGCTGACATTTCATACTCATATTCAGATGGCTTGTAGCACTTCATTGAGAATGCTGGGCTTTGTTCTGCGTACTGCAAGGAATTTTAAAGACACCCGGGTTCTCATAATTCTATTCAATTCCTTAGTAAGGAGTAGACTTGAAAGTGGGTCGATAATTTGGAGTCCGCACCAAGCAAAATATTCCCTCATGTTAGAGAGAGTTCAGAAAAAATTTCTGAGATTTCTGTACATGAGGGAGTACGGCTATTACCCGTGGCTCTATCCTACCGACTTTCTTTTGGGTATGCTCGGAATGAATCATCTACGTGTCAGAAGAGATGTACACATAGCTACGCATTTCTTCAGATTGATTCGCGGAAGGTTTGAAAACTCAGCTATCTTGGAGAACATTCATTTTTATATTCCCGATGGTTATCTTCGCCATCGACAGCATAGGCTGTTCTATCTTCCGGCCTGCAGGACTAACTTGCCAATGGTCATGCCGGTCGGGAGAGCAATCTTGCTTTTAAACAAAATTAATTCGGATATCGACATATTTAGCGTCAGTGAAGCTGCCTTTAAAAGGCAAGCACAATTGATGCTCGTATAGTTTTTTTTTTCTTTTTTTTGCTAACCATTTATATTTGTTTAATGTAATACTGCTACAAATGTATTTTAAAAACGCCTTAAAATTTTAAATTTTGTAATGTTTTTGAAAGAATAAAAATAAATTGAATTGAATTGAATTGAATGGTATTTCCAAAAATCGCGCAGAAAATACCTTGTTGCTACTTTCTGGTCAAATATCCATATAAAAACAAAAGAATTGTTCTTTTTTTTGCAATTGTTTTCTGTTTACCAGATAATATATCTTATTATTCATGTATAGTACATGATAATATCGTAAGACATTTTTCCAGAATAGCTAACTAACTACAAAAAAAAATTAAATATTTCCCATTTTGGAAATAATTAACAAAAAATATAATCACACAAATATAAAGTGATTTTATTATTTCTACACAAATCTGAATACATTTCCAACATGAAAAAACACAATTCAAAGGAGATTGCAAACAAATAAAGACCTTTATACGCATTTGAAAATGTAAAACATTGATTTTTTCGCCTTTTACAGTTGCCAAAATTGACACGCCATAGAAAATTCATTTTAAAATATTCTAGAGTTGCGTCAAGAATTATATTAGCGCAAGCCATTCTGACCTGTCCTTCATACGGTTTTTTTATACATAAGGGTTAAAATAACAAAAATTAAAAATTAAATTTTTTTTACATAATCCGTGATTTTAGTGCCGTTTTGACATAAAAACAACACGCGAGTCATTTTTACTTTTTTTTAACGTTTGCATTCTAAATTTTAATATTTACAAAAGTTAATATTTATTTGTAATATGACAATTTGAAAGCTTATTTCATAACCTTTCAAAAACAGTTTTTAGTATTCGGCTACATTCAGAAATGTTTCATTTATAGAGCTTTAATTGTGAAGTGGTAATAACACAAAGTTTTTGTTAAAGTGACATTTCGTTTAAGACGAAATATGTGCATAATCGCAAATAACCTCAGGGGTTAACACTTGTAATAACAGGGTGGCCACAAAAAACGGATTTCAAAATTCCCTGATAATTCCAGGTTTTCCAGGGCAGTTTCTACATTTTTCCCTGATATGTTTAATTTGATATAAGGGGATATCGTTCGTTAGATAAATAATAAAGGGAATTCCGTCATCTATAGCATTTGTTATTTCTTTGCATCACAATAATCTATTAAAAACAAAATACACTTGTTACAAATTTATGATATTTCACCTGAAGACTTTTTTCAAGCTTTTGAAACGATAGATAGAGATATAATCATTAAAAAACTATCTAAAAATGGAATAAAAGGAAAGCCATTGAAACGGTTCAAGGATTATTTAACTAATAGATGTCAAACCACAAAAGTGGGTGAGACAATCTCCGAACCAATGAAGATTACATTGGGAGTACCACAAGGGTCTGTTCTCGGACCTATTCTTTTTATAATGTACATTAATGATATGGTAAAAGTATGGCAGACGACACATTGATATATATAGCAGGAGAATATTATGAATATACTCATAATGAATCATTTAAATGAAGACTTACATAATATATCAATATGGCTGAAGAAAAATAAACTAAAATTAATTGTAAACAAAACTAAATCTATGAACATTGGAAAACGAGTAACGCAAACAAAAAAGACATATTGATAGACGGTGAAGTTTGGAAAGAAGTATTTTAAATTAAATATTTGGGAGTAATAATTGACTCCAAATTGACTTTCGCTCAAATACAATACCAATTATTAAAAAGATTGCCAAAAAAATTTCGCTGTTAGGAAGAATAGGAAGATTCCTTGACATAGTCTCCAGTAAAAATGTGTACAACGCAATCATTGTACCACACATAAACTACTGTAGCAGCATTATATTCTTAGCCAATGACGGATTAATGAAACAAATGACAATTCTACAAAACAGAGCTATGAGAACTATAATGAAGAAAAATAGGTACACTTCAGTCAAGAAAATGTTGAAGGAGTTAAATATCTTGTCATTTAAACAAATTATTTACTTCAATACTATATTGATAATCTACAAAATAATCAATGGCCATACGTCTATTGAATTCCTAAGAAAAATTGATAAACTACAAAGCAACAACATGAGATGAGCAAAAGAAATGAACTAAGACTCCCCTTTAGGAAAAAACACAGAGTCAAAAGTCATTGATGTATGGAGCATAGAAGATATTTGGAGAATTACCAGAAGAAATAAAATTGGAAGAGAGCATAAAGGCATTTTAAATTAAATTGCGAAGATATGTGATTGATTTGGTATAGATGTATTATTTTAAGTGTATGTATATATAAGGATTGTATTAGGACGTAGATAACTATGTAACTATTTAAAATACCGCAATAAAACAACTTTGGGATTTCACAAATCGCAAAATAACGAATTTAGTTTTATTTTTTGGAATTCCCTGATATTCTAAAAAAGGTTTTCAGGTTTTCCAGGTCCTGTGGCCACCCTGAATAAGAATGTTGTGATTGTAAACGCAATTGAAATTAAAGTACTCAATTAATGAGGTTCCTCCTTTAAAATGTAAGTGTTAATTATTGACAAATTTTTGTTCCAAGAAGTAGTTAATATATTTTGTTAATTTTTTGTTGTTGTTTTATAGCAGTAATATTAAAAAAAATTTCACATACTTCAAAAATTGTTTTTTATATCATTTAAAACGAGTTAAGAGCGTTTAACCAGCCAGCGGCCGAAAATCCACATTTCGTCGACAGTTGTTCTTACGATCGTGCAGAAGGTTACAATGAGAATGATTAATTATTCTCCGTACCAGTTTTTTTTAAATTATAACTCATGAAAATTATAATTTGAAATATATTAGTTTGTAAGAGCGCAAATAAATACACAAACGGACCAATTTTCGTCCAGAAACACATGTACGTATATATTTTTTAAGGATTTTATTTAAACTAAAATTAAAATTCTAAAACATGCGATACCCAGATAAATTTAACAAATCTGCCAACGACCTATGGTATAACCTTATTATACTAAAAATAAACATTTTTTCTCAAAATTTAAAGCATGCGAATGCTAGATAAAAGAACAATCTTTCGAAAACAATTTATAATTTTTTTTTGGAAAAGAGTCAATACATCTAAAATCTGATTTAAAAATGACATATTTCTGGTTTTCTCTGGTCCCTCTTAACTGTCTGTATAAGTGTAAAAAATAAGCCAAATTTCAGTAAACAATAGATTTTTGACATGTCTAAAAAAATTTCAGTTTCGGTTTCGGCCGAAACTGAGACAGATACCGAAGATTCGGTTTCGGTAGAAAGTCCTGTTTCGGTTAGACACTACTTTTTTTTTACATTAGCTCTACACAGGAGGCCCTGAGGAAAATAATTCCTCTCTTTTTAGGAAATGAAGAAGAGAAAGTTCTGGGAACGAAAAGGGTATTAACCACTGGAGTGCTTTTTGATGAATTTCATAACCACCTACAAAACCTAAGTTTGCTTGGCTGCAGATTTTCAGCAAAATTTTCCCTAATTATAAATATCCCGAAATAGATGCATTCAAAATTTTTTTGAAATATTTTCAAATAAGCCCACGGTTCAATTTTGACATTTTTTCGTAGGCGGAAAGATACTACTTCTATTATAATTCAACAGATGGCAGTGTACTCTACCTTTAAAGAAATTTGGTCATTCTAAAATTCATGTTTTGTTCATTTCTCTGGAAAGTTCATCTGTCAAAATGATACAGTGTAAAATGTGGCTTTTTATCGTGTTTTAGTGGATTTTTGTATATCAATGTAATAATTATTGAATTAGTAATGCATTCAACGTGAACGTGTTTCAAACTTAAAAATTCAGTGATATTTGAAAAACAAAAGTTTTGTGGTTATGTTTTAGACATTTTTTTGCGGTCGGACTGTTTTTGACAATGCGATATTTTCAATAAATAAACCAATAATCGAGTTAATTGGTATTGTAGATTTGGTAATTTTTTGGGTTTGGTGTCCATGGCTATTACGAATAATTTTTAGAAAAAAACTTTAGATTCACCTTTAATCACTATAAAAGTAAACTTATTGCATCACGGCTGGCGGAAAATAATGCATTTTAATTTTCAATGTCGTTAATAAAATTTCACTTCGCGAAACAATCTACAACAGCCCGCCCGCTGCCGCCCGCCATTCTGTCACTGTTATGTTGTTGGTATCCCTGACCTCACACAAATGAGAACTAGATACGATTGTAGCCGACTTCATGGGATACATGATGGGCGCGTAATTAGGCTACGTCCGCACAGGCAGGCGGCTGGCTTAGTGCCTAGAGCCATGTTTTTTAAAATAAAGATAATATACACAAGCCCGCTACACAAACCCTGCGTAGCCAAACAAACCATTCAAAAACGTAGGATGTTTTTTAAAGTAAAGATAACATACACAAGCCCGCTACACAAACCCTGCGTAGCCAAACAAACCATTCAAAACGTAGGCTGTTTTTAAAGCAAAGGTAACATACACAAGCATTTTAAGGCGCGTAATTATGAAAAACAGATTTATAATGTTAACAAACCTCTATTCGTATATATTTATTATTACCATAAAATAACGATTGGCTATAAGTTACGTAAAATTAAAAAAAAAACATGCGTACTAAGCCAGCCGCCTGCCTGTGCGGACGTAGCCTAATTACGCGCCCATCATGTATCCCATGAAGTCGGCTACAATCGTATCTAGCTCTCGTTTGTGTGAGGTAAGGGATACCAACAACATAACAGTGACAGAATGGCGGGCGGCAGCGGGCGGGATGTCGTAGATCGTTTCGCGAAGTGATATTTTATTTAACGACATTGAAAATTAAAATGCATTATTTTCCGCCAGCCGTGATGCAATAAGTTTCCTTTTATAGTGATTAAGGCGAATCTAAAGTTTTTTTCTAAAAATTATTCGTAATAGCCATGGACACCAATCCCAAAAATTTTCCAAGATAATTGATGTATCTGTTTGATGTACTGCAGCTATTTTTGGTGAGTCCTTAATGAATTCCATTTTCGTCTATGAAAATGTCGCCATTCGTTGACTAAATTCTTTGTCAAAAGTTTGTTGAGAGGGAACATTAAACAGTTCACAACATATCAAAATTCAGTTTTCTTATATACTTATGTAGATTGTGATTATAAATTAGATCATTTAAAAGAAACCTAATAGAAAATATTTAATGTGTACGCAAAATTGAAATTCCTAGGCGAGTTTATAGGGAGAAAATCCTGAGAATAGTTCCGTTTTAAACGTTTACGTTTTATTAATATTTTTTTTATAAATCCTATGAATATGTGATAATCAACCAAAGATACGAGGGGAGGTCCAAAAGTTCGTGGAATGGAGGGAATGGAGTGGGGATAGGGGCGCTCGTTTAGTGTCATACTAATGGGTGACTCATCATTGGTATATAAATTAAGTTTCAGCCCTAATGCATCATTCGTTTACAGATATTCACCTGCTAAACAAGTCAATCCGGAAGAAAACTGAAACTATGGAGAAAATCGAACACCGTGCTGTGATAAAATTCCTTACCAAGCAAGAAAAGAACGCTCAGACCATTTTGAATGAAATGCAAACCGTTTATAGGGAACAGTGCCCTAATAAATCAATGATTTACAAGTAGCATGGTCTTTTTAAACATGATCGGGAGTCGATTGAAGACGACCCCCGCTCAGGAAGGCCAGTTGAGGCCACCGCATCAGACATCGTCGAAAAAGTGGAAAAAATTGTACTGGAGGACACCCGTTTGAAGAAAAAACAGTTATCTGCATTAGTTGGAGCATCAGATACCACCATTTTACGAATCCTACATGACCACCTGGGTATGACAAAAGTCAGTGCAAGATGGGTACCGAGAATGCTCACGCCGCTTCAGAAACAACAGCGCGTCGATGCGTCAAAACAATTTTTGGAGTTGTGTGGAGACGAACCTGCACAGATTTTGGAGCGGATTGTTACCGAAGATTAAACATGGGTTCATCACTTTGAGCCTGAGTCCAAACAAGAGTCCATGCAATGGCATAAAAAGGGTACACCACCGCCAAAGAAATTCAAATGTCGGAATCGGCTGGAAAGTTGATGGCTACTGTTTTTTGGGATTATGAGGGGAAAATACTCATTGATTACAAAGAAAAGGGAAGGACCATAACCGGAGAATACTACGCAACGATACTAGAGAAATTAAAGGAGGTCATCAAAGAAAAACGTTGAGGAAAATTGACGAAGGGTGTGTTGCTCTTCCAAGACAACGCGTCAGTTCACAAGAGCAGAGTTGCAATGGCTGCTGATGGCGCCAGTTTCAATTAAAATCATTTGTCGATGATACGAAGCTGAATAACTGCTTATTCCTTTGTTCCCTTATTCCTACCTATAAATTGCCAAAAACAAAGTGCAGTGACAAACAGCTTTGTTCGCTTTACTTGTGCCTAAATTATTGTCACACACAAAAACTGTGAACCGCCTGTAACTGCGCGGAAGTTTGTTGTTGTTCCCGCCTCACGTAAGTGTGCATGTTTTGGCCAGCACCTCGTGTGTTATTTGGATTCATCCATCGTTGGTTATTTGGATTGATTTGCCCGCTGATATTGTGTATTGTTAAGCCACATGTATTTTGCCCGTGAAACCGCCCGCCGATACATTAATTGAAACTGGCGCCACCAGCTGCTCTGCACAATCATGGCTTCGAAACACTAGTCCACCCACCCTACAGTCCAGATCTGGCCCCAAGTGATTTTTATTTAGAAAAATGAAATAATTTAACTTTGTATAAACCACTTATTTGATGCGCAAATCCGACCGGTTTCGGAACAAACGTTCCTTCGTCAGGGAAAGCTTATACTTTCAAAGCTTTGCTTAGCTTTCCCTGACGAAGGAACGTTTGTTCCGAAACCGGTCGGATTTGCGCATCAAATAAGTGGTTTATACAAAGTTGAATTATTTCATTTTTCTATTATGGATAACCACAAAGTAATAGCTACATTCAAAAATATGATTTTTATTTGTTCACCAATTTAAAAAAGACTTAAGGGGAAGGAAAATTTCCGACGACAATGAGGTAAAGGAGGCAATTTTGGCTCATTTTGAGGCAAAAGATAATTCATAAATCTAATAAATGTATTCAGCTTAAGAGTGATTATATTGAAAAGGAAAAATAGATTTATTGTTTCATTTTATTTAAAACCCTTTCATTCCACGAACTTTTGGACCTCCCCTCGTAGGTGAATTCATTGACTATGTAGAACTATGATCAGTTTGTATGTCTCCATATTAAAATTCGGAGGTATGATTTTTTTTAAGATGGGCGGAAAATATTTAAAACGGTCACCAAAACATCACGAGCAATCCGAGGAAAAAATAAAAAACCGGCGCCGTCGCTCCAGTGGTTAAGGGTGGATAGAAATATGGGGGTCAGTGTGTCCAGGACTGACGGACCTATGAATTCATCCCTCCCACTGCGGTGCAAGGCGATGTTCCGAGATAGTACGGCTGGAGAAGTCAAAGGGACTCCCTCAATCATTCTCTCCCGATCCGGCCTGTCATACAGCTGGTGGCAGACGCAGCCGCCGCTAAGACCCAGACAAACTTCACCCCATGAGCCCGGGCACCCCTGCTAAGTCACCAAACGTAGCCAACCATTTGGGGTGACCTATGGCAGAGGTGTTGGTCTAATAAATGTGTCTAATAATGATGTACTGCATGTGTTATGGGCGGGTAGGTTGTAGGACAGTAGTATAGTTAATACCTGATAGTGATGCTGCGAGAAGTCAATGCTGGAGACTTCCGCATCGTTGGAGTCTTCGTCCAGCCCTGATGGCTGTCGCTCCTGCGAAGGGACGCTGATCCTCACGCCCTGGGAGCTGTACGAGAACTGGCCTGGAATGCAAAAGGATGCTTTTCTTTAATCTGTTTTCCGTGATTATCCTTGTCCACCGACACACATTGGGGGCCATCCTTAAATTACGTCACACCTTTGTGGTGTCACATACACAAAACGACTGCGACATATGCGACTGCCAAAAAATGTTTTCCCTATCCCATTACACCCCTCCGTTATGGTATCCCACTACGCCCCCTCCGTTGTGGCAAATATAACCGTGACAATATTAAATATTGTTGAAACACTTTAAAATATTAACAATTATTATTTCTACATGTAAAATTGCAAAATATGTGACGTCACGCTAGGGGGGATGGGTCTCACAAATGTGACAGGGACAAGGGGGTGGGGGGATAAAAAAAATATTGAAATTCATGTGACATAATTTATGGATGGCACATTGCGGCTAATATTCAAGGCAGTTCCCAACCAATTAAATTTATTTATTTACGGTTCAAATACTTTAAATTAATACATAAAAATGGATTCCAAAACGATTAAACAATATAAACATATGACTTAAATTAATTAAAATTTACAACTCTGAAAACAACTACGAGGCGAATAACAATGAAAATATAATAAAAAACAAGAAATATAAAAATAAAATGAAGTTAATATATCCGGTACAAAATATAAATTATACATATAATAAAAATTAAAAAGAATTTCTCAGCCCAATTTCTATAAAAATTGCAAAACAAAAAAAAAATATATGGTACCCTTTCCTTTTACAAATGAACTAATATGCAAAATTATATCCGAAACAAATAAATATGCTGTCAACATTTTAGTTACAAAAAATATATCTAAACGTTCTATTTGGAAAACATGAATGGAGCTGGTGGAATAAAACAAAAAAGGCTTAATATGGAAAGGGTTAAATCCAGCTTTTACAATCAATAATAATATAGGAACAAACCTTAAAAAATTCAAAAAGTAGAAATCCTATAGATAAATTGAGTGTAAGTTAAAGTGAATGATAATTTAAAGTTAATGAAAAGTCAAAGTGAATGAAAAGTCTAAGTGAATGAAAAGTTAAAGTGATGAATAATTAAATATGAAAAGTTAAAGTGAATGAAAAGTTAAAGCGAATGAAAGTTAAATAAAACGAAAAGCAAAACTAATGATAATTTGAAGAGAATGAAAAGTTAATGTGAAAGATAGTTAAAGTGAATGAAAAGTTAAAATGAATGAATAGTTAAAGGGAATGTAAAGTTAAAGTGAAAGAAACATTAAAGTGGGTGAATAGTTAAAGCGAATGGAAAGCTAAAGTGAATGAAAAGTTAAAGTGATGAATAATTAAAGTGAATGCAAAGTCAAATTGAATGAAAATTTAAAGTAAATGAGTTCATGGGGTGAGGTTTGTCTAGGTCTTGCAGGCGGATGACCAGGACACACTGAACCCCAGATTCCTACCCACCCCTTAAACCCTTTTCCTTCCCATAACTCTCCTCTCCTTCCTTTCCTTAAGAAAAAACTTCCACACAGCATTCCCAAAGATGACATAGGCCCTGTGGGAAATTATTTTCTTCAGGGCCTCCTGTGTGTAGCTCATGTAAAAAAAAAAATGGAAAATTAAAGTGGATAAATAGTTAAAGCGAATGAAAAGTTAAAGTGAATGAAAGGTTAAACTAATAAAAATTTAAAGTGAATGAAAAGTTAAAGTAAATGAAAAGTTAAAGCGAATATAAAGTTAAAGTGGATGAAAAGTTAAAGTAAAAGAAAAGTTAAAGCGAATTAAAAGTTAAAGTGAAAGAAAGGTTAAAGCGAATGAAAAGTTGAAGTGAATGAAAAATTTAAAGTGAATAAAAAGTTAAAGTGAATAAATAGTTAAAGCGAATGAAAAGTTAAAACAAATGAAAAATTAAACTAATAATAATTTAAAGTGATTGAAAGTTAATACGAATATAAAGGTAAAGTGAGTGAATAGATAAAGTGAATGAAAAGTTAAAGTGATAGAAAAGTTAAAGCGAATGAAAAGTTAAAGTAAATTACAAGTTAAAGTGAAAGAAAAGGTAAAGTTAATGAAAAGTGAAAGTGAATGAATAAGAATTTGACACAATACTTGGGTATTTGTGAGTAGAGATAGAGAGATCATACTAACCATTGGCCACCTGCGAATCTGACATGTTGATGGGAGTAACAGATACGTTTCTGCTACAATTTTCCACTTTAACTCCGATCTCGCTCAGCGGCGATCCGGTGATGGTGCTAGCCATTTCAAAACCACACTAACTTTCACTTTGAACGTTTCTTTCTCCACTTGAAGAAGGTTCCAATATACATTTTCAAACACCTAATTTCTAAGTCACTCGCTCTCTTCAAGAACTAATACAATCAACAAACTCAAAATTATTATTTTATCAATTTTGAAATTATCGATACTTTTCATAATATATTATTATTATTATTATTATTATTACACCTTTATATAATTTACAATCAAAACAATTTACCAAAATATATCTTTATTATTATTTAATTAATTTTGATGGCAGTATGTTTTAAATATCTAAGCTTACAAAATTACAAAAGGGAGTATCAAATATATTACTGATGATTGTCTTTTTTTATATTATTATTATTATTTATACACAAAGCAGGAACTTGCTTTTTTTCATATAAAAATACAAAAACACTTAATATTTTTACAAAAGCATTATTGTGCACTTAAAACTCTTACGTCCACTAGCAAAATTGACAATCATTAGCCAATTTACAAGCACTTCACAATTTTAAGTATAAAATTCAAAAATAATTTTTTTCAGTCACTCGTTTCGTTTGATACAAACACCAAATTACACTTCGCTTTGACTTTAAAAAAAAACTTTAGTCAAATTTTTTAAATCCTCTCGACTATCTGCACAATTTTTTTTCTCCATTTAAGTTTTGAAATCGATATTATAAAGTGTATTGGAAGTAGTAGTACAAATTACTATATTAATTTTGTACGTAAATCAGACGTAGTGAATTTGTCACTGATCTCTTCAATTCTTAACCAATCTGAAGCGGCAAAGTCTTCAGTTTCTGTATATATATATATACGTAGTTATAGTGAAGTCAAACAGAAGTTACTTCACTTTGCTAGCTTTACTAATTTGATTCAGTTATAATGAAGTCGAAAATTGCTACTTCACTTGGCCAATTTGAATCGGATAATCTTTTTCATTGCTTTTCTAACTTAGCGAAGTCTCTTAATGACCTCTCTACTTTTCTTACTCGGATAATCAGACGTGTTGAAGTCGGACTTCATCTACAGCGAAGTCTTTTGCTTCACTTTATTAACGTTATCAATTTGATTCAGCTATAATGAAGTCGTAGATTGCTACTTCACTACACTAGACAATATAATGAAGACATCCATTAATTTCTTGTCTTTTGTAACTTAGCGAAGTCTCTTACTGACCTCTCTACTTTTCTTACTTGGATAATCAGACGTGTTGAAGTCAGACTTCATCTACAGCGAAGTATTTTGCTTCACTTTATTAACTTGGCAATCAAATCAGCTGAAATGCAGTAATCTGGCTCTGGCATCTTTATGGCTCATTTGGCCGGCGACTCCGTTGCAGAATGAGCCGTGTCGGAGGTGACGAAGACCCGCACGCAGAGGGGTGCTGCGGTGGTGCACTGCCGAGGTCCGGAGAGCCCCCGCTGCTGACGAGGTGCCTCCCCCTCGCTCCGCCCGAGCTGACGAGGAATCCGCGCTGTGCGTGAGGATGCAGAGCATTTTGGCCAAACTGGAAAAGAAGAAATCAATGTTACTTACAGAAATAAAAAAAATAAATAAAAATAAACACGCTGACAATACATCTAGACCTGATATTGTCTCGCAAGTAAGAAACACTCTTACGTTTCCAGTAAATTCTTAATTCAAACATTTTTCATGTACGACAAAGATAGACATTTGATGGCCTCCGTAGTCGAGGGATAAAGCTCTTTACTCACAATTCAAAGGTCGCGGGATCGAATCCCGGCATGCATTTTTTTTTTTTAATAATGTTTTATTTTTAATATTATGTTTTACATGGTATTTGCATGATAATTATACATCTCAGGTTTTTTTTACTACCCTTACATCGAAAGCATGTGCTTGTGTATGGAAGGGGAGTGTACATTAATGTTATTAGTTAGTACTTAAATAATTCATTTTACAAATATATTTGAGCTGCAGTATTTATTTTGATAATAGTGTGTATTTAAAAAAAGAAAGAATGTTATCGAAAACTAAGGATTTTTGTAAGATTAATTAAGTGACGATACTTTTTTTCTTAAGGATATTTTTAAAATGTCTCTTGACAGAGAGCAGTATTCGGGTTTTATCATTAATGCTTCTGATTTCTTCTGGTAGACGATTGAAAAAAGTTCTTCCCTGGTAAGTGTAATGATGCTGTGCAAAAGACGTATTTAGTTTTGGGCATAGAAAAACATGTCGAGTTCTGTTTTCATTTAAAAATGGATATTTATCTTTTTCTTTTATAATTTGAATTAATGAATTTTTAATATATAAATTTTGAAATGTGGGTAATTGAAATTCTTCAAACAGGCGTTCTGTTGTAGTCCAACGATTTTTTTTTATATAATTTTAATAATTGTTCTTTGTATAATTTCTATTGGAAGAAGGTTACATTTATAAGCGGATACCCAACTAATAATAGCGTATTGTAGAGTGGATTGAACTAAGGCATAGTAGATTAAATATAGATTTTTTATCGACAGAAAATTTCTAATTCTTAAAAATATATATATTAATTTTCTGATTTTGTTTACTACTTGACATATTTGTTCACTATATATAGAATCACTCGGCAGAACTGAATAGCCAGGTATTTCCCCACCTTCCTCTTCCGTCTTCCCAATTAGGGTTGCTATAGTCTCACTGGCTCCAGACGATAGCAGCTGAGACTCTTGTGCGGTATTCAAATATATTTAAAAAAAAAAACATTCAAAGAATGTGTCTGTATGAATTCAATATATAAATTATTTGTGTTGTAGTTTCAGCTTCCTTCAATAGATGTCGATAGCATAATTAATAATTAGTAATACGAAGTTCTGCTAAATCCCAACAGATGGCTGTTGAGTACGTTAGAAGAGTACCGTCTATCATCATTCCTGTCTTGGATACCAAAGGTTCCGATGATGTCCGAAGTCATCGGTGAGATTGGGCGGGCTTCTACAGTCCGCGAATTTGCTGTGTTCTTTTTGCAGTATTAACATTATTTTTTAAATCTACAAATCTAATGGCAATAATAGTTGCATAATTTGTAAAGCGCTGTTTTCGTGAAAAATCATCTAATCATCCATAAATCAGGCCATCCATAAATTACGTCACACAAATTTTATGATTTTTTGACCGCCCCCGTCCCGTCCCCGTCACACATCTTCACATTCGTGGGACTTCCTCCCCCATAGCCTCACATATTCTGCAATTTTGGATACCACGACGGAAGGGGTGTAATGGGATACCACAACGGAGGGGGCATAATGGGATAGGGAACATATTTGGACGTCACAAAGCTAATGACTACCCCTCCTCCCCTTAAGGAGTGACATGATAACTTCACCAGAGCAAGGCAACACAGACTTTTTACTTTTCCTAGAGGCAGGACCAACCTACCAATGGTTATGCCTCTGGGGAGAATGACCTCACTATTAAACCTTTCTTCTGAAATTGACATTTTTCGATTGAACTACAATCATTTCAAGAGCGAAATAAAGTTATTCTTTAGCACCTGTCATTATTAATGTACCTATATAATTAATGTTTTACACTATTAACTAAAAATTGTGAAATGTAATTGGATATACATGTTAACTGTTTTTCACAATAAATAAATAATTTATGGATGGCCCCTAATAAGCAATGCAGTAATGCTATGATCAATTGAATCGAATTCTTGTGTCAGAACATTGGAATAACGCAACAAAGAATTACAGGCATGATGTGAATCACAAAAATGCAACAATTCAAAGATAACTTGGCGGGCTTGAAGGCCATTGAGATAAATTGTGTATAGTAAATAAAGAAATTCACGATAAGAAACATTCAACTGATAAAAAGAACTTAATCACTAAACACCATTTAGTCGTGGCTCATATGTAAATAATAACAAAGCATAATTTTTTTAAACTTTAATCTTTAGAGCACAGGTATGAGGCAGGTATGCTGTTCTCGTTCTACCGGTATTACAATGAAAAATGCTCCAAGGAACTAGCATTATTTATCCCTTCGGCACCGGTGCGTAGTCGGGAAATACGCCAAACGCACGCCCAACATATTTACACGGTTATCAGATGAAAATGTTGTAGTACGATTTGCCATCCTCAGCGATCCCCTCCTCAAGTCTCTTCAAGATCCATGTTCTTTTCTTCCTCTCCTCAAAAAGACCCTCCACACGGCATCTTCAAAAATGGAACATTATTTTCCTCAGGCATCTTCTGTGCAGATATATGTAACTGGATTAGAATGCTTTTTTTCAAGGCTTACACCGCACAAGAGTCCCAACTGTTATCTGGAGCCAATTTCATGTTTTAGGTTCTTTAAATAATTTATGTTATTTTTAAAGATAATATCTATACATGTGTCACACCGACGGTAATTATATGAAATTTCCTCGATAGAAAAAAATCACAAAGTACCTATGTTCCGAAAATTTTGTCGTCATTTAACATGTTACAGCTTTGCAAAAATTAACAGTGAATCTTTAAATGCATTTTTTGTTTTTTTTAAACGAGCCGTATTTTATTAAATATTTATTTTCGCTTAATTATAATATTTTTTTTTATATTAGGGCTCTCCCTCATACATACGTATTTACTTATCTTCCATTTTTCATCTTTTTGAACGCTTCCTACCATGCCTTAATATGAAAAAACTATTCCACAATGGCGTGCTGTTACCCACCCTTATGTATGGCAGTGAGGCATGGAACTGGCAGAGGAAGGATGAACTGAATGCTGGAGAAATGGTAAGATTAAGAAAGGGACCCTCAGATGCTTTGGGCATGTAGAACATATATGCACAAAGAAAGGCATGTAAGGGAACGTACCCATACTACGTGACACGTTTAGGGGGGGGGTCTTCAAAATGTCACGCTTTTTTTTTTTTTTTACAGTGAATACCGCACAAGAATCTCAACTGCTCCCGTCTGGAGCCAGTGAGACTATGGCATCCCCAATTGGGGTATGTTGTGAGGCTGAAGGTAGTGGGGAGGGGAAGGAGGTGGGGAAGAGGAAGGTTGGAAAGTACCTGGCTATTCAGATCTGGTCACTAAACACGGCTAAAGCCATTTTCAAGCAAGCTTGGTACAAATGAGCGGCGGCGGGCTTAGGTTTTTGGTCACCGGGGGGGGGGGTTAAAAATTGCAAAAAGTTGGTCACGTAGTATGGGTACGTTCCCTAAGGAGAATATATGAGTATATAGAAGGCCAGTGCGGTAAGATTAAGAAAGGGACGCTCAGATGATTTGGGCATGTAGAACATAATATGCCAAAGAAAGGCATATAAGGAGAATATACAAGTACATATACAGAAGGCATAACCAAGTGAATCATCATTTAGTCCTTTAAAATAACTTGGAATATTTGCAGAATGTTCTAGAGTAGTAGATACTCTCAGTATCGCCCTGGTGAAAGGCCACCATTCAGAACCGAAAAGTTGCTTTAAATTGCTTTAGCCATGTTTGGTGACTAGATCTGAATAGCCAGGTACTTTCCCATCTTTCCCCTCCCCACTTACCTCTAACCTCACAACATACACAAATTGGGGGTGCCATAGTCTCACTGGCTCCAAACGGGAGCAGCTGGGACTCTTGCGAAGTATTCACATTAAAAACAATTAAAAAAGCATGTTTTGGAGTGGTAGATACTTTCAGTATCGCCCTGATGAAAGCCCACCATTCATAATCGAAACGTTGCTTGAAATGGCTTTAGCCGTGTTTGGTGGCCAGATCTGAATAGCAGAGGAGTCCCCCACCTTCCTCATCTCCTTCCCATCCCCAGTACCTTCAGAATCACAAAGTACCCCAATAGGCCATTTGCATTGAATTCATAATGACTTGGAAAAAATCGTGTGGATAGATCTTTTTATTAAGAATGCGAAAATGTTAGTAAAATTTTTAAGAAATGTACAGTTTTTTTATTTATTTTTAAATAAATAAATCCATTATTTGGGCTCGTGACGTCACTACATGAAAATGTCCCGTCTCCGAAAATGTTCCTATTAATTTTGTAAAATTCCACACTGATTTATTTTTTTTATATGGCATCACTTTGATTTCAGGCGAATTTTTGAATTCGTTCACTAGATTTATTGTTTGTTCTCTGCGAACTTATCATTTGGTTTGACTTTTTGACAGATGTTCTGAAGAGAACCCCTTACATTTTAGAAGTCGGTACGTGTTTTAGAAGCATAATGATTATGGTGCTGATTTTAACAAAATCTAATTTTATAATATTCTTATTATTATTATAATTTACAAGTACAACTATATTACATTGGATTTAGTAATATATACGTTGTACATTATAATGATTTATGATCAATAAAATGGATCAAGGAAAAAAATATTTATGAGATGTAATATTTTTGGTACGCCTCGTTATTCTCCTGTGCCATTCGTGTGGAAAACGTTATTTTTTAAAAAATGATTTTCGGCTAAGTAATTATCGTTTTTTCGCACCTATAAAATTATGTCCCGTCTTTCCGGTTTATAATAAAAAATGGTCCGATTTTTCGGATTGAAATTTTCAAAAAATCCCCAGGGTTTCAAAAATATCTTAGAATATTTGTCTAAGCCGGAATTTTTTTTTTTTAAATATGATGCAAGTGGCCTATTGGGGATGCCGTCGTCTCACTGGCTCCAGGCGGTTGGGAGTAGTTAAGACTCTTGCGGGGTATTCACATAAAGAAACTGAAATGAGCAAGAATGTTTGATTAGCCCATAATATGAGAGACAGATCACATTCTTAGTCTCTGAATCATGTTTAGTCCAGGAAGCTCAGAGCATTCTTCCCCATGCAGTTATACTATATGTGGATGTAGATTTTTGATGTTGGTGATTGGCCCCTGTTGAGTCATGGTGCAACACCTTTTGATGTTTTCCTGCCCAGGTGAATTCCTTCATCTCATGGGCGTGATTTTGTAACTTGTGTTATTCACCTCGCCCACAACGAATTAGGGTATTTTCGTCAACGTGTGTACACATTTTGATCACTTTTATGATTGGGAATGCCATAGTTACACTGGCTCCAGGCGGCTGGAGCAGTTGGGACTGTTGCGCGGTAACCACTCGCGTAAAAAAAAAGTCAAAAGTTAGAATAACATACATTTAACCCGTAAAGTCTATTTGTTCGGTTTTAGAAACAACTCATACATGTCTCATAGAAATCGTTGTGTCTCCCTTACTACCATAGTGAGGAATGTGATTTAAACGGTGTTAGAAAGAGAAAATACCACGCGATATATTCATATATTAAGATGAAGCCATACTAAATAATGCAAAATCATACAAAATCACATGTTTTTGTTTTGAAAATTTGATAGTTTAGAAGTATTATAGATTCTTCAATTAAATACTGAGTGTAGAACATACCTTGGCCCTTAAAAATATCGGTCATTTTTTTAATAAGTCTCTTAATAAGCCTTTAAAAAAATAAAGTATAAGGTCTATAAAAAACAATTTCAAGTCGAAACTCTCCTATTTATAAACAATGACGTTATATACAATAAATAGACTCGTTATAGTCTCACATACTCACAATATAATGTGGAAAGTAAGGAACACTCTTTTGTTTTCAGCGATTTTCAATAATTTCTCAATTCAAAAGTTTATTCCTGTGTGATAAAGATAGACAATCAAATAATGTGTATGTATGAATGGCACGGATACATTAGCGGGCGGCGTATTAATTTCTTTGCCGAATACTGCTTTCACATCACGGGTGTGACTGAGATAACAAGATACTCTCACTCGGTTACACTACGCACAGGGGAGGGTAAAGGCGGGTAAAACAAGACACACGGGCAAATATTTTTTATTATAATTATATGAGTTATCATTAGTAATACAATATTGGTACTATTATAGTAGTATTGTTAAAAACATATTTTATTATACAGTACAGGTCATAGGTTCAAATGAGTATACGAATTTATTTACAATTTTCATCAACGACATTATAAAACGCTTTCCTTTGACCGTGGTATGTAAATCGTCTTTATTGAAATGAACTGAACATATTGTGCTGTAAAGCGAAGGTGTCCAATCATGTTCGCATCTTTGAATGCGAACAACAGTCAAGTGGTCCATTTCTGTCGTCGTAGTTGATCACGGGGAAACCTTAAATTCATATTTGATAATTCATAATAAATTTATATTGAATTAATTGTCATTTTACGTTTATAAAGTCACAGCGTAAATTATAATTATTAATGGAGCTTAACTACAACTAGCGTGTTTACGTATATTAAATTATAGTGTCTTGTCATTGTCAGCAAGGAAGCTCGGTTCGAGCGTTATGAGTTATGACAATTCAAACATAATTAAATTAATTAACGATTTACCCTGTGTACGTTTTACCCCATCTTTCCCAATAGAAGAAAACTTGTGCGGGACGCTGTGTGAACCGACCTACTGTTAGCAGGTTGTCTTTGTTATGCTCGTTACTTTTTGATGCAACGTTCTCTGTCTCGTAATGACGTGTAAAACCGCGAGCGGGAAACATGAAAATTTATTGTAATATTTATAATAATCGATAATATTAAGTAATTTGCGTGTACTTACAAACGAAGTGTTATTCCTTCGCCTTTACTATTATTTGCAGTGTAATTGAAACATTTTCTCATCACACAGGAGGGCATTTTGACACTTTTTAAAATGCAATCTACTTACTGGTAAGTACTAACTGGTAAGACGCAACCTTACTCGACGCGTAGCAGTTTAGTACTAAAGTACTAGATATCGAGACCGGTACAATTGTCTTGCGATTGTCTTCCCACTTTGAGATTTCTACCCCTCGTCTAATATAGTATGTAACGTCATTGTTTATAAACCCCTTTTCGGATTTGGTTTTATTGTATAACTAGCAGGTTCCCGGCATGCGTTGCTACGCCATTTAATATAGACATTATTTCTCCCTGTTTGTTCTTTCCCATTCCCCTTCCATCACCCCTTCCTCTCGCATTCCCACTCCGCCTCCTCCACCTTCCCCCTCCCCACTCCACTCCCTTCTTCTCCGGCCCGTGAACCTCCACTTCCGAGTTCCCCTCCCCCCTCCCAGGTTCTCCCCTTCCGCATTCTATGCATTCAGTTTTCAAACAGCTCGTGTGCCACCTATTGCAAATTTTTTATACAAATTTCATAATGCCAGAGCTCACCAGTAGTTTTATACAAACCTTGTCCTGACAATAATGAACACAACAAAAAAAGAATTATCCAATTTGGTGCAGTCGTTCGGAAGTTATGCGCGTACATACATTTCGGTGATTTATTTTTATTTATATAGATAGATAGATAGATAGAAGAAGAAGATAGAAGATAGATAGATAGATAGATGTGGCAAATTTAGTTTCTTTTATAATAATCGCAAAAAAAATGATATTTACGCCCGAACTTCACAAAATAAAATAAAATACGCTTTTTCTCGTTGTTATTTTTGACATCAATCAATGCGGCTCGCACTCTACGAATTTGGATTCTTGAAGAGACCCTTATGGCATGGGCACAAGAACCATGCACTGGGCAACATCTATTTCGTATCAGTCACGCGGTCACGCCCCAACCGGGGTTAGTAGTTAGTATATTTATGCCCCAACCGGCGCCGGAGACAGTCGTGTTACTCCGCGTCGCTTAGTTTCGTGAAATCAATTTTAAATTTCAGTTTTCTTACAATAAACAATGCGTAAAACAGGAATTTATATTTTTTACAGGCCTTTACGAAATCAACCTGTATAAAAAAATTCTCAAATACCTTTTCCAACCTTTCCAAAACCCTTTTCTCAAGTATTTTTAAACTCCTCCCATAAAGGGCGTGAATTCCGATTTCGATTTTTTCCTGAACTATTGGATCGCCTTAACCACAAAAGAAGAAAAATGTAGACCTTTACGAAACCAAGGTTTCAAATCGCAATTTGAAAAAAAATTATGATTTTTTTTATTAATTAATTTTACAAGAAACGATAAAAAAGTGGGGTGACAATAATGTATTATAACATTTGTCTAATAAGATGTGTACTTATCTGATTTATATTATTTTTCCGTTATCACTAGTTATAAGTAAATATATACTGATAGAAAAAATATAAGGTGAGCCATTTTTAAAAACTTTTTTATGTTTGCTTGCAATTTTTTTTATTTTTCAAAAATTATATGTTTACTTCGATTTATAATCTTTGAAAGCGTATTTTACCATCTGTCAAAAACAGTTTTTAGTTTTCGGATATGTTCGGAAATATTCCTGTATGTGGATTTTTTTACATTAGCGCGACACAGGAAATTTAGGAAAATAATCCCCCTCGGGGCCTATGTCATCTTTGGGGATGCTGTGTGAAGGCGCTTTTTAGTAAAGGAAGGATGGGAAGTTCTAGGAAGGAAAAGGGTATTAGGGGTGGGTAGGAATCTGGAGGACAGTGTGTCCAAGAGTGACGGACGTATGAATGCGTTGTTCCGAGAGAGTACGGCTGGAGAAGCCAAAGGTACTCCCTTAACCACTCTCTTCCGATCCGGCCTGCCATGCATCTGGTAAGCATTCGCATCCGCCGACAAGACCCGCACAAAATCAACCCATGAACCGAGGCACCCCTGCTATGTCACCAAACGTAGCGTACCACTTGGGGTGACCTATGGCAGAGGTGTTGGTTATCCAATAAATGGTTCCCGGGGCGGCGGTACTCATAACCACCGCCCAAAGTTATTTCCTTTAGTTATGATATAGAAAAAAAAGGCCCCGAGGGGAATTTTTATCCTCAGGGCCTCCTGTGTGGATCTAATGTAAAAAATAAAATCTAAGGACAGATTTTCACATAAGCAATGTAGCAAGGAGTGCGTGGCGTGAGAGAGAGTTGTGTGGCGGTCTACCCTGTCTCCATGCCCCTGATAGTCAGTTAGTTAACCTCCGATGAGCTGAGGCAATAAAGAAAGTAATCACGGCGCCGCGGCCGACTGAGCGCGACGCCCGACGCGGTGACGTAATCCCCGGTGCCGGTGCCGGTAAAAGCGCGTCGCGGCGGATGAGTCTCTATTTCGTATCGCGGTCCGGCCGCGGCCTAGGCAAGGTCGCCAGAGATACACAACCCAAAGCTCGACGAACAATGAAAATGGCTTTTAATAGTAAACGCGGGCGGCGTTTTGTCCACACAAACAAATTCCCCTATTTCTACAATGGATTTTGACACCAGTGCAAATATTTTTAATGTAATGTAGGCATCGACCAATAGCGGTACGTTTTGCTTTTTTGACAAGTTACTTCTTATAGGAGTTGGGACCCTCCAAAAATCGTAAAATTTACAATTCGTTTCATATACAAATTTGAATATGTATTTTTAAAAAGCGAAACGTACGGTACATAAATTTGATATTGTATTTTTAAAAAGCGATACGTAAGGTATATAAATTTGACAATGAATTTTTAAAAAGCGAAACGTACATTATACAAATTTGACAATGTATTTTAAAAAAGCAAAACGTACATTATATACGAATTTGACAATGTATTTTTAATAAGCAAAACGTACAGCATACAAATTTAACAATGTATTTTTAAAAACGATACGTAAGGTATATAAATTTGACAATGTATTTTTAAAAACGATACGTAAGGTATATAAATTTGACAATGTATTTTTAAAAAGCGAAACGTACATTATACAAATTTGACAACGTATTTTTAAAAAGCAAAACGTACATTATACAAATTTGACAACGTATTTTTAAAAAGCAAAACGTACATTATACAAATTTGACAATGTATTTTTAAAAATCAAAACGTACATTATCTGACAACGTATTTTTAAAAACCAAAACGTACATTATACAAATCTGACAACGTATGTTTAAAAACCAAAACGTACATTATACAAATCTGACAAAGTATTTTTAAAAATCAAAACGTACATTATATAAATCTGACAACGTATTTTTAAAAAGCAAAACGTACATTATACAAATCTGACAACGTATTTTTAAAAAGTAAAACGTACATTATACAAATCTGACAACGTATGTTTAAAAAGCGAAACGTACATTATACAAATCTGACAACGTATCTTTAAAAAGCGACGAAACGTACATTATACAAATCTGACAACGTATCTTTAAAAAGCGAAACGTACATTATACAAATTTAACAATGTATTTTTAAAAAGCGAATCGGTCCAGTTTTGGAGGAGAAAACAGGGGAATACAAAACTTACCTCTTGGACATGGAGTATAATTAAACGCAGTTCTTCAAAATCGGTTTCACAGACACGGAAAAAATTGCCCAAACCAAATCGGTATTCTATTCTTAATTCCTGTTAAATAAATACCTAATAAAATTTCGCGGTAGTACGGTCTGACTTGAGATCGATGCTTTCTCCCGTAACAACAAATCTTATCGCTATAACCCTAAGAGTAAGAATCTCTTCCACATCTACGAGTACTTAATACTTAATTATTTACGCAGACGAAATACTTAAATTTTGCGTTTGTTTAGGTCGTGTAATAATACTAATAATCGATAATAGTCAGAAATCTTCCTGATAAATAAATATCTATGAAATGTGTTATTTCCCTGATGTAGCATCTCTTTCTTATCAGAACTCATCTTGACATCCATGCAATTGTTCACGTAAACGTCAACGTCAAGTGTTCTATGCGGAGACAGGTCTTCTCCACAGACCACTCGACAAAATGTGCGTGGCCGCGCCCACTTCGCCGCAATATTTCAACAAATGGAGGAGACGGAAAACTAATTTTTTTTTTTTTACATTCATTCCACACAGGAGGTCCTGAGGAAAATAATTTCCCTCAGGGCCTATGTCATCTGAGATGCTGTGTGGAAGGTTTTTTGAGAAGAGGAAGGAATGAACATTGGTCTTGAAGAGATCCATGTTGTAGGAAGGAGGAAACACAGAAGCCGCCCGTTTCTGCACAGAGTCGAGGGTATTTTTCAGGTATTTTGGAGCTCTAGACCAGGTGGGGCTGCCAAATTCAACCGTGGGACGCACTTGTGATTTGTGTACAGGGTTAGCAGTTGTGTACTATTAAAGAATCTGCGGGCCCTGTACAGTACGCCCAGTTTTTGAGAGGCGAACTTAACTCTGGTTTCGATGGAGCACCCATATCTGAGCTGGTCACTTAGAGTTACACCAAGCATTTCGATGGAGGGCCTGTTCGGAAGATTGCTTCCGTTGAAGGAGACTAGTTTATAGTAATGTTAATATTCAAATTCACGGTCGGAGGAGACCCCGCTTAAGGTTGGCCGCTTCTGAACATCCCACACCAAATTAAAGTGACTTCATACACGCCACACGTACAATATGAATATGTATATGCCATATATGTATGGATTTTGTAAGTCCGCGTCGTAATAATAATAACAATGTATGGATACAAAACACGGAATACTTCCATACATGTATTATAATTATTTGATAAGACCACATATTAAGACGCTGGACCACGTCATATAAATTTGGATATCAAGCCGCTAACAATAATACTCCATAAATAGATAGCGATAAGGTTTAAATTCCAGGTCTTGGCGGCGGATATGTCTACCCACCTTAGAGTAACATATTGTTACTCTGAGCTACCCACCTATCGTGCTGCGGACTGGGTTTGGAGAGATCGGTTGGGGTAGGGTTGCCATACGTCCGGAATTTTCCGGACAAATCCGGAAATATAGGTCTTTGTCCGGAATGCGGGGGGAATCCTAAACAGTCCGGAATTTCTACAATTAAATGGAGATTGATATAAAAATGAAATAAACCAAATTATTTTTGTTACAAATCAAAGTAAAAATATCCCTTCTGATATTTAATGCTCCCGGAAATATTGTTCAACACATCCGAATCTATAATAGTTTTGTAGAACATTTCGCAAGTCATATTTTTTAAATTATACTGTGTTAAAAGAATTGACTTGACAGACTCTACAGAAAGCCTGTTACTTTCTTTTGACCATTGGAAATACCCATAGGGGGCATACATTAATTACGTGAGCAGTTTTTCTTCCACTCTAGACCCCCCCCCCCCCTTGGTGAGATAAATTTGAGCCACTTCGTAAATTCTTTTCAAGTAACGTGAGATTTTGCTGGACCCCCCCCCCTTTTGGGGCTCACGTAATTAATGTATGCCCCCTTTCAACATTGTCATTTTGTGCCTGCATCGCAAATATATAAAAGCATATCTTTGTTAATTCCGTAACTTTCGAAAGTCCGGAATTTTTATCCAATGGCAGTAATTTTCTACAGGATTTCGATTTTTTGATCTGGGAACTCTAGTAAGGGGAGACCTTTTGGCCTCTCCAGCAGGACTCTCTCTCTCTCTCTCTCTCTCTCTACCCATCGCCTTCCACCGCAGTGGGAGGGATGGATTCACGGTCCGTCACTTCTGGACATACTGACCCCAGTTCCCCCTACCCACCCCTCAAGCCCTATTCCTTCCCAGATCTTCCTCTCCCTCCTTTCTTAAAAGAAAAACTCTCCGCACAGCATACTCGAGGGAAATTATTTTCCGCAGGGCCTCCTGCGTGGAGCTAATGTAAAAAAAACCTCCCATCTAAAATTTATGCCGACACATTTCTTGCACAAATACAAAAAAATACTTACAACACAATCACGCCACCATATCTACTACAATAACAAACCGACACGATAAAGCTGTGTACACACACAGCTATAAAATATAAAAGATCATCAAAATCAAAATCATTTATTGTACAAAATTTACATTTAGTACAAAAGGTATAACTTATAGGTACCTACATCCTATTTCTTCCAGTTAACCTAACATGTTGTACAGATTTGAACACAAATGAAATATAAATATAAAAGTGGTGTAATACAAAGTGAATTTGTTTTAATTTATTATATATTATATAAATATAAAAACAGTTGTACCTATGTGAAGTATTCACTTAATGTGTAATGAGACCTTCAGAAGGAATGTTTTTAGTGATGACTTAAATCTGAGTGCATCTTGTATTTGTTTAATATCATGTGGAAGGTTGTTGTATACTTTAATGGCCATGTAAAAGGGTCCTTTTTGGAAAATTGTTTTGTTTGCTTTTGGTATTAATAAAATTTCTGTAAACCTTGTAGCGTGTTTATGTGTAGAGTTTTTTTGTGGAAACTTTTCTGGAGATGATCGCACTAACATGCATAACTCCATTATACATATGTCGGTCGGTGACTGTAAGAATTTTCAAATTTTTAAATATAGGTCTACATGCACGCCAAATAACGCTCTCCATACAATCCCTTGAGACCCGTGGTCGTGCGGCCCGCACAAATATCTGCCGCTTTCTTTTTAAATACCTATATTTTTTAAATAGTGTAATATGTAACTTGTGCACCGGTTTCGACAGATTTCGGCAAAAAAAGTCGAGTTTCGGCATCAGTTTCGGTTTCAGCAGAAAATCTGCAGTTCGTGGCTCGCGTGTCACCCGCCATCATCAGCTGAGTTCACGTCAGCCGTTAATTAATGAGGTCCTTCCTTTTTTAATTATTATTATTTCATAAAATTCTATTGGTTACAGATTTTTTGTTTTTTTTTTTGGCTACCACACTAGGCTAATCCCGTGTTGTGGTAGTTATACATTTAATACTTTAATAAATTAATAAATACTATTTTATTGAAACAGATAATGTTGATTATCGACATTTTTTTCTAAGGAGTAGTAAACATATTTGTTAATTTTTTGTTTTTGCATATTTGTTTGTTTTACAGATATTTATAAAATAAATAATTATTTTTTCACACTCCAATTATTGTTTTTTATTTCATTTAACACGTGTAAGAAGAATGTTCTGATTGTAAACACAATTAAAATACTCGATTAATGAGGTCCTTCCTTTATAATGCAAGTGTTGATCATTGACAAATTGTTGTTCCAAGAAGTAGTGAACATTGTTTGTTAATTTTTATAATTTTTGTTTGTTTTATAGCAGTAAATAAAAAAAATGTATAGGGTAAGGTGGGGGAATGCCGGTCAGCGGGAAATGCCGGTCACTGTGGAATACCAAGTTCCTGAATTATTTAAAAAATGATACCTATACCGCCATCTAGTCTTCACTGGGGACAACTAATTTACATGGCCGCGGCCATCTTGCATCGCACGCCAGTATGGCAGTGCGTCGTTCATGTTTCGGAGTGTTTTGTTGTTAAAAATTGGAATTTTCAATCAAAGGTAAGCTTAAGTATATTATTTACGGCTGGATTTGCTTTTATCACCAATTATAACAAATTTGTTATCACTTTTGATGTGCCGGTTTGATTTTTGATAGCTTATTTAGATTTTTAGTGAATGTCAAAGAAAACATTTCTTTTGTTTTGAAATGGTGACTGCCATTTCCCGCAAAGTGCGGGCAATACCAGTCATTGAAAGGTTTAAAAAATGTATAAAAATAATTAAACTACTTAAGCTGGGTTATTTACAACATAGTAAACATAAAGTGTACTATTTTAGCTAAGGTAAAACACCCTATTTCTGACACGTTAAGCTATCACTTTTTTTTCATGAATTTCAATATTTTTTTGTAAAATCAACCTTGTATTTCTGAAACGAGATTTTTAATTTTAGGAATCATTGTTCAATTTCAAATAATGAAATCGCACTTTTTGGTAAATTTATTACCGTTAAATATTTAAAATCATTTAATATGTAACATGCTAGCAAAACACATATTTCTGACATACCAAAATCAATATGTTCCTATTGATTGACATGGCTATTCGTATTTCTGACATACCAAAATCAATATGAATCCAGTATCCGACATACATGTTGATATTTCGATTCGTTGATGCAAATAAAATGCAAAGCCAGGTGGACAACATTTAAAGCAAAAATCAATATTTTGGAGAAACTTTATTAAATATTAAACATAAAATTAAAAAAAAAAAATTTTATGCAGGGATGAAAATAAATTAAAACATTGTTATTTGGTATAAAACATCGCTTATATTATTTTTCCTTTGTTTTACGCCAACAAGGAACTTAACCGTATCTTACCTTCTTCAGGCATTACATCTAAATTAAAATAGGTACAAGCATTATAATTAAAATAGGTATTTTCGTCCTCGCACGTTCATTGAAAGAAGTAGAAGGTTGATTGATAACAGACCTCATCAAAAAAACTATTTTTAAATGGATTAAGGGTATTCCTGCTAACTAGATTAATTTTCAATGTTTTTTTGGTTCTCGTGTAGTATTTCCATATTATTTTCACTGCCTTCAAAGGGATATTCAAAATAGTTTCGTTATTCATGTCAGCAATCCACTGAGGGTCTATTATATACCTTAACACTATCAGAATTAATTTCCGATGATATATTCCAAATATCTAAATTCCCCGAAAAATTGTCTACAGTTACGGTCATAATTTTCCAAATATCAAATAATGCCTTGTACTCCGCAAGGCCCATCCAAACCTTGTGCGATTCACGAAATTCTTTTAAAACAGCAGAATAATAAGGGAATGGAATGAAATGAGGAGATATAACCGGTGATAGATTATTTTCTACCGAATGTATTGTTTCTTCCACTGCAATGCTCTCTGGAGTCACTGATTTTAAACTTTCATTGAATAATGATGATTTTCATAATTTTTCGTATGGTATGGCATCTGCATCAAAAGAAAAAAGACCACACACTCGAAAGCCATTTTTGAGGTGCGATTTCATATCCGTGTTATCTAGCGCGCTTTTTAAAATAAGCGCAAAATTTTCCCTTTTTACTTTTGCTTCCTTATTTTTCAGTCACCATTCCTGGATAGATTTTTCAAAGGACACTTTTAACGGCCTAAACACAGCAACATCCAGCGGTTGCAAGAAGTGTGTGGCGTTTGGGTACAAAACCACCAAAATAATTTGATTTGCTTTGCAAAACTCACTAATATTCAGTGTTAGGTGAGATTATGTCCGTCTACGAAATAAATGACAGAAGTTATATTTCATTTTATTAAAACATTAGTTCGGTAACATTATTTATTTAATCAAATTGTTACTCACAAACTCGCAAAACATTGCCAAATTTGCCTTTAAAATCAAAAGAAAACTATTTCTTAAATGGCCTGAATTTTATATAAAAAAATACCAAATAAATTAAATTACACTATCGGCAATAGATATTTCTCAAATATTTTTTTAATAATTCGATTTGGTTGGGTATTTTGTCATCAAATCCAAAATATAGTTAATTATAAGAGAGGTCACGCAGCCGTTCTTCTTATGTCAGGATTAAACACCCCCAAAATATGATAAATATCAATTTCTGACATACCGGTCAGAAATATGAACATGATTTTTTGAAGGTGTATCATTTTCTGACATACATGTCAGAAATATGGTCACCCTATTAAAACAGGTACCTATTTCTGTCCGCTCAAAAATTGTCATAAATCAATTAAAATATATTATTTTCCGTTTAAAATGTACAAATATGGTCAATACTCTATTGAAAAACATACAAAAACAATACATAAAACATTGGTGAACTGTGTCTTCACATTTTGTAAAATTTGGTTTACTCTTCGAAAAAGGTGAAAAAATGTGCAATATCACAAAATCACCAAAATCATATACTAAATAATATTTTGGTTGAAATGGGTGTCAAATAGTCCTTAGACTAAACGTTGGTTAGAGGGAGAGGGGAACAAATTTCTCGATGCGCTAATATCAATATACGTCGGTATGTTACTTCAGTTTGTAAAATCGTAATTTGTGTTACATATGTCAGAAATCGGAGCAGGGTCAGAAATGTGGTGTTTTACCTTATATGAATGTTTAATTACTTTTACACAAAGTTCTTTAATAAAAGAATTATGTCGTTTTTTGCTTAAGTGACCGCCATTCCCCCACCTTACCCTACATTATACAGTTTCGGTTTCGGCCGAAACTTCCCCACCTTCTCCCATCTCCGTCCCCTCCCCACTTATCTTCAGCCTCACAACATTGTTCAGCCTCATAACATCTTGGTATGTTTAAACAAAAATTTCCGAATGCGTTGGGCGAGATGCATAACACACGTTACACAATCAAACCTTGAGATGTAGGAACTCACCTGGGCAGGAAAATACCAAAAGGTGTTGCGCCATGACTCAACAGGGTCCAATCGCAAACATCAAAAGTCCATATCTACATATAGTATAACTGCATGGGGAAGAATGCTCTGAGCTTCCTGAACTAAACATGATTCAGAGACTAAGAATGTGATCTGCCTCTCGTCCTCTCAATTCTCAGCTAACCAAACTTACTTGCAAATTTCAGTATCTCTATGTGAATATCTCAACTGCTCCCAACCCCGCCTGGAATCAGTGACTATGGCATCGCCAACCGGGGTATGTTGTTAGTTGAAGGTAAGTGGGGTGGGAGAGATAGGGAGGAGGAGGATACATTGCCACACTTTCTTTAGGTGCAACGATTTGACAGGTTCTGTTAAATAAACTACACTTTCACGCACAAAAATTTAAACTGAGGCGTAATACTCAGTAGTAGAAGTTTGAAATGTACAATGTGTTCTTTGGGGGGGGGGGGGCTGGATATTTTTGCTGTGGTAAAGGGGGCGATTCATTCACTGACAAAATGGAAGGGAGAAGAAGCAGAGGAAGATCACCGCAGCGCTGGAATGACCAAGTATCACTAGCGTATGGTATCAGGCACTAGAGTGTCCTTGTCTCTCCACGCAGCGTAGAACCGCGAGGAATGGAGGAGCCTTGTCCACCATGGAAATTAGAGGAGGGTTCACGATCGTCAGCAATGAGGAACCGACTTAGGGCCCGCAACCCGGATTTGTACCGATTTATTACATATTTCCCTTAAACACGGTAAGTTTTAAAGCTCTTAAAAATATATATGTTATTCTTGAAGAAAATATCTAGACTTTGCCCGCGCCGAAACGCAAATTATATAAAATTCCCTCGATAGAAAAAAATCGCAAAGTATGCTCGAAAAATGATTATTAACACGTTTGTTTCAGTTATTTTACAAGTTAGATGTATGAAAAAATTCACAGTGTTTCTTTAAATGCTGTTTAAGATAATGCCCGCGAGATTTTTGCTCTATTTTAAACGAGTCGATTTTGTCGCTGTAAATGTTAGCGCTCTCCTCTAGCATTCGTAATTTCGTATCTCTCCATCTTCTTCTTTTCGGGCCCGGTTGCAGAGCCTCAAGGGGTGTTCAGACATCTAATATAACCGCTAGCAGGTATCTGTTGAACCGCGAGCGCTTATGTTTCGTGCCGTTCACACGGCGCAGATAAAATATTTCTTCCTATGGTAGGAGAGGGGGTCAGTTGAATTAGCGAGCGGCCACGGAGTGCGCATTTTTCGTACTGAATCTATCAACTTGACATCCGTCATCCACCGGTCTTGGCAGCTCCGTAATTAAAATGACCCCCTCTCCTGTTTTTGTCGGAGTGGGGGGCGCTTATCTGTTGGCATATCGCCTCAGGAGCGGTTACGGCGTAAGATGTGCATTGTCTGTGGTTGATGTGCGCATAAAGCGCTCAGGTGTGAACGGTCTGAAGGGATTGTATGGAGAGCGATATGTGGCGTGCTATGATCTTTTATATTTATATGCTCAATGTGAACGAGCTCTTAAGAGGGAAGCAAGCGGCGTTTTGTCCAACGTATTTTTACGAACGTATTTCAAAATTTCCTCTCCTCTGCGCTCATTGGTCGCTTTGATTATGACTTCACTTTTCAAGTATTGGTTGAAATTGTTTTGGTAAAGTTTCGCTCAACCGCGTGTAAACTGCACTAGAATTTTTTTAATATAGTTATCGACCACTTGCGTCGCGGTACGTTTTGCTTTTTTAATAAATTACTTCTTATAGAAGTCAGGACCCTCCAAAAATGGTTAAAATTGCACGGTTTCAAATTGTTTGGCTGCGGTTTATAGGCGTGCAGTCTTTGACGTGTACAGTATACAAAAGTATACAAACAAGACAAAGTATTTTTAAAAAAGCAAAACGTAGACTCTGTTGAAGAAGTCTAGATTTTCATTTCGATCCCTTTTAGACGTAATCAGACACGATTGGATCTTTGAAACATTAAATTCGACGAGTTTCGAGTAATTCTTACCCTAAAGCCAAGGTCAAACCGGCGCGTTCATTTTGCGTCCGCGGTGGCGTGCACGGTGGCGTCCTATGTGCGTGCAGAAACCGTTCACACCAAACTAGTAATGCGTGCACTATGACAACACTCTTTTGACACCAACTGAACGGCCAAATGCCTTTACGGCATTTCAAAATATAAATCATAGAAGTAGTAATTATGCTTTCAATATTCGTGAACAATATGTAAGATATTTCAATCTATAAGCCTTTGTATAGAAACTCATATAGGTATTGAATATTGTGTTAATTCATGTAGGAAACGAATAAATATAGTTTTATCATTAAAGTTTATTTTAATCCCGTACCTAACCTATCAAATGAGACGTATCATACAGCAACGGGTATTTGTGAACCTCATTTAAAATTTGTTCCGTTTCCCCCATACTTTATATTTAACAACACAGTTTTTACACATAGATAATAGCTGCGTGCAGCGTCCGAACGCAACATGCGCGATCTGATCGCCACCGCCGCGTGCAGACGCTGCACAGGACGCCGCGATCTGGCCGCGGCCGCCGCGGTTTGAACACGTCGCTACAAGTTCGTACACAACAACTGATCGCCACCGCGCACGCCACCGCGGACGCAAACTGAACGCACCGGTTTGGTCATGCCTTAAGAGGAAACACTATCGAGGTATAACCGTCCATTCTTTGCTTCAAAGCCCTCCGAGCCATTGGAGTTTGTGTGCTTTTTGGGGACTTATCAAACAGTAAGCTATCATAAACTGTACTGGCATCCGCATAACAATGAATTGATGCACATGACGTAAGGTCATTGATGTGCAACAAAAACAATGTCGGAGACAAAACCGATCCCTGTGGGACACCAGCGTTTACCGAATGCAAGGAAGAGGTGAAAGCATCAGCAACTGTCTGAATCGTCCTCTCACTTAAAAAGTGTCCGATTTGTCAAATAATATGTGTTCCGTCTAATGGCCAGTGGAAGTGAATTGCATAGCTTTGTTTCGTATCTAAAATTTATCTGGCCGAAAGTTGTTATAGCGAATTGCATAAGTAAGAGGTTGCCTTTTGGTTCTATTGTCATGAACAGTTTGGATATTGGATACGTTTTAAGATTTTCACGGCCAAAAGCATTTTCGTTATTTGTTTTTGGGGTGTTATGCCGTGTTGCGCTACCTCCTTCTTTAGCCAACGTTTCGGACATCGTTGCAGTGTCCATCATCAGGGCAGATCCGGACACACATCTACCGGATCTGCCGGATCTGCCCTGAAGATGGATACCGCAACGATGTCCGAAACGTTGGCTAAAGAAGGAGGTAGCGCAACACGGCATAACACCCCAAAAACAAATAACGAAAAAAAGTTTGGATATTGTCAAAAACAGTTGTGTTTAAAGAGGTAGGTAGGTATACTAGCATATTTTTGGCATAGCTGCCTATTGCCTAATGAACAAAGCAAATAAGATCTGAAAGGGTTAAGGCTCTGCAACCGGGCCCGAATAGAAGAAGATGGAGAGATACGAAATTACGAATGTTAGAGGAGAGCGCTAACATTTACAGCGACAAAATCGATGCGAAAATATTTAATAAAACACGACTCCTTTAAAATAGAGCAAAAATCTCGCGGGCATTATCTTAAACAGCATTTAAAGAAACACTGTGAATTTTTTCATACATATAACTTGTAAAATAACTGAAACAAACGTGTTAATAATAATTTTTGGAGCATACTTTGCGATTTTTTTCTATCGAGGGAATTTTATATAATTTGCGTTTCGGCGCGGGTAAAGTCTAGATATTATCTTCAAGAATAACATATATTTTTTTAAGAGCTTTAAAACTTACCGTGTTTAAGGGAAATATGTAATAAATCGTTAGAAATCCGGGTTGCGGGCCCTTAAGCAGGAGTCTTTCACCCTTCACCGGGGCAATACTGAATACAGTTATGGTTATTTATCTATAAAAAGAATGTTTGTATTACATTATTCGATGCCTGTCTCACTAGGGTATACCTGTGTTGAGACAGGCGTAGAGGTACATAAATGAGTATCATACAAAAGAATATTTAATTACAACATAAGAACATTTAAGGTAAGATACATACTGATTTATACAATTCAAACAGAAAGATGATTAAGATTGAGGGTTAATATCATAAAGAGAGCATTATATAGGTGAAGGAAGAGATGAATAAAGTAGTAAATCCTTTCGAATCTATATAGGTAGTTATATTATACATATAGGATTTTACTATTTTAAGTACTTTAATAAGGGCAAGGACATACGTGAGATGGTAATTCTGTCTATTTGTACTCTATTTTACAGATGTTAGCAGTAGTGTGACGTCCAATACTTATAATCCATTTCTTTATATCTTGTTTGTATTTGGTCATTGATTCAGTTTGTCTAATCGTGGCTGGAAGTGTATTGTGTAGTTTGCAAGCTATGTATTTAAAGTGTTTTTGTCCAAAGGTGGTTTTAGAAAAGGGAGTTTGGAGAAGTTCTTTATTTTTGGCTCGGGTATTGTGTATCATTTGTGTTAGTTTGTATAGGATTTTGTTGTTTTTATGTAAATAAAGTAAGATGGATTTTGCGTAGAGCTGTTTAATGTCCATAACGTTGAAAGTATTGAAGATCGTATCGGTGCTGGTAGTGAGAGGAAGTTTAAGAATTATTTTTATTATTAGTTTTTGTGCTTTAATGATGGGGTCGAGGGCATTAGAATAAGTGTTACCCCAAGCTAAAATTCCGTATTCGATGTGAGATTGGCATAGTGAGTAATACACTGTTTTTAAAAGTTGTAGGTTACGGAAATTGCGCGTTTGTTTGAAAAAGTAAATAGATTTGCGGATTATTAAAATGTCTCGGACAGAGAGGAGATTAATTTCGCAATGTATGTCGAGAATCGAGCACCTGTTTTTGTAAGTTTATCGACACTCGTGCGTCATACAAATGAATATATCAGAGTCCTACAGCCTACAGGTGACGAGACGGTGTAAACTTTCCTCCAACAGCATCCACTATACGAATATGATTCATAATTCAATTTCTCTCGACATTTTATAGTTGTTTGTCATTTCCGCAGTTTTACAAGAATTAAGTAGGTACCTTTTTTGGTGACCGGACAACTCGGAATCTATACTATATTAAAAATATAGTCTGCCAAAAAGAGTAGAAAATATAAAAACTTGAACTACTAAATTTGTAGACTGGCAACACCAATTAAACTGTCAAATATTTTTTTGAAGTGCAATGACACTGAATGTATAGAACACAGTAAACCACATTTTAAAAAACATTTTTTCTTCATGACATAAAATTGATTAAAAGGCGATTAATAAGGCGATTTGCTTTAATTTAATTTAACATAAATTTGAATTTAACAATAGATAAAAAGGAAGAATCACTAATGGTGAGTTAAGTAACACTACTTTTAGATCTGCTGAGTTAAATATATTCAGATCTAAAATTAGAGACATGATCTAAAGCCCAGGCAACGCTAGGTACTTTATCTAGTATTAAATAAATGTGAGCAATTTCTAACCTGTGCTTTATATTTTATTACATTATAGTTATTCTTCATTATGTTAACACAAAATTGCAAAGGTATAATAATAATATACCTATGCGCAATTCTAATTTTGAGATCGGTGGGTATCTATACTGCAATGAAAAAATATTTTTTCCACTATTATGCCTTTTTAATTTTTTATAAAAATGTAGGTTACACAGCTTTACTTTAACACCATGAGTTATGTGTTTAGTATTGCCATTTGAACAACAGTGGCGCCCTCATATATTTTCTACTCTTATTTGACAAACTGAAGCTATTTCGATAGTGATTCAAATTAATAAAATTTTAAATTTTTTAAACTTCAAACAATGCCTGTTCTTTATTGAATATTGTGTTAGGTACTTAAAGGAAGCTGAAAATTTTATTAAAAAAACATTAATTAATTCTTTCTTGTTTTATTTTAAACCGCTTACAATTATTAAGTATATGGGTCGTGAGTTTATGTATGTTTGTAGTATGTACAATAAATAAAAAAGTAAAGGATAATTACGTACATTTAATAAAGATGATTATTTTTTAAATTAAATAAATAATAAAAAATAATAAACATAAACTTTAAAAAATTGTATTGTGTGAAACATGCTTTATGTTTACTATTTAGTTACATCTTAGGACTATTTCGTAACAATATTTTTTCGTAACAACCTTTTCGTTACGTACATTTATTTTGAGAAATACTCATGGAACCCTTTTTTACATTCGCTCCGCACAATTTTCTTACAATTTGGGAGGCAGGAATGGGTACCGCGCATAGACATCCAAATGGATAGACAAGCAGTTACAGATGAGGGGTAAAACCAAACTATGGAGAGCGAAGAGGGGAAAGATGACTGTCATTCGTTGAACAATCAATCTGACAGTATATAGGCATCTCGCATTACAATATCACCATTTAGTTCTTAAAAGCAAAATCTGCTTTGAATGAATAGACCTTTTTACATGGGAGCGCGAATTGCTTGCCACGTTCAAAACATATTTGCTAAGGCCAAATGCTCGCCCCAAAAAGACTCGCGCCAATACACATATCAATATTTTGTTTCCGTGTTTAGTTAAAACACTTTTACAAATGTTTCATAATTTACTTACCCCTGTAACCAGCGACGAGCACATTGGAGTACCGCCCACATTCGCTATGTGTACATTGATGTTGACGACCTCCGTAGTCCAGTGGCTAAGACTCTTGACTCACATTCCGGAGGTCGCGGGTTCGAACCCGGCATGCGCAAATAAATTTTATTTGATTAATTTGTGTTATTTCACAATTAATTCATTTAAAATAATATATAGTATATTTGCGGCATGTTCCAGAGTGGAAGATACTATCAGTATCGCCCTGGTGTAAGACCACCATTCAGAATTGAAACGTTGCTTGAAAATGGCTTTAGCCGTGTTTAGTGACCAGATCTGAATAGCCAGGTACTTCCCAACCTTTCTCTTCCCCACCTCCTTCCCCTCCCCACTACCTTCAGCCTCACAACATACCCCAGTTGGGGATGCCATAGTCTCACTGGCTCCAGACGGGAGCAGTTGAGATTCTTGTGCGGTATTCACTGTAAAAAAAAAAAAAAAAAAAATTGATACGTAGATATATTGTATAGCACAAGCTGCCGTTATTTCGTTAAATGTATGGATGTCAGCTTCTCGCTGTTCACGGCAAGAATGATGACGTCACACATTTTAGATTCAAGCGAGGCTATATCCCCTCCCCATGGAGCGAGCCGGTTCCAAGGAGGAGCTACAGCCGGCGCCATGTGGAGGGGGAAATAATACATTTTTATCACTTAGGGCAGGTCCAGATATATTCATACGTCCGTGGTACCGCGGGAACCATAATGATGACCAACACCTCTCTCTGCCATAGGTCACCCTAAGTAGTTCGCTACATTTGGGGACTTAGCAGGGGTGCCCGGGTTCATGGGGTAAGGTTTGTCTAGGTCTTGGCGGCGGATGACCTGGACACACTGAACCCCAGATTCCTACCCACCCCTCTTACATGTTCCATCCCAGAACTTCATATCTGTCCTTTCCTTAAGTATTTCGTGACTTTGGTAAGACAGTGTTCTGAGAAATGAGGCGCAAAGTTTGCGAAGATCATTTCTCATTGTCTATTCACCAATTTCTGATTTTGAGGTTGAATCTTGTGTAAAGCATTTTAGTTTAATGTGTTTTAAGGCAAATATTTAAATAGAATGTACACGGTATACAGTTTGTCAAATAAGAGTAGAAAATATATGAGGGCGCCACTGTTGATCAAATGGCAATACTAAACACATAACTCATGGTGTTAAAGTAAAGCTGTGTAACCTACATTTTTATAAAAAATTACAAAGGCATATTAGTGGAAAAAATATTTTTTCATTGCAGTATAGATACCTGCCGATTTCAAAATTAGAATTGCATATAGGTATATTATTATTATACTTTTGCAATTTTGTGTTAACATAATGAAGAATAACTATAATGTAATAAAATATAAAGCACAGTTTAGAAATTGCTCACATTTATTTAATACTAGATAAAGTACCTAGCGTTGCCTGGGCTTTAGATCATGTCTCTAATTTTAGATCTGAATATATTTTACTCATTCAGATCTAAAAGTAGTGTAACTAAACTCACCATTAGTGATTCTTGCTTTCTATTTATTGTTAAATTCAAATTTATGTTAAATTAAATTAAAGCAAATCGCTTTATAAATCACCTTTTAATCAAATGTATGTCATGAAGAAAAAATGTTTTTTAAAATGTGGTTTACTGTGTTCTATACATTCAGTGTCATTGCACTTCAAAAAAATATTTGACAGTTAAATTGGTGTTGCCAGTCTACAAATTTAGTAGTTCCAGTTTTTATATTTTCTACTCTTTTTTGACAGACTATACGTACCATTTTAAAAAAAATACCTAAACGTGCAGATAAAACCATCTAGGGCAAAATAATTCATTGCATAACATTCTAACTAGATTTACCTAATGAGATTCCAAGAGGTTACGTTCTAATTATACATATATAAATTCCTTCAAAACAGATTACGAGATTTCGGCTTTGCAAACTTCGAAACCTCGGAACATGCATGTGGTAAGGCGAAGTTAGAACTAGTGACCGATTGAAGGTTCGGTTTCGGCAGAAAAATCTAGCTTCGGCATTAGTTTCGGTTTCGGCATAAAATCTGCCGGACCTTCGGCCGCACCGAAACTCTGCGTTCGTTAATTATCGCGCGTCGATCGGCTGATTTCGGGCGGGTTTTGGCGCGTCGTTCGGCGTGGCTCGTGTGTCACTCGCCATCACCGGCTGAGTTCGCCGGCCGGTCCGGCGTGATCGTGTTGTGAGTTTTTTGTAATATAAATATAATTTTTGTTTGTTTTATAGCAGATACATCAAAAAAATAAATTATTATTTTTTCACATACCTACTTCAATCGTTGTTTTTTTTTTTTATTTCATTTAGCACGTGTAATAAGAATGTTGTGGTTGTAAACTTAATTAAAATTAAAATACTCAATTAATGAGGTCCTTCCTTTATAATGTACATAAGTGTTGATTATTAACAAATTTTTGTTCTAAGAATGTTTGTTAATTTTTATAATTTTTGTTTGGTCTTTAGCAGTAATATAAAAAAAATATTATTTTTATTTCATCAATTATTGTTTTTTATTTCATTTAACACGTGTGAACTGTTTGTATAAGTAAAAAAATAAGCAAAATTTCAGTAAACAATAGATTTTTAACATGTCAAAAATAGTTTCGGTTTCGGCCGAAACTGACACAGATACCGAAGATTCGGTTTCGGTAGAAAGTCCTGTTTCGGTCGGACACTAGTTAGAACCCCATCCGAAGTGATGAACTATAATGCATATGTCACACACAGCTATAAAAGATCATTCGGCGTATCGCTCGCCGTACATTGCCAATGGGAATATATGGCGAGCGATATGCTGAATTAGGCCAAGCCAAATTAATGATCTTTTATAGCTAAGTGCATTCGCCATGCATCTTGTAAAAACGATCAACTTTCATATACAAACAAAATGGGGTGACCTGACAGTTGATCCGCCGACAGTTGGCCCCCCGAAATGATATCTTTATATATTATTATCGCCGCCCCGGGAACCTTTATTGGATAACCAAGACCTCTGCTATAGGTCACCCCAAGTGGTTCGCTACGTTTGGTTACTTAGCAGAGGTGCCCGGGTTTATAGGGTGAGGTTTGTCTGGGTCTTGGCGACGGATGCGTCTGCCCACCAACTGCATGGCAGGTCGGGAGAGAATAGTCGAAGGAGTCCCTTTGACTTCTCCTACCGTAATCCCTCAGTGAGAGGGATGGATTCATACGTCCGTTACTCTGGAACACATACCCACAGATTCCTACCCAATCCTAATACCCTTTCCCTCTCCAGAACTTTCTCTCCTTCCTTCCCTAAAAAGACCCTCCACACAGCATCCCCAAAGATGTCATAGGCACGGAGGGGAAATATTTTCCTCAGGGCCTCATGTGTGGAGCTAATGTAAAAAAGCAAAAGAAATGGTTTTGCAATCAAAGGTCACTTTTGCGAAAAAACGTTGGTTAGAAACTTGTTCAACTGAGGCGACGATTTGTAACCGGTCAAGAATTTACATTCACTGCACATTAACTTAGCTATTTTACACTGACTTGTACATTTCTAATAAAACCTTGAGACAAAAACACATTTACGTATAAATAAATATAACAACAATATAATGCCGGATATGTAAAGCAAAAAAAATAGCTCTAACGTAACAAATGAAATAAAAAATAGTACTTACCTACCTTCCTACCTAGTCGGTTCATGAATTTATTATTTGACTGGCCACCAACTCTAGGCTTGAATGACCGCCAAATAAATTCAATAAAAAAATCGAATTCTAATTTGAAAATTTTGAATGATCGCGCCGTCTCGAATAAAGAAGTAGTAGGGGGGTAGGTACCTACTCCGATCCAATACTACTTTTCGCTAAGGAATTTGAAAGGAAATTGAGGTGAACGAGTAGAAAGAAAGTTTGTATTGATTTTTTTGTCGGATTTTGCACAGTTGTTACGGTTGACGCTTTTTACAACGTGTCATACTTTCTTCGGAAGCGGATGACGAACGGTTCGCGTCATGGCGGTAAAATATAAATGAAAGGAAAAATTACAGAGAATCAGCAGAAAGGGTGCATAAAGAATGTGACATTGCAAAGAAAAGATGGCCGAAAAAAGCTGTAGACAATATTGGGACAAATATAATTCGAAAGATTTCGAAAAAATGCAAGAATCTCATAGGAATGTGTGATTCTTTTTCTTTTCTTACAAGAATGTTTTAGATGTTCAATTCGTAAATAAATTAACTGACATTTCAGACAATTCTCGATCGTTTTAATAAACTTGGATATTTATGAGAAATTCTTAAAAAATCAGTTTTAATTTAGAAAATTAAACATTATAAAAATAATTTTCTGTTAAAATATTATATTTACTAGCGAGGAACCGTTAAAAATCACGGAATATTTTAGTTTTTGTAAGATTTGTGAAGCTGAAAGTACTTTCCTCAGGATCATTGCCTTTCAAAAGACGACCAGAAATATACCTTTCGAATGTAAGCAAACTTGAAAAATTACTCTGTCAAATATTTATTTTATTTATTTAATAATATTAATTCTTCTAATTAGGACTCCTCCACTCCTGCCTCTTCTGCCAAACACTTTGCCAGTGATTATGAGTTTCTCCAAGTTGGAGTCCTCGGGTCATGGCCAACACCTCACCCGACTCGAATGGTCCAATTCCTACTGATTTATTTATGTTTTAAGTTGAAAAAAAGCATAAAAAACGTCACCAGAGACCAAAATTTCATCTACAAAAAACTCAAAATGTCAGGAATCGCAGCTGAAAGGTTGAAGTAATGCTTACAACTTACAATACACGACATCTTTTTTCAGACCGATTCCAATTAGAGTCCAAAGTCAACATTTTTCGCTTTACGCGATCGCTATTTTCATATCTACGATGGTTCATGGTATGGTTCACGTGTTGTTTGCAGAGATGACAATTGAAATCGTAGATATGAAAATAGAGATGAAAATAGGAATCGCGTAAAGCAAAAAATGTTGACTTTGGTCTCAGCTAATTGGAATCGGGCTGAAAAAATATGTCGTGTATTGTAGGCACTAATAAGTATGTCTACACCCTGTATATATATATATATATATAGACGCATGGTCACGTGGAACCAAAGGATTCTATACCCGAAATATTAATAGTGATTTTTTTCAATGTTGGTTCAAAATTACGTAAAAACTGTATTTTCCAAAAATATATTATGTGTACAACTAAAGACATAACAAAACTTATCTTATACACAGTCATTGTTTCATTGAATGTAGAACGAGCATATGGTAAAACACACACTTTCTTTTGATCTAAATAATTTATCAAAATATATTATAAGAGAAAATGCACTACAATAATGTGCGTGCCCCTAAAACTCAGAAACGAGTCCCGTTACAATCAAGGGAGTTATATGGTGTGGTAGCCCTCTCCCCCCCATCCATGAAGAAGCTTTCCGTTTAAAACTGAAGGGCGTACTTTTGAAAATATAAGGGCTGGAAGTTTCGTCCTCTAGAAATTTCTAGAGTAGTCCAGAACCGTCGAGAGTATTCGAAAGCATTCCACAACATTCAAGAAAATCCCGGAAAATTCTGGAAATTTGTGGAATTTTCGGGAATAGTCTGGAACGTTCGGGAACATCCGAGTACATCCCAGATCATTGTGGAACATTCCAGAACACTCTCGAATGTTCTAGAATGTTTTGCAACATTGTGGACAAGTTCAATCTCTCATCAACTCCCTGAGCGAAGCTGGATACCCCACCTATTAAAAATATATGCAGGTTGTACAGTTTTTTTATGTGAATACCGCACAAGATTCCCAACCGCATCCAAACGTCTGGAGCCAGTGAGACAATGGCATCCCACAATTGAGTATGTTACGAGACTAAAATAATTCTGTAACTAACTACCACACACACGCACCAATTCCTCGATTACACACACTAGGGAACAAATTCACCTCAAATATCGATGTATTCAATACAAGTTTACCGTTATTCAAGAAATATCTGAACAATATTTTTATGTAGAATATTTTGATATCTAAGGAGCATCACATAGGGTCTATTGCATATATTTATCTATATTAATCTTCATGTAAAAACTTATTAGCGTTTTCTTTTTATGTGTCTTGCATTTTGTCATGTATTATTCATCACATTTAACAGTCACCTGCAAATTTTGTAATTACTAACATACCTACTACTTTATTTCTATGCCATTTACAACTTAGAAACTTTCTCTTTTATTGCAATGCACTATCTTTCCTTAAATTTATCTGTATACCTACCTTTCATATAATGTTTACTAATCATATTTTTATAGTTTATCTATTTAAAAAAAAAGGCTCTGTATTATAAACTTGTCATGTAAAAGCCCATCAGGGCGTTGAAAATTAATAAATAAAGGTAAGAGGGGAGGGGAAGGAGATGGGGGAGAGGAAATACCCGGCTATTCAGATCTAGTCACCAAACTTATTTCAATTCTGAATGGTGGTCTTACACCAGGGCGATACTGAGAGTATCTCCCACTCCGAAGCGAGCCGCAAATATACCTTAGATTAATTTAAATGATTTAATTGGGAAATAACACAATCAATTAAATAAAAGCGCGCCGGGATTTGATACCGCGACCTCCTGATCGCCAGTCGAGAGCCTTACTCCCAGATCACGGAGCCCACCAAAGTTGTACTTAACGGACTAAATAAAATAAATTGACAAATTTTCACGTTAAAAATGTTTCAAAACTTTCCAAAATATTGTATAATATCATGACTGAAAAATCCGACCAAAATCGTGGGAAATGTCAAAAACGCAATGCACGAAAATTGACGAAAATGCACACAAATAACTAAATAACAGATATTGTTGAAATATATCACTTTCTTAATTGGGTTTTTGTAAGAACAAATTAAAACTTAAATAAAAATATTTTTTATTGGTTAGGCCCTTTCTACACTCGTCCCTCGGGACCGGCGCGCGGGGTCAACGCCCCCTCCCCCCTCTCCCCCCACCTTCCCCAGCGGCACACCGGCTCCGTTATGTTGTAATAATAATAAAAAGGAAGAATATTATGCGCGCGGAGCAACCAGCAACCAGCAACCAGCCAACCAGCCACCCAGCCGACGAACCAACTTGCATGAACGTACTGCGAGCGACAGCGAATGTCGTTATAAACGTTTTAGACTTGACGATCACGTTTTTTTTCTTTCTGTTTCAAACGTCTTTTCATAATAAGGTTTCGAGATGAAAAAGGGACGTGTTAACATTTCCATACCGATTTTCGTACAGTTAAGCTTCCTCTACCCAAATTTCTGGTTCCATGCCAACTCAGAATGAAACCAACTCAGAAACACCTCAGAAAGGTAATTAAAAGCTATGAAAAATAAATTTAAAATAGCAGGTAACCCTTACCTAACTTAACCTATTTAACCAATTTTTAATATTTTTTATCGCTTCTATCTTTTAAAGCTCTGCAACCGGGCCCGAAAAGAAGAAGATGGAGAGATACGAAATTACGAATGTTAGAGGAGAGCGCTAACATTTTTAGCGACAAAATCGATGCGAAAATTGCGAAAATGTTTAATAAAACACGCCTCGTTTAAAATAAAGCAAAAATCTCGCGTAAAAAATAAACAGCATTTAAAGAAACACCGTGATTTTTTTCATACATATAACTTGTAAAATAACTGAAACAAACGTGTTAATAATAATTTTTGGAGCATACTTTGCGATTTTTTTCTATCGAGGGAATTTTATATAATTTGCGTTTCGGCGCGGGCAAAGTCTAGATATTATCTTCAAGAATAACATATATTTTTTAAGAGCTTTAAAACTTACCGTGTTTAAGGAAAATATGTAATAAATCGATACAGATCCGGGTTGCGGACCCTTAAACATTTGCAGTTTTTAAACTCTTAAAAAATATATGTTATTTTTGAAGATAATATCTAGACATTCTCTACGCCGAAAAGCTAATTATATAAAATTCCCTCGATAGAAAAAAATCGCAAAGTTATACTACGAAAATTATTATAAACACGTTTGATTCAGATACGTTTTAAGATTTTCACGGCCAAAAGCATTGCCAAGTTGCATTGCAACCTGCAACGATGTCCAAAACGTTGGCTAAAGGAGGTAGCGCAACACGGCATAACACCCCAAAAACAAATAACGAAAAAGTTCGATTCAGTTATTTTACAAGTTATATGTATGAAAAATTTCAGTGTTTCTTTAAATGCTGTTTTAGACAGCCCCCAAGAAATTTTTGCTCTATTCAATTCTATTTTTCTTATTCTATTCTTCAATTTTATCGTTTTAAATATTAGCGCGCTCTTTCCAACATTCGTAATTACATATTTCTCCATCTTCTTCTTTTTGAGGGGGGTTACGGCGCCTAAAGTAAGCGGTAGTAAGCGCTCAAAAAGAAAAAGAAGGAAATGTTCCAAAATCTAGATAAAATAATTTTTCCGAAGTGTATATTAGAAAATAATAAATTTGGTTTCTAAATATTTCAATTTTGGTATTGAAAACGTACCTAAATTGGCTTAAAAAATTCATACCTGCGGTTTCCCCGAAAAAGTACGTAAAATAAAACTGATTTTAAATTTTAAATATAGATTTATTTTCTTAATAAAATTTGTAATAAAACTGTCACTTCACTTTTAATCATATTCATAAAATTTTATTCTAAAATTAAATGTTAAACTTTGTTGTTTTGGTTGGGGGTACAAAAAGAATTATCTTATTGTAAGATAATCGGGTTTGTAAAATATCTGAACAACATCTAGCTTGCAATCCACGAGGCAATGAGAAGCATTAAGAGGGCATTACCAGAGAAAGCCGGAAATACGTCATTTTCAAAAAAGTTTTTAGACGTATTAAAATGACTCTTTTCCACAAAAAAATATAAATGGATTTCGAAAGATTGTTCTTTTATGTAGCATTCGTATGTAATAAATTTTTAGAATTTTTTTAAATTTTTAGTATAATAAGGTTATTCCATAGGTCGTTGGCAGATTTGTTAAATTTTCAAAAAAGTTTTTGTATTATACCACACCCATTTCAAATAATGTAATCATGCAGTAAAATAAATCAATACATTATCTAGCAGAGTTATGTATTAGAATTTTAATTTTAGTTTAAATAAAATCATTAAAAAATATGTACGTACATGTGTTTCTTGACGAAAATTGGTCCATTTGTGTATTTATTTGCGCACTTACAAACTAATATATTTCAGATTTTTTTAACATTCTTATTAAATTTAGACATTATTGAAAAATGATAAATACTTATAATCAAAAAATAACTACAAAAAGTACACTATTTTAATAGTTTTATCATCACGCCTTTCAGCATTTTTGGATGAAGGTATAAATTAAAGCTAATTTGGATTGAAATAAATTCGATATTGAGTTATAATTTAAAAAAGCTGGTATGGAGAATAATTAATCTTTCTCATTGTAACCGCCCTGCACGATCGTCAGAACAACTTTCGACGAAATGTGGATTTTCGTCCGCTGGCTGGTTAAACGCTCTTAATTCTTTCGCTTTCTAACACAAAAGAAATCACAAATGTCAAAATCACAAGTCAAAATAAAGTCGGGTCCAAAGCTCGTCATTTATCTTGATAAAATCATTGACAGTCCCACAACAAATCAATGATTTTATCGAGTTTGTCAATGTTTTGAGTTTAGTTGTGCTTCCCGTGTTCGACGGAAAACATTTCCTAAACACTACATCCCGGGTGGAGCGGGAAGGCAGGCGGGGGCCGGCGGGGGGGGGATTCATTTTTTGACAGGAGCCGCGCGGTGTGGTCATATTTATGGAAGAACAAACCGAACGGCTTTTTGAGGTTACGTGTTATGTGTAATGAGCGAGCTTAAATAATCACGAGTTTAAAATATTATTACACTTACGTATAATATTATAATAAATATATTTGTATAATAACAAATATTAATATAATTATTCGGTATCGAGAAATTATATTAATATTTGCGTGTATACTCCGCGCGGGAACGTGGATGCGTAACATGTTTTTGTACAGTGCCCTTAAAATGATTTTACACAAAAACGTAAATTTCATAAACAGCCATACATTGTTATTATTTACTTTATTATTATGTTATGTATTACTTGTCAAATTGTGTTGACCATGCCAACTTGAATTATCAGGAAAGATTTCTGACTAATATCGATTATGGCACGACCTAAAGTTACTAGAATTTAGAGCGCGTTAATATTTACGTCAAAAACAGAATAATTATAAATATTTGATACTTATTATATTATAATTTTATTATCGAATATTTTAATTGTTATATTATATTTAGGTATAATAATATTTTAAACTCGTGATTATGCCCGCTCATTGCACATAACCACAAAAGGCGGCCGTTCCGTTAATTCTCCCCACACGACCGCATTGCGCGGCATCTGTCAAAAAATGAATCCCCCACCCCCGCCTGCCTTCCCGCTTCACCCGGGATGGAGTGTTTAGGAAATGTTTTCCGTCGAACACGGGAAGCACAACTAAACTCGAAACATTGACAAACTTGATAAAATCATTGACTTGTTGTGGGACTGTCAACGATTTTATCAAGACAAATGACGAGCTTTGGACCCAACTTAACAGGAAGAGAGATATCTAACTTTTAATAATGCACGGTCGCTCTAGGACAATTTGTACCTCCCGTTATTAAACCGTTATGATGTTATGATGTTTTGGGACAATTTGGGTATCCTGTGATTAAGGGCCCGCAACCCGAATTTCTACCGTATTCTTACATATCTCCCTTAAACACAGTAAGTTTTAAAGCTCTTAAAAAAATATATGTTATTCTGGAAGATAATATCTAGACATTGCCCGCGCCGAAACGCAAATCATATATATTTATATAGAACACTCGAGTTCTTAACATTTAATCTTTATTATTAATTTTTTTATTTCAAAATTTGAATTTTCATTTGTATTTCTACTTTTCTTTAAAATAAGATCATTTTTTCTCTTTATTTTTCACTTACTTTTAAATATTTCATAATTTTTATTTAGTATATTTAATCATCTGTTTTAATAAAATAGTATTTATATTAATTTAAATAAATATTAAATATACGACCACCATAACACGGGCATGAGCCCAGTGTGGTAGCCAAAAAAAATATGAAATAAAAATATCTGTAACTAATAAAAAAATATGAAATAAAAAAAATATATATGTATACATATATGCTCCAAAAATTATTATAAACACGTTTGTTTCAGTTATTTTACAAGTTATATATATGAAAAAATTCACAGTGTTTTTTTAAATGATGTTTAAGACAATGCCCGCGAAATTTTTGCTCTGTTTTAAACGAGTCGTGTTTTATTAAACATTTTCGCAATTTTCGCATCGATTTTGTCGTTGTAAATAAATGTTAGCGCTCTCCTCTAACATTCGTAATTTCGTATCTCTCCATCTTCTTCTTTACGAGCCCGGTTACGGAGCCTTAACACCAGCCGCCTGTTTTGATTTATTCAAGAAAAAAACATCGCCCAAAAGCGTATTTTATTTTGCGAAGCTCAGGTTCAGTTTAACAATAGAGAACTCCAGTACAATTTTTTAATTTTTTTTAATGAATAATCCAACTTAAATAACTGCATTTTATTTTTATTTTTAGAGTTAGTTTTAGTAATAAAGACCCCCCGAAAACCACCGTATGTATGGTGAATCGTGTAACACATCACCATTGAAAAATTACTATAGGATCGGGCAATCAGAGTTTTTAAAAAATTATTAAAAAGTTCATTTTTAATCGGGTCGTAAAAACACACTGTCAAGTTGGCATTATTGAAATGTTTAGCGGTGACGTCACTGTTCGTCGTGTCGTAATGTCATCAGTCATCAATGACACAAGCCACCGTATTAATTTATTCGTTTATTTACATACTGTTTATAGAGATTTAGTTGATGGGTTTATTGAAACATTATTTAGGCCTAAATAGTGTAGTTTATGCCTAAATGAGCATAGTTCCAAGTCGACATGGCTTTAGCTGTGAGCTGTGAGCTGTGAACCTACACAGAGCAACAGGCTGTAAAGTGTGGACTGTGGTGGTAGGTAGTGAAGTTAGACGGTTCTGGTAGCTGGTAACAGTGGAGACTTGAGACCCTTCACCCGCACCGAAGGAGAATAAATAATGAAAGTATGTGGTTGTGTAGAGTGGGGTAACCAACTAGCCTTAGTTCTGCTGTACTTTATAAATCACTGCAGCAAGCAACTATGGAAAGAAGCGACTAGCAGTCCACAATGTAGTGCTGGTACCTACCCTGATGTATGGCAGTGAGGCATGGAACTGGCAGAGGAAGGATGAAAGTAGACTCAATGCTGTAGAAATGAGATTCCTGATGCGTATGTGGGATAAAACCATGTATGATCGTGTGAGAATTGTGGAGATACGAAAAGAATGCAAGGCTGATGTAAGCGTAATAAGTAAAATTAAGAAAAGGACGCTTAGATGGTTTGGGTATGAAGAGCGAATGAATGAAGAAAGGAATGTAAAGAGAATATAATGACGAAAATGTGAATGGTAGAGTAGTCGGGGACGCTCGAGGGATACATGGCACGATCGAGTGATTCAGATAGTTAAGTCGGTATGAGAAGTATGAGACGATGTACGAATGTGAATGAGGCAAGGAGTGTGTGCCAAGAGTGAGTTGTTTGGCGGTCCGTGCTCTATGCCTACCCCTTCGGGGAAACAGCATGATGGTTAGTTGGTTAGGTAGCAAGTTGTACTAATTTTACATTTTTAAAAGTGTTCTCATGGGCTGGTTCACCAGTTATCTGGGGCCAGTGGAATTATGCATCATTTTAACTATTTCTATTCAGAATTTTGGAACCTTTTGTACGATAACCAATACCCTTGCCACAGGTCACCCCTCGTTTCGTCACGCTTCATTTGGTAACAGGGGGGGTGCCCGGGTTCATGGGTGAGGTTTGTAATAGCCCCTCCAGACTCACGGCGAGAAGCCTTGAGAACACCCGAGAAGCGTGAATGTGATGAGTTTCTCGCATTCTCTTTCTCAGGCTCGCCTGGGCTCGCCTGTTCTCGGATCACTGTCGGTAAATTTGGCCGCTTCAAAGGATTTCTCCGGCGAGAAGCGAGAAGACTACTACACTCACGTTTTGTCTCAGTGTTGTATAGTGAGCGGTTGAGAGTAGACGTGCGTTATATGTTTGTTGTTTCGAAAATTTTGTTTCCTTGTGTTAAAAATGTGGAACAATCAACAAGAGTTGCAATTTATCGCACAGAGCCAAACCTGCAGCATTTTGAATATCGTCTGTAATGTCGTCCATACCGGATGGGAAACAGATCATGAGTGAGAAAAATGAGAGTGTGGATAAGTGCTTGTTCTCGCTGTGAGTCTGGAATCAGCATAAAGGTTTTGGCGGCGGATGAGTCTACCCACCAAATGCGTGGCATTTTGGATTGGGAGAGTTGGGTTGAGGGAGAACTTTTAACGTCAATGGGGCTTTGGCAGCGAGAGGGCCAGATTTCTACCTAACCCTCATTTTCCTTCCTAGAACCCACTCTCCCCCCTTTCCTCAAAAGACCATCCACACAGTATCTCCAAAGACGACACAAGCCCGCCCTGAGGGAATTATGAATTATGAATTGACGCCTGTCCCACAAGGATATATATATATATACCTGTGTCGAGACAGGCGATATATAAAAATATAATCATCGAGTACCGGGCGCTGGGTAAGTTTTGGTCCGATTGGCCTCGATTCGCAGTTATGCAAGCAATAGCAATAGGTAATCGGCGAACCGATTTCATAATACCGCCGTAACAAGTCAGAACGGCCGACGCCGCGCCGCCGCCGGTGCGGTTGCTACTCGGCCATCGGCAAACAATTCTTCAGGAACATTTATTTATTTATTTACGGACAAATAGTCCAATTAACAATATAACAATAACACGAATAGAAAAAAAGAAAGATCACAATGAAAGGAGATTACATATAGATGAAGAGCATTGACTAAATACATATAATATAAAAGTACATAGAGAAGATAACTATAAGTAGCTTGAAGATGGATTTAAAAGACTTTAAAAAACCACATTGCGTAACGACTGCCGAAAGTCATTTAGGCTTACACCAAAAAAATCAATGCTTGGATTTGCGTTGACAAGTCTCGACATTCTGGATAAAGGAGAATGATATCCATAATTAGTAGAATGTTGATTGAGGAACAGCAATTCATTATTTCGGAGTCTACGGGAAGGAATGTTGAACTGGATGAGTTGTAACAAAGCAGGTGTGTCAGTAATACTGTTGATAATTTTGAAAATGAATATTAGATCAGAGTCCTTTCTACGTTTTTCTAAAGAGGAAATATTTAAAGTTTGTTCAATTTAATCATACGAGTATTCTCCTCTTTCAAGTCCTAACCTCCAAGCAATTCCTCGTAGGAAGCGATGTTGTACAGATTCGATGTAACAAATGTGGATAGCATAAAAAGGAGACCAAATGACACTAGCATATTCAAGGTGAGGGCGGACCAGCGAACAGTAAAGAGTTTTAAGTGTATTTATTTGTTTAAAGTCAGAGGTAATTCTATGTATGAAGCCGAGTAGTTTAAGTGATTTGTTTACGATGTTATTAATGTGATCCCGGAAAGAAAGTTTACAATCCAGAGTGACCCCAAGGTCCTTGATAGATGTGACAGTAGAGAGACAAACATTATTTAGTTTATAATCAAACTGAATAGGTTTTTTGGTTCTATAAAAGGACAAAATTTTGCATTTATCAACATTAAGTTCCATGCAGTTAATTTTGCACCAATCATTAAATGAATCAATATCAATATTACATTACATTCGGTTCTGCAAATTGCAGACTGCACACTCTGAGGAACGTTTTATTGGACATCGCGTCTGGCTCCCATGGATTCAATTTGAATGCGTTTAGAGTTTAGATGGAAGTGAAATCATTAAATGTAATCACGTAATCATCAATATATCCTACTAATATTATAAAGGCGAAAATTTGTATGGATGTATGTTTGTTACTCTTTCACGCGAAAACTGATGAATGGATTTTAATGAAACTTTACAAAAATATAGCTCATACATCAGAATAGGCTATAGCTTAGAGCTCTGGCATTATGAAATTTATATACAAAAATTGCAATAGGTGGCACGCGAGCTGTTTGAAAAATGAATGTAACGGGTATGGAGGGGCGGTGAGGGGGGATAGGATGTGGTGGCAGGGCGGAGGGGGGAGGGGCAATGGGGGAGGGCGGAGGGTGGTGGGGTAGGTGAGTGGTGAGGGGGGATTAGGGGGTGGTGGTGGGGAGAGGGGGCGACAGGGGGCGGGGGAGAGGAGGAGGAGGGGGGGATTGGAGTGAGGATAGGTAATCTGGAGGAGGCGCTGTGGGTACCCCCCTAATACTATGCGAGTGAAGCCGGGGGCAAAAGCTAGTTATATATAAAAGAAAGTCCAAAAAAACGTTCGGCTCACAAAAACTCAGAAACGAGCCCCGGTAGCGTATTTACAATCCCTACCGCGTTTCAGTCGCTTTAAATTTTCGTTATCAAAATTTAAATATTTAGAAATAAAATTATTAATTTCTAATATACACATTGGAAACATTATTTTATCCAGATTTAAAAAAAAATTTTGTTTATGCAAAATGATCAAAAATTATCAATATAGAGGTATATTTACAATATATGGGAATAATATTAAAATTTAATATTTAGAAATAAAATTAATAATTTCTAATATACACATCAGAAAGATTATTTTATCTAGATTTTAGAACAATTTTTTTTGCAATGTGTTAAAAAATAACCAATACAGAGGTATATTTAAAATGTAAACTGTCGTTACCGCGACTGAATCGGTATAGGTTTTGTAAATACGCGCCCCGGTACGACTAAGGGAGTTACATGGTGTGGTAGATCTCTAGCCCCCCTCTAGGGGTGACATAATATATGACATTGGGGTGAAATATGACCATGGGGTGGCCTACGACCTTTGGGTGACCTACGACCTTGGGGTAACCTGCGACCTTGGGGTGACCATCCAAGCGTGCGCAAAGGCCCGACCGTTCGCCTCGCCATTGATCACCGTTCGCATCGATTACCGTTCGCATCACACTTTTCGTAACAACCACCACTTTTCGTAACGCATTCACCAGCTTACCCCCCAAGTCGAGCGTGCGTAAAGAAATTTTGCTTCAATAAAACATTTAGTGAGGTTTTTTTGATAAAACAGGCGGTTTGAATAACAGGCGTTTTACCAAACCCTTGCTGTCATTTTCGCTGTCACTGATGCTGCGTTCGTCACACTGACCCCCCCGGATTCCTACCCACCTCTCATACTTTTAATTTCCAAGAATTCCATCCTTTCCTAAAAAATACCCTCCACACAGCATCCCCAAAGACGACATAGGCCCCGAAGGGAATTATTTATCAGGGCCAACTGAGTGGAGCTAATTTAAAAAATATATAAAAAAATCTTAAGAAAGTTTGAAAAAATAATAAATAATATAATCTTTGAAATAAAATTACTTCTTTGGACAAATTGTATAATTTCTTAACCCCTCAAAACTCGACCATATTTTTTCAAAGGGTAAAAATACTTTACTGCTTTTTTTTACATGAATACCGCACTAGAGTCCCAACTGCTCCTGTCTGGAGCCAGTGGGACTATGGCATCCCCAATTGGGGTATGTTGTGAGGCTGAAGGTAGTGGGGAGGGGAAGGAGATAGGGAAGAGGAAGGTGGGGAAGTACCTGGCTATTCAGACCTTGTCACCAAACACGGCTAAAGCCATTTCAAGCAACGTTTCAATTCTAAATGGTGGTCTTACACCAGGGCGATACTGCGAGTATCTTCCACTATGGAACGCAAATATACCATATTTTATTTTAAACTAGCTGGTTCCCGGCATGCGTTGCTATGCCACTTAATAAAGAAATTGTTTCTCCCTACGTGTCCTTTCCCATTTGTCCCGTTCCCCTTCCGCCTCCCCTTCCCCTCTCACGTTTCCACTCCACCTCCTCAACCTTCCCTCTCCCCACTCCACTTCCTCTTTAACCCGTCCCACGAACCCCTCTCCCAAGTACCCCCTCTCCCTTCCCCCCGCCCGTTCCCGCATTCCATACATTCAGTCCCGATACATTTAGTTTTAAAACAGCAGGCGTGCCACCTATTGCTTTTTTTATACAAATTTCATAATGCCAGAGTTCACCAATAGTTTTATACAAACCTTGTCCTGACAATAACGAACACAATAATAAAAGAATTATCCAATTTGGTGCAGTCGTTCGGAAGTTATGCGCGTACATACATTTCGGGGTTCATTTTTATTTATAGAGAAGATGAATAAATTGTGAAATAACACAAATTAATCAAATAAAATTTGTTTGCCACACCAGGATTCAAGTGCGAGTGCGAGTCAAGAGACTTACCGCTGGACTACTCCGGCCGTAGTAAAATCCAATTAAATTGAATATTTCCGAATATATCCGAAAACTAAAAACTGTTTTTGCATACAAACATAAAAATGGCTAACTTTACGTTTTTTTTATAAGTAAAATTACTGATAATGAAAACAAAACACACACACACACATTTTATTAGACAAATGTATTATAAACTTTATTATCGACTCACTTTTTTGTGGTTTCATGTAAAAATAATTAATAAAAAATTCCCAAAGCTTCGTAAATGTTTTACAAATTTCGGTCGGAACTTTCGGTCGGTTTCATAAATTAATTATTTTGTCGTTAACTTTCATAATTGAATAAAATGCGTCGTGTTTTCTCTTTCTAACACCGTTTAGATCATACTTCTAACAATGCTAGTAAGGGAGCCACAACGATTTCTATGAGACCTATATGTTCCGAAAAGCGAACAAATTAGCCTGAGGGGTTAAAAAAATGATACATGTATAAAACAAGGGTGTAATTCACACGCACTCAGAAAACTAAAATAGATAAGAGTGGGGAGGCTACGAAGCACCGCTCAAAGCCGCGGAGACCGATTATACTATCTCATTCGCTCAGGCTAAATCCTGTAGATATATGTATTTGTGTCTTTTTAGTGTCGCTATTTTTCGTTTCATCGAGTATCAAATCACAACGGAGCTAAAGAAATTTTCACTTCAATATATGTACATAATACGGTATAAAATTAAGTAGATAGGTATATAAGTACCTACTTACAAATTTTATGATTTTAGAGGAAATTATTTCTCCCTGCGTGTCCTTACCCATTCGTCCCGTTCCCCTCCCTCTCCCGCATCCCCTTACCCTCACGCGTTCCCACTCTGCCTTCACCGCCTTCCCTCTCCCCACTCCTCTCTCTCGCTTACCCCGTCCGAGTTCCCCTCCCCCCTCTAGCATTCCATACATTCAATCCCGGTAATTCAGTTTTCAAACAGCTCGCGTGCCACCTATTGCAACTTTTTTAATACAAATTTCATATTATATATAGAAACCATTGCGGGTATGCATGCACACATCAAATCCCCAAAATTTCATCGCAATCGGATGAATGGTTTAGCAACCTACATACCTACTCATTTAAATATATATTTTGATTTTTATATGTATATTATACTATAGATATACTTATCTACTTTTGTGGAAGCGATTTCCACTAACTATTCAAAGATCTGCTAGCAATAGTAATAACAGAGCAGGACAGAAAACAATTTGTATTTTATGTTATGTCCCGTCCCCCTTTCGCATCGAATCCCCGAGTCAAAATCGGGCAATGAACCCGCGGCCCGTCTGTCTGCCCCGGGCCCCGGGCATTTCGCCACCAATACGGAATACACACGTTATTATAGAGTATAATTCACATTCATAAAGAAATGAGAATAGTAAAGGTCCGTCCACACTTTATAGATGATAATACAGAAAATTAATTCGGATTATGCGTGTGTACTAGCGTTATTATTATTTTACAAGTGTTGATTGTACTCGGTTTGGGTTATGCGGAAAGAAGCCAAGCCACAGATCGAAAAAATAATAAATCAAGGGATTTTATTTGATACAAACTAAATTGAAGTTTTTGAAAATGTAGTGACGCTAATTATGAAAAATGATCTATCAAATGAGAAAAATAATATTTATTTATCTCTACATAATATTATAAATTAAAGTCCTCCACCGTGTCTGTCTAAACTCAAAAACTACTGAACGGATTTTCATGCGGTTTTCACCAATAGATATTCACGTGGAAGGTTTAGGTATATAATTTGTCAAGGTTTTGTGTAAATTGGTAGAAATATATAACATAATGTGGTGGACGAGCGCACTGGCAGCGGCGGGCGGTGTGGATTTGATTTGTATGGAAATCTACAGTTTGATGAAATTTTGCACATGAAACCTTCAAAACAAGAGGAAAAATATAATATTAAGTACTGGTATTTTACCCCAAATATTCAGTAAACATTCTTTGAGGCTTCACCGACTGGTTGGCTAAGGGACACGGAAGCTAAGTGTGGTTTATGATCAGACCGAATGCCATTCACATTTTTTGTTGGTACTTGCCAATTGATTTGAAATTTATTGTATTTTTTTATGTTCTCTATTTTACACAGGTGCTTGCAAGCTTTTTTTACACGATGAGATGTCGCCTCATAGAGCCTCAGGAATGAGTTTTTTCTTTTGCCTTGTTTAATTCATATTTGTGTTTTAAGTAACCTATTATTTGCATTTTGTTTTCCTGTTAAGCACTTGCATACTGCTTACTAACAACGAATGCAGGGACTCTGGAGGTATAGAATCGTTCAAAATAAATAAAACTTCGTTTAACAAAAAAAAATTGCAATCTTGCGAGAGCCTTGAAGGAGGAACCATCTGTTACTTATACCAGAGCGGATAAGTGGTGGATAACCTCCAAAGCCCTGGATGCAATTAGTTATCTTTTATAGTAATTAAGATGAATCAAAAGGATTTTATCTAAATAGTATTTGTATAGTCTGTCAATTAAGAGTAGAATATATTTAAAACGGAACTACGAAATTTGTAGGCTGGCAACACTTAAACTGTCAAATATTATTTTACAGCGCAGTGACCATGAAGATGGGAACACTGTAAATCACATTTTAAAAAACATTTTTTGGTTCTAAAAGAAAAAAAAGAAAATCGAAGAAGCACTGTTGTTAAGGCGATCCACTAGTTCACTACTGTGCCGTGGACAGTAGTTCTTCGGTGGACGCCATAGGGGTCACTTTGAATAACCGAATTCGTCGACTAGCGGCCGTATTGTAAAATATCAACGCGAAAATGCATATTTTATTTTATTTTGGGAAGATTGGGTGTAAATATCAACTTTTTTTTGCGATTATTATAAAATAAACTGAATTTGCCACAGTACACAATAAAACCATATCCGAAAAGGGGTTTATAAATAGGAGAGTTTGGACTTGAAAGTGTGTTTTTTAGACCTTATACTTTATTTTTTTATAGGCTTATTAAAAAACTTATAAAAAAAATTACCGATATTTTTAAGGGCCAAGGTATGTTCTACATGCAGTATTTAATTGAAGCATCTAAAATACTTCTAAGCGATCAAATTTTCAAAACAAAAACATATGATTTTGCACTATTTACTATGACTTCATCTTAAGGTACATGGGTAGTTTTTCTTATTAACCTGTTCAAAGTTGTCTCCAACAATTAGTGGAGATTCAACAGAATAACCAATATTTTTATTTTATAATTGTGCACTTTAAAATCTACTATACTAAAGACGTAACGAACGTGTGCGTTTAAAAAAAATGTTTATAATTTTGTAGTAAAAATTACGTTAGAGTTGTAACTACTCCTCGTGATAGAAGAAGCGTATTCGACCATTCTGGCGCTTCATTTTTAATTAATTCTGAAGAACGTGTTACAAATATTTAAAAAGTGTCTCCATGTTGTCCTCCCGTAGTTATTAATTCATCGTTTAGAAAAATAAAATCTGGTGTTTACCGCTAACTTTATTGTTGAAAAACGGGTTATAAAGTTTTGAAATCGTTGTACGTAAAGTATATTAATAGTAAGGTACTGATTTTTTTTTTTTTTTTACATGAGCTCCACACAGGAGGCCCTGAGGAAAATAATTTCCCTGAGGGCCTATGTCATCTTTGGGGATGCTGTGTGGAGGGTTTTTTAGGAAAGGAAGGAGAAGAGAGTTAACTAACTAACTAACTAACTATCACGCCGTTTCTCCGCAGGGGTAGGCAGAGAGGACGGACCGCCAAACAACTCGGTCTTGGCACACACTCTTTGCCTCACTCACATTCATACATCGTCTCATACATACTCTTCTATTATTCTGACTTTTGACATGGCCCGACTCAAGTATCTGATTCACTTGATCGTGCCATGTCTTCCTCGGGCGTCCCCGACTTCTTCTACCATTCACATTTGCATCATATATTATTTTTACGCTACTTTCTTCGCTCATTCGCTCTACGTGACCAAACCATCTGAGGGTCCCTTTCTTAATATTAGAGGAGAGTTCTGGGATGGAAAGGGGTTTAAGGGGTGGGTAGGAATCTGGGGTTCAGTATGTCCTGGTCATCCGCCTCCAAGACCTATACAAACCTCACCCCATGAATCCGGGTACCCCTGCTAAATCACCAAACGTAGCGAACCACTTGGGGTGACTTATGACAGAGGTGTTGGTTATCCAATAAATTAATCTAAAAATGATTAAAATGTGAGTTTTGCAAACAAAAATTATTAGGATTGTGTACCGCCTTGCAAAGGTATAATATATGTACTTCTAATTTTGAGATCAGTGGGATCATTTTGAGAACAGCCGAGCTGTTGAACGCTTCGTAGAAACGACCGTTCTCATATGATGTATGTCAACTGTGTACAAACGTTGGGCGCGCGTTTGGCGTGTTTGTCTGAAACTCTTGCAAACGCTTCTATTCGCAGTATTTTAAGAGGGCATTACCAGAGAAAGCCGGAAATACGTCATTTTCAAAAGAGTTTTAGACGTATTGACTCTTTTCCACAAAAAATTATAAATGGATTTCGAAAGATTGTTCTTTTATCTAGCATAGTTATGTAATAAATTTTTAGATTTTTTTTTAATTTTTAGTAAAATAAGGTTATTCCATAGGTCGTTGGCAGATTTGTTAAATTTTCAAAAAAGTTTTTGTATTATACCACACCCATTTCAAATAATGTAATCATGCAGTAAAATAAATCAATACATTATCTAGCAAAGTTATGTATTAGAATTTTAATTTTAGTTTCAATAAAATCATTAAAAAATATATACGTACATGTGTTTCTTGACGAAAATTGGTCCATTTGTGTATTTATTTGCGCACTTACAAACTAATATATTTCAGATTTTTTTAACATTTTTATTAAATTTAGACATTATTGAAAAATGATAAATACTTATAATCAAAAAATAACTACAAAAAGTACACTATTTTAATAGTTTTATCATCACGCCTTTCAGCATTTTTGGATGAAGGTATAAATTAAAGCTAATTTGGATTGAAATAAATTCGATATTGAGTTATAATTTAAAAAAGCTGGTACGGAGAATAATCAATCTTTCTCATTGTAACCGCCCTGCACGATCGGAAGAACAACTTTCGACGAAATGTGGAATTTCGTCCGCTGGCTGGTTAAACGCTCTTAAGGAATTTATAATAATCCTAGTCGATAAATTTTAAAACCAAAAACCCATGATTTTGCAATAGCACAAATAAAAATCGGTACGTATTATTAAATACAGGGACAGTATAGTCTGTCAAAAAAGAGTAGAAAATATAAAAACTTGAACTACTACATTTGTAGACTGGCAACACCAATATATAAAATATTGTCAAATATTTTTTTGAAGTGCAATGACACTGAATGTATAGAACACAGTAAACCACATTTAAAAAAAATTCTTCATGACATAAAATTGATTAAAAGCTGATTGTGATTTATAAAGCGATTTGCTTTAATTTAATTTAACATAAATTTGAATTTAACAATAGATAGAAAGGAAGAATCACTAATGGTGAGTTTAGTAACACTACTGGGTGAAATGCAGATCCCGCCAATGTGGGGGATTTTAATAAAAATGCACTTTCTAGATGAGAATAGTGTGGAAAAGTTGAATAAAAAAGAAATTAAGGCGCGCTCGGCAAACTTGAGGGAGATACAGCCGTTTAAAGAATGTATGAAATGACACTTCGTGAACTCATACTACGCCATTTTGTTACTATAATGTTGGTATCTCAGACTTGCTATAAACGAAGGTTGATACGATTGTAGCCAACTTCGTGTGATATATAATACGGCGCGTAATTATGAAATACAGAATTAATAATGGTCACAAACCATGTTACACAAACCTGGCGTAGCCGCTAAACTACTTGAAAACTGGGATGTTTTGCTTGCGTTGACGCGAGTAGGTGTTATAAAGGGGCACAGACCATGTTACACAAACCATGTTACACAAACCTAGCGTAGCCGCTCAACTATTTGAAAACTGGGATGTTTTTCTTGCGTTGACGCGAGTAGGCGTTATAAAGGGGCACAAACCATGTTTAGCGTAGTCTTAGGTTAGGTTACTTTAATTTGGAAGGTGATAAACAGTTTAAAAAATCGTTGAAAAAAAGTTCGCTAGACAAATTTCATAATTACGCGCTTCATCTATCACATGAAGTTGGCTACAATCGTATCAACCTTCGTTTATAGCAAGTCTGAGATACCAACATTATAGTAACAAAATGGTGTAGTATGAGTTCACGAAGTGTCATTTCATACATTCTTTAAACGGCTGTATCTCCCTCAATTTTGCCGAGCGCGCCTTAATTTCTTTTTTATTCAACTTTTCCACACTATTCTCATCTAGAAAGTGCATTTTTATTAAAATCCCCCACATTGGCGGGATCTGCATTCCTCCCGGTACTTTATCTAGTATTAAATAAATGTGAGCAATTTATAAACTGTGCTTTATATTTTATTACATTATAGTTATTCTTCATTATGTTAACACAAAATTGCAAAGGTATAATAATAATATACCTATATGCAATTCTAATTTTGAGATCGGCGGGTATCTATACTGCAATGAAAAATATTTTTTCCACTATAATGCCTTTTTAATTTTTTATAAAAATGTAGGTTACACAGCTTTACTTTAACATCATGAGTTATGTGTTTAGTATTGCCATTTGATCAACAGTGGCGCCCTCATATATTTGCTACTCTTATTTGACAAACTGTAACGTTGCATTATATCTGCCTAGGTATATTCCTGTGAAAACGACACGATAATTAGTTAAATGGTTGGTCGGTTTGTGCATAACGGCGAGCGGTCACGTGACCGACCTTCAGGCTTGTCGGAGCATTGTGAGCGACCTTGACAGAGCCTCTACCCTCTGCTTCTATCTCCTAGCTCTAGACTATGTACGTCTCTTTCTCGTCGCGTGTGACGATGACCCGACCTCTCCCGATACTCCCAACAAACCAAACCTATCTATTACCTACCCCTTCGTATCTCGTATGCCATTAATTGCAATTAGCCGTCACCAAACCCTCACTACTCTGCTAGACGGTACCTTCATGAACGGATTCGATTACTGGTAATTGGATCAGTACATTGTTTGATAAACGTTTAGAAGGCTGTCACATATAAAACATAAAACGGTCGGCATTACAAACCAGCTAGACTCTTGGTAAAATCTGGCAAAACATTGCCTGGGGCAAAACCCGTTCTACGGCAACCGAGTACATTGTGCATTCGGTATCGGCAGACAAAGAAACTCATGCCAAATCCGACACGGCGATAGCGACATTTTATATTAATTTAAACTTATCAATGGACAGCTGCTGAGATAATGTTATTCTTATAAAAGTTCAACAGCATCATACTACTAATGACGATCAAAGTTGTAGCAACCAGACCGACAAATTTCAGATAAAAATGATTTAAAAAAACGCAGGAATGTTGTCAATATTATATTTTAATCTGCACTGAGAACGAAATTAAGTTGTTTTTAAGTTTCGATAGTTGAAGTATATAATATACTGTTTTATTTTGTTCGTAATACAGGGAAACATTCATTAACAGCTTTTTGTAGACTGGTGAATAAAAAAAAAACAAGACTCACCTTCCTTTCACGGACTGTTCACTTCTGTTATCCGAACACACAACATTTCACAACATTTAACTTCACAACATCGTAATGATATAATATAACCGAATTATCCGCAATTATTATTATTGCAAGATTCACTTTCACAGGACGACAGGTAGAAAAGACACACCTTACGTAAAATAACCAAAGTTTATTGACATTATGGAAAGGTATATAAAATTTTAACAGATTTGCGCAAAATTTAACACAAGATAAAGGATGAACGTCACTTTCTTCGACACGACGGGGTTGTTGGTGGGTTAATGGAGAGATTTTAACACAAAACCATCGAAAGCAACCGGTTGAAACGTGAAGAAAATAATAGGAAAATCAGACAACAGAACCGCACAAGGAAAAATGTCCGCTCACTGAAAACAATGCCCATAACGAAAAGTGTTTCTGTCTTCTGAAAATACTACCACTGCCATCTTTGCGGGAACAGTGATAACACAATATGGCGGCGATATTAACGTGTTTGAATGATTTATCAAATAAATAGCAGTGTACATACATAATAACGTTTACAAAATTATTTTATAATGAAAGAGCATCTTTTTATCATAAAACATGTTTTTATAAAACCATAAATCATGCCAATCTTCGTAAATAATGAATTTTAGAAAGTTGTCATTATGAACGACATCTATTGGAATATTTTTGAAACATTTGATAATGCTTTTTGTATTTATCGACTGGTGTCTGCAAACCAGCACAAACTTAACCGCCGATGGCATAGTTCTACCTTCTCACTCTTTTTTACAAACTATGCGAGTGTCAGAAAGAGAGCATAGAACGGACCTCTCAACGGCAGGATGAATGATTTTGCCGGTGGTAGGTCCCAAAATGAATTTTATTATCACATGTATCACATGTTATAAAGGCTGTAATGCTGTGTTATGCTTATTTCGAATGTGTATCTTACGAACTCATGACATAAGGGCTACATTTCCATTGCAATTTTACTTTTTTGATATCGAAATATGGTTCTTAAAAACGATTTATTTAAAGGTTATAATGCAGTGTCTGTACTTTAGAGAAGCGGATTTACTTTCGAATCGGTTGACATGGTTTGTTTGACACATGTCATTAGTGTCGGTGGACGGTGATAAGAATTCGCAATACCACGAAATTAACAGTACACGGCTATTTTATTATAAAATAATGACTACAATACATAAGTCTGACAATATTTCATAAGTTGTGTTCAATGTGTAGTGAGGAGCTCCAAATCTCGTGACTCGCCTTGGGAGCTTTGTTATCACGTAAAATGAGTCAACAAAACTCGTATCGATTGTTGATCATATTGTAGATCTTTTGTTTTGTTCTCTCGTTCGATACGGATGGGTGCCGTTCATCCTCTAAAATGTCGGAAGCCCAGCAGAGAGCCCACATGCGAACTACGAGTAAAAATACATTGTTGAAAGTGGTAATCTTGGGAGATGGAGGAATCGGAAAATCATGCCTGATGAACAGATTTGTGTCAAACAACTTTGACGAACACAGTTTTCACACGATCGGTGTTGAATTTCTGAACAAGGACATTGAAGTCAACGGAGACATGTATACATTGCAAGTAAGTTAATACTGACACACTCAAATAAACAAAAACATACCTTATGTAAATTTCAGTAAAGTAAAGCAAATAGAGCAAACAAAGAAGTGAACTATTTTTTTTTATAACCCTTGCAAACAAATAACATACTTATCTATCAAAAGATTGCCTAAACATGTTTCATCAGGGATAGAAAAGAATTAATTAAATATTTTGCATGATGCAATTCTTACATTGTTTACATACTCAAAACAATACACATTTTTCTAAACATAAGGAACATATATAAAATAAAACAAATGAAAACAATATATTTTGCACTTTGTCAATCAATAATAGAATATGGAATAATTGTCTGGGGAGGAGCAACAAATTCAGCTATCGTTCACTTAGAAATAGCGCAGAAAACGATCAAAAGTAATTCTTAAAAAACATAGACTAACTGATACAGACCAAATATTCAACAGTTGTGACGTACTAGATATACGCCAATTATACGTTAAAACTCTGCTAAACTACATTTTCGACCAAAAAAACAAATTTCAACAATCTCAAAATATCACTAACAGACCAGTAAGACAATCGTACAAAAATAACATTAAAACTCCGACAGTGAATACAAGCTTTGGAAAAAGGCACCATAAATATCATGCTATAGTCTTAACAGTCTTACCCTTGAAAATAAAATAAAAGAAAACAAAAATAAATTCATACTCAAAATTAAAAATTTGATTAGAACAAAAAAGACAATATTTCCAAAATCTCATTACATAATAAGAATAAAACACATACACGTAACACACAAAAAAAAATATAAAACACATAAAAAAAAATACATTTTACCTAAATTAAATTTTTGTTTTCAGTTTAATTTAAGGTTTTTTTTTTATGCAGCATTATTTTTATATTATTTTTAATGTAATACGTATAAATTTTTGTTTTACAAAATGGAGGCCTCAGCATAGGTGAGCTACTCAGTGAGGCCGACATTGCTGAATTGTATTTAAAAATGTTAGATATTATGTCAAATAAATAAATAATAATAATACAGTTGCCTGATTTCTTGTTGTAATTAAAGAAACTCCGGTAAAATTTGCATACTCCGCTTAAATTATTTAAATAAAACTTTGTTTCTACTTAATTACTAGGTGAAACAAGTGTTGAAACAAGTCGGGGGAGATGGAAAAAGCCTCATTAAAGTTTCATTTTAAATTGTTAAAATAAAATTAGGGCGGCGCTTTGTATACAAACATATTCCCGAATTCCCTCTCTGGATTTCGACACTAGTTCAAATTATTTTTTGAGAGGAATGCAGATCCCGCCAATGTCTGGAAATTAAATAAAACGGCCCTGTTTCTAGATGAGGAAAGTGTGGAAAAGCTGAATAAAACAAACATTAAGGCGCGCTCGGCAAAATTGAGGGAGATACAACCGTTCAAAGTATTTAAAATTTCACTTCGCGAGATGATATTGACAGTCCGCCCGCCATTTTGTCATAACCTAATACGCTAAACATGGTTTGTGATACAAAAAAAGTGCCCCTTTATAACGCCTACTCACGTCAAGGCAAGAAAAACATCCCAGTTTTCAAGTGGTTTAGCGGCTACGCTAGGTTTGAGTAACATGGTTTGTGATTTTGGCGTACTATTAATTCTGTATTAGGTCTGGGATCCAACATAAGCAATGAAATAATGGCGGGCGGACTGTCAATATCATCTCGCGAAGTGAAATTTTAAATACTTTGAACGGTTGTATCTCCCTCAATTTTGCCGAGCGCGCCTTAATTTTTGTTTTATTCAGCTTTTCCACACTTTTCTCATCTAGAAAGTGCCTTTTTATTTAATTTCCTGACATTTCCTGACATTGGCGGGATCTGCATTTCACCCTATTTTTTAATATAATATAGACATTAGCCACTAGCGTGTCGGTACATTTTGCTTTTTTGATAAGTTACTTCTCATAGGAGTTAGGACCCTCCATAAATTTTTAAAATTGCCTGATTTGAACGCCATCAACGTACAGACATAGAGTATTTTCTTCTAATACAGTTGATGAAAAATATCTTAAAAATCTGTCCAGTTTAAGAGGAGAAAAATGTGGAATACAAAACATCGATTTTGATGATTTAATTTAGGTTTTTATCAGCCTGGGGTGCAGTTGTCCCTTTCACTCAGTATTCGGATGAGTAAGAGTGATAATGACAGCAACAGTTTGGTAAAATACCTATTATTCAAATTTCTCGGTGACCGGATTTCCTCTTAAGTGCAGATCCCAGATTTTTTCTGCGTTAACCGTCCATAAGCGTCCAAAACGAAAGCTCAAATCAAAAAAGGTAAAAATGTATGAGCCTACCTCACGGATAATACGGAACATTCGTGTTGTCGAAGTTCTATACATAAATAATATGGAATATTCTTTTTTTTAATTAATAGACAATCAAATATGACATTGGTCGGAAGTCGTCTAGGTCTTGGAGGCGGATGACCAGGACACACTCGACCCCAGATTCCTACCCACCCCTTAAACCCTTTTCCTTCTCAGAACTCTCCTCTCCTTCCTTTCCTTAAAAAAAAACCTTCACACAGCATCCCCAAAGATGGCATAGGCCCTGAGGGAAATTATTTTCCTCAAGACCTTTTTATTTTCCTCAAGGCTAATGTAAAAAAAAATAAAAGTAACCAATCTTATAAAATAAATTCTCATCAAAATAAAAACAATAAAGTATCTTATTACAAAGGCATAAAATTACAAAGGCATAAAATATTTTAATAGTCTTCCCGAAGAAATTAAAAAAATAATAGATTTCGTATCATTCAAGAAAAAGGTCAAATTAATCTTAAAAAAAAATCAACAACCATAACAACACCAATCAAAATGTTATAATTTCAATTCATAGCATATCAAAAATTAACATCACAACATAGTTTATACTTATTGTATACACTAAGTAAAATGTATGTTATAAAAATGAACTAGCTGTAAAATAACTCCTACGCCAAGCTCAAGAGCTAGTACTCTTCATTGGCGTAGAATTTCATAAAATCATGTATCTTTTCATTAAATAAAAATATATTAAAAAAAAAAAATCTACTTCGAATTATTACTGGTACTATATGGGTTGAGATTCAAGCTACGAAAGTTGTATTTCATCATAATTTAGATATACATCCCAGGTTTTTAATGGTTTGTTTGGCAAGCAAGGTTTGTCTAACGGGTATGTGTAATTATTCTAATACCTTTCTTTCCATATTCTTCTGTTATAAATACAGGTACAAATCTGTCAATAATGCTTTCACTTCATCTTCTTCTTCAATGGCGCTACAGCCCATTTCGAGCCTTGGCCTCCTTCAAAATAAGCCTCCACCGCCCTCTGTCCTCGGCCGTCGTCTTCCAATCTGCAACATGGAGTAATCCTCTTGCATCCTTCCTGACATCATCCTCCCATCTCAGTCTAGGTCTGCCCGCCTTTCGTTTACCTCCCGGGTGTCCTGTCAGAACCTTCTTCGGTACTCGTGTGCTTGGCATTCGGTGCACATGTCCGGCCCATCTTAATCTTTGGAGTCTTAAATGGGTGGAGAGTCTGGGAGCTTGGTAAATATCATAGAGCTCATTATTGTGGCGGATTCTCCATGCCTCTCCCTCTCGCACCGCTCCTAAGATTCTTCGAAGTACCTTTCTTTCGAAGATGTCCAGCCGTTCCACTGACTTTGCTGTCAGTGTTCCCGCCTCACATCCATAGGCCAAGACCGTTCTGATAATTGTTTTATATAAGGTTATTTTGGTTTTCCTACGGACGTTTCGGGATTTGAACACTGGCAGCAACGCGAAGTAAGTTTTGTTAGCGGCTGTAATGCGCTTTCTTACTTCGACTGGGTCTTCATTGTCCTGCGTTATGATGGAGCCCAGGTAGGTAAACTCTTCGACCACTTCGAAATTATAATTGTCTTTGAATTTCACTTTGTCTTTTATTCTGCGGTGAGGGGTTCTGGTTTGCATCATGATTTTTGTTTTATTTTCATTGATTTGCAAACCCACCTCTCTTGCCGCAGTCTCCAAAGGGTCAAACACTTCTCTTACAGCCTGTAGGGATCTTCCGACAATGTTAAGGTCATCTGCGTAGCCAACTATTTGATTGCTTCTGTAGCAGAGGTTTGAGTCGGTACTGATCATTGTCTTCCTCACGACGTGCTCCAGTACAATATTGAAAAGGGTGGGTGCTAAGCCATCACCTTGTTTCAGCCCCTGGGAAACGTTAAAATCCTCCGTTGTTTCACCTCCTATCCTTACTCGACACCGTGATCCGACCATTGTTGCTTTTACAAGCTTGACTATTTTGGGGGCTTTCACTTCATAACATGAATAAATTATTGTTTTGTATGGCAATAATATTTTTTCTATGATTGGCAGCATTGATTGATTTTCTTTGAAATTTAATAGAAAAATGATGAAAAAATTTAAATAAAAATGACATAGCCGAAGTTCGTGTACCACGCAAGTGAAATAATTTTAACAAAATTAAAATGTGACGTGCATATTTTTCGTTTCCCCCGACGACTCCAGATACTAATATCTACAGCCTGTGTGTTGGACGAATATCTACAGCTCATATGTTGGACTAATATCTATGAACTTCAGAATGAGGACTAATATCTACAGAGCTAAGGTCGGACGAATATCTATGACGGTCCCAGTGATGACTAATATCTGTGGAGTGTAGGTTGGACTAATATCTACGGAGGGCAGCTGAGCAAGAGGTTGTACGGAAAAGCATAAATTACTTCAATTACTAATTACGTAAAGACTTAAACGTTTAAAGTACGTACATGAAGTTTTTGCATAATATTACATATTTTGCTGTTTACGAGGACAAAGATATTTATTTATTTATTTCGAAATACACGGCACCACAACCTAACCTAACTGACATTAAGTTTTTTAAACTGCGTATGCAATATTACGTTATTCCAATATGCTATACATAATTGCAAATCCAACCTACAATCTGAAATTAATAAAATGTACAGACTAGGACCAAAATTGTCTGAAAAAAATCCCAGATCTATAATAGTGTCGTTCAATAGTATTAAATCTCGAGATGACTTCCTACTCAAAATCAAAGAATATAAAAAATCCTCTACCTCCAGTTCAAGCAAACTCAATACAGCAGATTTAGGGCTATCGCAAGAAGCAAAACGGATTTACGTGTCGGATCATTTAACGCAAAAAGGAAAATTCCTACTCTCTCAAACTAAAAAATTTGCCAGAGATTATAACTATAAATACTCTTGGACATCCTCGGGGCGCATTCTGCTAAGACAAACGGATACATCCAAAATTATTACGATTAAAAACATCATGGATCTCGATCGAGAAAAACGTCAACAACTGTGACAGATGATAAAAAGTACCTCAACATTTACTTCACCGATAAACGAAAATAATCCGGCTAATATCATTTTCACCGCAAGTTTTCATATTATGCGTTTTTTCTTTGTCTTTAAAAATAATGTATTAATTCATAATAATTCATTCTTACTCTTTTTAGTAGTTCTTTCATGCAGCAACAAAATCAGTATGAAAATTGTTTATATCAGTATTCACTTTTTTTATTATACGTTATCTCCTTTGAATGTAACTCACATTTCTTTAACTCTCTCTAAGAAAAAATTATATATCTCCATAAATAATACTGTCATTAAAAGTTTTTATTCGAATATTACCACTATCTACAATTCACACACACTAAGTATAATACCTAAGATTTATCAAAATAATTCATTCTCTAGTAACAGAAAAAATATTACAAAAATTACAAATCTTACAATTAAAAATTCTAACCTTACTCTTCCTCTAACCAAAAAAAATCACGCTGTTTTAGTATTCTTTAAGATAATATCAGTTTACTGTGTAAATATTATTCTTCATGCATGTTCTCGTAGGAATCTGAGTATTAATACCTTATTTACTCACTGTTGGATGCTCCTATTTTCTGTAATAATCTTTTTATTTTGGTTAACTATTATTATACTCACTTGTATTTACAGAATTTACATTAACTACAAATGCTCGAGCTCTGTCAAAATAATGTTTTTGTATTTCCCAAAAACCATTACTACTGTTTTATTTACATATTTTTTAATCATACTTTTGCATTTTTCACATGTTACTGTATTTAATTATTGTTTCTTATCACACCTATCAATGCAAACCTACTTATGGTACCAAAGTATTATCGCCAAAAGCACTTACCTAGCTATTATCCACTCCATTGTTATAATATGCTATATGATTGATAATTATGTAAACATTTCCTTCGCTTGTTTTTTATCGGAACATACCTACATTTTCGAGAAGATTTTACGAACTCAAATTATTGTACTCCCACTATTATTCTTATTATTATTATTAATTACATCGCATGTTATTTCTTGTTGTTTTATGAATCACACCACCAAAAGCAATATGTATAAAAATGTAATTTTCTGTCTTCAATCAAGCCAATATATTTTTAACATTTATATGCTCAAAACTATATTCTTACTTTCTTGTATCAGCATAATTATTATAATAATTGCCTATCTAACTTCTAATTATTCCTACCATATTTCACCTTTTTTGGCCAAATCTCAAGCCTTTTTAATATTCCTTAAGAAAATGGTAGATCACTCCATACATATTTTTTCACTCGCATGTTTTTATAAATTCAACACCATTCATAATGTTTATACCGAAAACAATGTATTCATACTTTCTGTAATGGTTCACTCTGGTATTAACATACTTATTCTCACAAAATATAATGTCATATCGTATTATTCGACATTCTTACTGTATAAACCAATAATAACATTTTTATTAACACAAATATTCCTCACCAGCAATAATATCTTCAGTCGCTTCTCTACTCTAGGTTTACTGACAACATTTACAACATTTATCTCAATAATAAATAAAACTTGGAAAGAAATCTACTGCAAATGCAAAACTGAAATTTACTCAAGCTCCGTTCTAATTACATCTTTGCACATTCCAAAATTCATTACAACTTTTTATTATATTATAACGTACTTATTGCACTCATATCTTTCCCGCATAATCACTTACCATGTTCTTATCTATTTATCAAACTTACCTATACTCTATCGACCTGCTCGTTCTAAAATTAACTTTTGCTTAAATATTCATTTTTTTTGTTTTTTTTTGTTTTTGTTTTTTACAAATAGAAAACCATGGATTTAGAAATGAATGATATCAATGTACAAATAGAAAATCATGGTAATATAATTACCTCTGAAACTAATGTTGCATCAACTTGTATAGATACACTAAAGCCATATACACAATTAAAATTATTCTCTACAAATATTCGCAGCATAGATAAGAACTTCAACAGTCTACTAGTAACGCTTGCTGACTTGAATAATATATTTGACATAATAATTCTAACAGAATGTTGGATCAAATCAAATTATACTCACAAAAAAATTACAGGATTTACTGTTTTCAATACATTGAATAACAAGACACAGTCAGATGGAGTAATCGTCTATGTAAAATCCGATCTCTACCCGACCATCTCTGAATTATCCGTCGACAATGCCAACTGCCTTAAAATTAAAATAAACCAGACCACCATTCTTGCACTATACAGGTCACCTAAACAACAAAATGTTTCAGCCTTCCTTAAATCTTTAGACGTGGCATTATTGAACTGTAGAACAAATGAAGAACTAATGGTAATAGGTGACATTAACATCGATTTACTTAAGCCCATGTCAACACAAACACTCGACTATAAAAACCTAATGACTCAATACGGGCTTGTTTCTTATATTAATGTCCCAACTAGAGTAACCGACATGACCAAATCATGTATTGACCACATATTCCTAAGAACAAAAAAAAATTCTAAAGGAATTGTTTATCAATCAACTATAACTGATCACTTCTCAATAGTAATTGGCCTCATGAATAAAAAATCCACTCCCATTACCTCATGTGAAAATACATTAAAGACTACGATCAATTTTGAGGAACTAACCTCCAAAATTAAATTAGAAAATTGGCTCTCTGTTGTAAATTCTTCAGATGTAGATGTTGCATTTAATAAATTTTCTGAAATACTATTGAAACATATTCAGGCTGTTACCGTTGAATCCCCTTTGAACAACTCAAAAAATAAAAAACTAAAACCATGGATAACAGATGGTTTAATTTTTTGTATTAAAAAACGGGACAAACTCCACAAAAACTTAATTAACAATCCAAATACACAAGCCCAAACATTTTATAAAAAATACAGAAATATTTGTAACAATCTCATCAGAATCACTAAAGAAAACTACTATAAACATAAATTGTCCAGAGCCGGTAATAATAATAAAAAAATTTGGCAAATTATTAAAGAAATATCTGACACTGACCATTCAACACCAACAATCAATAAATTAAACATCAACGGACTAGACACTTCACTAAAAGTCGACCCTGACACTGTGACCAATCACATAAATGAATATTTTTGTAATATTGGAAAAAACTTAGCATCACAAATTTTAAATAAAACATCTACCGATGAAAATGCTCTTGCCAACAATATAAATATCTCTGCTTGTGAAACAAACAATTCATTCACACTCAACCCCACCAACTCTGCTGAAATTTCACAAACTATAAAACAACTAAAGCCCTCCCATTCATGTAATCATGATAAAATATCCTCAAATATACTCAAAATTATTGAACCTTTTATAAATCTACCACTGGAACATATCATTAACCTCAGTCTCGACAAAGGTATATTTCCGTACAAACTCAAACTTGCTTTGGTCCAACCAATTTTTAAGTCTGGAACTCCTACTGAGATATCAAACTATAGACCTATCTCCATTTTATCATCACTCTCCAAAATCATAGAAAAAATCGTAAAAAAAAGACTTACTGACTATCTTACAAAATACAATATTCTCTCGCCTAACCAGCATGGGTTCAGAGAAGGGCTCAGCACAGATTCAGCTATTCTAGAATTAACATCACACATAACAGAAGCCCTAGACAAAGGTGATAAATGTCTGGCAATATTTCTAGACTTAGCTAAGGCATTTGACACAGTCTCTCGTCGAATCCTCCTAGCTAAGCTTCATAAAATTGGAATAAAGAATAAGGCATTTGATTGGTTCAAATCTTACCTAACAGACAGAAAGCAATTTGTTAAGTTACCATCATACAAATCGTCTCAACCTATCAGAATCAATTTTGGTGTACCACAGGGCAGTGTACTCGGTCCAATACTTTTTCTCATATACATTAATGATTTATGTAGATTAGAAATTGATGGCAACATAATCACCTTTGCCGATGATACTGCCCTGATACTAAAAAGTAAAACATGGGTAGAAACTTTTCATAAAGCGGAACTAATTTTGCAAAATGTTAAACAATGGCTGGATGATAATTTACTAACGCTAAACATAACCAAAACAAAATACCTAACATTCAGTACAAATAATCCAAGTCAACCCTCAAGTAATCATGTATTAAAAATACATTCTTGTAGTAATATATCCAGCTGTTTATGCAATCCATTGGAAAGAGTAGACTCCATCAGATACTTAGGCGTAATAATCGATAACAAACTGCGATGGGAAGAACATGTAATTAACGTCACAAGCCGTATAAGGAAACTGGCTTATATCTTTAGATCATTGCGCAATATACTACAAAAAAATACAATGAGAACAGTATATTTTTCCCTGTGTCAGTCAATCTTATCGTACGGTATAATTATCTGGGGAGGATGCTCCAAAACTGTATTAGATCCATTAATAAAAGCCCAAAAATTAATAATACGGACTATTTACAGAGTTCATTATATACACCCCACGAAAGACCTATTTAAAGACTTCAAAGTTCTTAATGTAAAATCCATATATGTAAAAAATATTACCTCTTATTTTAAATTCAAATTTACAAAAAAAAAAAATATAAATTCAAAATACAACACAAGATATTCAAACCTATCGAATTATATTATTCCAACAACAAAAACTTCAATGGCCCAGTCCCAGTTCAACTTTCTTGCACCTAAAATTTTTAATAATTTATCATTTGAAATAAAGTCCAAAGACAAATATCTCACTTTCAAAAAGGCGCTTACTGACCTTCTGATGAGTGACAATGACAATGTTTATAACCTGTTTCACATACTAAAATAGTTATTAATTATTAATAGTTAAAAGAAAACAAAACGTAAGATATAATAATGTTTTATTACTAATGTTTTTGGGTTATTTGTCATTCAATTTATTCAAAATTAAAAACGGTTTTTGCAAATGCAAAATGATTTTAATGCAAAACGGAAATTTTCTAACCTTCGGAACATCCCCGATATGAGAGGTTAAACTTCCATATTCATCGGTTAATTATCATATTTAATGTCATATTTTATGTTTTTACCCCGCTTATAGCTCAATTTGACATAATTTTTCTTATAAAAGTAATGCTTTATAATATTATGATGTTTTAATTTAAAATCACTTCATTAATATGTTAAAAAATAGAATTATACCAACGCATATTGTCGAACAGGCTATGCCTTTTGTAATCTTTTTTGTTTCCATTTTTTGTATTATCTTGTATTTGTATGTTTTTTTTTAATAACTGTTACAATGAATCAAAACTTTTCAATAATAGAAAGAGTATATGCCTGAATTATTTATTGTACATATTTACATTGTATTCATTTATCTATTTATAAAATAAGAAATATATATAGCAATAAGCTGCACATCTCACTAGGGCATTCCTGTATCGAGATGTGCAGTTTTACAACAAAGTTTTACAACAATGTAGTTTTACAATAATGTAATTTAAAAAAAAAAGATAAGAAAGAAACATACACATAAACTTAATAAAAATATTATAATAAACCTACAAAAGCAGCATGAGTACAGTTATTCAAACATTAATAAATAATTATATTCTGTCACCATGTTAGAAAATAACACCTCTTTTATTAACATATATCTCAATACTATTTGGAAAGATACTTACTGCAAATACTCAAGCTCCATTCTAATTACACCTTCATACACTTCAAAAAAAAAAAAAAAAAAATTACAACTGTGTGTAAATGTGTTGGTACTGTGTCCATGGCCGTATATATACATATTAATGTATTCATGTACCTAGACGCATATATATGTGTAAGTGTGTGTGTGTATATGCCTATGTGTGTATGGATGTGTGCACCTGTATATACGTATGCGTATGCACTCACACATATAAATTTTAAAATAAGGATATGTATCTTCTCACAAACTTATCCTTACCCAATTCTTTTTCTCTTTACAAGTTTTTTATTATAACTTTACCAATTTTCAACATCATTACATTACTAATAGTTCCATATGTTAACAATAGACTTCACTTAAAGTAAATATCCTCCATTGTCACCATGAAACAGGCAGCCGCCTAGTATGGTGATTCAATGTATCCAATTCTATGTAAATGTCTAATTATGTAACATGTATTTAAATAAATAAATAAATAAATAAAAAAACCTCTGCCAGTGCTATAGATATTCATCCACACTTTGGTTCTCATAGATATTAGTCAGCAGTTTGAGCTGTAGATATTCGTCCTCACTTTGGTTCTCATTAGTCAGCAGTTTGAGCTGTAGATATTCGCCAACATTTTGGTTCTCATAGATATGAGTCAGCAGTTTGAGCTGTAGATATTCGTCCTCACTTTGGTTCTCATAGATATTAGTCCGATTTGTTCAGTTTTTGGAATTCCTGTAGATATTAGTAGACGCCACCTCCCCCGACATAAATACTCACTTTTAGTGATAATAAAGCTAAATCTAACTGCTGAATAAGAAACATTGTGTACCAGTAAGCGGAGATATTAATAATCAAAAAAAGTTATTCTACATATCAAATCCAAATATGATTTCGATTCTCAGTTTCCTGCTTATAAATTCTTCTAATTTCCTGATACCATCTGAAATACTTGTAATTTGCATCGTCGGTATATTTAAATAATGATAATAATTTTTCTTGGGAAAATGGTCTCTGTCTTTAGCTAGCAGAAGGATTAGTTTGCATTACATAGTTTGCCCTAAATTTGCTTTGTTTTTGTTTTGATACGTAATATTGTGTCATGCCATAAACCTGATTACATATCTAGTTGATATTGTATTGGATTTTCTCTCGACCCCCTTTGTCGTTAGGTGCAGATCTATGAACCTTACACATCATCACAGTACTCACACAGATGCAAAACTTATATAATAAAATAGGTAAATTTTTGGGATTAGTGTCCATGGCTATTATGAATAATTTTTAGAAAAAAACTTTAAATAATTTGAAGAATCAGAATCACTTCAGTTTGTCTGGCAAAGCAGGGTTTGTCTAGCGGGCTTGTGTATGTTATCTTTACTTTAAAAAACAGCCTACGTTTTTGAATGGTTTGTCTGGCAAAGCAGGGTTTGTCTAAGCGGGATTGTGTATGTTATCTTTACTTTAAAAAACAGCCTACGTTTTTGAATAGTTTGTCTGGCAAAGCAGGGTTTGTGTAGCGGGCTTGTGTATATTATCTTTATTTTAAAAAACATCCCAGGATTTGAATAGTTTGTCTCCATTCCAGTGCCTGATTAGAGGTTCGTTTACATTATATTATTACTTAATTCTCTTTTTCATAATTACGCGCCTCATCATGCATCCCACGAAGTCGGCTACAATCGTATCTAGCTCTTGTTTGTATCAGGTCAGGGATACCAACATAACAGTGACAAAATGGCGGGCGGGCTGTCGTAGTATCGGTTCGCGAAGTGAAATTTTATTTAACGAAATTGAAAATTCGGTACAATGCAGCATAACGATAGGCTCGTCATCTGGTCTGGGAGACCAGATACGGAGAGGGCTTGTCAGGGTGTTGCAGCGCTACTGTCTCCCAGAATGGTTGAATGTATGTTGCAGTATGGATGTGTAAGTCCGAGAATAATGTGGATCCGTTTCAAAATTGGTTTGACAAGGGTGTTTCTTGTTATTTGCTATGCTCCTGTTAATTCTGAAAGCAACGAAGTGAAAGATGATTTTTGGACTGGTGTGAACGACGTAATGAGATTAAAAAATTTGAATGAAAGGATTATAATGGCGGGCGATTTGAATGGGTGGGTGGGAATTGGACGTGACGGATTTGATTCAGCCTTAGGTAAGTTCGGGGATAAAAGGACGAATGAAAATGGGAATAGAATACTTGAAGTATGTTTAGAGTGGAACCTGTTTGTATCGAATACCTTTTTCGATCATAAAGGTATCCACCAATATACGTGGGAAAGAGGAAATGAAAGATCAATAATTGATTTTGTAGTAATTGACTCTAGGTTGAGAGCCGTTACCGAGGACACAAGAGTTTTCAGAGGGGCTGAGGTTGAAACTGACCACTTTCTGGTGGTATCAAGAGTAAACCTCTTTCGCGGATGGCGCTCTAAAGTGAAAACGGTATCAGCTCCAACAAGAGTCAAAATAGAAAAACTGCAAAACGATTATGTGAGAAGTGAGTATGAGAAATGTGCAGAAATGAGATTGAATGCGAAAGAAATGGACGGTCTAAGCATAGACGAAACATGGAACCACATAAAGGTTAGTCTGTGCGAATCTGCTAGAGACGTGTGTGGAATAAGTAAGCAAGGTAGGAAGAAAGGCGATGCATGGTGGGATGACGAGATCAAAGCACTGGTCTCAGAGAAAAAGAAAGCTTGGTTACGTCTGATAGCGACTGACAGTGCTTCAAGCGAAGAGAGAGATAGAGCGAAAGAAGTATACAAGGGATGCAAGAAAAGAGTAAGTGTTAGAGTGAAAGAACGAAAGAAACGCCTGGAAGATGAAGAGGGAATAAAAATGACAAAACACTTCCAAGAAAACATTAAACTGTTTTGGAAGGAAGTCAAAAGGTCCCGGAGTGGCCCAGAGAACGGAAGAATGAAAGTGATAAAATCGAATGATGGAAGAATGTTGAAGAATGAAGAAGAAATAAAAGAAAGATGGATGAAATATTTTGAGGAAGTCTTCGAAAGCAACTCGGGTGATAGTGAGTCCAGCGTTGAATCGGGAATGAACGATGACGGAGTGAATGTTATCAAAATCAGTATGGATGAAATAAAAAAATCGATTAAATGCATGAAGAATGGTAAGGCTGTTGGTTTCGACAATATTGCTGCCGAATATTTTAAAGGAGATAGCCATATTATTCTCACATGGTTGTGCAAACTTTTTAATCAATGTTTAGAGGAGGGTTACACGCCATTAGATTGGAGGAGGGCTGTAATCATGCCGTTGTACAAAGGTAAAGGGTCACGCATGGAATGTGGGAATCATAGGGCTATTAGCCTGCTAAGTTCTGTCGGCAAGCTGTATGGAAGAATATTGATTGAAAGGGTAAGAACGGAAACAAAGGATAAAATATGGGATGTGCAAGGTGCCTTTATGAGTGGAAGGGGATGCATGGACCAGATTTTCTCCTTGCGTATGCTCACTGAGAAGTTTCTGGCGAAAAACCAGAAACTTTTCTGCGCCTTTGTAGATCTTCAAAAAGCGTACGACCGAGTCGACAGGAAAAAGCTATGGAAGGTGTTGTCCAAGTATGGAGTGAATGCAAATCTCATACAGGCAATTGCGTCTCTGTACGAGGGAAGCGTTGCATGTGTTAGGGTGAACGGTGATTTTACGGGGTGGTTTGACATCACAAAAGGTGTTAAGCAAGGCTGCGTAATGTCACCATGGTTATTCAATCTATACATGGATTATTGTATGCAAGAATTGAAAGATGTGGGATTGGGCGCAAAATTGAATAGTCTGAAAGTATGTTGCCTGTTGTATGCTGATGATGCGATGCTGATCTCTAACACTATGGAAGATCTACAGTCTCTAGTATCTAGGATGAACGAAGTATGTATGAAGAATGAGTTAATGATGAATGTAAGTAAGTCTAAAGTCATGGTGTTTGAAAGGGAGAGTACGAAAACAGTGTGCGATATATTTGTGAATGATGAATACTTGGAGCAGGTGGATGAGTTTGTTTATCTGGGTAGTATGTTTACGAGAGATGGGAAGGCTGATAGAGATATCGAAAGAAGGGTAAATGCCGGTAACTCCATTAATGGAGGACTGAATGCTGTTGGCGCTAATAAAAAACTGTCAAAAAAAGCGAAGCTAGCAGTCCACAATGGAGTCCTGGTACCTACCCTGATGTATGGCAGTGAGGCATGGAACTGGCAGAGGAAGGATGAAAGTAAACTGAATGCTGTTGAAATGAGATCCCTGAGACGTATGTGTGGTAAAACCATGTATGATCGTGTTAGAAATGTGGATATCCGCAAAGAATGTAAGGCTGATGTAAGTATAATGAGCAAAATTAAGAAAGGAACCCTCAGATGGTTTGGGCACGTAGAGCGAATGAGCGAAGAAAGTAGTGTAAAAAGAATATATGATGCAAATGTGAATGGTAGAAGAAGTCGGGGACGCCCGAGGAAGATATGGCACGATCAAGTGAATCAGATACTTGAGACGGGCCATGTCAAAAGTCAGAATAATAGAAGAGTATGTATGAGACGATGTATGAATGTGAGTGAGGCAAAGAGTGTGTGCCAAGACCGAGTTGTTTGGCGGTCCGTCCTCTCTGCCTACCCCTGCGGGGAAACGGCGTGATGGTTAGTTAGTTAGTTAGTTATTTTCCGCCAGTCGTGATGCAAAAAGTTTCCTTTTATAGTGATTAAGGCGAATCTAAAGTTTTTTTCTAAAAATTTTTCGTAATAGCCATGGACACTAATCCCAAAAAATTACCATAAAATAAAACACACAATTATTGCTTACCCACTGAAGCGATCACGTGAAATAAATACATTTGCCTCGATTGAAACATAAAAAACATAAAAAATTATGATAGTGCTATATAGCCAATGAATTAACCTGTACTTTACTGTTTATCTCATATTTGTAGGATTTATAAAAAAAATATAAAAAATCGTAAAGTATATAACCGCGCGAATCCTGCTTGTTGTTAATTTGAAACTGCCGTGAGGGGTACTTATTCGAGTCAACATAGAATATTTTCGATTTCTGTATGTTGTCTGTGGTTTACTTAATAATTAAAGGTGCATATCTATGGAAAAATGACTTAATTTTAACCATAAACAGCTGATCAAAAATTCGACGTGAAAAAAATATTCGGCGACCAAAGTGATAAAAGTTGGTTGCAACAGGAAATTATGCATTACGGGTATCAAATTACGCGTATCGACCTGCACAACTCGAATGATGCAGTGAAAAATTGAACAGGAAGCTTCTCGGTCCGCTTTCGCGACCACCTGTGCACTCTGTAGGCGTACACTCCTCGCTTCAACCGCATTCAGACATCGTTTTTTCTTCATATATTTAATTAAACACCCGCTCCTTGCTTTGCGTTTTAACCCGTTAGTTGCCTCTGCAACGGACAAAAGCTAGTTTAAAGTAATGTACAGTAGCTTGTGTCGCTCTCCATAGAGAGAAAAAAAATTGCCTTATTTTTATACGCCTGGGGTCTCAAAAGTTGCGTATGATCTTTAGCTATTCGAAAATGTCAAAATAAATTAAATTAATTTTCACTATTAGCTCGCTAAAATGACCGGAAGTTATGAAAAAAAAAAGATATTAGAGATGAAACGGATAGTTGTTTGGCCGGATACCGGATATTTGGCGAGCTGCGAGGCCGGATATCCGGCGGCCGGATATTCAGCCCATTGTCTCGTTGCATGTTATGACAAGTTTAGCACCACACAGGTGCTTGCACAAATCACTTATTGCCCGCGAACGCTGAAAATTTAGTCTTTATTCACCACTTGCCAATTTTGAGTATTAATTCAAAATATTCTCTTTGATAAGAAGAAGAACAAGAGGTATATTATGGTGCTTCAATGTCAGTATTTAATCATTTCAATAATCTCTGTGTTTTTTACGATGTTTTAGTTCACGTATAATGGTGATTGTGATTAGTTAATCATGTTAATTTAAGTTTTCGCTACTCTGTGAGGTTTTTGTAAGTTTTTAGTTTAGATATTTACTATTTTTGAATGTAGCTATTACTTTGTGGTTATCCATTATAGAAAAATGAAATAATTTAGCATAAGCTTTCCCTGACGAAGGAACGTTTGTTCCGAAACCGGTCGGATTTGCGCATCAAATAAGTGGTTTATACAAAGTTAAATTATTTCATTTTTTTAGATATTTACTATTTATGTATTTATCATTAGAGTGAATATCTCACAAGAAAATTTTAGTTGTTTGGAAGGCCTTATGGCTTTTTTGTAACTTTTTCAACTTTAAATAAAAGCCGCCATAATTTTAAGCCATTTTATTGTTATTTAGCTCACAAATATTAATGTATTGCATTTTATTATTGGAAAATGTCGTAGTTTTTGAATATCTGTTATCCGGCCAGATATTGAGTTACTACCGGATAGTTACCGGATCATCTCTAATAGATATGGTGATTTGGGAAAAATTCGAGCTTCCTTATTGAAAGATTTCCATTATTTTTTTTCATTCAATTAAATACCTTTTTGTTGTAGATATGGGACACTGCGGGCCAGGAGAGGTTCAAGTCTCTCCGCACTCCGTTCTACCGAGGCTCCGACATCTGCCTCCTGACCTACTCCATCGATGACAAGTCTTCCTTCAACAACCTCAACACCTGGATGCAGGAGTTCCGGGTCTACGCCGATGTCACCGACCCCAATGACCACTTCCCCTTCATCGTTGTCGGCAATAAGGTAACTTTCTTTCTTCATCATTATGGAAAATTTAGTTAAACTTTAGAGGCGGGACTAGGGATGTGACTTTTACATAAATAATCGATTCTTTTTCTTAGCATGAAAAATCGATTTTTCTTGAAGATTTGTTATAATGCTCGATTTTTCCCCAAATTTGTCAAATTAAAATAAATGCGTAAAATATCTTTATTCACAGTTTTATTATTTAAAAAAAACAAATGTGCTTTAGACCACACGACTGAAGTAAAACCTCACTAACTTATAAAAGAACATGACATTGACATTGACATTGGGGTGACATAAGACATTGGGGTGACATATGACCATGGGGTGACCTATGACCCTGGGGTGACCTACGACCGTGGGGTGACCTACGACCTTGGGGTGACCATCCTTATCCTTATTCTTATCACTCCCCAAGTCAAGCGTGCGTAAAGGCCCGATCACCGTTCGCATCGATTACCGTTCGCATAACACTTTTTGTAACATCACACTTTTTGTAACACATCACCACTTTTCGTAACATATCACCACTTTTCGTAACGCATTCACCAGCTTACCCCCCAAGTCGAGCGTGCGTGAAGAAGTTTTACTTCAAAAATATTCAACAGAAATTAAAAGTTTTTTTTTTAAATAATCAACACAAATTACAATTTGTTTGTTGACTCTGTTGACTTCATCTAGTGACAAGTTTGATTAAAAAATTCAACTAAACTGCTTTCAAAGTACAAAAGAAATGTCATCGTAGATGCACAGATGGCATTAATGTCATGTTTTGTTTACAAATATCATAGAGGTTCGCGCTCCGGATTCCGGACTAATGACTAAGAGGGCGTTTAAGTATTAAGTAACGCAATTTTTGACCCCCCCTCCCCCCATGTAACGCGCCGTAACGTTTTTCCGTGCCCCCCCCCCCCCCCCCTAAACGTTACGTAACGCCCAAGCGACAATTTTTACCTGAAATTCACAATTATGTTGCGCAAAGTACTGGAAAGTCGCTTAAATACCCTTTTTCTTGTTTTAAATGCGTTTGCGATAATACATAAAACAAGAGATTTCGATAACGAAAAGGGTTGCCAACTTGGAAGATTTTAATTCCCTAGTTTTTATATCTAAATAAAGAAAAACATGTTACGTAACGCGTTGTTCGAACCCCCCCTCGTAACGCACAGTAACATTTCACAAGACCCCCCAAGTGCGTTCCGTAATATTGAACAGCCCCTAAATGAAAAAATCGGCAGTGTAAAAAAAAATCGATTACTAATTTATCGATTTTTTTCATAATTGATTATTTTTTCACATCCCTAGGCGGGACCCCCGCATTTGCAGTGTTGAATTGTGCCCTCGCACGGTACAAACACATAAAATTAAAAATATAAAAACATTTTTTTATTACTCGTTTAACTTACCCAACGTAACTCACAATATCGTTGGAGTCCATCGTCCATTTCGATTATCTAGCAGAGCTATAAAAATCTTTACAATGGAGTTTTAATAGTATTTTATTTATTTGTTTAGCAATACGTACAAAATACATTATTTTTGTATGTTTTCCAATGCTTTTTGTTCAGTGTTCACCTAACTAGGTCACTAGGGACATTTTAAGGGGGACAATAGTGTACAAACCATGATATTTGTTTTTTACGGTGTATTGTAGTGTATGTGAATAGGTACAAGGTTTCAATGCCGTAGTTATATGTACAGTAGAATCCGTTTATTATTAGTCCGCCTATATTGACCAACCGCTTAATATGAAGTAATTACACAGCCCAGTTTGGTTTTCATATAAAATTCTTTATAACAAAGTCGGATATAATGACTTCGCTTATAGTGACATGTCGCTTATTATGACCCAGTTTTAATTAATTTATCCTAATTTCATAGAAAATTCTGTCGGTTATAGTGACCGACATGATTCCTAACACCTTCGGCAATGTTCAGAAGGGTCACTTGATGCCCGACGACATTTGGCGCGTATGTGACACGTCACGAGTTTTAATATGCTGTGTTTCTCTCTATTAAAATAAATTTTGGACGTCTACCCTCTGGAATCGCACTCAGTGTCTTCCCCGGAATTCGGTCATCAGACATCTTAGCACATGCTAGTGATGTTATGAATATTCGCATTCGCAAAATTCGAGCGAATGTTTTGCGAATATTAACATCAGAAAAAGAGACGAGACTTAAAATTATAGGATGAACACAAATGCTTCATAAGATAAGTCTTACGAATCCTACACTTTCCACCAAACTAAATGGCAAGTCTTCCAAAGCAACCATTTCACTTATTGAATTATCAACGGCCAATTACTTCATAGATTTATTATCCCACTGCTTCGTTTTATCGACACATTCTTGAAGCAATATCTGTTTCATATCAGATTTGGTACTTTGATGGGAAGATGATGCCACTTCAAGTGTTTTAGATGCATCCTGTTTTCGTTTTTCACACTTTTCTAATTCGGAAAACTTTGTTATATGCATTGCCTTCAAATGATTTCTCACAGCCGTTGTACTTTTTTCTTTTCTAGAATATTCCTTATTACACAGCTTGCATTTAGCTCGTTCAGCGTCGCAAAGTGAAAAATAAGTCCGAATTTCACTAGAATTTGATTTACTCATATTAATCACTAATCAATCACGCTCTAACCTTAAAATTAATTTGTTTTTGTTTACGATCAGACGACAAATGAAATAAATCAACCGATCGGTTTTTTTTGGATCAACTCGGAAATTTTCGGAACAAAATGCAAACATGAGCCGCTAAGCCATACATAATTGGCGTCAAATTAAAAAAAAAACACAATATTCGCATTCGCGAATGTCGGTAGCAGATATTCGCATTCGCGAATGCTCAAAAAATGACATTCGTTACATCACTAGTACATGCCCAAGCCACCTCAGTTGCGATTTTTCTATGAAGAGTATAGCAGTGGTTCAATGTTTAGATCATCTCGGATCGTGGAGTTTCTTATATGATCCCATTTCGTAACCCCTGCCACTCCTCTCAAGTACCTCATTTCGGCAGCTTGGACTCTAGAGCGTGTTCGTTCATTTAGCATCCATGTCTGGTGGCCGTAAGTGAGCGTGCGACAAGCAGTGTATTGCGTCCTCTCTACAACTCAGTGATAAGGAAAGCCGAGCTCAGCATCAAGACAAAGATGGCAGTGTTAAAACGGTATACCGCCCGACGATTCATACATATATACCAACAAAAATAGGAGGTTGTTTATTTTCTACAAAATGCATTGTATGACGTTCGCTTAGTATTTCGTGTTTGTCATTTCTCTTCGATATCATAATGGATTCTACTGTATTTTTAACGTGTGTCAACAGGGTAGTAAGTGGTACGGTTCCATGACAACTCAGAATCAACTCAACTCAACACCTCTATTAAAAGTCATTTAAAAGCTATGAAAAAAATTATAAGAAAATAGCCCTTAATCTCTTTAACCCCTCCGGCCTTAACTGTATTTTGTCTTAAGATCAAAATATTTCCACTTACAATAAAATCCATATAAATGGAATATTTCTGAATGTAACCATAAACTAAAAATGGTTTTTGAAAGGTGTTAAAATACACTTCTAAATTTTACAAAAATAGAATAAAATAAGTAAAAGAAAAGAATTCTGTTTACTTACCTTTGTATGATGAACTCGAAGAACCTGTGGAAAGAAATATTGATGATGAAATTAATGACAGAAGAGAAACACAGGCTGAATCACAAAGTATTTATATTTCAGATGATTCTGATCAATATGAGGACGTTAATGATGACACATACGTACCAGACAGGACAGTTGACTCTCCACTGGAATCTGATATGACTCTGAGATCGCTGCCGAGGAGAATGAGATGTCAAAATAATGTTGGAAATGATATTCATCCAGGTTCCTCATCCTTAATGTGTCAAAATTCTGAGTCAACTATTAATTTACTAAGCAGTGGTCCACAAAGTCTACAAGAAGCTCTTAACAGTGAAAAGGCTGATGATTGGAAGAGAGCTATGGCGGAAGAATATCAGTCATTAATAAAAAATAATACATGGACACTGGTTGACTTACCAGAAGGAAAATCAGTAATTCCCAGCAGATGGGAATATAAAACTAAGATGGATGGCAATGGATCTATTACACGCTATAAAGCTAGACTGGTGATCAAAGGATATAAACAAGTGAAGGGTATTGATTACAATGAGGTATACGCTTCAGTGGTCCGTTATACTTCCATAAGATACTTGATTGGTCTTGCTGTTAAAAATCGACTTAAAATACACCAAATGGACGCAGTCACAGCATTTCTACAGGGTGACATTGATGAAGAAATTTACAAGTCCTTACCACCTGGCTATGAAGATGAAAATAAAGTATGTAGACTGAACAAGTCAATATACGGACTTAAACAAGCGAGCAGACAGTGGAATAAAAAATTAAACACTGCTCTGTTAGAAATTGGAATGACTCGTTCAAACATAGATAATAAAAATATAATTTTTTAAATATGAAAATTTTGCTTGCAAACATGAAAAAGTTTTAAAAATAGCTTCCCATGCGTTTTTTCTATCTAACATTACTTATAATGAAAAAAACAAATGTATTATGAACATTATTATCACCTCACTTTTTTGTCATTTCATGTACAAAATATTTTTTTTTTTTTTTTTCATATGAAGCGGATACTTTGTGATGTGACATTATTAATCAATATATATTATAAAAGAAAGTCCAAAAAAACGTGCGGAACGCAAAAACTCCGAAACGAGTGCCGGTACGATCAAGATAGTTATATGGTATGGTAGATCTCTATCCCCCCTATAGAATAAGGGTATTCGTTTTAACCTAAAGGGCTTGCTTTTGAAGATATAAGGGCTGAAAGTTCTAAGAAGACTCTAGAAACTTCAAAAAGATTCCGGAAACTTCTAGAAAATTCGATAAGACTCTGGAATGTTCTAGAAGAAGAAATGGAGGAGTATGTCAGCGAGTCTAGAAGTTTCTGGAAGGTTCAAGAAGGTTCGATAAAGCTGTAGAAAGTTCTGAAAGGAGTGGAGGAGTGTGTCAGTGTGTCTAGAAGGTTCCGTAAAATTCTAGAAGATTCCACAAAGCTGTAAGAAGTTCTAGAAGGTTCAATAAAGCCGTGCAAAGTTCTGGAAGGAGTGGCGGAGTAAGTCTGTAAGTCTAGAAGGATCTGATGATACACAAATGCTTAAAAAATTGTGTAAGAAGAAATTTCTAAAAGGTTCGATAGAGCTATACAAAGTTCTGAAAGGAAAGGAGGAGTGTGTCGGTGAGTCTAAAAGGTTCCAGAAAATTTCAGAAGGTTCCATAATGCTGTGAAAATTCTAGAAGGTTCTATAGGGCTGTACAAAGTTCAAGAAGTAGTGGCGGAGTATGTCGGTGAGTCTAGATGGTTCCAGAAAGTTCTAGAAGGTTTGATAAAGCTGTAGAAAGTTCTAGAAGGTACCATAAGGCTGTAGAAAGTTCTGAAAGGAGTGGAGCAGTGTGTCGGTGTGTCTAGAAGGTCTCGGAATATCTAGCAGGTTCCATAAAGCTGTAGGAAATTCTATAAGGTTCGATAGGGCTGTAAAAAGTTCTGGAAGGAGTGGCGGAGTATGTCGGTGAGTCTAGAAGGTTCCGGAAAGTTCTAGAAGGTTCGATAAAGCTGTACAAAGTTCTGAAAGGAATGGTGGATTATGTCGGTGGGTTTAGAAGTTTCCAGAAAGTTCTAGAAGGTTCGATAAAACTGTAGAAAGTTCTAGGAGGTTCCGTAAAGCTGTAGAAAGTTCTGATAGGAGAAGAAAAGTGTGTCGGTGTGTCTAGAAGGTTCTGAAAAATTCTAGAAGGTTCCATAAAGCTGTAGGAAGTTCTAAACGATTCGATATAAATTTACAAAGTTCTGGAAGGTGTGGCGGAGTATGTCGGTGAGTCTAGAAGGTTCCGGAAAGTACTAGAAGGTTTGATGAAGCTGTAGAAAGTTCTAGAAGGGGTGGAGGAGTGTGTGAGTGTGTGTAGAAGGTTCCGGAAAATTCATGAAGATTCCACAAAGCTGTAGGAAGTTTTAGAAGGTTCGATAAAGTTGTAAAAAAATTCTGGAATAAATGGTGGAATATGTCGGTGGGTTTGGAAGTTTCCGGAATGTTCTAGAAGGTTCTGTAAAGCTGTATAAAGTTCTAATAGGAGTGGAGGAGTGTGTCGGTGTGTCTAGAAGGTCCCGAAAAATTCTAGAAGATTCCATAAAGCTGTAGTTTTTTTTTTTTTACATGAGCTCCACACAGGAGGCCCTGAGGAAAATAATTTCCCTCATGGCCTATGTCATCTTTGAGGATGCTGTGTGGAAGGTTTTTTTTAAGGAAAGGAAGGAGAGGAGAGTTCTGGGAAGGAAAAGGGTTTAAGGGGTGGGTAGGAATCTGGGGTTCAGTTTGTCCTGGTCATCCGCCTCCAAGACCTAGACAAACCTCACCCCATGAACCCGGGCACCCCTGCTAAATCACCAAATGTAGCGAACCACTTGGGGTGACCTATGGCAGAGGTGTTGGTTATCCAATAAAGGTTCCCGGGGCGGCGGTACCCATTCCCGCCTCCCAAAGTGTAAAGTAGTAAGTTTTAAGTAAGTAGTAAGTTTTGGAAGGTGTGGCGGAGTATGTCGGTGAGTCTAGAAGGTTCCGGAAAGTTCTAAAAGGTTTGATAAAGCTGTAGAAAGTTCTAGAAGGTTCCATAAGGCTGTACAAAGTTCTGGAAGGAGTAGCGGAGTAAGTCAGTAAGTCTAGAAGGTTCCGGAAAGTTCTAAAAGGTTCGATAAAGTTGTACAAAGTTCTGAAAGGAATGGTGGAATATGTTGGTGGGTTTGGAAGTTTCCGGAATGTTCTAGGAGGTTCGATAAAACTGTAGAAGTTCTAGAAGGTTCCGTAAAGCTGTAGAAAGTTCTGATAGGAGTGGAGGAGTGTGTTGGTGTGTCTATAAGGTCCCGAAAAAGCCTAGAAGGTTACATAAAGCTGTAAGAACCCCTAGAAGGTTCGATTGGGCTGCACAACGTTCTGAAAGGAGTGGCGGAGTATGTCGGTGAATATAGAAGGTTCCGAAAAGATCTAAAAGGATCGATAGAGCTATAGAAAATTTTGAAGGAGTGGCAGAGTATGTCAATGAGTCCAGAAGGTTCCGAAAAGTTCTAGAAGGCTCGATAAAGCTCTAGAAAGTTTTGAAAGGAGCGATGGAGTGTGTTGGTGATTCTAGAAGGTTCTAGATAATTCTGGAAGCCTCCCTAATGCTCTAGGATGTTACGGAAGGAGAAAATTCTAGAAGCTTCAGAAATGAGTGGCGGATAGAATTTCTAGAAGCTTCTGGAAAGTTTGGATAATCTTTATCTTCAATATACATTATTAAAAAAGTGTTCAATGTACATGCCGCTAAAACTCAAAGACGAGTCCTGGTATGATAACATGAGTTATATTGTGTGATAGCCCTCTATACCACATACACGAAGAAAGTTATAGGTTTTACCTGAAGGGTGTGCTTTTAAAGATATAAGGGCTGGAAGTCTCGCCCCTTGAAATTTCCAACAGTTCATAACATTCCAGAGTATTCTTGAGCATTCCAACACACTCCGGAATATATTTACGAATATACCGGAATATCCCAGATCATTGTGGAACATTCCAGAACACTCCTAAATGTTGTGGAATGATCTGGAACATTTGAATTTTTTTATGGGGCTACCCATATGGGGTATATAAAGCAAGATCCGTCGTGGATTCGAACGTCAATTCAATCTCACATCAACTCTCTGAGCGAAGCCGGAAACCCAGTCAGAGTATTTCAGAGCATTCCAAAACGTTCCAGAACATCCCGGAAGATTCTGGAAAATTGTGGAAAGTTCGGGAATAGGGATTCGAGAACATCAATGCGAAACATTTCAGAACACTCTCGAATGTTGTCCTGAGCGAAGCCGGGTAACCCAGCTATTTTAAATAAAACAATAACTTTGTAAACACCACTTTTATTTTACAGCTCTGGATTTTCAGAATTTGCAAACCACTTGATCGAAAACGATCATAAATTTGACAAAAACGCTGGCGCCAAACTTATTCATAAAAACAATATAGGTATAAGGTTGGATAATTTAGAGGCACTTGAACTTAGGAAAGCCATAAACACTAATAGCAAGGTAGTTAGGGAACGTACCCATACTACGTGACCAACTTTTTGCAATTTTTAACCCCCCCCCCCCCCGGTGACCAAAATCCTAAGCAACCCACCGCTCATTTGTATGGAGCGTGACATTTTGAAGACCCCCCCCCCCCCCCCCCCCTAAAAGTGTCACGTAGTATGGGTACGTTCCCTTAATAACCAACTAAATTTAAATAAAAGTCCCATACTAAGATTATTCCCTATTGATAAAGAACACGTCCGTTCCCTTCCCAATTCTCCATCTATGCCTCCTTCTTCTTCCTCCACTTGACGAGTCCAGCCCATTTTTGGTAAAAATTATATATTATAACACAAATGTAACCTAATGTTAGTAGAGTATTATACTGCCCTGATGAAGCTACGGTTGTAGCGAAACCCGGTCGGCATAAAGTATAAAAATAAAAGTGGTGTTTACAAAGTTATTGTTTTATTTTAAAATACAAAATAATTCATAAAAAATTCCCAAAGTTACATATTAGTTTTTCAAATTGCAATCCAAAACTTTAGTTTCATAAAGTTGTACATTTAGCTTATTTTGTGGTTAATTTTTAGATTTTAATAAAAAGCGTGGTGTTTTCTCTTTCTAACACCGATAAGACTAGATTCTCAACCTTATTTTGCCCACTTTGAGAATATTTTTTTTTCTATGCCCCACCAATTTTTTTTTCTTGCAAGGGGGAGGGGGGCTGGGCTCAACTTTCACGGATTATACCTTCGTTATTATTATATATATTATACCCATGTTATTTGTTATCCGTTCTTGTTTAGCAAGTTAAAAAAACAATTCTTTTATATTTTAAGTACCGGGTTGCTACCTCCTTCCTTCTTGTATTCATGATATAGTGTCAAGTTTTTTTGTCTTAGACTATATATTAGACTATATTTATTTTACCTGCCCACACCCTCACTGTGTCATCTCAACGCCCCAATTTTCTCTAGGTCTTCAACTGCCCCCCTGAAAATCTGGAACGCCCCCTAATTTTCTCTGGGTCTTCTATCGCCCCCCTAAAAGTCTGAAAAGGTCGTAAGGGGGCATTATCGCCCATGTTGAGAACCTATGGTTTAGATCATAATTATGTCTCACTATGATAGTAAGGGAGAAACAACGGTTTCCATAAGACCTATATGAGTTGATGTGACCTATAATAGCTGAGCCTGAGGAGTTAAAAGTAAATAAATTAAAATAGTAAATACCAAATTAAGTTTTTATATGATATATCACGTATTTGTGAATTTGTGTATTCCAGTCGGACATCAGTCCTCGAGAAGTGACAGCCGAACAGCTGGCCGACTGGTGCTCCCAACACCGCATTTCTTCCTTCATCGAGACCTCGGCCAAGACCGCCAGCAACGTGACGCAGGCCTTCACCCTGGCTGTGCAGCGGTATGTCCATCTCTATTATAACTTAACACTCCAGTCGGACATCAGTCCTCGAGAAGTGACAGCCGAACAGCTGGCCGACTGATGCTCCCAGCACCGCATTTCTTCCTTCATCGAGACCTCGGCCAAGACCGCCAGCAATGTGACGCAGGCGTTTACCCTGGCTGTGCAGCCGTACGTCCATCTGATATATAAAAATCAATATTTGTTCATATTTTACGCGCTGACATACCGTTCATCCGATTACGATGAAACTTTGGTGATATGTTGTGCACATGCTCGTGAAGATTATAGGCTATATATAGTGGTAAGCTCTGGTGTTGTGAAATTTGTATAAATGAAAATGTGTGTATTTCATATATTTTAGCAACATGGAAGAAAGGCAGAAGAGGGTGGGGAACGGGGGAAGTGGAGTTCGTGAAAGGGGTGACGAAGGAGGAGGAAGGCGGAGAAGACGGAAGAGGAAAGCAGGAGGGGGAGGGGACTCGGGAGGTGAACGGGAACGCACTGGAAAGGACATGCAGGGAGAATAATAATAAATAATAATAATAATACTTGGATGATTTATATAGTGCCGTTTTTGTGAAAAATTACCTCAAGGGCGCTGTACTAACGTATAATACATTTCTAAAATCAAAAAAAAACTACAAGCTAGACAAACAATTAAAAACAACTTATGGCTAAAAATTGCATACACCGGTATGCAATTTTTAGCCATAAGATAAGATATTTAATGATAAAGGATATTTAATATAAAGGATAGAATTATTATTTAACTTATTATTTAATTATTTAATTATTATTTAATTATTTAACATAAGATATTTAATGATAAAGGATAGAAGAGAGCTCAAAAATGATAAAAGAACTGAATCACAAGAGAAATACAAAGTGCTGAGAAACCAAATAAATAGAGAATCAAGAATAGCCAAAGAAACATTCTACCAGAATAAATGCGATGAGATAAATGACGACCTCAAGAGAGGAAATGTAGAAAGAGCTCACGCTGCGGTGAAAGACTTCTTTGGGATGAGAGTTGGAAAGGGTAATGCAATAGAAGGAGAAGACGGCAAAATACTTTTCGAAAATCACCAAATAGGAGAGAGATGGAAAAGATATCTCGAAACACTGTACAATGGAAAGGGAAATAATGACAACAAAACATTGGTAGAAAGAGAAAATGAGGTAGACGCAGATGATTTGGGGGATCCAATCACTAGAGAAGAGTTTGACCTCGCACTGAAAAATCTCAAAAACGGGAAAGCACCCGGAATCGATGACGTTCCGGCTGAACTAATTAAACCAGCAGGAAAAGGAACTATAGATGCCCTGTTTAAAATGATACAGACAATGTATAAGACTGGAAAGATACCAGAGGATTTCGAGAAATGCCTAATTGTCGCATTACCAAAGAAGGCGGGCACGACGAAATGTGAACAACACAGAACTCTTAGCCTAATATCCCATGCCTCAAAAATATTGACTAATATCATTCTAAAAAGAATCGAACCAAAAGTAGAAAACATCCTTTCCGGAGACCAGTTTGGCTTTAGAAGAGGTGTAGGAACCAGAGAAGCAATATTGTCGCTACGAATACTACTTGAAAAAAAGAATAAAAAGAAACCAAAACACATTCATCGCATTCATAGACCTGGAGAAGGCTTTCGACAAAGTTGAATGGAAAAGACTCTTCGAGATTCTGAAGAGAATTGACATCAAATATAGAGATAGACGAATAATCCAGGAGCTATACAAGAATGAGGCCGCTATAATTAGATGTGACAATGATACAAAAGAAGCCAGTATAAGACAAGGGGTGAGACAGGGATGCTCTCTGTCACCTGTTCTTTTTAACGCTTATATACAAAGTGCGATTGATGACTTGAGAGAGAGAATGAGTCACAGAAAAGGTGTAAAGATACATGGGCAAAAGGTGGATATGATAAGGTTTGCTGACGATATTGCTTTGGTTGCTGAAAGCGAAGAAGAACTGCAAGAGGCCTTAACAAACATGCAAAGCATTCTTCAAAACAATTACAACATGAAGATAAATAAAGACAAAACAAAGCTGCTGACTGTAGGCCGAACGCAACATCAGATGAGAGTAGAGATGTCAGGAGTTCCACTAAAGAACACCAAGGAGTTTGTCTACCTCGGGAGCAAAATAACATGGGACGGTCGGTCTAAGAGCGAGGTCGACAGCCGTATACACCAGGCTAGGCTTGCATTCAATAAAAGGTCGAAAATAATAGAATCGAATAATATAGACCTGAAACTGAGAATACTCCTCATCAAGACCTATGTATGGAGTATCTTGATGTACGGCTGCGAAACATGGTGCCTATCCGAAAGAGATAAACGGAGACTAGAGGCTTTTGAGATGTGGTCCTATAGAAGACTACTAGGAATTTCCTGGAGAGACCACATCACAAATGAGGAGGTTCTTCAAAGAATCGAAGGAGGAAGGCACCTGCTCAGGACCTTGTCCGAAAGGCGCGCAAGATGGATCGGCCATGCAATAAGGCAAGAAGGCCTCTTGCATGCCATAATGGAGGGTATGACCGAGGGGACAAACGCTAGGGGACGCCCACGCCGAGAGTACCTGGAGGACCTGCTGGTGGACGTGCGCTGCTTATCATATGCAGACTTCAAAAGAGCCGCACAAGACAGGGAAGAGTGGAAGAAACGAATAGATGATATTGCTGCAAACCAATCCCAGGATTGAAACCAGAGAGAGAGATTGTCCATTTAAAGAAATTTAGATAGAGTTCGCACGCAGAGGACATTATTGTGAACACATGTTATTTAATCCTGAAAAATATTTTTATATTAATATGTCGTATATTCTTTGATGAGTGTATTTTGGAAAGTAAAAACAACATTTAATGGTGGGTGGTGCAGTAGTACCTATAAGGATTTGATCTTCCTGAATGTGATTCATCAAGAGACAGATTGATGTGTAAGGACTCGAGTAATTTTAATTCAGTAAGAAAAGTGTGATTAAGACATATCATAGGCAATACAAGTATGATACTCTCAGATAGGTATATTTAAATTAAGCGTATGAGAGCCCAAAAAGGTAGGTTTTTAGTTTGGACCTAAACTCTGTTGGGCTTGTTATGCATCTTAATTCCGAAGGGAGTCTATTCCAAGCCTCAGGCACAGATACTCCGAAAGCACGATCTCCAAACTTAGTATTTGACTTTCGTTTAGGTTCTATTAGTCTGCCTTTAGCAGATGAAGTTATGTTAATTGCCTCGGACTGGTATTTTCCGGGACGCATAATTCGGTGATGTCAATGATTTCGATGAGGATCAATGTATTTCTTTGAATGGCATTGCAAGGCATGCCGGGTAAAAGCTAGTCCTATTATAAATTACAGCATTGGCCTCCAAGGTTTCAAAAGTCATTTTATGCAAGAACTCTAAAGTATATCATTGTTATTTTTTTCATTTATTTATTAAAAGTTATGTAAATTTCGTCTTTGTAAAGTTTATTACAATAGTTTTACATCAAAATAAAATAAAATAACCTATCCTTACAACTTGAATAACAAACCTCTAAAATATTTGTCTACATGTAAAGATCTAGGTGTTCACTTGGATAGCAAACTAATATTTGATAAGCACATCGAATACATTATATCAAAATCTTATAAGATGCTAGGTTTTCTATTAAGAGTATGTAAAGTTTTTAAAAGTGCTAAGACTCTGGAAATATTATTCTGTTCATTGGTCAGAAGTCCACTGGAGTATGCTTCCACCATATGGAATCCTCAATATAAGGTATACATAGACTTAATAGAGAGTATACAGAATAAATTTTCGAAATATTTACTCAAGAAATACAACAAAACTTCAAATAATATGTTATCTTTACAAAAAAGACGCACACTGTCAGATCTGATATTTCTACATAACCTGCTTAACAATAAAATAGATAGTCCCGAATTGCTATCTGTCATTGGTTTAAATGTTCCAATGAGGCGTACCAGGCACACTTCACTTTTTCACATAGGATCCAATAATACTAATGCAGCACAAAACTCACCAATCTCTCGCGCAATCACATCTTATACACACTATGAAAAATTATTACACTTAGACATTTTCCACAACTCCCTGCAAACATACAAAACTAATTTACTAAATTTGTTGGCGTGATATAATTAATTTTAAAACTTCTTATTTACACTTATATTTTCATTAAACTTTAATTACTACTCATGAGCATGTATTTTTTATTGCTATAAAAATACTCATCTTTTCACTAAACTAATTACAATTTGTTAGCATATAATTCTTGTTCTAAAAAAAAAAAAATCTCTTTTATCTTTGTATACAATTTTCCTTTATATTATTCTTCTCTTTCATTCATTAGTTAAGTTTTAAGAACTGTTCAAATCCCAGGCGTATTATCCCAGATATTATACGGACTTACGTAATAGGTACTAAAGCATGTAATTACTTTATTTAACATTCCTTATAACTTGTAAACTTATGTACTGTGTATGTTCCTAATAAACAAATAAACAAATCAATCTGTAATACACATTATTTAAAAAAAAAATTAAACTTGAGACCACAATAAAAATTTTGCAATTTAGCACGCAAACCAAAACAGCATGTGTTTTTTTATTAGTTTTTGGGGTATTATGCCGTGTTGTGCTACCTCCTTCTTTAGCCAACGTTTCGGACAGACAGACTTTTGGCCGTGAAAATCTAAAATCGTACCAACATGTGTTTTGTGTAAATTCTTTTTTCCGATCCCGCAATTCCCGCACTTGAAAATCTCAAATACGTGGGATTAAAAATTGCTGAAATCCGATGTGATTGCGGGATGTGGGATTGCGGGATGAGAGTTAGCGGGATTTGAGATTGCTGAAATCCGATGTGATTGCGGGATAAGGGATTGCGGGATGTGGGATTGCGGGATGAGAGTTAGCGGGATTTGAGATTGCAAATGTGGGTTGTGGGATTTGAGATTGCGGGATTTGAGATTGCGGTATTTAAGATTTCGGGATTTGAGATTGCAGTATGAGGGATTGTGGGATTGCAAATCCTAACCATGACTGAAGCAAACTCTCGCCTTCAGTCTAAAAGTTTTTCCTGGAAGTTTACAAGATCTCTGCAATCTTGCAGTGCAATATTGAATAAATTTATTTATTTCTAACGTCATTTCCAGGTGGGCGGCCCTGGAAAAAATGGCAGAAAGAGAACACCGAGCCCTGACGAATACAAACACAGTGAATCTCAGCAATATCGCACCCAGAAGACAAGAAGACAAATCATGCTGTAGTGGCTCGACCAAGTAAACTAAATATCTTTTCAAATTTTAGCAACATTTATTTAAGTAGGAACTCACGGACTCTACTAACACAAGCACATCGAAAAAGATTTTATGGACAATATCCTTAATTTTTCATTGTTCCCGAGCACAACTGCAGATCGTCAACGAGCAAAGAACAGATCACATCGACCACCTCTGGACTGTAGCCCCAAAATACCTGATAAACCTACTCGATTCTGTGGAAAGGAGGGCAATCCGTCTGATTGACAATCTGATGTTATCAGACCGATTGCCATCTTCTGTAATGCACAGACATGATGTAGACATGCTGTGTCTATTTAAGGGTATTTCAATGGAGTTTCCTCGAAGTAATGTGACATTAAACAGACACAAGCGGAACACAGTGGAATAAACTACGGACCGACATCTGTTTTTCTGTTTTTGTATAACCACTGGAATGCTTTTTGCCACAATATGGCACTATTTAAAATAGCTCGGATTGCTTTGCTGCCAATTTTGGCAAATTTTCCCTTATTTGTAAATATTTAAGTAAAAGTTTACGATTTTATAATATTTTTTTTATAAATCCTACAAATATGTGATAATCGACAAAAGTAAGATAAATTCATTGGCTATATAGAAGCATTGTATACCCGCCCTGGTATAGGTAACAGATGGTTACCCCTTCAAGGCTCTTGCAAGGACTCTAATTTTTTGGTGAAAACGACTCTACATTTGATAACGAAACTAAACCTCCAATATCCCTGCATACGTCGTTAGCAAGCAGTATGCAAGTGCTTAGCGGGAAATACAGATACAATATGTGTTAGTATAACAAAAATAGACAAGACAATGGGACAGGTTGGTGAAAGTCCACGAGGTGGCAAGCGCTGGGTGATTGTATCCAGCGTATCCTACAAGCACCTGTTTGGGAGGAAGACACAGTAGATAAGTAATAAGGGCATGGCAAACGGTTGGGAGTCCTCTCCAATCGATTGGCAGTCCCAGCAAGAATGCGCATGACGTTCGGTCTAGTCGTGAACCACACTCAGCTTCCGCGCCCCTTAGCCGGTTCCTCGGTGATGCCTCAAAGAAAAGTAAATGGGAGATTGGGGGGAAATACCCGACGACCCTAAGACCCTATCCTTGGCTATCCTTCGCCTTGCCTCCGGCTACTTGATGCTATATAGAACTATAATCAGTTTGTATGTCCCCATAATAAAATTCGGAGATGTGATTTTTTAATGTGGGTGGAAAATATTCAACCAAAAAATCTCGAGCAATCGGAGAAAACAGTTTTAAATTGCGCTGTCGTTCCAGTGGTTATATTTGAATTTTTGCAAAACGACTGGACCTTAGGGTTTTTTTTTTTTTAATGTTTAGATAAGGGAACGTACCCATACTACGTGACACGTTTAGGGGGGGGTTAAAAATTGCAAAAAGTTGGTCACGTAGTATGGGTACGTTCCCTAAGTTTCTTTTAAGCTAACTGCTGGTTAGAGCAATTTTCTTATCATGCCAATATCACTATCTGATAATAATTGAAACTTACTTGGTACTTGTATGCATTCCTGTATTTATTTAACAAAATGATATTATTTTTTTTATTTAAACTATCTTAGTGTTGTTTCTCATCAACAATATTTACATATTGTAAATTTTATATTTTTTTAATGAATTTTACATAGTGTATAATGGTAAAATTGTATTCACATAATATTAATCTGATTTTCCCGATCCTCGGCCCGCTTCTGCGTTCGATAAAATTATAATCATCACTAAATGGGTAGGCAGATAAAAGCAAACTCCACAATGGCATTAATGGAATTGTTGTATAGTTTTATAATTTTGTTACTATTACATGTTCAAACTTATTAAGAGGATCTATTGAAGTATGGAGATACTTTCCTTTGTACATGGAGATACTTACAAGCTACGTGATTGTGATGCAACCACAAGTAGCCTACCGATACGCCACTCTTTAATCTGACGAGCGTTAAGTTCAAATTTGTAACATCAAACGTAAGGTTGGGTAATTTTCACCTGAAATTCTTACTTAGAATGTTTTTTTTTTATTCTGGACTTTTTAATCCGATGGTATACTTATTTTACCTGCTTTCTAAGTACTTGTTATTACAAACTAGGAATAAATGTGTTATAATTAGTAGTTTCAGAGTGGAACATACTAGTGATGTAACGAATGTCATTTTTTTAAGCATTCGCGAATGCGAATGCGTATACGAATATCTGCTACCGACATTCGCGAATGCGAATGCGAATATTGAGTTTTTTTTTTAATTTGGCGCCAATTATGTACGGCTTAGCGGCTCACGTTTGCATCTTGTTACGAGAATTTCCGAGTTGATCTCAAAAAAGCCCATCGGTTGTTTTATTTCATTTGTCGTCTGCTCGTAAACAAAAACAAGTGAATTTTACGGTTAGAGTGATTAGTGATTAACACGAGTAAATCAAATTCTAGGGAAATTTGGACTTATTTTACACTTTGCGACGCTTAACGAGCTAAATGCAAGTTGTGTAACAAGAAATATTCTAAAAAAGGCAGAACTACAACGGCTGTGAGAAATCATTTGTAGGCAATGCATAAAACAAAGTTTTCCGAATTAGAAAAGTGTGAAAAACGAAAACAAGATGCATCTTAAACACTTCTGGCATCTTCGTGGCATCTTCTTCCCATCAAAGTACCAAATCCGATATAAAACAGATATCGCTTCAAGAATGTGTCGATAAAACGAAACAGTGGGATAATACTCGTAAATCTATGAAGTTATTGGCCGTTGATAATTCAATAAGTGAAATGGTTGCCTTGGAAGACTTGCCATTTAATTTCGTGGAAAGTGTTGGATTTTTAAGACTTATCATTTGTGTCCATCCTATAATTTAAAGTCTCGTCTCTTTTTTCTTATGTTCATATTCGCAAAACATTCGCTCGAACTTTGCGAATGCGAATATTCGCGAATGCGAATATTCGTTACATCACTAGAACATACTATCATGATCGCCCTGGTGTAAGACCACCATTCAGAATTGAAACATTGCATGAAATTTGCACAAATTTATACTTTTATAGTAAATATTATTTCGTGGGGCCAATTTTTGGCAGATCAACTGACGGGTCACCAGGAAACATCACCAGGGTGCTCGAGAGTGGTGCGTGTGCTATGCGCACGAAATTCGAGTCGCTTGTAAGTATCTCCATGTACCAATGGCTTAAATTTGTCACAGATAACTTTATATTTGTAATACAATACAGAAATGGTTAGTATCATAGATATAATAGAATTGCCCAGCCTTTGATTCTATCTACACACCAGACGCATAGCGGCTTTAATAGTTCGTGCAACTGGTCGTAGCTCGGTGGCAGTCGGCACGCTTCCATGCAATATCTGCCTGTGTTTCTATTATCTATGTTGCGTACGGAATGATTAATAATTATTATTGAAACATTAAAATGGCTAATCTGCATTTTGTGCAAAGTAAACTTTACTATTATATGTTATACATACACTGTTTTATCATTACTAATATTTTGAATATGAATTTGTGACATGTAATTAGTGTTTATGGCATACTTATGCCGTTTGTATTAAATAAATAAATAAATTATATACTAGCAGACCCGGACACACGTTGCTGTGGCTAACGATACCTGTATAATCAACGCCATCTGTTAAATCAAATCCACACCACGCTGCCCGCTGCCGCTTGGCCAGATATTATATAGGGTGTTCGGGGGTAAAGTGCATTAACTTCGGGAGGTGATTCTACATGATGGTAGGAGTAAAAAAGATTAACAACTTTTTCCAAAATTCCAACATTTTGTTTCCCATACAAAAAGACGTACCTACTAAAAATCCTTAGTGTGAGGTACGATGTTACTTGCTGAGAGCCTACCGCGCACGATTGTAGCAACAATACTTGGTTGTAACTGGCCCGTATCGTAACAGCGGAAAATAATAAAGCTGGCTGCACACGCCGGTCTAATTTTATTTTATTACCACAAAACTACCCCTTAAAGTTGGAATTTCGAAAAAAGTTATTAATCTTTTTTACTTATAATATCGTGTAGAATCACCTCCAGAAGTTAATGCACTTTACCCCCGGACACCCTGTATATTTCAACCAATTTATACAAAAGCTTGACAAATTATATACCTAAAAACCTTCCCCATGAATCACTCTATCTATTGGTGAAATCCGCATGAAAATCCGTTGCGTAGTTTAAAAGGTCTAAGCGCACATACACCGTGAGCGACTTCATTTTATACTTAGTAAAGATAAAGATATAACTCATTACAAATAAATCATCACAAATTTTATATGTACAATTTATATTTATGTAAATGTAAAATGGAGAATATCTTTTGAGAATCTTTTTGAGGAAGGCTGTAACAAAATGATGTTTTCACTAATCTAAAGTTTTATTAAATTTAATCTACTGTAAATATTTTTACAAAATTATGAATGCTGACAACTATTTATTTCAAGCACACTTTTTTTATATTGGACTACAAAATAGTAATAATAATTTTAAGGATTTTGAGACTTACACTTGTGTAATTAATGTGTTTTAAATTTTACACGACTGATAAACAACCATTTACCAATAGCAGTTTAAAACCCGCTCCGCAGGTTTCTGCTGCTAGGCCCTGCGGGCTGCTTTTGGTATGGCTTCGCCCAGTTTAAGTGTTGGTGACCATTTTGTAAATCCAATAGAAACTGGTTCCAAAAATAGCCGGTTCCTCGGATACACTGGCATCCAGTGGCAGCTAGTCACCAGGACAAAGTAACCGCGACAGGCAATATAATATATAGACGCGTGGTATTATTATTCACAACTGCCGGTTACAATAATAATCATATTATCATAAATCTCCCCATACCCGGAGAGATTCACGAAATTACAAATCCAATAGTACTTACGCCTGCCAGACGCTTCTCACTCTAGTGTAGTGGCGCCATCTTTTGGCATTATTGGATACTACTTGCTTGAATTCGGTTCAATGTTCTATTACAAAAGTAGCTTTTTAACAAACTTCAAGTACAAAGATGTTTTTGCATAGGGCACGGTGTCAGAGATGTATTCAAAGTTGGGTGCCTAAATTTTAACCGTGCAGTCGCTAGGCTATTAATAACGTCGGATACGTACATAGATGGTGGTTTATCAGCATGTAAAATTTAAAACTCATTATTAGTAAGGCCCTTGGGGCTAAGTGTTTGGGAAACATTTCATTCTTACCTTCATTTTATCTTGTGTTTATTCCGAATGTTAAAAACCAGGCCTGTTTCAGTTTATATAGGAAGCAAATGTTTCAAACGGAAGTGGCGCCATCTGTATTTTATTCGTGTAACTTTTCATTCCCATAACTATTATTTTAAAACAAATTCATCACGCACTAATTCGCAGTGCATTTAATAGCGTACGCACAAATACGTTTTTCATCTCTGTTTCTAATTCACATTAATTCTATAAATCACTTTAGATTTAACCCGTCTGCTTGTTTAGGAATAAAAACATCCCAAAACACGTAATCCCATTATACTTTCATAAGACCAAAAACGTCCCGAGCGACCTTACAATTGAAAAGCTATATATTTCTCTGCTTGTCATACACACATAAGTATTTTTCTTTTAACCAGAAAGAGAACAAAATAATGCTTTTTATTGTCTTTGAAATATGTAAGCTATCTTGCATAGATATTTTACAATCTCAATCCAAAGTGACAGTTTCAGTATTTTCACGCAAAACCAAGGCTTCCGTATTGTGAGGTGCGAATATATTGAACCAAGCAGACGGTTAAGAACATACCCAAGGTGATAGAAAATGTTTTTAACTAATTTATTTGCTTTCTAGAACAACTCATATAGGTCTGATAGAAATCGTTGTCTCCTTTACTATCATGGTTATAAATATGATCTAAAACGATATTAGAAAGAGAAAACACCATGCTTTATATTCAAATCTAAAAGTTAAGCTCAAAATAATTCAAATGCAATTTGAAAAAAAAATTGTGAAAATTCAAGAATTTTTCATTAATTATTTTTACATGAAACGACAAAAAAAGTCAGTTCAAAAATCTTATACGTTTGCACTCAAAATTTTTGTATTTCAAAAATTACATGTTCATTTCGACTTATAAAATTTTAAATTGTATTTTATCACCTTTCAAAACCAGCTTTTAGTTTTGGGATGCGTTCAAAAATATTCCATTTATTTGAATTTTATTGCAAAGTGGCAATAAAATTCATTTATTGACCTTCCAACAAAATAGGCTCGAGATTTGAGGGGTTAAATAATCCAATATAATTTCCAATTATTACTTTTATTCTCGTGTTGTGTTGTGTGGATATTGTAAAAAAATATTGCAATTAATAATTGTATGGATTTGCTGTACATCAGATGTACTGGTTGTATTTATGTAAATTAGAATATTGTAAGTTTCTCTATACAGTAAATATGGAATTGAATAAATCTCTGTGCAACATATCATCGCGTTAGTTCTTAATTGTCCAAACGACCATTAGAAAATTTTACAGGAGGAGATAGGTGTTTGATAGGTGTTTAACCAATGGAGCGCTTTTTGTCACAATATGGCACTATTTTAAACACCTCAGATTGCTTTGCTGCCAATTTTGGCAAATTTTCCCTTGTAAGTAATAAAGTAGAAGTTTACGATTTTATAGTATTTTTTTTATAAATCCTACAAATATGTGATAATAGACAAAAGATAGGTGAATTCATTGGCTTTATAGAACTATAATCAGTTTGTATGTCTCCGTAATAAAATTCGGAGGTATGATTTTTTAATGTGGGCGGAAAATATTCAACCAAAAAATCTCGAGCAATCAGAGAAAAAAGTTTTAAATTGCGCTGACCCTCCAGTATTTAAGATAAAGCTATTTCCGTCAAGGTAAAGGTCTAATTAGTTTAAAAAAATTGTAATTAAGTGATTAATTATCATTTTTTATACTTTATTTTTAATTTTAAAGTGAAGATTGAACAAAAACTAGAATGGTCATTTGGACAATTAAGAACTAAGGCGACGATATATAAATGTAATGTGAATGGCTCCAAAAAATTATTTAAATAAAAAAACACTTAGGCTTAGTTGTTTTGTAGAAATTCACATGTGACAAAGTCGTCAAATGGCCATTTTGTTTTTTTGACAGTTGAAAGATTCCCGTTAAACGCTGATTCTAAGTCCGTTTCAGGTTTTGAACAAATTGTGATCAGCAGAAGAGGAAAACCATCATGTTAATAATGTCAATATAGTAATAAGTTACAATTAGATAGAAACTTGAAACGCACCCAGAATCGACGTTTAACCTTCCAAATGTCAAAAAAAAAATGGCGCTAATTGCAATGATGTTATATACTGTAGACGCGTGGTAGAAATCTCAAAGTGGGAAGCCAACTGCAAGACAATTGCACTGTACTCGATTTCTAGTACTTAAGTACTAAACTGCCACGCGTCGAGTAAGGTCGTGTCCTACCAGTAAGTAAATTGCATTAAAAAGCGCCAAAATTCCCTTCCTGTGTGATGAGAAAATGTTTCCATTACACGGTAAACAGTAGTAGAAGCGAAGGAATAACATTTCATTTGTAAATACATGCAAATTACTTATTATTATCGATTATATAAATAATACCATTGCTTTCCGCCCAAAGATTTTATGCGTCATTAGAGAACTCAAGGCCTACTAAAGTACAGGTCTGGATGCGCAACAGCCAAATTACGCCGTCGCTAAGTAAAATTTACTTTTTGTAATAATAATCTAATGATTCTTTAGTTACTTGCCTGTGGTAAAACAACATTCAAATCAGCAGAATCAACAAATACAATAACATTCAACGCCATTTGCAAACTTTCGTTGTTCATTATAGCTTGAAAATTTGACACCTCAAAATCCGACTGGTGCCCAGGCCTCCTACTTTAGTCGGCCTTGAGACGGTAGGTATTCGACGGAACTTTTGAATTTTGAATACGAAAATGCCGCCCGCGTTCTATCTTTTGTTTCATCCATATGCACATATTCTTTAAGCGTTTTATCTTTATCATACACGAATAACTTTTGAATGAAATTATTGAAAATCGCTGAAAACAAAAGAGTGTTGATTAATTGCCACATTATATCTTGAGTTTGTGAGACTATGGCAAGTCTATTTATATAACGTCATTGGCTAATTGGCCATTTGATGACAAAGTTACATCTGGATTTCTACAAAACAACTTGACTTATAAATGGAATAAAATTATAATATTGTTGTACAACTTTTTGGGCGTGTAAAATGTGGATAGTGTGGCCTTATTTTAGTTTGTTAAGATTTGCAAATATATTTGTATTTTTATATGTAAAAACAAATATACTTACATTACAGGCTTCTTTTAAGATTTAAATGCATAATCTATTCATAATAACATTAAATTCAATCATTGACAGAAGATGTGAATCATATTATATTATTTTTTAAATTTACAATATACAAGGGAAAATTATTTAGAGCCAAATAGGCTACTATTTTTAAATATAAGTAGGGTAATACAGTAAATGAAAAATGATCTATAATAATATTAAAATATGGCAGAACCCACACGAGATCCGTCATAAGCCATGTTGTATTGTGTTACAGATTGATTCAGGGTTTGGAGAATACATTCCCAAAGTTATAACATCAAATTCGACCTTTAACCTTTTCCCCGGGTTGAACTACTCCGTTTTTTCAATACCCATATGCGGTACATGTATATGTCATATTTCAAATACCTATCCATCCAATTTTATGTAAAATTAGAGCATATTATGGCATGATTTATCATACTATATAAACAGATGAGATTATTATCTACAATTTGAAACCAAATCGTCGTCTGTAAACACTCCTAGATGTTTATAAAAAACAAAAAACGTAAAAAACGTACCCATTTTATCTTAAAGACGGCGCCATTTATCCGCGTGCTTGTACTCAGGACACTGCGTTGATAGACACAAGTGGTACCTCAATCACTTATTATGTATTATTAATTCGTATAAACACGTTCTAAAACTTCTGATGACACTAAAATTAATAAAATTTTTATGTAAATTCAAAATCACAGTTTCACAACATAAACAAACGTGTGCGAATACGCGCTATCTCGATAATAAATGTTATCTACGCTTGTCCAATTTGGTCAGTCGGAATCGCATAGATGCGCGTGCGCAAACTACTAGCGCCATCTGTGGAGTAAATTGAGAACTATGTAGCATTCAAAGGCACGAGGACACATTCACTTGATTATAGATGTTTTTTACGAAATACAATTTTACTTTCGAAATATGCTTGAAGATGTCAGCATCGTGATAGTTACACAAATATCCTAGCGAGCGGGAAAAAATACTGTGACATAGTAGCGCTGTGATATCGGCAGTCGAAGTTAGCGTAACAAGGGCTGATACGGGCGCGTGTGAGGCATGGCTTTTGCCGTATCAACTGTTGTTACGATCGCGTGGAAAAAGTTAAATGTATTTATGTGCAGGTAGAACAGAAAACAGAACCTTATGCAGGTAGAACAGAAAACGGAGCGGGCCGGTTACAAGCGAAAACTTTAAACGCGTTTTTCAAGTTGGCTGGAATTATAGCTCATCGAATTTTCGTCAGATTCACTTCATTCAAAGTTTAAATTAATGATTTTAGGTAATCACTTTGCCAAATACTTTTTTTGCGCTTTGAAAGACTATAAATCAATAGAAAATTATTAATTTCCAATTCAGAATCTTGAGAAGGAGTTCTAAGAAGGAAAAAGGTGCAATGGGTGCGTGGAAATCTGGGGGTCAGTGTGTCCAAGAGTGACTGACGAATCTAACCCTCCCACTGCAGCAAGGTGATGTTCTGAGAGTTCTGCTGGAGAGATCAAAAGGTCTCTGTTCACCAGACTCCCGATCCGGCCTGCCATGCGGTTGGTGAGCAGACTTATTCGAATTCTCACAAACGACCAGCACCCAAGCAGGTACAATCTAAACTAAGCCGCTTCGCATCATATGCTGGTCACCGAATTCTGCGTCGTTTTACCTGTGTTGACATTTCTGCTCTGCGCGGCCTGTGTCTCAGCATATGCGCAGCCTTAAAGAGTACAACTCAAAAGAATGTACATTTTTCAAATTCTGTGGGTATTTAATTGAAAAACTTTCGATGTACCTACTGATATTTTCTTTATATTTCATTTTAATGCAAGACGTGAGAGAAGGCAGATAATTATGAAAGACTTCTGCATGGTACAATACACCCAAAACTTTAAGACTGGCCTGAACATGGTACTATTCATTCTCGTGCACTTACCAACATTACAATTAGTGTAAGCAAAAGAAAAAGATGCATAAAAACATATGTGCGACAGGGAAAGGTGTGGGCGGGTGGTCATGTCACTTTTTTTAACCTTACTCACCTATTGCCTGATAGATCAACGTCAGGCCGGTATTAAAGTTTGGTGTGTACTATAAACCTTATTACTATTGTCTCTGGTGGTGTATTATAGCATAGTATTTCTTACCAAAGTTCAACTCAAAATTTTTATGTGTTTTAACTAAATTTATGTGTTGTATAATTTTAATTTGTCTTTCGGTTGTTGGAAAAAAATTGTGTTTCGTTGTGATAAAAATTGAAGTATTATTTTTTTGAGATTTTTGTAATTTAAAAAGTGTAAAAATCTGTTTTCCCAATAAATGAATTATATTGCCATTGGTGTTTCAATAACTGTTGTGTTGGATTTTTTAAAAATTGATAAACTAATGTTTAAGACAAGATTTTTATGCATAGCACAAAGGGTAACAATTATTATAAGCAATAATTATCAGCCTGAAACACTCATCTACATTGAAAAAATCTCCTGAGAAAAGATACATGCCGCCGATGGGGCTCGAACCTGCGTCCTTCTGATTTCCGGTCAACTGCTCTTATCTACTGAGCTACGTCAGCTTACCTCCTGCCCGCCAAATAATTCAATATATACTAGTGTTTCATTCAACAATTAGGTACTGCTTATTACATTTTTCCACCTGCAAACAACCAACTTTTTTTATATGAGAAAAGCATTGTAAGTGCTAAATCTCCCACTAGGTGGCTTCGAGACAAATTATGTCAACATTTTTTGGTGAAATACTTTAACTCGTTAAATGTTAATTATTGTTCGGTTCGAGTCCCGTCGGCGGCATGCATCTTTTCTCGGGAGGTTTTTTCAATGTAGTTGAGTGTTTCAGGCTAATAATTATTACATATAATAACTGTTATGTTGGGTATTATTTACACTCAACACTATTAGTTCTGTGCGGGTGTTTGGTTTTGAAATGATGATATGCGTAGTTCCTACTGGGATGTCATTTATCCAGTACCTACTCTCCCTAGCCACATCTCCTTGCTGGAAAAGCATTTGAAAATAGAACAATGACAAGAGTGAATTGAACTGCATTTGTTTCTGAAAAAAACACAGAAGATTTTGAACTACACTGGAAGCAATTTTGTTGGTTGTTCGTGTTCATACACAGGGTGTCCGGGGGTAAAGTGCATTAACTTCGGGAGGTGATTCTACATGATAGTAGGAGTAAAAAAGATTTACAACTTTTTCCTTTTATTCTCATACAAAAAGACGTACCTACTAAAAATCCTTAGTGTAAGGTGCCATCTTACTGAGAGCCCGCCGGGCAAGATTGTGGCAACATTGCATGGTTGTGATTGACCCGTATCGTAACAGCGGAAAATAAGCTGGCCGCACACGCCGGTCTAATTTTATCTTTTTACCACAAAACTACCCCTAAAAGTTGGAATTTCGAAAAAAGTTATTTATCTTTTTTACTTATATCATGTAGAATCACCTCCCGAAGTTAATGCACTTTACCCCAGGACACCCTGTATATTCGTTTATGAACTAAAAGAAGGTGTTTTGACCATATCAAGATAGTTTCAAACTTATTTGTGTGGTTGTGGCTATAACTACCTCGAGATACTGCAGTGGAACTAAATAAACTATATGTATTTGTAATTGTGTTGTTCGCCTTAGTAGAGGTAAGTGATTGGTTTTCTTCTTCCTTGTAATCCATTATTTTTTCCATACACATATTATCACCCAATTCCAGCAAACACCAATTTCGTTTAGAATTTACAGTCATTTGAAGCTGTAACTTGGAAACAGGGGAACTTATCAATAACTTTAGGTTCTAGATAACGAACTGGTTTATTATGAGTTTACGTATTTACAATAATAATGCTGCATGTCAGATGACCTGTCTGCAGTAGTGGTTAATTGAATCCTGGCGGACTCACTCACCAGTCCCGCCGGCACCCGTCTATATGGGTACCCCTGTCAGCCATCGATAGAAGCAATTCCCTGCTGACATCACTTAGAAGCTTTTTCAATGCATTGCAATAACTTTAAAAGTGTAATATGCTATTGGTATCGACCTGGCGAGACCACCAATCAAAATCAAAATGTTGCTTGTAATTTTTTTTTATATGAATACCTCATTAGAGTCCCAGCTGCTCCCGTCTGGAGCCAGTGAGACTATGGCATCCCCAATTGGGGTATTTTGTGAGGCTGAACGTTGTGGGGAGGGGAAGAGGAAGGTGGGGAAGTACCTGGCTATTCAGATGTGGTCACCAAACACGGCTAAGGCCATTTCAAGCAACGTTTCAATTCAGATTTTTTTTATTTAAATACCGCACAAGAGTCCCAACTGCTCCTGTCTGAAGCCAGTGAGACTATGGCATCCCCAATTGGGGTATGTTGTGAGGCTGAAGGTAGTGGGGAGGGGAAGGAGATAGGGAAGAGGAAGGTGGGGAAGTACCTGGCTATTCAGATCTGGTCACCAAACACGGCTAATGCCATTTCAAGCGACATTTCAATTCTTAATGGTGGTCTTACGGTGGAAACCAACAATTACAATTCTTAATGGTGGAACGTGCCGCAAATATACTATATATTATTTCAAATTAATAAATTGTGATATAACACAAATTAATCAAATAAAATTTATTTGCCACGTTGGGATTCGATCCCGCGACCTTCGGTGTGCGAGTCAAGAGCCTTACCGCTGGACTACGCCGGCCGTCAAATGAATGATGGTCTTGCACCACGGCGATAATGAGAGTATCTTCCACTTTGGAACGTGCAGCAAATATACTATTCAATATTTTAAATTAATTGTGAAATAACACAAATTATTGAAATAAAATTTATTTGGCCATGCTGGGATTCGATCCTGCGACCTTCGGATTGCGAGTCTGGAGTCTTACCCCTAGACCACACCAGCCACCATGTAATGGAAATAGCCGTGCTTAGTGACCAGATCTGAATAGTCAGGTACTTTCTGACCTTCCTCTTTTCCATCTCCTTTCGCTCCCTTTTCAGCCTCACAACATACCACGTAGAATAAAGGAAAACACAAGAAATGCCTTCCTTAGTATCTGTTGGTTCTAGCCTATTTAGCATGTGCTTTGTCTCTCTTACACTGCCTGACATTGTATATCACCACTCCATTTGAATTTCATAATGATGGTGAAACACAGTTCTGCATATGAAATTTAAGCAAAGAATGGTCAGACTTTTGGATCACAATTGGGGGTGCCATAAACCCACTGACTGTTTTTTTTTTACATTAGCTATTTTTTTTTTTTTTTACATGAGCTCCACACTGGAGGCCCTGAGGAAAATAATTTCCCTCAGGGCCTATAATAATAATAATAATTGGATAATTTGTATAGCGCCGTTTTTGTGAAAAATCACCTCAAGGGCGCTTTACAATTTATTGTGAATCCTAGGCTCTATCTAATTTTATTATTTTCAAATAGATACAGAATCATACTTACCTGCAGAACACTTCCGACAAAACACACTTTATTAGAAAGTTTATGCTTATGCTATGGGGAAGATACGACTTTGCACGTGGAGGACATTATATTCAAAACACTGGACACTGGACATTGCATGAGTTTTACATTTATATTTATATTTAACAGAAGATTAATGCCAAAGTTGATATATATATATATATATATATATATTTTTTTTTAAAGTCTGGAGAATTTTAAGAATTTGCTTTTACACACTTAGTTATTTACAATGTTGCGAGCCGTGAAGGCGAAGGTGAAAGTTTTTTTTAACTTATTGATACGACTGTCTGAAAAGATGAGTTTTAAGTTTAGCTCTAAATTGCGCTGAATCTGTGATCATTCTTAACTCTTGTGGCAGTCCATTCCAGGCTTTAGGTCCCGACACTCCGAAAGCACGCTCACCGAATTTAGTATCTGGTGTGCGCTTTGGTTCCTTCAACCTTCCAATCGCTGATGTTGCTGCTGACCTGAGGGTTGATTGTCGAGAATTGGAATTTTCTGGAATACACATTTCCGATAAGTAAGTCGGAGCCATTCCGTTAAGAGACTTGAATACCATCCAGCAGAGCTTAAACTGGATTCTCTCGGGGCACTTGAGCCAGTGAAGATTTTTGAGATGCTCAGAAATATGGGAATATTTAGATATGCCGGTGATGAGCCTTGCCGCATGTCATCTTTGGGGATGCTGTGTGGAGGGGTTTGATATTGATAGAGCTATTGATAGAGACACTGATTCATAGCTTTAATTTTTAAGAAATGTAGCATTAATTATTGAAAAAATAGCTTTTATAGCTTTAATTTTGCGTTTTCATAGCGTTTATAGCTAAATAGGATAACGTCAAGAAATGGGAGTCGGCAAGAGGGGAAAAACAATTAAATTGGCAAAATCACTTGAAACATGTTTATTTTATCATTGGTTGAAACTCAACATGGCACATGTTTCTACAGTAGAGAGTGTCATGTTCGTTCTACGATCTGTCAATACAAGATTATAGCAACTAAAAAATCTTTCTGCGTCAACACTATTCACAGGAGCCCACACAGTCATCAGAGCTGCCTCAGCAAATTCTCTGTGAATAATTTTTACAGCTAAGAGTAGCTGAATTATGTCTACAGTGACTCTATCCCTCACTTACTCTACAAGCTGTCTTTGAAAATTCCTGTTACCTTCCAGGAATTTACTGTCATCAACAGATTTAAACGTTGGAGCAAGCCTACTTTTACTTGCTTAAAAAGAATAGCGTCTGATCACTGGACATTCTGACCTACAATTGCAGGATTGAACATTTTACCTGCGTGCTCAAGAAATTGATTAGTGCTGTTGTCTTGACGGTTCAGCATATGAGATGCCAGTTTCACAGAACTCTTCTGACAACTCTCTCTTATTTGAGTTTTTATTTGGGTTAAGACAACCCGGTTCTTTACCTCCTGCACAGCCTTTAAGGTTTTGGCAGGGAAAACACCATCACTCAATTTTTGTAAAGAAAGGCTTAGGGACACCAAGTCCTCCCAAAGCAAATGAGCGTATGAATATTTTGACCCTTCTAATACATTTACCAATTTGTTGTAAAAATCGCTGCTATTTCGCGTTTTAACGTTTTTATCGCTAAAAACACCATTTATCGCTTTAATTCGCGAATATATCGTTAATGCGATGAATCAGTGTCTCTAGCTATTGATTAATTTGTTTATTATATGATTAATTTATTAAAAATAATATATAAGTAGTATATTTGCGACACGTTCCAGAGCGGAAGAAACTCTCAGTTTCGCCCTGGGGTAAGACCACCATTCAGAATTGAAACGTTGCTTGAAATGGCTTTATCTGTGTTTGGTGACCAAATCTGAATAGTCAGGTACTTCCCCACCTTCCTCTTCCCCATCTCCTTCTCCTCCCCACTACCTTCAGCCTCACAACATACCCCAATTGGGGATGCAATAGACTCACTGGCTCCAGACGGGAGCAGATGGGACTCTTGTGAGGTATTCATATAAAAAAAGCTACATAGAGGAGGCCCTGAGGAAAAAAAATTCCCTTATGGCCTTTGCCATCTTTGGGGATGCTGTGTGGGGGGAGTCTTTTTATATTAAGGTATTGAGTAGGAATCTTGGGGCAATGTGTCCAGGAGTGACGTATGAATCCATCCCTCCCACTGCTGTGTAAGGCGATGGGTCGAGAGAGTTCTGCTGAAGAGGTCAAAAACTCTCCCCAGAGATGATGGCTTGCTCGATCCAGCAAAAGCATCCGCCGCCAAGACCTAGGCAAACCTCACCCCATGAACCCAGGTACCCCTGCTAAGTCACCAAACGTAGCCAACCACTTGGGGTGACCTATGGCAGAGGTGTTGGTTATCCAATAAATGGTTCTAGGGGCGGCATTTAGGATTCTTATGCTAAGTTAGATTAGGTTTTTTGACAGCATCCTATTTTAACTCAACCATTTAGCATTTCATCTGTCTGTAAATTATTCATATGAAAAGTGATAAATTCAACAGCAGACATTTAAAAGAAAACAACGCAATGTGTAAAATTACTTTATATTTAAGTATGTATAAGCACATCATATAAAATTTCCAATAAATAACAATAATATTCGACTTTATCTTTCAACCATTCAAATCATAAATGGACGAAAAATATATTCAAAACAACCTTTTGTAAAATGGTCTATTTTTTATAACTAATGACTGGTGAGAGTTTGTGAAAGAAACAACATATAGCAGGGTGTTTCAAAAGGTTGATTCTGTATTTTTTGTGTAGAGTCAGCGTTATGCAAAATCTATCGGTTGTCGGAAGGTGTCCGTCGTGCGTTATTGGCTGTCAAATTTCTGTGATTTTCTATGGCTTTCAAAAACACAAATTACTATTTATTAGTTACTAGCTGGTCCCGGCATGCGTTGCTATGCCATTTAATAAAGAAATTGTTGCTCCCTGTGTGTCCTTTTCCATTCGTCCCGTTCCCCTTCCGCCTCCCCTTCTTCTCCTGCGTCCTCTTCCCCTCTCGCGTTCCCACTCCGTCACCTCCACCTTCCCTCTCCCCACTCCACTCCCCCCCCCCTTCCCCCGTCCCGCGAACCAACCAACTCCCGAGTTCCCCTCCCCCCTCCCAGGTCCCCCTCCCAGCTTCACCACCTTCCCTCTTCCCTTTCCCGCTCCCTCGTCCCGCCAACCCTCCTCCCGCGTTCCATACATTCAATCCCAGTAGGTACATTCAGTTTTTAAACAGCCCGCGTGCCACCTTTTACAATTTTTATTCAAATTTCCATTTTTCATGTATATTAAATTTGGTACCTAACATAGGTACCTATTTAAAATATCTAAAATTCTTGATTCGATTCAAACTATTAGGGGAGTACCTACTTTAAATAAATTTTTCAACTTTTCAAAAATAGAATCCTGATTGAATTGTTTTGCAAAATGTCATTTTCCAACACGCGAACTGTCAAACGTACGATGTTTTCTGTTATTATCTAATTTTCTGCGCAATTTTCTTAATTTTTCTCTCCGTAAGATTCATCCTCAAACTTCAAGGAATATTCTAAAAAAAGAATTAGCGAAATCGGTTCAGCTGATCTCGAGATTTGCGCTTAACAACAAATTTAGCGATTCATTTTTATATTATAGATTATAACTACTTGCATATAAGCCTAATAGGCGTTTATAAATAACTATCCATGATTCGTATTATTTAGATGTTTGCACGCGATGACATTCGATTCGCAAATTTTCCCGCGACTGACATCTCTTAAGAGGATTAGGGGCCGTTCAAGTATTACATAACGCACTTGGAGGGGAGGGGGTCTTGTAAAACGTTACAGTGCGTTGCGGGGGTGGGGGGGGGGGGGTTCGAACAACGTTACGTAACATGTTTTTTTATTTAAATAAAGAACTAGGGAATTAAAAACTTCCAAGTCGGCAACCCTTTTCTTTTATGTTGTACGGGGAATCCCTCAACTGTATTGTATGTCATTTTTATTTTATTTTCGTTGTCAGTATTCGTTGGTGTTTTAAACACAAAATATGCTTAAAGACAATTTGGGAGGCGGGAATGGGTACCGCCGCCTCGGGAACCTTTATTGGATAACCAACACCTCTGCCATAGGTCACCCCAAGTGGTTCGCCACGTTTGGTGATTTAGCAGGGGTGCCCGGGTTCATGGGGTGAGGTTTGTCTAGGTCTTGGAGGCGGATGACCAGGACATACTGAACCCCAGATTCCTACCCACCCCTTAAACCCTTTTCCTTCTCAGAACTCTCCTCTCCTTCCTTTCCTTAAAAAACCCTCCACACAGCATCCCCAAAGATGACATAGGCCCTGAGGGAAATTATTTTCCTCAGGGCCTCCTGTGTGGAGCTCATGTAAAAAAAAAAAGTCAGTGTCGTTAAAGGTACTATAATGTCTTCAAAAGCGGGAGATTTACACCATCAGCTGTTCTCGGCCTATAAAGGGTCTCGTGCTGACTTGCCAGCAATGCCAAAAAAATGCCAATGAAATTTAGAAAACGGCAAAAGAAAAAATAAAAAATAAAGAAAAATTTATGGAAGGTATAAACGATGTTATTAAAGGATGAGGAACATATAAATGATGTTATATAAGCGATTAAAACAAGAAAAACGGTATTTAAGCGACTTTCCAGTACCTTGCGCAACTTTATTGTGACTTTAAGGTATATATTGTCACTTGGGCGTTACATAACGTTCAGAGGGGGGAGTGTGTACAGAAAAACGTAATGGCGCGTTACATGGGGGGGAGGGGTTCAAAAATCTTCAAAAATTGCATTACGTAATACTTGAACGCCCCCTTACGTGGCAAACACGCCGTCTACTCTGTCGTTAGGGTCAACGGCGGCTGGTTGCACGGTGTGTTCGTGTGTAGCACTGGTAAATTATATCGCATAAAATTACTTTATAATGCATATCTTACCGAAAAATATAAATTCTATGATCTCATTAAAAATATCACCTACCAATATAATGCTTAATATGAATGTTTATCACGTAGAGCGAATTCTCAAAGTTCCGCGTGAAGTTGTCCGGTCCCGTGTGCAGACTGATTGCAAACGGAAAGAATTATGTTTTTGTATCAAATATCCTAAAAATCGCTGGCGCGCAACGCCGGCCATATGTATGAAAAATCAAGCTATCCGCTTGTGCCACACGGACGACTGCCCGGCCTTTATCGTACAAAACTTAAATTTGGATTTGAGGCAAAAATATTTAACCAAACTGAATAATTCTTTTTTAAATCAAAAGGTATAGCAAATACCTACATTTTACATGTTTGCTTTTTTATTGATTTGTGTTTTAAATTATAAAACGCAGATCATTAAGGAATTCAATTTTTTTATAGGTAACCTTGACAATTTTGCCCTCGTGCTGTTTATACATTGTTTATAAATACTGTTTGTATACTGTTTATAATGAATTATAAAATAAAATAAATTAAACATTGTAAAAAAAAGAGTTTTTTGGGTTGAAATTTAAGATTTATTTATTAACGAAAAATTTGTGTTGTGTTTTTATTTTCTTGGTACTGAAAAAAGATCTGTACAAAATTTGATTTAATTTTAATGAAAAAGCGATATGTAGAAGTTTTCGCCCTTCGAAAACAGCTTAGAGTAGACCTTCTCTCCAAATAAGATTAGTGGAATTATTTTTACCTAATGTTGCTAAGTAATTGTTATCTCATAGGTACGGATTATCAGTGAACCACCACTTTTTCAGGGCAGCGGCCGCCACTGGTTAGGATAACTACTTTTAAGAGTTGGTGTCTTAACACAAGTGCAGTATTTAACTCATTAGTGCGATACAGAACAACGCATTTAAAAAAACTGTCAAAATGTGTCATATACGGCTGATTTAACATGCGTTACGCCAGGGTTTCCCATTTGCCGGGTCGCGACCCGGTACCGAGCCATCAAAATAAAATACCGGGTCGCAACATTCCCGCCTTGTTTTAAGACAAGGTGGAAGCTGCAAGAAAAAAGCTTAATGTGTGGGCACAACGCGCGGAAACAGGGAACTTCAAAGCATTTAGTAATTTAAGTAAAATACAAAAAGAGTACAACATGATTGCATTGCCACAAGACATCTTAACTCAAATTAAAGAACATTTAATAGGACTGGAGAGGAATCTTCAAGAATATTTTCCTCCAATCGACAGCAATAAAGCTTGGATAAGAAACCCGTTTACATTCAAGTTAGATTCCGAAACTAATTTGCCACGAATTGCCAGATTCAGATGTCGACTCGTTAATTGAACTGTCAACTGACACATCACTCAATGATATATTTGACACAATACTAAGACCATTGATAGATTTTTGGTTATCTATCTTTTAATATTATCTTGTCGTCAAGAATACAAAAAATTAGTTCATCAAGCAATAAATTTTTTAATGCCTTTTGTCACAACTTATAAATGTGAAGCTGGGTTTTCAACACTAGTTTACCTTAAAATAAATATAGAAACCGACTTAAAGTGGAACCAGAACTTAGGATAAAAGTTTCGTCATTTTCCGCGAACTTGGATTCTTTAGTAACAATTACAGCAGCTCCATACTTCGCACTAAAATTTAGTGACTAAATAGGCGATTCCAAAATATGTAGTATTAATAAAACATTTTTACTATTAATAAATGTGTATTATTTTACCTAATGGAACCAGCTTGGGTTTAAAAGTATTAAGTGGGTCACGAAGGGACAATGTGAAAATTACCGGGCCACGGCAGAACAATGTTTGGGAAACACTGCGTTACGCTATCGCAAAAGATACAGAATCACACTTTTGAACGTTTATGGCGGACTTGAACTAACGATTCCTGAGCTTATTTCAAGTAAAAAAATGTAGATGGCGTTTTGGTCGAAAAATCAATATTTCACATATCGCCACTGAAAGCACGCTTGTACTATCAAGATATGCACCGTCCTTTACCATCTAATGTGCACATTACGTGTTACAGGCGTGCTAGCCAAAGAAGGGCGATCCATTGCTAAATTAGATTAAATTCACTAGAACAATTGGAAATCAATAAACGAACAAATTAGGGAGCGTTCAAGTATTACGTAACGCAATTTTTGAAGATTTTTGACCCCCCCTCCCCCCCATGTAACGCGCCGTAACGTTTTCCTGTTCAACCCCCCCCCCCCCCCCTAAGCGTTACGTAACACCCAAGTAACAATTTTTACCCGAAAGTCACAATTAAGTTGCGCAACGTACTGAAATGTCGCTTAAATAACGTTTTTCTTGATTTTATCTCGTTTGCGGTAATAAATAAAACATGAGATTTCTAACTCGCGATACATTATATACATTTTATATATTCATATTGTCATTTTGAAAAAAATTGAGAATATTATTATTTTTATCTGCCTTGTCTTCCTTCCAGATCTCCACAATTTAACACTGTCTGACCTAGAATAAACCTACATGGTTTTACAACACATACTTTCTTTTACATTAGCTTTAGTGAGGAGGCCCTGAGGAAAGTAATTTCCCTAAGGTTTCCCTGTGGAGCAACACTTTACTCCACTATGATTCACAAGCTGACTCATAGTGGAGTTAATCCTTTTCCACGTCCCGAATGCTGTTACGCAAGTTCTTAAAGGGAAGATTTAAAAATCAACAGTATGATTCACAGAAGAATAAAACCATTTCCATGTCCTGACTGCAACTATTCGTGTCCTCTAAAGAGATATCTAAGAAGTCACTTGCTGACTCACGGTGTAGAAAAAACCGTTTTCATGTTCCGACTGCAACTATTCATGTACTTCGAAGAGAAATCTAGAAATTACCCATGTTTACCCACAGTGGAGAAAAATCCATTTCATTTCCAGACTGCAACTATTCTACTTCTAGAAAAAAAAAGAAAACGGCACCTGCTAACTCACAGTGATGAAAAACCTTTTTCTTGTCCCGATTGCGAATATTCATGCGCTACATAACGGTTTCCAAAAGTTTACGTGTTGAACCACACTGGACAAAAACCTTTTTCATGTCCCGACTGCAATTATTCATGTAGTGCAAAGGAACTTCTTAGAAATCCTTTGCTTACTCAAAGTGATACAAAACCTTTTATATGTTTCTACTGCACTATTCATGTTCTACAAAAAGTCACCAAAAATCACATGTTAACGCACAGTGGACAACAACCATTTTCCTGTCCAGAATGCAGTTGTACAAGTTCTCAAAAGGACAATTTATAAATCCACCGTGCGATTTACAGAAGAGAAAACCTTTTACATGTCCTGACTGCAACTATTTGTGTTCTTAAAAGGGATATCCAAGAATTCTTTTGCTAACTCTACTCATTGTGGAGAAAAGCATTTTTCATGTTCCGACTGTAACTATTCAGAGAAAATCACATGTTTACTCACAGTGGTGAAAAACCCATTTCATGCCCTGACTGCAACTATTCTTCTCGAAAAAAAAACTAAAACGGCACTTGCTAATTCACAGTGATGAAAAACCTTTTACTTGTCCCGAGTGCGACTATTCAGGCGCTACAAAACGGTATCTAAAAATTCACATGTTTACCCACACTGGACCAAAACCTTTTTCGTGTCCCGACTGCAATTATTCATGTTGTTCAAAGGAACTTCTTAGAAATCATTTGCTGACTCACAGAGCTACAAAACCACTTACATGTTTCTACTGCAACTATTCGTGTTCTACAAAGAGGCATGAAAAATCACATGTTTACCTTCAGCAGAGAAAACTATTTTTTTGTCCCAGCGTGGTTTTTCAAGTTCTCGAAAGGGAGATAAAAAAATCCACAGAACGATTCAAAGAGAAAAAACCTTTTTTATGTTCTGAGTGTAAATATGCATGTACTACGAAACCTAGCTTTAGGTAATATTATTAAATTTTAGCAGTAAGCTAAGCTGTGTGTAATAACTAAAAAGCGTTGTTCTTACTAAAAACTCTCGTATAACATCATTCATATGCTGCATAAATTTTTATTTTTTTTTTAATTTTTCTTTTGCTGTCTTCCAAATTTGGTTGGCATTTTTTGGTTGCGCTGCGCTGGCAAGTCAGCATGAGAGCCTTTATAGGCCAATAACAGCTGATGATGTAAATCTCCCGGTTTGGAGGACATTATAATTGCTAAAAACTCACATTAACAACACTGACTGCAGCAAATTGTGTTTATGCGTATTTCGTGTTTAAAACACTAACGAATACTGACAACGAAAAGAAAATGAAAATGACGCACAATACAGTCGAGGAATTCCCCGTACAACATAAACTAAAAGGCTTGCCAACTTGGAAGATTTCAATTCCTTAGTTTTTTATTTAAATAAAGAAAAACATGTTACGTAACGCGTCCTTCGAACCCCCCTCCCCCCCCCCCCGTAACGCGCCGTAACGTTTCACCAGACCCCCCCTCCCCCCCCAAGTGCGTTACGTAATACTTGAACGGCCCCTTATCCTAAAATAACATTAATCAATAAAGTAAGGATAATTTTTTTTACCCTCTTCTCGGTATATTCACAAGACTTAAACAATATAACACATTTAAACAAGTCAATAGCAGTAACGTCATTATTAAACAATTAAGAAAATATTGCCATTTAATGTGAGGAAAACAGATTTCAAAGTACCCCACAGAATAGAGAATCTGTCACAATTATTTGCTCAGCAAATCAGTTTAACTGGTAATAAATCATTTTAGGCACCATAAAAATTGAAATTGAGCAGGGGTAAATATAATAGAGAACTCCAGTCCAATTTTTTTTTTTAATGAATAATGAATGACATTCTAACTTAAATAACTGCGTATTTATTTTTATTTTTAGAGTTAGTTTTAATATTTAAAATAATTGTCAAAGTTTTAATTTTTCAAGACCCCCCAAAAACCACCGTATGTATGGTGAATCGTGTGACGTCATCACTCCTGAAAAATTACTATAAGATCGGGGGAATCAGCTGTTCAACTGCCGCCATTTTGAATTCCGTTGATCGAAGTATTCTCCCTAGAAGCAGCATTACTATTTTTCTTGTGCAGTAGTTTTAGAATATTTTCAATAATAGAGATAAACTAATAAGAGATACCTTTATTTTTGAAACATTATTTAGGCCTAAATAATGTTTCAATAAACAATAACTAAATCTCTAAACAGTATGTAAATAAACGAATAAATTAATACAATGGCTTGTGTCATATCATACATTCCCATACAATGACTTTACGATGACATCACCACTAAAATTTCAATAATGCCAACTTGACGGCGTGTTTTTACGACCCGATTAAAAATGGACTTTTTAATAATTTTCTAAAAACTCTGCGTTTAATATTATTAAATAAAACTTATATATTCAGAATCAGCGTTTATTGGTCTATATGATCATATTTTTTTAAAGCCATAATATTTTTCACTGGAGTTCCTTATTATATAAATAAATCACCTCAATGTGGCCTAACCACAGTTTGAAAATACCAAAACAGCTGTCATGATAATTAAAAAAACTAAAATACTTGCAGAACTTAATGATGGCATTATTAAATTTGGTTTTCATTTTTTTTTTTAAATTGTGTGGAGGGTCATTTTGTGGAAAGGAAGGAATGAACCTGGGTCTTGAAGAGATGTTGTAGGAGGGAGGAAACAGAGAGGACGGCAAATCGTTCAAAAGCCGATCTGTTGAAATTGAGTTGTAGAAACAATCCGTTTTCCTGTGACAAATATCAACTGTATACAAATGATGAACGGGCGTTCGGCATGTTTGCTGATTGCGCACCAGTGCCCAAGGAATCAATGACGGTATTTCCTCGGAGCATCTTCCATTCCAATAGAATAAGGTCAGCATTCCCACCCGACACCTGTGCTCTAAAGATTGCAATCCGCTTGTTAAGATAGGAGAGTCTACCAAAACTGGTACAGAGTCAAGGATTTTTTCAGGTATTTTGGGGCTCCAGACCGGAAGTGGCTGGCAAATTCAACAGTGGAGCATTAGCAGTCGTACAGGGTTAGTAGTTGTGTACTATCTGCAGGCCCTGTACAGTATGCCCAGCTTCTGAGAGGCTAACTTAACTCTGGCTTCGATGGAGCCCCTCGTGCCTGAGCTGGTTAATATAATACAATCACTATACAATATATCATCACAAAAAGCAATGCCAATAATCCTACACAACACATATGGTCAAATATATACGGTAACATATTATATATACATTATCAACGAATGAGAATAATTCTACAACAATGGTATGTGATGTCATCACTGCTTTCTTTCCAAACACGTGAAACAGTGGATATTTTGTTGTTTAAAAAAATAGCCAAATATCGTGTTCACCAAAAACCCCTGCATAAAAGGCCCAGAGATTGAAAGCCAAGATGGCCGCCGATCTTACAAACCTCTGTACAAAAGGCCCAAACAATGACAACAAAGATGGTTGTTGACTTTATACATTTCCCTCACAATTCGTCGGCACAACCATTTCTGAAAATATACTAAATATTAATAACTCCAATCTATCGTAAATATTAACTTTTTACGTCTTAAACGAAATGTAAAATTTACGAAAACTTTGTGTTATTTCCGCTTCACAATTAAAGCTCTATAAATGAAACATTTCTGAACGTAGACGAATACTAAAAACTGTTTTTGAAAGGTTACGAAATAAGCTTTCAAATTGTTATATTACAAATAAATATTAACATTTATAAATATTAAAATTTACAAAGCAAACATAAAAAAATGACACACAAGATGTTTTTATGTGAAAACGGTACTAAAATCACGGATTATGTAAAAAACAATACTTATTCTATTGTATAAATGTATAATAAACAATTTAGTCACCTCACTTTTTTATCATTTCATACAAGAATATTTTATAAAAATTAACAATATCTAGCGGCCCTTAGGCGATTTGGCGGGTAAAATATGTGTCAACCGTGTTTCTGACAGAACAGGTCTTTTTATGTATTTCTATGGACAACTGGTATAGGGATGTGCAACGATTTCTGTGGAAACATACGTGTTGACGTGAAAACACGCTTATTCTTCACTGCTATTGTCATATTAACGTGTATATCTGCTTACGTTGCCGAGTGGTTTATGCTGTCAATATACAGAAGAATTTAAGTAACGTTGATAGTTATGCAAAATAACTGGCTTATTAATGAATGGAGGCGAACTAATGAAGCTCTTAGAATCGAAAGAAATCATAGAAACGATCCATAGACTTACATAATTCATCTAAGATGCAATCAATTTATTCCGTTTGATCTTCAAGAAACGAAAGTGATTGAAATATGACTAAAGACCTCATTAACTAATTAACTCCTGTTTAGTCTCAAAAAGTACATGCGAATGTATATTGAAGTTGGTATTTCAATTTGAAATTGTGTATTTTTCATTTTTACGTACCGGTTTGACATTTCAGAATGTAAATCCATAGATACATCCGCCAGTGTTGCCTTTGTACATCGATTTCTTACCTGTCAATATCAACCCTGAACAAAAAAACCCTATATGTGGGATTATTTTGGGCCATTTGTGCATTTTAGTCAAAAAGGAAATGAAAAACTAAACTCTTCTTATAAGGGAACTTTACATGTATTATGTAAGTGAATTTTAACGGTACATTTTAGGTAGTTGTTTAGAAATTGAAACAAGATGTTTAAGCATTTGCCACCATGGGCTCTATGAATAAGCTGACCTTTTACACTGACAAAGAAGGATTCACATCCAAGATTCATTTAAAATTATATACGTACAAATATATTTTCAGGTATTTTATTGTTATTTTTAACAAAGCATAATATTCCATTCTTTTTTTATTTACATTTAATTAACCCATTGGCCACAAACCCCGACAGCCTGCCGGGTGTGCAACTCAGGTACTTAACCACAAACCCCGGCACGCTGACGGGCTAGAGTAGGTCCGCCAAAAAACGGAATACGAGCTCAACAATGACATTTTTGAATAAAATTTTAAATGCCGAACATTCTGTAGATAATTAATCATTCATTTCGAAGAATTGGCAATAAAATGTTTCTTATGTTTTTTCACTGATATTTGTGTTCCAAGTTTTGTATGCTGCCAGCCGCCATTTAATTTCTTCAAAATTGCGAGTGGTTCTAGGCTTTTGGTAGTGACCCTGAACGTCCCTGATTGCTTTGAGGACTATCATACCATTATTTTATTAGTCATTAGTAATATATGCATGTAAAAAACAACAATCATTATTGTTTGATTTATGAATAATATGTTTTTTTGTAACTTTTTTAAATAAAAATGTGAAAAAAAACTTACGAAAAAAGAGAAGGTTATATTTGTATCCTTATTTACAGACATTTCAATATATTTTTTTAATTTTATTTTAATGTTTTTCTTTACCTTAATCGAATATGTAAATAAATTTAAAGAAATTAATTTATTTGAATATATGGTTTAAAAGTTACAATAGATTTAGTACACCAATGCAGGTTTTCAATTTTTGGTACAAAATTAATTCAGTGGTGAAGGCCAATTTTTTTGCTCATTAATTCTGTGGCCAATGGGTTAATAAAAAATATTAATCTCATCATTACTGAATTAGTAGCCAATTCAATTATAAGTTATTTGTAACTTTTTGTTATGGCTATAGAAAATACAACAAATGTATTATTTATGTAATTCTTCTTCTGCAGAAAACATCACGTTGATAGCTGTACAGGTAAAAAAGGAACTCATGGAAAGAACTATCAATGAGGATTAAGAGCTAATGGAATGCAAGTACTTACAAAGATTTTTTTACAAAGGTGGTTAACTGTCAGTTTGCCAAATTACTGTCAGTTTGACAGATTACTGTCAGTTTGACAGATGACTGGCAGTCTGACATATGACTTTCAGTTTGACAGATGACTGTCAGTTTGACGTATAACTGTCAGTTTGACATGTAACTGTCAGTTTGATGGATAACTGTCAGTTTGACATATAACTGTCAGATAATTATCGGTTTGACTGACAAAACCATCAGATTGACGGGTAAAAATATAAACTATCTGTTTAATGGAAAAATGTCAGTTTGACAGATATAAACTGACAAATGCCAAACTGATGCAGTTTGATGTTTAACTGTCAGTTTAATGTTTTGCTAACTATGCACTCATATATTAAAAATGATGATTTTCCACAATAAAAAAATATCATTAAATATTGCATCATAAACACTCACACACATTTTATTACATAATATCATTTTAGTGCACAAAAAAAATTCTAACGGTATTATTGAATTTCTCTAAAAAATAATTTCACAAATTGCATTTTTATTTACATCACAGTTCATTGGTAGCATTCCACATGATATCAAAAAACCATGTCACTCCCACAAGTGTGATACCGAACCACAGAAAAGATTCCAAGTTTAAATTTAAGCCATAGACGAGAGCCTGGTGGCTAGAATCCAAATCAAAGAAAGCCGATTCTAAATCGTTAACCTCAAACGAGTCAAATAGTTCATCGTCCAGTCGTTGATTGTAATAAATGTTATTGTTAGCGTTGCCATTGTCCAGATATCAATCTTCCCAATCTCCGTCCCCCCACGCATCATTATCCGTTTTACCATCTTCATTTTCGGCGGGGGCAAACGTTAACTTCTGACTGATTAAATCGCTCACGTCACTACTTGATTTGACTTCCAAAGATTCCGGTGAGTTCAATAGCGGTTGCTGTATTTCAAACACGTTCTGTTTCTCTATCACGGGCTCCATGTCGAGGAAGAAATCAAATTCGTCCTTTTTACCACCCGACGATTTCGATTTAAACTTTTGATTTTTGATGTCCAACTCGGAAATATCTGCTAGTTTTTTCGCCTTAGCTTCTAGTGACGCCTTTTGCAGATAGTGAGAGTCAGCCTTACTGCTACTGATCTTCGGGCTGTCCAATTTTAAAACTAATTTTTCTGTGTCTGTATCTATTTTCACACTTAAATCATCGTTGAGCGTATCATCTTGAATTTCACTTGGAAAATCTTCATTCGTTAAGTTGACATTGTCTTCATTTTCCCAGTCGCTCCAGTGTTCTTCGCTGTCAAGATTATCGCCGACTTTGCTCAGCATTACTTCGCTGTCGAGATCTTCACCACCATCGGGCGACGGCCGCTCGTGAAGGAATAAGACATTCTCCATTTCGAGAGAATCGCCGCTGCCGAACACCTGTTGGTATCTCGGGATCATGTTCTTCTTCAAGAGAATTTCGCCGGGGACTGAATTTAATTCTGCCAAGTCCTCCGTAGAATTCTCGGCAATTTTTGGCAGATGTTTGGTCTCTTTGGGTTTGTGAATGATAGCTTGGGTTTTAGGTGTGGGGTGAGCGAGAGGTCGTCCATCTGCAAACAGTTTGGATCTCTTTCCGCCGATGACTGCGGATGCTCCAAGAATGGGAACAAGATCAGCCAGGCAGTAAAGAGTCATGGAAACGAGCACATCACTCGTGTCTTTTATGCCGAGCAGTAGCTGAAAAAGAAAATATTCAACTTGTACAAATATACAATTAATATTATTTATATTGTAGCTCAGGGGCAGAGAAACTGCTGTCCACAAGGCCATTTGGCGGCGCCTGCAAGCACCTTTGGTGCAGCCTGCTGAAAGCACCGCAAAAAACCATTCAGAACACGAGAACGGTTTTCTTTCGTGGTCTCACAGATTCATTTTTAAGTCAGTTAAATAGTTAAAAATATAAAATCATCTTCCTGTTCCATTCGTAATCATAAAAATCTAGTTACAGACCATAAATTTGCCGCAAAATAGAAGAAAACCATTCACATGTTCCGAGTACAATTATAATTTGTGATGTATGTAAAAGCTTTCAAACTACTCCGCAAGATGTCAGCAGGGAAGTACTTCTCTGCGTGACCGACAGAGGCGCTGGGATCTACCGAATCGTGAGCATCAGATCTAATCTTATTTCTTTCCAGTTAGGTTGGCTAATTTGTACCCTTCTTTTGTAAATATAAATAAACCAGATTATCAACAAGAATCTACTGATTTATTCTCCATAAGCAAAGTGTCGGAATATTTTAAAATGCAAAACACTACATAATTTAAGCTGGTGGACTGGTGGATGCAGATTCATTAAGTTAAAACCAGTCTTGTGTTCAGAATGCAACGAAAACCATTTTCGTGTTCTGGGTTTATATAGACTAATTAAAGCTGGGGACTCGCACACAGATTCACCCTTGAGTTAAAACCAGTTTTGTGTTCAGAATGCAGTAATAAAATTCCAGTTGCAGATTCATAATTCCAGTTATAATGTTCCAAATGATGTATAAAATTCTAGTTGCATAAAATTCTACAGTAAAAAACAAAACAACAAAATAAATAGAAGACCCATCTCACCTCGGGTAGAACGTGCGTCATCAAATCTTCCTTAGCGAATGCTGACGAAAACCCTGCAAAATGCTTTAGAAGGAGCATTCTCACCTGGAAACAGATAGGTAGCTTAGTAGATTTAATAACAACTCCAGCGATAGCGTATTTAAAAATAAAACTCTGGGCGATAGATATATTTCTGGTTTTGGATTCGGCTGTGCTCTTTCCAAAAATCATGTCTCCAAATGTTAATATGGAATCATATAAACTGCTTACTGTGATAAAGTCAATTAATCCATCTACATTTCAACGTTCATCCCATGTTTTTAGGGCTTATAAAAAAATTTAATTTAAATCGTAAAATTTATAAACATACTAGCTGACCCGGACACACATTGATGTGGCTAATGAAACACAATGTCATCTACTAGATGGTTACCCAACCTTGATAACCAAGTGTTGTGTTGATAAATTAACTCACACTGCCATTTTTTTTGAAACTTATGAAACTTACAAATAATTAGAAAGCATTGTCCCATAACAAACATTTAATTCGCAATTATAAATATTGGGGTCAATAATCGGGATAAAAACAATCCTATCTTTAAAGTTGGACCAAATTACACACATTAAGCTAAATTTCATCAAAATCGGTGAAGTAGTTTCAGAGTTTATCTTGAACAAACATCGTGATGTGAGATTTTTATATATAATAAAGATAAAGAATTATGAATTCTGTATGTTAGTTACCAGAATTGTCGTAACTTGTTACTTATTTGTTGTCTACTTATTTGGGGCAATATGAAATATTACTATTTCTGTATATTGTCTATGGTCTCAAATGTCAATAGTCACAAAAAAAAAAATTTTAATTTTTTTATCGTGTAAATAGATGTTTGACCTCTCAGGCTAATTTATTCGCTTTTTGGAACAACTTATAAAGGTCTCACAGAAATCGCAATGTCTACCTTACTATAAAGGTTAGAAATATGATCCAAACAATGTTAGAAAGAGAAAACACCACGCTTTATATTCAAATCTAAAAGTTAACCACAAAATAATTCAAATGCACACCTTTATGAAACCAAAGTTACCAACCGAAATTTAAAAAAAAAAATTTGAAGTTTTGGGAATTTTTTATTAATTATTTTTACATGAAATGACAAAAAACGCATGTTAACGATTTTTTTTTTACATGAGCTCCACACAGGAGACCTTGAGGAAAATGCTGTGTGGAGGGTTTTTTTTTTTGGAAAGGAGAGTTCTGGGAAGGAAAAGGGTTTAAGGGTTGGGTAGGAATCAGGGGTTCAGTGTGTCCTGGTCATCCGCCTCCAAACCTAGACAAACCTCACCCCATGAACCCGGGCACCCCTGCTAAATCACCAAACGTAGCGAACCACTTGGGATGACCTATGGCAGAGGTGTTGGTTATCCAATTAAGGTTCCCGGAGCGGCGGTACCCATTCCCGCCTCCCAAATTGAAAACGATAATGTTTATAATACATTTGTCTAATAAAATGTGTGCGAAATTTTAATTTTTTTTCATTACATTCTTTAGTCAGAAAAAATGTAAAGTGAGCCACTATTAAATCTTTTGAATTCAAAACTTTTATATTTAAAAAATTTTATGTTTCATTATCACCTTTCAACAGTTTTTAGTTTTCGGATGCTTCTATGAGACCTATATGAGTTGTTCCCAAAAGTGAACAACTCATAAAGTGAAGTGGGGTTAACCCCTCAGAAAATCGCCAATATGCACTTTTAATGTCTTTAACAAAATGACATTTTACGAAAACTTTGTATTATTACCGCTTCACAATTAAAGCTCTATAAATGAAACATTTCTGAACGTAGCCGAATAGTAAAAACTGTTTTAGAAAGGTTACAAAATAAGCTTTCGAATTATTATATTACAAATAAATATTAATATTTGTAAATATTAAAATTTAGAATGCAAACATTAAAAATATGTGAAAATAACTCACGTGATGTTTTTAGGTGAAAACGGTACTAAAATCACAGATTATCTAAACAACAATACTTGTTCTATTGTATAAATGTGTAATAAACACTTTTGTCACCTCACTTTTTTATCATTTCATATAAAAATATTTAATAAAAATTAACAATGTCGGGCGCCCGTAGGAAATTTGGCGGGATAAATTATGTGTCAGACTGCGCGTCTGACAGAATGTTCTTTTATGTATTTCTATGGACAACTTGAATAGAGATGTGCAGCATGATTCACTATCAACCTTTCACTTTTTATTTTACGGATGTAACTAAAACAATAACGGAGTTATAACGGTTTCTATGGAGACACACGCGCTGACGTGTAAACACGCTTATTGTACTTGACTGCTGTCGTATTTTTAACGCATATATCTGCTTACGTTGCGGAGGGGTTAAGTAAATAATGTAAGGTTATGACTTGCCTGCACATCTCGCACCCTGAACATCTTCAGCAGCTGAGGGGTTATGTGCTCTTTGAACACACTCAAGGAGAATAGTCCTGAATCTGTAGATGAACCATCATCTAGAAATAACCACATCTTCATTACAATATGGCACAGTGGTAAAAGCACTGGTTCTGGGTAGATACAGGATGGAAACGAAAGAAAGTCTCGTATTATCATAGGAGGGAAAATACACAAACTATTCCACAGCCGAGCTGTTTGAGAAAAAGTCTTCATGCAGCAGATATAAGCAGAACAACCACCAGACCGAAACAATCTTCCCAAATCAATAACCTGCCAATACTGTCCTCTTTGGAATAAAATTCACAATAAACATAATATTGTATAAAAATGGGATAAATATGCATAAGAGTCCACCTCACGGATAATACGGAACGTTCGTGTTGTCGAAGTTTGATGCACGGATACTCTGGAATATTCCTTTTTCAACTAATAGACAATCAAATATGACATTTTCGGAAGTACCAATAATATAAAATAAATTCTCGTCAAAATAAAAACCAAAAAGTACCTACTTCGAATTATTGGATTGAGGTTCAAACTACTAAAGCTGCATGTCGTAATAATTTAAAAAAACATCCCAGGTTTTGAATGGTTTGTTTTGCAAAGCAGGGTTTGTCTAGCGGGTTTGTGTAATTCTTCTAATACATTTCTTTCCATGTTCTGCTGTTATAAATACAGGTACAAACTTGTCAATAATGCATTCACTTTGTTTTATATGGCAATAATATCTTTTCTATGATTGGCAGCATTGATTGATTGTCTATGAAATGTTAAATAAAAATGATAAATATAAAATGGCGTTACCCCACAAGTGAATTAATTTTAACAAAATTAAAATGTTAAATGCATATTTTTTGTCTCCCCCGACATAAATACTCACTTTTCGTAATAATAAAGCTAAATCTAACCGTTTGAATAAAAAATATTCCATATTAACGAGTAAGCGGTTCAATGCATAAATAATGTTCGGCACTTGACTGAACCCCTGTTGTGTATTCTAGTAACCAATCATCGGTTGGTAAAGTAGATACCTAACCCAACTGGTTATGTCCCATTGACAGTTGTGTGTTGTTTATTTTGATTGTGAAGGTTTCTTTTGCTAGAATTTAGCAGCCACCTCCGGTCTGCAGCCCTAACATACTTGAAAAATACCATTGAATTGATAAATTCTGCTATCTTAACAAACGGGTTGCAATCTTTGGAACAAAGGCATCGGATGGGAAGGCTGTCGTTTTTCTATCGGTATTTCAATGGAAGATGCTCTGAGAAACTAGCTGCATTGATCCCTTCGACACCGGTGCATATTTGGGAAACACGTCAAACATGCACCCAACATTTGCACATGGTTGACATTTGTCACAAAAGAACGGGTCGTTTTACAACTCATTCTTGAGTTCAACAGCTCGGCTGTAGAATGCTTTTACGGCCTATGCGTTTACTCCCTCCTACAATATAGTGTATGTACAAAAACATCAGATAGCAATGTCTTTCTTATCATTACTTCACTACAATCAATGATTACACATCTGCCCTGGTGATGGACACTGTGATGCTGTTGCGAAATGTTGGCTAAAGAAAGAGATAGCCCTACATGGCATAATACCTCAAAAATAAATTACTATAATGATAAAATAATGTTAGTTTAGGGGTTTTTTATTCCCTTCACGTTTTATTATATTTCGTATGCTCTTTTGGTCACTTTTCTCTTTTGTCATGGAACCGTTAAATGCTAAATTTTATTACCTATTTTCGGCACCAAAATATGCGGCAGCAATTTGTCTCTGGCCGTCGCATCCAGCAGCACTAATCGCGATAACAGCGGCCCGCTCAACTGCCGGGCCACCAGCTCCTGGGAGAACGACCTCAGCTTGTCTAGCGCGCCGCCGAAGAAGACCGCCTTCTCCGCCTCCGTCTTCAGCGGTAGATCTGCCAGGAACCGGTGCGCCGAGATGAAATCGTGGTTGAAGAAGCTGTGCTTGAGGACGCTGACGAAGCTCGGCCGGTGGCTCGCCGTGGGATTTTGAAGATCTTGCTGGCAAAAGGTTTTGAACTCTTCCCAGTGGGGTATTTCATCTGTAAAAATATGTTTATCGGCTTATAGTACATAAAGAGCAGTATGGGCAACACGCTAGCCAATTTTGTTTTGTCTGTGGCTAGCAGGGGCTTCATATCAGCCGAGTGATTGTCTATGTTTTGTTTTGTCTGTGGCTAGCAGGGGCTTCATATCAGCCGAGTGATTGTCTATGTTTTGTTTTGTCTGTGGCTAGCAGGGGCTTCATATCAGCCGAGTGATTGTCTATGTTTTGTTTTGTCTGTGGCTAGCAGGGGCTTCATATCAGCCGAGTGATTGTCTATGTTTTGTTTTGTCTGTGGCTAGCAGGGGCTTCATATCAGCCGAGTGATTGTCTATGTTTTGTTTTGTCTGTGGCTAGCAGGGGCTTCATATCAGCCGAGTGATTGTCTATGTTTTGTTTTGTCTGTGGCTAGCAGGGGCTTCATATCAGCCGAGTGATTGTCTATGTTTTGTGAGATCGAGATAGATCTCGAGTGATTTCAGATTTGTCAGATTTGTGTGATTCGTGTTAATGTTAATAAAGTCAGCTGAAATTCTGACATCGGCCCATAGAAAAAATCATACAAATCTGACAGGAGATTTCGCCTGAGATCTATCTCGATCTCAGAAAACATAGAGAATCTCTCGGCAGGGCATATCAGACATTTTCAAAATCGTTGAAGTTATAAAAAATATGCATTTGATTCATTTAACCATGCCACGTCTTCCTTGGGCATCCCCGACCTCTTCTACCATTCACTTCTGCATCATATATTCTCCTTCCACTCCTTTCTGCTATCACCTGTTCTATATCTCTCTCTCTGGTTTCAATCCTGGGATTGGTTTGCAGCAATTTCATCTATTCATCTCTTCCACTCTTCCCTGTGTTGTGCAGCTCTTTTAAAGTCTGCATATGATGAGCAGCGCACGTCCACCAGCAGGTCCTCCAGGTACTCTCGGCGTGTGTACATAATGAAATAAAATGTATTTACCTTTGCTTCTTCCTTTGAAGACATCATTGACCAGAGTTCCGAAAGCAAATTGGTCCACAGTGGTCAAATCATTGGAGGAGTCTTCATTGGGATCAATTGCTTTATCGTATCTGCAACATTATGAATGATTAAAACTAAATGGCCTGTTAAAGCTAAAGAATAAAGGCGACCAAAAGATAGCAAATAGTCTGAACTGTTGAGCGAAGTCAAACACACGCATTTGTCCGCCTTCCCACCTCTTCCGCAAGTTGGCACTAAATCAATGGGTACATGCCGTACTCTCGCAATCGTTCTTGCGCGACACTATGACAACTATTAATAAGAAAAAAACATCATTGTGTAACTAACTAACCAATCATCACACCGTTTCCCCGCAGGGGTAGGCCGAGAGGACAGATCACCAAACAACTCGGTCTTGGCACACACTCTTTGCCTAATGCACGTCTTATACATACTGTATAAGTCATACATATATAAGTCATACATATCGTCTCATACATACTCTTCTATTATTCTGACTCTTGACATGGCCCGTCTCAAGTATCTGATTCACTTGATCGTGCGTCTTCTTCGGGCGTCCCCGACTTCTTCTACCATTCACATTTGCATCATATATTCTTCTTACACTACTTTCTACGTTCATTCGCTCTACATGCCCAAACCATCTGGGGGTCCCTTTCTTCATCTTACTCATTACGCTTACATGCCTTGCATTCTTTGCGGATCTCCACATTTCTCAAAAGATCATACACGGTTTTATCACACATACGCCTGAGGGATCTCATTTCAACAGCATTCAGTCTGCTTCCATCCTTCCTCTGCCAGTTCCATGACTCACATCCATGCATCAGGTAGGTACCAGCACTCCATTGTGGACTGCTAGTTTCACTTCTTTTGACAGTTTTTTATCAGCGCCAACGGCATTCAGTCTTGTGCAGTCATTCATTCAGTCTCGCATTTACCCTTCTTTCAATATCTCTATCAGCCTTCACATCTCTAATTGTGTACATTTATACAAAAAATAAAATAAAATTAGTAAAATAATTAATAAAAATTAACATTTGCTGGTCTTGTCTACGAACACTGGCCTTTCATCATTACATAGTATAAAATGAAGTCGCTCAAAATGTATGTGCGCATAGATCTTTTAACGGATTTTCATGCGGTTTTCACCAATAGATAGAGTGATTCAAGAGGAAGGTTTATATGTATAATACATGCTTATTATAGTAGAGAAAAGCTGAGAAATTCAAATATTCAATTCAGCCAGCGGGCAGCTGGCAAGCGGGTGATGTGGATTTTATAAAGGTTACTATAAAATTATACTCTTAGTTAATGTCTATTTTGTTTGTCATATTTTTTTAAAACTTCATCTCAAACACAAAGTTGTGCCAGAATGTGAATATATCCTGTGTCGTGTACAAGCTCTCATAGACTGTCATAAATAACATTGAAAAAGATAACACTAATAATCTAAACGAAAATATGAAAGAGAACAAGACACAGAAAAAAAAGATAATGGTCGCAACTGGGACTCGAACCCAGAACCTCTTGTCTAACAGGGACGTGTGCTTTTACCAATTCAGCCATTGCCATCTTCCGTCAAACCGTCATAAGGGGGCGTTCAAGTATTACGTAACACAATTTTTGAATATTTTTGACCCCGTTTAAAAAGTTACGTAATGCCCAAGTGACAATTTTTACCTGAAAGTCACATTAAGTTGCTGAAAGTACTGGAAAGTCGCTTAAAAACCTTTTTCTTGTGTTAAGGCTGTCACAATCCTAATAATTTTCGTACGCTCAAAACTCACATTTTAATCATTTCCGGCGAATCCGTAACTATTGTTAGCATTGCCGCTTATACGGCCATTTGCTAAACCAAAACCTGGAAAGGACACGCAATACATAGGCCAACAGAACTAGCTCAGAGCCGGCAGCAAGCAAGGTTCCTCTTAAAACCAAGGCAAGTGTTGTGGTTCGCTTGTGAATTCCTCCTCCTTCTTTCCTCACAATCTCCAGGTCTCTTTTCTCAATCAGAACACAGTTTTGCACGTAAAGGGTTTATTCATTTAGAAGGAGACAGGGTTTTACAATTGCCAGCCTCGGCAAACTACACATGGGTACTTGCTAGGTATAGAATTTCTAAACATGGCGGGGAACTTCTCTCTACTCTCCACACGTATTAGTGAATTTAAACGCGGGATGTAACACACCAGAGGGGACAAAGATTCATTTTACTCACAAAGCAGGATACGAAGTAGTCGTCAGACAGGCTACTGTGGGCTGGAGCCTTCTCGTGCACAAAACACATTATAGAAACAATCACGAGTTTTTAGGTTCTCGAACAGCGCACTAGCGCAATCACTGTTGTCGAGCCCGCGACCAGCCGGGGAATGAATGCCGGGTGCCGTTCGGCACTGGGGCCACGGACCTCCGCGTGCGATGGAGGGGGGCGGAGAGGGGGCGGTACGGCGAGCTGTGTACTGGGGGCCAATTCACTAGCTCCTCGCAACAGGAATAAGGGGGTCTATTCTTTATCTATTGTAACGTAACACTATAATAACTTTTTTATTTCCATGCCGCACAAGAAATGCGAGTTATTTATATATTAGATTAATAAAAACAGTACCTTACCATTTATATATTTTACGTACAACGATTTCAAAACTATATAACCCGTTTTTCAACTATAAAGTTAGTTGTATTTTATGCAAATAACAAACTTAAAAATTACATTGTAAATAATAAAGATAGAGATTCCAAAATGAAAAAATCTGGAATTTATAAATTGAAATGTAATGATTGTGATTTCTTTTATATAGGTAAAACTTCGAGAAACTTTGAAATAAGGATTAAAGAGCATATGAAAGCTTTAAATAATAATAGTTTCTCGGAGTTTGCCAACCATTTAATAGAAACTAGTCATACCTTTAATTTTAACAGTGGAATAGAATTAATTCATTGTAATGTCAATGGCATTCAGTTGGACAAATTAGAAATTTTAGAGATTAGAAAGAGTGTTAATGCAAATTTAAATATTATTAATAATAAAAAATTGTTTTTAAATGACCCATTACTAAATCTATTCCCCTTTAAAAATTTTTAATTGTTCTATATTGCCCCTCGTCCCTTAAACATTATTTTCTTTCTAATTTTATTATTGTTTATGATGATTATTTTTCTCTATTACCTATATATGTCTATTTTTTAAATTAGTTCTGTCAAAACCCTGAAGAAGTCAGCTTTGCTGATGAAACATGTCAGTTTTGTAAACAATAAAAGTGGTAAAAACGAAGTAATTTATTAATTTAAATAAAGTTAGCGGTAAGCACCAGATTTTATTTTTCTAGACGATGAATTAATAATTTCGGGAGGACAACATGGAGACACTATTTTAATATTTGTAGCACGTTCTTCAGAATTAATTAAAATGAACGCGGCAGAAAGGTCGAATCTCCAGGCCTGCTAGGGTGAATTCGACCGTACGTTCGTACAATACGCCGTGCCACGGCGTATATTTGTTTACACGCTTTCTTCACTTACGTCGTTAAGATTCCCACATTATTTATCTTCTTCTTTTCTTTGATACGGCAAATTCGACAGTAGGTCCGTCCAGTGCACGGGTTGCGAGTCGCAATTTGTATACACGGTTTCTTTACTTACGTCGTTAAGATTCTGAATATATTTTAGGGTATATTGTCGTCTCAATCGCGATTGCGGTAATAAATAAAGCAAGAGATTTCAAGAACGAAAAGGATTGGCAACTTGGAAGATTTTAATTCCTTAGTTTTTTTAATCTAAATAAAGAAAAACATGTTAAGTAACATTACATAACAATATTATCTTCCACTAATTTTTCCATATCATGGATAACTACCTTTTTCATTGGAAACAATCATTCTAAAAACTGGTTTGCAGCCTAGATAGCAGGGGCGTGCACAGAGTTTTTGATCAGGGTAGGCAGTGTATAGGAAAACTGCCGAATTGATTCAAACAAATAAAAAAAAACTTACCACAGATAACTCCCTTCGTACACGTTTTCGTTAAGTGTGCTTTCTGCTGGTTCCTGAGTATGTAGGTTTGGATTATCTAAGCCACATCAAATATCCAAATAATTGCTTAATTTATGTTTATTATCACAAGCCAATTACTGGATATCCGAGGTGGCCTTGATAAAGGCCGTTGGCGTTGTCTCACACTTCATACAATTTTACGGGAAATATTATTTAAATGTCAAATCGATACGTCTATCTTTTTTCAAATACGACTTTATAACTTCTTCGTAAAATGTTGCGGAACTTTTTAATTCCAAAACAATTTTTTTTTCTATTGTAATCATGGAGAGGTTTGAAAGACGCTGTTGACCTTGTGTGTTCCGTAAATATGTGTGTATGCGCTTTAAAGATGAAAATGAACGTTCAGCAGACGCGCTAGTTGCAGGGATAGTGACTATTAGTTTAGCTAATTGTACAACTTGGGGAAAAACTACTTGTAAATTATTTTGATAAATATTTTCTATAATTTCATATACACTGAGAGTTTTAAATTCTAATGATTTGTAAACGCACCTTAACTCACTTCGGAGACGATCCAGATTAAAATTGTGTGCAGCATAAGTATACACTAAATCATTGACCAATGTATCAGGGAAATTGCCATTATATTTATCAAAGTTTTCGTACGACAGTAACTGGAAAAATGTCAAATTTTTAACGTTGCCGTAGCGGTCACGGGATTCGCTAAGGATATTGTCAATTATTTCAGTAAATATCCGCTTGTAATGTGTTTTAACGTCTTCAATATTACGCTTTCGTTTGGGCTGACCACACTCTATAACGACCATATTATATATGTCCTCGAAATTAGATCTAAAATTTTCCAAAAAAAATTCAAATTCTTTAATTTTTCGAACGCAGTAAACTATATCAGAGGTTTTTTTTTGCATTATATCGTAAAGAATATCTGTTTCCGCGAATACCTGGTTGAAGATTTGTAGGAGGAAATTAAAATCAAACTCTTTCAAAGTGTTTAAAAATGTATTTGCTTGTGTCATTGTATCACCGTCCCATATATCAACGTTTTCCAGTGTGTCCTCGAAAAAATCTATTAAATGGGTCCTATCTTTGTAAATCACGTTAACTGTGCGAGAGTTATAAGTCCACCGTGTTTCCGCGACGCGGGGCAGTTTTTTTACATCTGCAATTTGATTATAATGAGCTATTCTTTTGGTACTACTGTGAAAAAAGTTTGCCATTGTCTTTATTATATTGAAGAAACGTTTAGTTTCACCAATCCTTTGGCAAGATTTTGAAAGAATTAAGTTGAGGACATGCGCTGAACACCAAACGTACATGGCTAGTGGACAATGTTGTCTAATGATAGATTGAACGCCGTTTTGTTCAGAAGATAAAACTGCAGCGCCATCATACGTCTGAGCTATTAATTTTGATAAACGATTATATTCTTCTAAAACTTGCAATACGAAAGAACTTAATGTTTTCGCTGTGCGATTAGAGCTGACGTCACCATATTTTATAAACCGATCTACGGTTTCTGATTTATGGAAATATCGCAAAATTATAACTAATTGCTCCCGACCGCTGACGTCTGGGGTTTCATCGATCATTACCGCTACGAAATCTGTCTCCTTTATTTGTTTTTTAATATCGTCGTTTATTACTGATGCTACACTGGAAATTAAATCATTTTGAACTCTATTTGACAAACCCGTGAACGAACTAGTAGACATTTCTAGGTGATGCTGTAAAATACCGTCATATTTTGCTATTAAATCTACAAGTTCTAAAAAATTACCTTTATTCAATGAAGAACTTGTCTCGTCATGTCCACGAAATGATAATTCTTGTTTCGCCAGAAAACAAGAAATATCTTTTAATCTTTGAAAAATATTTCTATTTCTAACTACTTTAGCGTTGTGACGTTCAATGTCTAATATCAAATTATTATCTAAAGCCGTTTCAATCCGATTATTACCGAATCTTAGATATTTCGCCAAACACTCTATATGATTTTCTGACATGTCGTGTTTTTTAGCCGCGTTAGTAAAGTTATTCAAATCGCAGTAGCCGCCGTCATTCCAAACATTTTTATTATTAGAAAATAATACACAAGGAAAACAGAATAAACGATTACTATGAATACATCCTGTTAACCAATTATACTCTTCATAATATTTCATATTGAATCGTCGCGTAACCGATGGTGTTTTCATTTGATTTAAATTGTCTAATTTAGGCGTACCTCTCCCGACACAAATAATTCGTTTTTTTTCGTTAAAAGATAACCGAGAAAACCCATTGTTTTTTAAATTATTTAAACACACAATATTTCCTTCACTACAACAAGTTTCACAGGTTAAAATTTCCATATTTTATCAGATAATTCACAATTAAAATACGAGAAACGTTTTTGAACCGACAATTTGTACTGGCGACAGACAACTGGTTGGTATAAATAGAAAACAACAGATGTCACTGTCGCCACTAATTGCCATATTTGCTAATTTTGTTCTAGAAGGCACTGCTTCATACGAACAAAAAAACCTCTATCGGCGAATTCAAAACGACAGTTCGTAAACATTGATTTCATAACTTTGTATGAAATTAGCTCGATGCAGTCATAATTGCTGCCTATGGCCGCATTTTTAGTGGAGGGCATACGTGTAGTTTTTAGTTACAGATTATGCGATGTTTTGTGGTTTGTGCCGCGTGCCGCTTGCTTAGTTTCGCGCTTATTTTTGAAAGTGTGTATTTATTTTTAGCAATAATTTAATATATTATAATATTATTTACATGCTTATGTTTTACAAAACCGGTAGGGTAGGCAGTGCTTATGTGCCTATATGGAGTGCACGCCCCTGCTAGATAGCGTCTCGGATAAATATATCCGATTTTATTGATAAACATATATTATATCGATCTTTTTATAAAAGTTTTCTTTTTTTTTACATGAGCTCCACACAGGAGGCCCTGAGGAAAATAATTTCCCTCAGGGCCTTTGTCATCTTTGGGGATGCTGTGTGGAGAGTTTTTTAAGGAAAGGAAGGAGAGGAGAGTTCTGGGAAGGAAAAGTGTTTAAGGGGTGTGTAGGAATCTGGGGTTCAGTGTGTCCTAGTCATCCGCCTCCAAGACCTAGACAAACCTCACCCCATGAACCCGGGCACCCCTGCTAAATCACCAAACGTAGCGAACTACTTGGGGTGACCTGTGGCAGAGGTGTTGGTTATCCAATTAAGGTTCCCGGGGCGGCGGTACCCATTCCCGCCTCCAAAATTGAAAAATAAAGTAAATTATATTCAACTTTTTATAAGAACGACTCTCTTTTTAACGACCATTATCTTTTTCTATTTTTCTGTGTCTTGTTCTCTTTCATATTTTCGTTTAGATTATTAGTGTTACTTTCTTCTTCAATGATATATTACATTGATGAGAATAACCTTCAAAAGTTATAAAAAGAGAGTTGTTCTTAAAAAAAAATGTCATAAATAACACTGGTAGATTCCAATCTCAACATGCATTTACAAGTTGCGCTGGGAGATTTTCAGGGAGCATCCTTTCTGCAACTTTGGTTCGCCATCAGTAAGATAAGATGGGATCTTAAAATGGGTTGATATCCCACTCTGACCCCCCACCATACAAAAGAAGAAGATTTTTAAAAATGTTCAAACGGACCTGAATTTCTTACTCTGCTTGAGAAAGGCGGGTGTCATCTCGGAAAATGGCCGAACCAGTTCCAGATTACCCAATTTCCAACAGCCGTCAGATAATACATAGATGGATCCAATGCCAACGTTATTGTGTGATAACGATGCCTAGAAAACACAAATAATCACACTATAGTTCTATATATAGAAAAATTAAAATATGCTTGCTTGGGTGTACATTGTACATATACATATGAGTACATGAGATGTCTACGTATTGCTATATTAAGCGTAGGAAATGTTTGAAACTTTCAAAATACCTTCTTTAAACCCCCGCAAAGGTTTCTGGATTATTACAACCACATGACAATACATCTGAAAAGTTTTTTAATCACTACAAAAACTCTTGCAAAACTGTCAAAAATGTCAAAATTTGAGAATGACATTTTGCAAAACAACGATTGTTAAATCAAAATTCAATTTTCGAAATGAATGATGAATGTATAGTCTGTCAAAAAAGAGTAGAAAATATATGAGGGCGCCACTGTTGTTCAAATGGCAATACTAAACACATAACTCATGGTGTTCAAGTAAAGCTGTGTAACCTACATTTTTATAAAAAATTAAAAAGGCATAATAGTGGAAAAATATTTTTTCATTGCAGTATAGATACCCGCCGATCTCAAAATTAGAATTGCGTATAGGTATATAATTATTATACTAAATGTTTTTTAAAATGTGGTTTACTGTGTTTTGCACATTCAGTGTCATTGCACTTCAAAAAAATATTTGACAGTTAAATTGGTGTTGCCAGTCTACAAATTTAGTAGTTCAAGTTTTTATATTTTCTACTCTATTTTGACAGACTATATTTGAAGTACTCGCCTACTTTGAATCGAATCAAGAATTGTAGACATTTTAAATAGGTACCTATGTTGGGTACCAAATTTGATTGATTGTTCTTATATGTAATATATTTTTATTTTATTTTTATTTAAGTTTTTATTCCAGCATGGCTGGGAGGGTAGTGCAATCCCAGTCTGCCATATTACATAAACTATGGTATAATATATTTTAAAGAGCAAATAAAAATCTAAAAGAAATAAAATATGGTAGCGTATTAGGTTAGGTACCTAACGAAAACAAAAAAACAAAAAATGAATATAAAATTTGAACATAAATAATAATAATAAAAATTAATCACAAAATTAAAAACCAAATAAAATAAAATTAAACAAAAATTAAACAGAGATTAAAATTAAATAAAGAAATATTAGTTTTTTTATCGTCCATCAGGGAGGTCGCCTCATCATTTGCATCCATCGCTCATTTAGTGGGGAACTGAGCCACCCGGATGCAGCCACGACAATGATGTTGTTTGACCTCCGTGTCCTGCTCCAGAAGCTGGCTAGCCGGTGGCGAAGTAATGCTGGGAATGAGTGCACCCTCCCTTCGGTGAACATCGTGGAGGCGCATCGTGGAATATAATAAATAATTGTTTCTACTTGAAAAGAAAGTGGCCCAAATTTATCACACCAAGGAGGGGGGATCTAGATTGTAAGAAAAACTACTCACGTTATTAATGTATGCTCCCTAATATGATAAATAATTGTTCTTATAATACAAGGTGTCCAAAAAGGGTATTAAGTATTTGATGGTTGAATAAAACAAAAAATATAAATAATCAAATAGGTTGTTTATGTTTTATTTACATACACTGAATGGGAAATTATTTTGAAAAAATAATGGTGTCTAGATAACGACCTTCACGCTGCTGGCACTCCTCTAACCTTGAGCGAAGATTAGTAAAAACGCGCAAATTATTTTGAAAAAATGCTCAAAAATGAATTAGTGCTCAACGCTGTCCATATCCCGCATCCCCGCACCGCTCCTTTATGACGTCACAAATAAAACAAAACCCCGCTACCGTTCTTGGACACCCAGTATAATAAAACTCCATCCCAAGTAACTTTAACATTAGGAGACCTTTTTGGCTTGACTTAATTTAACTTTGTATTTATGTATCTCTATATTTATGTATAAGCTGTTCATCTCTTACAAATAAATAAATAAATATACAAAAATGAATATTTGTAATTAATGAAAAATCAAAATTTGAATAAAAAAATTGTAATAAGTGGCACGCGAGCTGTTAGAAAACTGAATGTACTGGGACTGAATATATGGAACTTGGGAGGTGTTGGCAGGATGGGAGAGCGGGAGAAGGTAGAGGGAAAGGGGACGCGGGAGGGGAACGGGGACGCACAGGAAAGGACATGCAGGGAGAAACAATTTATTTCTTTGAATATGGCACGGCAACGCATACCGGGAACTCGCTAGTAGATAATAAATAAAAACAATTAATTTATACAGTTCTGTTTTGTGAATGTTCACCTCAGGCAATTTGGGTCACAGAAATTAGAAAACAAATCAGGCGCGGTACAGGAATACTTACATTGTGAAGAAAGTCCAACGTCTGCGCAATCTGGTTGAGGCCGATGCAGACCTGCAGAGGATCCTGGGAAGCCAGCACCTGCGTTAGGGGCTGCACCGGCTCCGTGGCCAGGTACTGCACCCCGCGCTGCTGCCAGTGCCACACGTAGCGCAGGATCCACGGGTGTCGGTACTTCATCAGATTCTGGAAACATTTGCAACAATGTAAGATAACTATTATAAGATACGGAATTACAGCTTGGGGACTTTCCTGTAAGACAAATGTAAATCATGTTCAATCTCAAAATTCTCTCAGTAAGAGCAATTCTGTGGCATAAAATTATTTTTCAGCATATGAATAGCCCCTTATACATAAATAGACTGGACCACACTTACAATACTCGATTTACGTTAAATGAAGGACTAATCGTACTTAAGCACTTAAACAAATATGGACAAAGAACGCTGGACTACATGGTACCTACTTGCTTAAATATGTTACCTGCTAAAATTAAAAAATGTACAAATAATGTAAAAACAAATATTATATTGAAAAATTGGTTCGCTGAAAGAAATAGCTTGTATTAACATTTTTTGTAGTAACACAAAAAAAATGTCTTAACTGCATAACAAGTTTTATTTTTTAAACTTCAAAGTAAAAGCACCCATTGACAAACTACTTAAAAGTAGTTTATTGGGATTTTTTTCTGTAATATTTTATTTTATTTGATTTCCTCACTTATTACCTTTTGGGATCAAATGTGTCTTCCAGTAAGTTCGTCCGAACTCTCAATAAACTAGCTGTCAAGTTATTTTTTCAAACACGAATTTGAAGCAGTTAAAAATATTTTAGGTAAAAGCTCTCGCGGACTTAATCATTAACAATTTAATCAGCTACTCATATGAACATTAAAAATAGATGTATGTATATATTACATTAAGATTTTAAAATAACGATGACTGGAGACATCTATGTACTTTTATTGTATTTAATTGGTTTAGTTGCTTATTAGCAGTTTAACATTCAACGCCGCCGCCAGAGGTTACCTTTGTGTTCGCATCTGCTTTATCGACTTAATTGTTTATTGACAATCTAGGATTACTTCCGTTTTCTATTTTTTTGGTATAAAAAGTTTGGTTCCCTTAAAACAATCTCTCTCGCATTAACAAAGTCTTAGTAAAAGTTCTTTAGAACAATAAGTGGGGACCGGGCAGCAACTTAAGTTTTTATAAAAGTGTTGATCAAATATTGTTTCACAAAAGTTTATTGTAAATAAAACGACTCAAGATTCAAAAGTGTTTATAATATAAAAAGTCCATTATACCCGATCACGAAAATAAGTTAATAACACATTATAGATAGCTTTGAGGTGGCATGTAGATTAAAATAGCAATTGATAACAATCTTACATTTCTTGTCATGCAACAAATTACGACAACATTTTTGCCACAAAATGAACGATCTTCGCTGGTTTCGCATACGTTTTTAGAAGCTTGAACGTTTAAGTTTACATCAAGTTGGCGAGACGTATTATGAAAATTCTCTTAGGTGGTGTTCTTTTTTATTGAAATTAGATATAAGAAGACCAATCTGTTGTTATTATATATGGATAATAATAATAATAATAATAATTGGATAATTTGTATAGCGCCGTTTTTGTGAAAAATCACCTCAAGGGCGCTTTACAATTTATTATGAATCCTAGGCTCTATCTAATTTTATTATTTTCAAATAGATACAGAATCATACTTACCTGCAGGACACTTCCGACAAAACACACTTTATTAGAAAGTTTATGCTTATGCTATGGGGAAGATACGACTTTGCACGTGGAGGACATTATATTCAAAACACTGGACATTGCATGAGTTTTATATTTATATTTATATTTAACAGAAGATTAATGCCAAAGTTGAGTTAATATTTTTTTTTTTCAAAAGTCTGGATAATTTTGAGAATTTGCTTTTACACTACTTAGTTATTTACAATGTTGCGAGCCGTGAAGGCGAAGGTGAAAGTTTTTTTTTTTTTTTTTTTTTTTTTTTAACTTATGGATACGACTGTCTGAAAAGATAAGTTTTAAGTTTAGCTCTAAATTGCGCTGAATCTGTGATCATTCTTAACTCGTGTGGCAGTCCATTCCAGGCTTTAGGTCCCGACACTCCGAAAGCACGCTCACCGAATTTAGTATCTGGTGTGCGCTTTGGTTCCTTCAACCTTCCAATCGCTGATGTTGCTGCTGACCTGAGGGTTGATTGTCGAGAATTGGAATTTTCTGGAATACACATTTCCGATAAGTAAGTCGGAGCCATTCCGTTAAGAGACTTGAATACCATCCAGCAGAGCTTAAACTGGATTCTCTCGGGGCACTTGAGCCAGTGAAGATTTTTGAGATGCTCAGAAATATGGGAATATTTAGATACGCCGGTGATGAGCCTTGCCGCAGCGTTGAAAACAGATTGTAACAGATGCCACCAATAAAAAAACAAAGTGATCGAAATACAGTTGGTCTTCAGAGATGGCCTTGGATAGGTCTGCCTCCCGGACGCTCTGTGTCAAATTTGTGTATAATAGAGAACTCCAGTCCAATTTTTTAATTTTTTTTAATGAATAATGGACCTTCTAACTTAAATAACTGCATTTTTATTTTTATTTTAAGAGTTAGTTTTAGTAGTTAAAATAATTGTCAAAGTCTTAATTTTTCAAGATCCCCCGAAAACCTCCGTATGTGTTGCGAATTGTATGACGTCATCACTCCTGAAAAGTTACTATAGGATCGGTTACTACAGTTATCAGTTACTACAGCTGATCAACTGCCGCCATTTTGAATTTCGTTGTTCGAAGTATTCTCCCTAAAGGTAGCATTACTATTTTTTTTGTGCAGTAGTTTTTAAATATTTTCAATAATAGAGATAAACTAATAAGAGATACATTTATTTGTAAACATTATTTAGGCCCAAATAATGTTTCAATAAACACAACAACTAAATCTCTATAAACAGTATGTAAATAAACGAATAAATTAATACAATGGCTTGTGTCACATCATACATTCCCATACAATGACTTTACGGTGACGTCACGACACGACAAACAATGACGTCACCACTAAACATTTCAATAATGCCAACTTGACGGCGTGTTTTTACGACCCGATTAAAAATGGACTTTTTAATAATTTTTTAAAAACTCTGCGTTTAATATTATTAAATAAAACTTATATATTCAGAACCAGCATTTATTGGTCTATATGAACATATTTTTTTAAAGCCATAATATTTTTCACTGGAGTTCCTTATTTGGAATATTGTTGTGAAGAGTTTCCATCTTCGGGCAAAATTAAACTCTACGCACCAACGGTAGATGCTACATTAGCCTGCGACCTTGGTACATAATATATCATCACTTTTTACCTTGTTCCAGGGTTGAGATGATTTAAATCCCTTGATTTAAATCGTGATTAAAATCAAGTGATTAAAAAAAAATCAATGATTTAACCACTCCGACGCCTAAGCTTGTTTACACGACAATATAACAATAGCAGTTAAGTCCAATAAGCTTGTTTTCAAGCTAACGCGTGTGTTTCCAAAGAAATCGTTATAACTCCTTTTTTGTTCTAGTTACAACTCTAAAACAAAAAGGAGAATATCTATACATATTATAAATTAAAGTCCACCGCGTCGTCTGTCTGTCTGTTCGAGATAAACTCGAAAACTACTGAACGGATTTTCATGCGGTTTTCACCAATAGATAGAGTGTTTCGTGAGGAAGGTTTAGGTATGTAATTTGTCAAGGATTTTTGTAAATTGGTTGAAACAAAACGATAATTGTTAGAAGTGTCGAAAAAAGTCAAGCCGCCTGGTGGCTTTCATCGAAAACGCTACCTAATCCTTTTGGGATATAACAAAACAATGCATGGTGGGATATTACTCTTTTATAGATCTACAAAAAAGTTTGCGAAGGCATATATCTATCTTTTACGGATGGCTTACTATACCCATTCTATCTTCTAAAAAAATGGTCACGAACATTGCGGTAATTGAAAAGTTATTTAGACGGATACAGTATTAATCCTTATTAACTTAAATACATTAGTTACCCTAAGCATTTCATGCACATTATTATAATCTTTCACACCATTTCTATGTATTATAAATTAAAGTCCTCCGTGGCATCTGTCTGTCTCTTCGCGATAAACTCAAAGACAGCGGTGGTTATAAAGGTTGGATAACCATCCAGTAGATGATGTTGTGTTTTATTTGCCACAGCAACGCGTGGCCGGGTCAGCTAGTCTATAATAAAGCACGCTACACATCTCTATTCAACGTTGTCCATAGATATAGGTAAAATGGTTCCATGGCAACTCAGAATGAAACCAACTCAGAAACACCTCAGAAAGGTCATTAATAGCTATGAAAAAATAATTTTAAAATAGCCGGTAACCCTAACCTAACTTAACCTATTTAACTAATTTTTTATATTTTTTTATCATCACTCTTTAACTTTTTCTACGCGATCGTAACAACTGTGGAGATCGTAATAAAAGTGGGAAGGAACTATTTTTAGATGTTAATAATATTATTTAACGCACTGGCAATTTACAACATTAGCGCCACGAGCGGCCGGTTGATGTAAACTATCCTGACAGATTTGACAGCCACTTGCTTTGTGAACTCCGGCCGGATTTGTTGGTTCTTCATTTCTGCTTTTATTACGATCTCGTGTAATCTTAAGAAAACCCTTCTGATTTTAGAGTAACATCACGGTTAATTAATTTGTCAATAAATTGAAGTTTATTATTCAAGAAATATCAGTGTATTATTCACATCCCGTGATCTTGATGGTGCACCAATCCGCGACAGAGGTGATTCATTATTCACCCTACAAATGCCATATTGGTGACAACCACCATATTGGTGACCTACCGACGAACACATATATTACACGACCTAATCACGAAATAATACGACCGGAGCTCACAAAGCAATGTCCTGGGAAGTTTTCCGTAAGTTTTTCCAATTTTAGTACATTTTTTAGTAATTTAACGTCAGTAGTTTAAATGTCCCAGTTAATTTTAAGAAAAAATATTATTTCATATAGCATCCAACTAATCTGTCCTAAAATGATCATTACGACACCAATTCTAATGAATTTGTAACAATTGATTTAAGTGAGAATGGATCCCTGGCAGAGCTGCAATCTGATACCAGGCACATCAGGGTGGAGCGTGTAATTTGAAACTTCGAGCGACTCGCCGGATGATTGCAGATTGCGCTGAGGATTCAAGCTGCAGGAGACTGGTCCATACTATCGTACCCTGGATAAGCCACGTAAAATTTTTAAAAAATTATTAAACAATAATGTTACAAGTTTTGTGTCCACGTGCTCTCTTTTTTTGTTGTAGCGAAAAACCATTGCTAGAAGATAAAGATCACTAACGATCATTAACAATATCAGAGTCACTGTTTTTTTTTTTTCAGATAATCCGTACTTTCAATAATTTTACAAACGCATTGTTACGAAATTAAAATTTGCTTCATAACTTTCCAACAAATGAATTGTCACATTTCAAATTTTATGCACACATTATGTTTGCAAGACAAATTTTAGCAAATCCAATAAATGATTTTTAAAGTTTTAAATAATTACACAAAATTTTTTAAAAAATAATTTAACATAAATGCAGTGTGCCACGCTTTAAACATATGGTGAATTTAGTTGTGCAAATACTTTTTACATGCTGTATATTTACATGAATTGCAATTTTTACTAGATTTCTTGTGTTTTTTCCACTGTGATAAGGCTTTAAAATATTTTTTATTTGGGATGTTTTTTTTTTTTTTTTTTCTCTTAAATATAATATGTCTTGCGTACTTAAATCTTTACAAATGCTGAAATGATCTCCGACGAAGACATCATATCGGGTGATGAAGACAACACACTCCACATCGGAAATAGCAATCCTTGCACAAGTAAACTTTTTGAAGAACCTGAAATTAATAAACCAAAAAAAATGGAGCAATCAAACACGGATGTACAGCACGTAACAGTGAGATTATCATCTGTCTGGAAACATCATATCGCACTCTGGTTCGCCCAAGCTGAAAGCCAATTTGCAAATTCACGGGTCAAGGACGATTTTACAAAATATAATATCATTGTAGCAGCATTGGATTCCGAAGCGCTACAATGCGTCAGCGATATCGTAATTAAACCTCCAGCGAATGAAAAATATCAACGAATTAAATCAGCACTCATCGAACGTCTACAAGATTCAGAAGAGAAAAAATTGACACGACTCCTTACAGGCATACAACTGGAGGATAGAAAGCCGACGGGTTTATTACGTCACATGCTGGAGCTAGCCGGTCCAGCACTTGCAGAAAGCAACATCGTAAAAACGCTCTGGCTACAAAGACTACCTCAACATGTTCAAGCAATTTTATCAGCACTCCCGGATAACAATCTCGATCAGTTGGCATCAGCGGCTGACAAAATTGTCGACGTCTACCAGACAACAGAGTGTACTGCAGTCGACAACAGAAACCAACCGGGACCTTCAAGGATGGAATCCGAAAATACTATCCTACTTCAACTGCAGAATCAGATGACAGCGTTAACTGAAGAAATGAAGAAATTAAAAATGAATAACAACAGCCATCAAAAGAATTTCCGCAGGCGAAGACATCAAAGTCCAAGGCGCTATAACAATCATCAGTCACCTTCAACGTCAAACAACTCGTGGAGACCTAGGCCAGGATCCCGAGGTAGATCGCCTCAAAAATCGCCCAACGGATACTGCATTGCGCACGCTAAATATGGAGATAAAGCGTATAAATGTTTCAAACCATGCACATTCCACAGGAACCAGTCGGGAAACGACAAAGGAAGCCCACTGTAGAGACGTGTGAGATTCCACCTACTTATCGTCTCTTCCTTTTTGAGCGGGAAACGCGTCAACGATTTTTAATTGACACAGGCGCCGATATTTCAGTGATACCACGTAATGCATATAGTAAGAAGAACAGTATCACCTCGGATAATTGTCCCGCAACATTGTTTGGCGCAAACGGAAATCCTATAAAGACCTATGGAACTAGGATTTTAGAATTAAATTTTGGCCTACGCCGGTCTTTGAGATGGCGTTTCATAGTAGCCGATGTGTCAAGACCCATTATTGGAGCTGATTTCCTTCACCATTACAATTTGTCTGTGAATTTAAAAAAGGCAATCCTCTTGGATCATTCAACCGGACTGCAAATCCCCGGAGTTACGTATAAAGGACCTACTACTGCCATATCAACATTGTCAACAATGCAGAAGTACAAAGAAATTTTGAACAAATATCCAACTTTAACAAGACCCAACATGAAAATTACTGACTTTAAAAAACACTGTGTAACGCATTGCATAGAAACAAAAGGACCGCCAGTTACTGAACGTGCCCGCAGATTAGCACCAGCCCTATTGGAGGCTGCCAAAAAAGAATTCAAGTATCTGATGGAACAGGGGATCTGCAGGCCATCAAAGAGCAATTGGGCCAGCCCCTTACATATGGTAAAGAAAAGCGATGGCCAGTGGCGTCCTTGTGGCGATTATCGTAGATTGAACGCACAAACGATCCCGGACAAATACCCCATACCTCAACTTTATGACTTTGCTCACAAGCTCACAAAAGCAAAGATCTTCAGCACAGTAGACCTCACACGTGCGTACCACCAGATACCAGTCGAACCTGAAGATATTCCGAAGACAGCCATCATCACACCGTTCGGATTGTTCGAATTCACGTCAATGCAATTTGGATTGTCCAACGCTGCGCAAACCTTTCAACGATTTATACACGCAGTCACAAGAGATCTCGATTTTTGTTTCGTTTACCTCGACGATATACTGATCCCTTCAGAAAATGAAGAGGAGCATAAAAAACACTTGGATATCCTATTCAAACGACTTGCCGACAATGGCCTTGTTATAAACATTCATAAATGTCAATTTGGTGTTACATCTGTCAACTTCCTAGGTCACACAATTACACCAGAGGGAATGACACCAATCAAAGAGAAAGTCAAAGCCATTACCGACTTTCCTCTACCAAAAACAGCTAAAGGGTTAAGAAGATTCTTAGGAATGTTGAACTATTATCGCAAGTTTCTCCCGAATTCAATCCATACCCAAGCCAAGCTATTCGACTGTATTGCAGGATACAAGAAAAACGACAAACGTTTACTGACTTGGAACCAAGAAATGACGGCAGCATTTGAAGACTGTAAAAATCAACTTGCGAATACAACTCTTCTGGCACATCCAGATCCCAACTCAAGAATTGCCATCATGGTAGATGCTTTGGACATGGCGATCGGATCTTCTTTGCAACAATTCAAAAACAATACTTGGGAACCTCTTGGATTTTTTTCAAAGAAATTTACAGCACCGCAGCGCAAATACAGCACTTTTGATCGGGAATTAACAGGCATCTTTGAAGCTGTAAAATACTTCAGAAATAACATTGAAGGTCGCACTTTCACAATTTATACCGATCATAAGCCAATCACCTTTGCCTTCAGTAAGAAGCGAGCATCTAGCTCTCCACGCCAAGAAAGGCAGCTGGATTTCATTGCACAGTTTTCAACAGATATAAGGCACATCTCGGGTCACCAGAACACAGTAGCTGACACTCTATCTCGAGTTGAAGAGATCAACTGTCCTACTATTGATTACAAGGAAATGGGACAAGCGCAGAATCAAAACGACGAAATAATTAAGGCAAAAGATGATTCCGCCCTATCCTTGCGTCAATTGGTGATCCCTGGCACAAACACTTCATTATGGTGCGACATCTCGACAGGTCATGTCAGACCTTTTGTACCACAGGACATGCGAAATACTGTCATACAAAGCGTTCATAACGTATGTCACCCAGGCGTGGCAGGAACAACAAACACAATCAAACAAAGATTTGTGTGGCCGAACATGAAATCTGATATAAGAAACTTCGTCAAACATTGCATTGCCTGTCAAAAAGCTAAAGTTTCTAAACATACGGTTACCCCACCGTCAACGTATTTATTACCAGAAGATCGCTTCAACAATATTCATATTGATCTGGTAGGCCCATTGCCAGCTTGCAACGGGTATCAATATCTGTTAACAATAATAGACAGATTTACTCGCTGGCCCGAAGCAATACCATTAAAAGACATGTCCGCCGAGACCGTGGCTACAGCACTAACAACTCACTGGATCGCTAGACATGGAGTACCAATCACCATAACTTCAGATCAAGGTCGTCAATTTGAAAGCCATTTGTTCAAAAAACTTACAGAGAAGTTTGGAATCAAGCATTCAAGGACTACTGCATACCATCCTCAAGCAAACGGAATCATAGAACGTTGGCACCGCACTTTGAAAGCGTCGCTCATGTCGAGTGGCGAGCAAAATTGGTTAGAAACGCTTCCACTTATATTACTTGGTCTGAGATCAACAGTTCGGGAGGAATTAAAATGTTCACCAGCTGAACTTGCCTACGGAAGAACCCTACGGTTACTCTGTGACTTCTTCACAAGTACTCCACGAGAGGAGCCCGATACTTACATCGGACGTTTACAGAGGAAATTTGAAGAAATAAAACCAACTCCTACCTCTAATCATAGTACAAGGAAAATTTTCATACACAAGGACCTTCCTGTTGCTACACATGTCTTTCTACGAACAGACAGTGTTAAAAGACCATTACAATGTCCATATGACGGACCTTATAAAGTTGTGGAACGAAATGACAAGACTTACGTCATCATAATAAAAGGAAAACCAAAATGTGTATCAAAAGATCACTTGAAACCAGCTTTCGTTCCCACAGAAGAAAATGTCCCTAATTATGCATCTGTTCCAGACTTACCTACTGCAAAAGTAACGACCACGAGGTCAGGTCGGCATGTGCATTTTCCAAAAAGGCTTGGACAGATTTATCACGCATAAAAGACATTTTTGCTTTCATTTATATAACTTACATTAATCTTGTACATTAGAGCCCAAAAACTCTTAGTAGCTTGATCACATCTAAAACAATAGAAATATATTTCAACTTAAAATTAACTGTCATGATGTTAATACCGAAAATCACAGATTTTTAATGGAAATCTGACTTTCAGTATTTTCATCAGTGGCGGTTCTTCTCAAGGGGACGGTGGGGACAGACCCCACTTCATATTTCAGAAACCTATTGAGAATTTTTTCGATGCTTTATGTTCACAAACATTAATTCTTAACATAAAAGTAATTATTAACATTTGCAGAAACATAATCTATAATTTCAATTCAGAACATTTTTAAGCTCGAAAATGAAAAAGTTTCTTCGAACGAACATGCGACCGCTCCGCTCACTTCCTTGTTGCGTACTAACTACGCGATTTCGACGATCGCGACTCGCGATTCTGGCTCGAATCTAGCCGTTGCCACCCGCCATGCGCACTGCGCAAACCGTTCTGCGCACCAGGGGGACATCACGGGATTTTTTCCTTGAAATTTATATCTTTTATTCGTACTGAATACGTTTCTTAGGGATCTCGCGAATTCGCGCATGCGCATTTGAGTCATAGTATCTTTCTCGTGGGGATAAACTGTAGGATCCCCTCGTGGATAATTGGGCGTTTGTTTTCGTTCAAATTGAAAGATGTGAGCTATGCACGGACCGGGATTCGCGTTAGTAGTATTATTGTTGTACGTATTTTGTTATTTTATTTATTGCTTCTTCTTCTTCTTCACAATTTATATGTACATATATTTTTAGCATGTAATTATTAACCCCACTAGGGTTCGCCTGTATTCGCCTTATTAAAATAATAATATAGGTCGGATTATTTCTAAAGCGCCGTTCTGGTGGAAAATTTACCTCAAAGGCGCTCTAAACCTAAGTTGGTTGAATTATATTTGTAATTTTTTATTAAGCTTTATATTCATATATGTACCTATTTGGTATTTCTGGTAAGGTGCGTAACTTGCCCAATAATATTTTTGTGAGAAAAAAATATATTTATTCAAAAAATTAATGAATTATTTACTTTAGACTTTAGACATTAGAATTGAAAACATAAAAAAATATACCTACTCGTGCAGGTACATGAATATAAAAGAGTAGGTTTTTTGAATGTTCTCAATTATACTGAGGTAAATTATCATGTAAGTATATTTATTTATATCTACACATAAAAAATATCTGTCCCCACCATCGAAATTGTGCTCGAGCCGCCACTGATTTTCATACATAAAATTATTATGTTAAAAATCATTTCCACGATGAAACTCTTTCATCTTTAAAAATCATGTATGACACATGTGAGTAGTTATTGTAGTATAACTCATATAACACTTTAACTTTTAATTACACAATATAATATCTTATGTGTTTTAAGGGATTATTTTCCATTTAATGCACTCTTTGTGAGATGCCTTAAACAGTGTTTAAATTATAGCATATTATAGAACACAACAATTCATGTATAAAAATGATTATATAACTGTATACATCTGCTCAATATTGCAACATCGATTTTGACATCACTCGATGTAACAAGTATTGAGTTTTATAAAAATAAATAGTGTATACGGAAGCACATCTGTTTTCATATTTTGTTAAATTCATTAATTATTTACAATATGAAAGCATACCTCACAGTATAACAAATGATCACTTCTTGTGCTTCAGTAAACATAGAATAATATATAATTTTTTAATTTGTTGTATGAACTTACAGATGGATACATTTCAGCTCATTGAAGTGGCGTCAACTGCTTGTGGGTTGAATTGTGCACATCTGTATAATCATATATTCAACTATAATTCTTGTGTGTACCTAGCTATATTAGCGTTTATTTACATATTTTTATGACACAGCCATGTTTAAGCTGAATAATAAACACTTCACTTAACGTTTAGTGTCAAATTACATCTTTGCAACTGATAGCCTCTGCAATTTAATGAACCTAAGATGATTTACTATAGCGTACTATAACGTTTACTAGAAAATATATTATTGTTATAAATGTTAGCTTTTAGAAAACTTATTTGCAAATAAGTCAAACCTTTAACTAACGAGAACTATCCGCATCATTATTGTCGATGCAGTAAATGCATGCTCCAATAATGACTTATCACCTTTGATATTTTTAACAACACACGTTAATACAGTTTGTAGATGCAGTATATGCTCCAAGCAAGTAATTATATCAATATTTTAAGATTTAAATACTGTAAAAAAGAGTAAATTTATAATAAATAAAACACCCATTTGTTTTCAAGTATTATTAATATTATTTGTATACAACAGCATACATTTGTGTATCACAAAATAATGTGAATCAATTATATTTTGTTTAAAAACATACTACATATCATGCAATATCTCTAGAACTTGATAATTTTTTACACAGTTAATGTTCAATTTGTGATTAGTATAAAGATGTATAAACTCAATTAAAAAATATGTGTTGGAACTTCCAATGCGTTCACAAATTTATAGAGATATTATTCATAAAGATACTCGTCACATACATGCTATATCTTTCTGAACGCATAGGCTTAAGATATATTCTGCGACGATGTCACGTACAGGATGTATTTTATACTATAGCTTATATTATAGCTTTAATAGCTTGTTTCATATATTACAAAGTATAGCTTGTGTTGTATAGCTCATATTATAGCTTAAATAGCTTGTTTCATATATTACAAACTATAGCTTGTGTTGTATAGCTCATATTATAGCTTAAATAGCTTGTTTCATATATTTTATACTACAGCTTGTATTGTATAGCTTATATTAGGTAGTTAATATAATAAATATAGCATTTCTTTAAAAAACTCTACATAATATTTGAAGTTTTCACATGATCTCACATCGTGTCACGACGCCCATCATTGTAAGATTACAAGGCACTTTTAACAACGACAGTCATATTATTTAATAACAACACTTAGGCACGGACACAATGTGACATCATAAGTTAAATTTTTCTTTGTCATGCTTGACATGCTACACTTATAAGTTATATATTTTTTAGAACCCCTAAACTGTTTGTATTATATCGTTTGCACTGGGGGGAAGGCTGTGGAGATCGTAATAAAAGTGGGAAGGAACTATTTTTAGATGTTAATAATATTATTTAACGCACTGGCAATTTACAACATTAGCGCCACGAGCGGCCGGTTGATGTAAACTATCCTGACAGATTTGACAGCCACTTGCTTTGTGAACTCCGGCCGGATTTGTTGGTTCTTCATTTCTGCTTTTATTACGATCTCGTGTAATCTTAAGAAAACCCTTCTGATTTTAGAGTAACATCACGGTTAATTAATTTGTCAATAAATTGAAGTTTATTATTCAAGAAATATCAGTGTATTATTCACATCCCGTGATCTTGATGGTGCACCAATCCGTGACAGAGGTGATTCATTATTCACCCTACAAATGCCATATTGGTGACAACCACCATACAACAGTTGATATGGCAAAAGCCATGCCTCACACGCGCCCGTATCAGCCCTTGTTACGCTAACTTCGACTGCCGATATCACAGCGCTACTATGTCACAGTATTTTTTCCCGCTCGCTAGGATATTCGTGTAACTATCACGATGCTGACATCTTCAGGCATATTTCAAAAGTAAAATTGTATTTCGTAAAAACATCTATAATCAAGTGAATGTGTCCTCGTGCCTTTGAATGCTAAATAGTTCTCAATTTACTCCACAGATGGCGCAAGTAGTTTGCGCAGGCGCATCCATGCAATTCCGACTGACCAAATTGGACAAGCGTCGATAACATTTATTATCGAGATCGCGCGTATTCGCACACGTTTGTTTATGTTGTGAATCTGTGATTTTGAACTGACATAAAAATTTTATTAATTTTAGTGTCATCAGAAGTTTTAGAACTTGTTTATACGAATTAATAATAATAAGTGATTGAGGTACCAACGTCTGTCTATCAACGCAGTGTCCTGAGTACAAGCACGCGGATAAATGGCGCCATCTTTAAGATAATATGGGTACATTTTTTACGTTTTTTGTTTTTTATAAACATCTAGGAGTGTTTACAGACGACAATTTGGTTTCAAATTGTAGATAATAATCTCATCTGTTTATATAGTATGATAAATCATGCCATAATATGCTGTAATTTCACATAAAATTGGATGGATAGGTATTTGAAATATGACATATACATGTACCGCGTATGGGTATTGAAAAAACGGAGTAGTTCAACGCGGGGAAAAGGTTAATGACCTTTCTGAGGTGTTTCTGAGTTGGTTTCATTCTGAGTTGTCTGGTCACCAGGTAAAACACACTTATTTTGTAGAAACAGTTTTCACCCGCCAAATCGCATACACGCCGTTAGATAGTGTTAATTTTTTATTAAAGATTTTTGTATGAAATGGTAAAAAAGTGAGTTGACAAAATTGTTTATTATATATTTGTACGATAAAATAAGTGTTTTTTTTACGTAATTTGTGATTTTAGTACCGTTTTCACATAAAAACATCATGCGAGTCATTTTTACAACTTTTTAATGTTTGCATTCTAAATTTAAATATTAAGTAAGTCTAAAGTCATGGTATTTGAAAAGAAAGGCAATGTGCAATTGGAGCAGGTGGATGAATTCATGCATTTGGGAAGTATGTTTACGAGAGATGGGAAGGCTGATAGAGATATTGAAAGAAGGGTGAATGCAGGTAACTCCATTAATGGAGGACTGAACACTGTTGGTGCCAATAAAAAACTGTCCAAAGAAGCGAAGCTAGCCGTCCATAATGGAGTACTGGTACCTACCATGATTTTTTTTTTTTTACATTAACTCCACACAGGAGGCCCTGAGGAAAATAATTTACCTCAGGGCCTATGTCATCTGGGATGCTGTGTGGAGGGTCTTTTGAGGAGATGAAGGAATGAACATTGGTCTTGAAGAGACCCATGTTGTAGGAAGGAGGAAACACAGAGGCCGACAAATCATTCCACAGCCGAGCTGTTGAACACAAGAACGAGTCGAAGAAACGACCCGTTCTCATGTGACAAATGTCAACCGTGTACAAAAGTTGGGCACGCGTTTGGCGTGTTTTCCGACTTTGCACCGGTGCCGAAGGGATCAATGATGCTAGTTCCTCGGAGCATCTTCCATTGTAATACCGGTAGAACAAGGATAGCATTCCCACCCGACGCCTGTGCTCTAAAGATTGCAATCCGTCTGTTATGATGGGAGAATCTATCAAACGGTATGGTAGTGAGGCATGGAACTAGCAGAGGAAGGATGAAAGTAGACTGAGTGCTGTAGAAATGAGATCCCTGAGGCGTATGTGTGGCAAAACCATGTATGATCGTATGAGAAATGTGGAGATGCGTGAAGAGTGCAAGGCTGATGTAAGCGTCATGAGTAAGATTAAGAAAGGAACGATCAGATGGTTTGGGCATGTAGAGCGAATAAACGAGGAAAGGAGTGTAAGGAGAATATATGACGCAAATGTGAATGGTAGAAGAAGTCGGGGATGCCGGAGAAAGATATGGCTCGACCAAGTGAATCAGATACTTGAGTCGGGTCATGTCAAGAGTCAGAATAATAGAAGAGCATGTATGAGACGATGTATGAATGTGAACGAGGCAAAGAGTGTGTGCCAAGACCGAGTTATTTGGCAGTTCATCCTCTCTGCCTACCCCTGATCGGAGTGGTTATTTAACTACTTTTTACTGCAACCAAATCACCCGCCTAAAGGGACTTCCTCCGGCATAAACTAAGGCGCGCGGACACTGTCTACACAGTTGTAATATTGCGTGTGTTAGTTTGATGAAAAGTATTATTCGTTTGTTTGCCAATGTTGTGCCTTTCAGCGGAGTATTGGTGGATAAAAAAGCCATGCAGAAAATACCTAAACATGCAGACAAAGAGCAGATAATTAATAAGGAACTCCAGTGAAAAATATCATGGCTTTAAAAAAAATGTTCATATAGTATAGACCAAAAAATGCTGATTCTGAATATATAAGTTTTATTTAATAATATTAAATGCAGAGTTTTAAAGAATTGTTAAAAAGTCCATTTTTAATTGGGTCGTAAAAACACGCCGTCAAGTTGGCATTATTTTTTATTTATTTTTTATTTTGAAATGTTTAGTGGTGATGTCACTGTTCGTCATGTCGTGACGTCACCGTAAAGTCATTGTATGTGAATGTAGGTATGACACAAGCCATCGTATTGATTTATTCGTTTATTTACATACTGTTTATAGAGATTTAGTTGTTGTGTTTATTGAAACATTATTTAGGCCTAAATAAAGGAATCTCTTTTTAGTTTATCTCTATTATTGGAAATATTCAAAAACTACTGCACAAAAAAATAGTAATGCTACTTCTAGGGAGAATACTTCGAACAACGAAATTCAAAATGGAGGCAGTTGATCAGCTGATTGTCCGATCCTATAGTAACTTTTCAAGAGTGATGACGTCACACAATTCACCATACATACGGTGGTTTTCGGGGATCTTGAAAAATTCAAACTTTTGACAGTTATTTTAACTATTAGGGAGAATACCCATACTACGTGACCAACTTTTTGTAATTTTGAACCCCCCCCCCCCTCCCCCCGGTGACCAAAAACCTAAGCACTCCACCGCTCATTTGTACCAAGCGTGGTATTTTGAAGACCCCCCCCCTCCTAAATGTGTCACGTAGTATGGGTACGTTCCCTTAAAACTAACTTTAAAAATAAAAATGCAGATATTTAAGTTAGAAGGTCATTATTCATTAAAAAAAAATAAAAAATTGGACTGGAGTTCTCTATTGCATAAGATTCTAACAACATTTTTATTGCCATTCTTAGATAGACAACACATTCTAATTAAATATTTTCCTTTAAAATTAGTTAAAACTAAAATACAGAATCGCTCTTCTGAAGAGTATCTAAACGGACGATTATTCCTTCGCAGCACACTTTTTTTCATATCTAGTTCTTGTGAAGAAAACATACATCTAAGCTTTTAAGAACGAGCAACGCCCGAGTGGGATTCAACAACTAGACACAACGCTATTAATATCTGGTTGGTCGTGATATTTCAAAACATGCAATGACCAGTGGCGGCTAGTTCATGAGAGCTCCCGAGCGCCGCACAACCCACAAAAATTGTAGATCATAATACGAAACGCGGTTCGGTTTTAAATTATTATAATATTTTCTCAAGATCTCGTACAGTAGTTAGGTAACTATTATACGTGCTATCTTTCAGAGCGAGAGAGCCGGCCCTACGCCCATCTTCATAGCAGTTCGTTTTCGATAGCGTTCCAGAATCTTACTACTTTGTGAGCAAATCCCATAAACAGTAAACCTTGGGCACATACCGTTCTGTGCAAATTTTACGAAAGAGCGAACGCCATTCCGAATTTTACCCCCACATCGAAAGGTGCGGTTCGTAAGTGGCGTGTTAAAAAAGAATGCTTATATGTAATGTTTTTGTCCACATTTTGTCTTCAATTTAACAGCAGAGCTACTATTTTTAACGAATGTTCCGCGCGTTCTTCTCTTTAAGTCAAAGCATGTCTATAATAATAATGAGTGATTAGCTGATTAGTTGTCAGCAGGCGGGCATAACTCCGATCCAAAATGTCAACCGAATCTTTGTGTGATATCGATATGATATCATAAATCATAAGTCCACTTTGGTTTGTTTATGGTCCCCGGCTACTACATCCACGAATAGGAATTTTTAATTTTTTGTTGCATTTCTCTGGTTTATTTTCGTTTGACATTTACATTTCCGAAGCAATAACTACGAATTTGAATTTTGGGATTTCGCGTTCGAATGAAAGTTGGGAAAACAGGACCCGTAATTGGAATAAAAGTACAGGTGAGAAACTTCCTTTGTATTTTATATCAGTGTTCCTAAATTATTTTTTTAAATGTATTGTTTAAATTGTATTTTAAACTGTGTTGTATATGTTTCCGTTTTAACAGAACGGAGAATAGAACTTCTTTATAAGTACCTAGGAAAGTACCTTTCCTAAATTTATTGTCTAACTTAATGACTCTGGTGAACCCCCACATATTTTGAACACCGGCCGCCACTGGCAATGACCACTTAAAAAACATTTTCACCTGCAGTGCTTTTTGGTTTGTGCTGTCATACTCATATATACAAATAATCTCGGAATGTTTAAAATTCATTCACGTACTTCCTCATTATAAGTGGAAAATGTAAGGTTGGGAACCTTTAGCTATACAATGCTTGCATGCTGCTAGGCACGATAACGACAGGTGATCGGATGGGCAGTCACAAGCTCACTGATTGAGCAGGCTCGCATGCACACGAGTGGCGTCAAAAAAATTGACATATTTATACGACCCGCCACAAAAACTCATTGCCGACCGCTAATAGATAAGTTAATATAAGTTAGTCATTTAGTAACTTAGATGTACAAGCAACTAATTGGGTGAAATGCAGATCCTGCCAAAGTCTGTAAATTTAATAAAAAGGCACTTTCTAGATGAGAAAAGTGTGGAGAAGCTGAATAAAAAAAATTAAGGCGCGCTCGGCAAAATTGAGGGAGATACAGCCGTTTAAAGTATAAATAAAATTTCACTTCGCAAACCGATACTACGACACTTCGCCCGCCATTTCGTCACTGTTATGTTGGTATACCAGACCTACAAACAAGAGCTAGATACGATTGTAGCTGACTTCATGGGATAAATAATAAGGCGCGTAATTATGAAAAACAGAATTAATAATATAATGTAAACGAACCTCTAATTAGACACTGGAATGGAGACAAATCAATCAAATCCTGGGATGTTTTTTAAAATAAAGATAATATACACAAGCCCGCTACACAAACCTTGCTTTGCCAGACAAACCATTAAAAAACGTAGACTGTTTTTTAAAGTAAAGATAACATACACAATCTCGCTGGACAAACCCTGCTTTGCTAGACAAATCATTAAAAATGTAGGCTGTTTTTTAAAATAAAGATAATATACACAAGCCTGCTACACAATGCTTTGCCAGACAAACCATTCAAAAACGTAGGCTGTTTTTTAAAGTAAAGATAACATACACAATCCCACTAGACAAACCCTGCTTTGCCAGATAAACCATTTAAAAACGTAGGCTGTTTTTTGAAGTAAAGATAACATACACAAGCCCGCTAGACAAATTTCATAATTACGCGCCTCATCAGTTATCCCACGAAGTCGGCTACAATTGTATTTAGCTCTTCTTTGTATCAGGGATACCAACATAACAGTGACAAAATGCCCGCCGGCACCCGCCGGGCTGTCATAGTGTCGGTTCGCGAAGTGAAATTTTATTTAACGCAATTGAAAATTAATTACTTATTAAAAATTTTTTTTCTGTTGCTTTCCGCACTTTTTTTCATTTTCCTTTTTGGCAAAAAACAAACTTGGGCAGGGTCTGCATTCCTCCCAACTAATTTTTTTTGGTAAATTTATACAAAGCCGGGACCAGCTCATTTTGGACAAAAATAAATAAATATATACCCCAGTAGATAGGTAATAATTAGATGTAATTAATTCCGTGAGCGGAAATTGAAAATAATGTATATTATCGTCAATTTCTTAAATTTAAAAATACGAAAATGTCATTTTTTTTCAATTTCCGCTCACGGAATTGATTACATCTAATTATTACCTATCTACTGGGGTAAAAATTATTTTTTTTTAGTGTAAAATGAGCTGGTCCCGGTTTTGTATAAAATTATTATTTTTTTTTTAATCAGAGCTGCAATTCACACGCGGTAGAAGTGAAACCTTCAGAAAATTAAAGTAGACAAGAGTGGGGAGGCTACGAAGCACTGCACAAAGAAAAGACTGATTATACTATCTCATTCTCTTGCAGGCTAAATCTTATAGATGTGTTTGTCTCTTTTTATTGGCGCTATTTTTCGTTTCATCGAGTGTCAACTCATAACGGAGCTAAAGAAGTTTTCACTTCAAAAATAAATGTCTGGATTGCTAGTTTTTGAACAGTCAACAGTTTAATGCATGATTTACACCAGTTGAACCTCTGCAAGGAAATACGAATAACTACTAAAAGCGGGATAGTTCTATTATCGATAAATGTGTGATATAACTGAATATGGTGATGAAGTCACTAAATATTCAAAAATGCACTTTCTCTGGGGTTCCCGTGATTTAATCACATATCGATTATAGATAATAAGAATAGCCTAAAATGAAAGTTTCACTTACGATTGCACATTTCTCCAATGGTGTATGACTGGACCACAGGGAACCTAAAACAACAACCTCGCTTTTAAAAACAGAAATTGACCCGTATCCCTTTAGGTTGAAGAAATAGCCAGAATCGTGCACTGTCGCGTGGTAATGAGCCCAGAAATCTGTTATTTCAATTGCTTTTTCATTTACTTCCAAGCCGCTCAAATGTGAGGCGTCATTTCCCATTTTCGGAAGTTTTTAGTTAAGTTTTTGTCGAAACGACCAAAAGTGACAGATAGACATTCCCAAATAAAATGACCATAAAATGACATTTGATTATGTTTTCTTCAGTTGGTAGTTGATGTTTAGGGTTGCCAATGCAATGGTTCTGAAATACCCACTTTAGATGCACAAATTCCCCACAAGTTCCTTCACCTCCAAAATGAAACAAAATTCTGAATAAAATTTTTTGATTTTATTTAGCACATGCCCTAAAATGAAATCCGAGTATCATTTCGAGGAGCTGAAGCCAAACCACAAGACAATCATTTTGGAACCAAGAGAGTTTCAATATGTTTTGGTCTTGGATAAACGATTTATAACATCATTGGTATTGTACATTGACCGCTGGTGAATGAACATATTATAAATTAATAAAATATCGAGACCTTCCACTTCTACATAAAGTAAAGTAAGAAAACGGTGTGCAGCTCAATTTAATTATTAAAATAAACAAGCCGTTATTATAATCTATTCCCTTATCGCCATGTTACATATTTAATTGTCTCTGTTCGCGATAAATATTATCGCGATTTTTGAAATAAAATTTCTTTACGCACGCTTGACTTGGGGAGTAAGTTGGCGAATGCGTTTCGAGATCGTTACGAAAATCGAGGCGAACGGTAGTTGAGAGGGAGATATAAGTTAGTGATGATAAAAAGAGGGAGAGTTACGCAGGCCTATTGTCTGTATCATATTGTAGGAGCAAGAGTGTGCGCCCACACATTTTCTTTCTCTCTTTCTATCCTTTAGATGGAGCAGAAGTTTTACTTCAGTTGTGTGGTCTAAAGCACATTCGTTTTTTTTTTGGTAGACTTATTGCAGGATATCACTTATTTATGTTGTGAATTTATCTTGTACAATACTTTAATCTTGACGTGTCCCAACCATACTGGCGGCCAATAGGCAATAATAGTAAATTTTTACTTGCCTTTTTCACAATTTCTCGTGCCATCCCCTCTTTCTCGAGAGACTTAACTAGCCCCAGATCAAAAATCGAGCTGGCAACACTGAACTGATTATTTTAATATTGTCTGTGCTATTCGTTTTTCATTTCCATTTTTATCTATGCCTTTTATCTTAAAAACAAGAATGGCGGCTCAACGTCAACACGTTGGTTCTGTAACTTCGGCGGAGATGAGGACCAAAGCGAATAAGTTTTTGGCCTCTAAAAAGAAATTAAACACTCTCATTGAAATAGTCGAAACTTTTGAGGTGAGTAAAATTTTCACCGGTTTCTGTGTTCCGAAACAATTGACATATTTGTAACTGTCGTGTTTGGATGTTATTTCAGGTACAAAATGACAGTTATATACCCAGTCTTCTCGCAATTGAGTTAATATTCACCGAATTATTGAAACATGGAGATATGTTCAAGGAAATAATACCACTGAAGCCGGAGGGTGAGTGTAATCTTATGACGTCTCTTTTTGCGCAACATGAAAATTCAGTCTACGTCTCGTCTGTTCTGTCAATGCTATTATTATTCTTTATTTTTTACTGACTTAGCGGCTATTAAGAAATAGAATTAGATTTTGTCTAACTATTTAATATCAGATTCAGCTTTTTCCAATACTTTTCTAAATGCGAAAGTTTTTTCTGCACATGTGTGTGTGTGTTCTATATATACATAACCCCACAACTTTAACTTAAAGACTACTTTGTATGGAGCCAGTCTCACACGAGCCCTACAGGCCCTTCGGTAATTTTTTGGGATTAGTGTCCATGGTTATTACTAGGCGAATCTAAAGTTTTTTTCTAAAAATTATTCGTAATAACCATGGACACTAATCCCGAAAATTTATCGGCCCTTCGTACATAGAGAAACTTACAAGCTGTGACCGTGACGGAACCACAATTATCCTACCGATATGCTGCTCTTTTACTGGTCCCGTACATGGTGCTATCCCAAATATACACTTGTTCATTTGGTAAATATCGGTTCGGACTGGCCACGCTTATTACGAATAATTTTTAGAAAAAAACTTTAGATTCGCTTTAATTACTATAAAAGGAAACTTTTTGGCTTTGGGGCGGCGGAAAATAATGCATTTTAATTTTCAATTGCATAAAACCAAAATTCACTTCGCGAACCGACGACGCAGCGAAAATCCGCAGCCGTAGCTGTCACTGTTATGGACTGTAGCTGACTTCGTGGGATAAAGCGCGTAATTATGAAATTTCTCTAGCGGGCTTGTTTGTGTAACATGGTTTGTGATACAAAAGAATGTGCCCCTTTATAACGCCTGCTCGCGTCAACGCAAGAAAAACATCCCAGTTTTCAAGTGGTTTAGCGGCTACGCTAGGTTTGTGCAACATGGTTTGTGATTCGCGGTATTTCATGTAGGTATCCCACGAAGTCAGCTACAGTCCATAACAGTGACAGCTACGGCCGCGGATTTTCGCTGCGTCGGTTCGCGAAGTGAATTTTGGTTTTATGCAATTGAAAATTAAAATGCATTATTTTCCGCCGCCCCAAAGCCAAAAAGTTTCCTTTTATAGTAATTAAGGCGAATCTAAAGTTTTTTTCTAAAAATTATTCGTAATAAGCGTGGCCAGTCCGAACCGATAATTACCGTTCATTTTTTAATAGAATTAATACAATGTCAAGTGACTCTAGTGATGAAGACAATAATATTGTTCTTTATCTTTATACACGTAAAAGAAGATTTTGGGTTCACCAATACAATGAAATAAATAATGGTAAATATTTACCTATCAACTCCACGCTCAAAACACACTTTAAAAAATTAAAACAAATTGTACTAGGTAGATAATGGTTAGTAATAAGTAATTCAGTAACCGGAATTGAAAAATAATGCGTTTTGTGTGTGATAAAGTGTGTTTTGAGCGTGGACTCGAAAGGGAAATATTTACCTAAATAATACTTGTAGGGCATTCGTCACCACCAAGGAACTGCATGAGGATGATGTCAAATTGACTTTTTTTCTAACCTCTATTCGCACACCTTCTCTCCAAAATTCTTTCTTACATATTCTTGGAAAATTATAGTTATATGAACATGGATATTTTCCCATCTCCAGAACAAATTTAACATTCAAATCATGTTAGGATGCCACTTCTGTCAAACCAGTAGTAGATGCAACTCGCGTAGCTCGCTACCAGCATTGTCAGTAGCGTGCAACTGTCGTCGAACTGTAGTATAACATGTATATATTGTATCCATACTGTTTTTAGCGACGACAATGTAAACTCAAGTTAGGTTTCATAATTAGGTACTTGGAAACACATTAGTTTAGTACGACTCCGCTTTAAGCGACCTATTTTAATGATAATTCGTCCGGTTAGAACGATGCGCAGTGTTTTGTTTACAAAACCTATGCACCAATACCTCACCGCACCATGCCTCGCCTACTCTCCACGCTCGGCTACTCCCCATGCGTTAACACATATCCTTATTAGCATGCGTAAATCACTAGTCAGTATTTATCATCTGTTGTGACTAGGTTAAACAACACAATGAGTGAAAGTGTTTTTCAATTGAAGAAAGAAATGCTATATTACATCGTTTAGAAGGCGGTGAATCAAATGTAATTCTCTCGAAGGAGTTCTGCGTGGCATGTAAAAACAAGCTTAAATTATCCGGCCGTTTTGTGCGTCGTCCGGTTAGTACGACAAAGTATCATCGGCCCCTTGAGGTTCATTATATCCGGAATCTATTGTATATTATTTATTATATAACAAAGTGTGGCTTGACATTATACATATGAAAAACGTTCTTTGTTTAACCTATTATTTTATTTATAAACGTCGACTGGTTTTGGTTGATCTCAACCTTCATTAGGACATAGATAATATAAACTAAATTACAGTGCAGAGGAATATTATAAGATAAACAAAAGAGAGAAAGAGAAAGCATGTAAGAGAGGGAGAGAACATCAGACACGGTTGGTGGAGGGGTAGGGAAGGGGAACAACTTTAAATATTTTTATTTATTTATCTGTATAAAGTATGTTTACATTGGGTTTTTCAATGCCCATCTCACTAAGATACCTGTGTCGAGAGAGGCGTTAGATTAGGCGCAAGATTAATTATGTTTGTCTAGAATTTGGCAATTATTTTTATTTGATTTTGATATTTCTAAATGCTTCTAATTTTCCTTTTCTATTTTTGTAGAATTAACACCAACCAGTGTTTGATGTTCTTTCCCTCTTATGCTTTCTCTTTTTCTCTTTTTGAAGTAAAACTTCTTTACGCACGCTCGACTTGGGGGGTTAGCTGATGAATACGTTACGAAAAGTGGTGATGTGTTACGAAGAGTGTGATGTTACGAAAATCAATGCGAACAGTGATCGATGGCGAGGCCAACGGTCAGGCCTTTACGCACGCTTGACTTGGGGATTATAAGGGAGGATAAGGATAAGGATGGTCACACAAAGGCCGTAGGTCACCCCAAGGTCGTAGTTCACCCCAAGGTCGTAGGTCACCCCAAGGTCGTAGGTCACCCCAAGGTCGTAGATCACCCCAAGGTCGTAGGTCACCCCAAGGTCGTAGGTCACCCCAAGGTCGTAGGTCACCCCAAGGTCGTAGGTCACCCCAAGGTCGTAGGTTACCCCATGGTCGTATGTCACCCCAATGTCATATGTCACCCCAATGTCATATGTCACCCCAATGTCAATGTCATATTATGTTCTTTTCTAAGTTAGTGAAGTTTTACTTCAGTCATGTGGTCTTAAAGCACACTCTTTTTTTTTTTGTTTACCTTATACCTAATATTCCTCTTTACTGTAATTTAGTTTATATCTATGTCCTGATAAAGGCTGAACTGAAACAGGTCGATATTTATAAATATAATAGAGTGATTTTATACAAAGAACATTTTTCATTTGTGTATTATTTATCATGTTATACTTATACAGGGTGTCCGGGATTATCAAAGTGAGAAAGACACCCTGTATACACTGTAAATTATTGTAAAATTTTAATGTACAAGCCTACTAGACCGTTAACCCTTAAAGTCTATTTGTTTGGTTTTCGGAACAGCTCATATAGTTTTCATAGAAATCGTTGTATCTCCCTTACTATCATAGTGAAAAATATGATATAAACGGTTCTAGAAAGAGAAAAGACCACACTTTATACATATTAATATACAAAAACTAACCACAAAAGAAATAAAATGTACACCTTGATGAAACCAATATTTCGAATCACAATTTGAAATAAAATTATGAAACTTTGGAAATTTTTTATTAATTATTTTTACATGGAACGACAAAAAAGTGAGGTTACCTAATGTTTATGATACACTAGCGAGTTCCCGGCATGCGTTGCTATGCCACTTAATAAAGAAATTGTTTCTCCCTGCGTGTCCTTTCCCATTTGTCCCGTTCCCCTTCCGCCTCCCCTTCCTCTCCCGCACCCCCTTCCCCTCACGCATTCCCACTTCGCCTCCACAACCTTCCCTCTCCCCACTCCACTCTCCCTTTCCCGTGAACCCCCCTCCCGAGTTCCCCCTCTCCCCTCCCCGCTCCCGCATTCTATACATTCAGTGTTGCATCCGAAACTGCCCGAAATGACAGCCTCAAATGCAACAGGCGAATGGTGGACTGTAAATTGCTAAATAAACAAAAATTACGAAATGAATTGAATGCTTATATGTGTCTGGTAAATCTCTGGAACTAGAAGGAAGTAAGGAAAGCCAAGTCACTTGCCAAATTCGAAGACGAGCACAAACTTAAAGAAAAACCAGTTCCTTCCAATGTCACAAGTCGATCAGTTGTAGGTGCACACTGTTGGTTGTTATTGTTCCAAGCCTTTTTTTTGCAAGGTGACATGGTTGGTGGGGGTAGGATCGAAAAATGACATTCAGGTAGGTACTGAGCACAATATCAATTCAAAACCCAACATTCCCGCCCCCGAGAAGAGATTGAAATCTCTTATCTACGACCGATGGTAAATCACACATTTCCGAATACTGACAACAAACAAATGAATTTAATAACAACCTATTATTAACAAAACGACAAACAATTATTCAATCTTTTTGCAACGAACAACTTAACGAAATTAAAAAAAAAATGTAAGAAACATAAGTCTAAAATAAAACTAAAATTAATCCATAAGGAATATGTTCCTAAGATAAGTTATTGAAGACCTATCTTTCATAGCAACTGACACCGCGGTAAAACGAACAAAAAGTAAGGAGAAAATAAAGACGACAAATATAAAACTTAAAATAAACTTATGAGTAAAATGTTTCAAAGTGGTAATGGATAAAGTTTGACAACTGGCCGACGAAATGTTCCTTGTGCAGTTTTAACTGTCACAACCCGTACGATTTGATCAGGACCCGGATGACATTCCTCGATGCGTCCCAGTGGCCAGTGCATGGATGGAATTTTTCCATCATTTAATAACACCAAATCTCCAACATTAAGATTAGGTGATGAAGTTATCCACTTTCCACGTTGTTGAAGGGTGTGCAAATATTCTTTTCTCCATCGATTCCAAAATGCCTGAGTTATTTTTTGCAACAATTGCCACCGTGATAACCTATTCATAGGTACTTCAGACCAATCAGGTTCAGGAAACGATGTAAGATGGTTTTTCTTGGGCAAAAGTTCAAGATGTTGGACATTAGAAGCGATATGGACATGTTGCAAACGCCCTCCACCTCTGAATAAACCAACCGAATTCAAAAAATGTATAATCTTTCGAATGTGAGACACAGTTTGACAAGTTTTGCCTGTAACTGGATGAAAATGCACGAATTGCACTTTCATAAACCATAATTTCAGAGATGAATGCAACTCCTCGAAGGTTAATATTCCGAATATACGATCCTCTTTCTTTTTTCGAATGTTAACAGCAAATCTCAAAATCCATGCTGTAACACGTTGCAATCTTGTTAATGAAGAAAATCTATTTAACGTCTCATCATTCCACGAATCAGTTGTAGTCAATACATGAATATTGTTGGCCTTTAGCTCAGGAACAACATCAAGTTTTACACTGAAAGAATGGACCAATGGCCACTCATCGACGGGTGAGAGCATCCAAGGAGGCCCCTTCCACCATAACTCTGTATTGACCAACTGATCAGGCAAAAGTCCTCTGCTGGATACGTCAGCTGGGTTTAAATGAGAACGTATATGAAACCATTTGATCAACGAATTAACTTCATTGATTTGTTCTATTCGATTGGCAACAAAGGTTTGCAAATTATAAGTAGGTGTATGAATCCATGATAAAACTATCGAAGAATCTGTAAATGCGAACACTTTGTCAATATGTAAAGTTGTACCGAATGATTTCAAAACATAATCCAAAAGTCGAGCGAGCAACAAAGCACCACATAATTCTAAACGTGGAATAGAAAGAGTTTTCACAGGAGCCACGTTTGACTTGGCAACCAAAAGTCTAATGTTAAATTCTTGCTTCGAATGTTGGGACCGAATGTACACAACACAAGCATAACCCTTTTCGGATGCATCTGCAAATCCCACTAATTGATATGTATTATCACTACTCTCCCCTATGTAACGCGGAATTTGAATATTGGCTAAAGTTGAAAATGACGATACTATTGCCGTCCAATGAGATTGAACCATGACAGGAACTGGATCGTCCCAGTTCAATCCAAGCTTCCACAACTGTTGTAACAAACATTTAGCCAAAAACGTGACGGGGGAAATCCATTCAAGGGGATCAAAAATCTTTGCAATTGTTGATAAGATTGACCTTTTCGAAAATGTTATTTGTGATGTTTTCACTCGGTACGAGAACGAATCAGTTTGCGAATCCCAAACAATACCTAAAATCTTAATGTTATTGGCATGATCTAAATCAATTTCTATAGGTGCTTCCTGATGTGAGATTGGAATATCATAAAGCAGTTCACGACAATTACTCGACCACTTGCTCAATTCAAAACCGCCAAGATTAAGTAGTTCCACCAAGTCTCGCTGCAATTTACGTGCCGATTCAAGTGTGGATGCTCCAGCTAAAATATCATCAACGTACGTATTTTCTAACAAAACTTTTGATGCCGTCGAAAATTTGGCATCTGCATCCAATGCGAGTTGCTGTAAAGTACGTAAAGCGAGAAACGGTGCGGAAGCCGTTCCGTAGGTAACAGTTTGCAGTTCAAATTCTTTAATCATTTGTTCCGGTGATTCACGCCATAAGATATGTTGATAGGATCTATCCTCTGGTCGAACCAATATTTGTCTATACATTTTGCAAATATCTGTTGTAAAGACAATTTTATGCGTTCTGAAATTGAAAATTAACTTCACAATATCTTGTTGAAGTTTAGGTCCTACTAAAAGTATATCATTTAACGACTGGTTAGAAGATGTTTTTGAACTTGCGTCAAAAACAACTCTAAGTTTTTTAATGGATCCAGTATCCTTAATCACACAATGATGAGGAATGAAATATTTTCCAATAGAAACTGATGAACTTGTCACATCTATCATGTGGCCCAAAGATTCATATTCTCTCATAAATTGAATGTAATCAGATTTTATAGCTGGATGCCGAGAGAAACGGCGCTCGAGGTGATGCAGACGAGATACTGCCGAATGATATGAATCACCAAGAGCCGATTTAACTTCCCTGAATGGAAGTGGGACAACGTAACGTCCCGCATCATTTCTATAATGCTGCGTTGAAAATATTTCCTCACAAAGCAACTCTTCCGTAGATAACGGTGAAGGATGATTTGGAAGGTCTTCGATTTCCCAAAACGTTTTCAGAACAGTCTCAATTGTCGATTCTGACGTCGTCAAAAACGAATTCATGGGAGGAGACACGCTGTGATCGACATTTCCCATTAAAATCCAACCAAAAGCCGTGTTCAAAGCTATCGGTTCATTAGATTTTCCTACCACCCGTCCTGAACGAAGAACGGATGAAAACAACCCAGCACCCAATAAAATATCGATTGCAGAGGGTTTATCGAAATTTGGATCTGCCAAAGTTAAATTTTTCAAATGATCCCAGTCTCCCCGACGAATGGGAGAACTAGGCAACTGTGCACAAATGCTTGATAACACGACGAAATCCGCATCAAAAAGCTCATTCGAACATAGAGGACGGATCCGACACTTGACCAGTCCCTTCTGCGCGATGGCCGACAACTGTCCAATTCCTCGAATAGGAATTTGTTTATTAGAACAGTCGAGGCCCAAACGAATTGCACAATCATTTGAAATAAAATTTGTCTGACTGGCACAATCCAATAATACACGAACCTTGTGAAAATGACCCTTTTTATCACGAGCTTCTACGATGGCCGTAGCTAACAAAACTGATGATTGGCTAGAGCTCGATAAAACGTTGGGATTGTTAAGCCTCTCCGAATGAGGTGTGGTTGCCGCGATGGCCGATACGATTGGGTCGATTGTCTCAGGTGGCGAATCGAGTACTTCTTGTCTAGAAGTGTTATCAAAATTGTTGCTGTTTGACGCCTGTACTTGCCTATTTTCATCATGTGAAAAATGCAACAAAGAATGATGATTTTTATGGCACTGAAAACAATTAAAACGCGACGAACAGTTCTTGACCAAATGCTGAGCGGAAAGACAATTCTGACACAACTTATATTTCTTCACAACATCGAATCTAGCAGGTGGTTGTAGCTTTAAAAATTGGTCACACTTTGAAAGAAAATGTCCACCTTTGCATATTAAACACACCGACTTTTGTGTACTGACAAAAGAATTTAATAAGCGATTTGTTTTTGCTTTTGGCGCTTCATTTTTCATACCGTACCCATGAACCGATTCATAAATTTTAGATTGTGATTCTAAAAATGACAATAATTGCGAAAATGATGGAATTTCCTCCTTATGACCTATTAACTCGAAGTTAGTTCTTAAGTCATCAGGAGTTTTCTTCAAAACGATATGTAGTAATAAAAATGACCACTGATCTGTTGGAAAATGTAACGCTTCTAATGCCTGAATATTTTCCTTCAAAACATTAACGACAGATCTAAGCGAATCCTTTTTAATTATGGGGCATGAGATAATGTTCTCTATGTGTCTGTCCGCAATTATCCGTTTGTTATGAAAACGATCTCTCAACAAATTGTAAGCAATTGGATAATTGATTGCGGAAACAGGAAGATGCTTTATAATTTTCAACGCGTCACCCGATAGTGCTCCTAACAAATAATGTAATTTATGTATGTCACTTAGAGATTCATTATTATGAATAATTGCATCATACGTATTTATAAAGTTTATCCATTCAGTAATTCCACCCGAAAAAGTTGGCAAACTAATTTTAGGAAGTGAAAAACCGTGACTATTTGATGTTTTTATAGAATCTTCCTTTGGTGGAAAAACTGCTAGATAATTCGTATGAATTTCAAAATACATGTTCATAAAAGATTTATATTTATTTTCCAAATCTGTTAATTTTAACTCCTCACTTTTTGACGTTTCTAGAATAATATAAGATTCAACAAAATCATCCCTTTGCTTTTCAATATCCTTAATTCTAACCAGTAAATTATTTCTATCTAATAAATTACCAGAAACAACTGCTCTGATCGATGAATCATGAATCTCCCGGAGACCTAGAATGGCCAATTTATTGCGAACACTAGCAGAAGCAGCCATTTTGATAATATTTGAAAATAGAAATTCAACAAACGAAAAATGTGAAATTTACCACGAAATTTAACCCCTTTTGAAGGTGACAATGTGCCCAATTCGAAAGCCGAAATGCCAGGAATATTAGGAACACAGGATCAAGGTTATTGGAAAAACACATACAAGCATTCAACTCCAAAATGCTCACGAAATCTGGCACGATTGGACCAATATGTTGCATCCGAAACTGCCCGAAATGACAGCCTCAAATGCAACAGGCGAATGGTGGACTGTAAATTGCTAAATAAACAAAAATTACGAAATGAATTGAATGCTTATATGTGTCTGGTAAATCTCTGGAACTAGAAGGAAGTAAGGAAAGCCAAGTCACTTACCAAATTCGAAGACGAGCACAAACTTAAAGAAAAACCAGTTCCTTCCAATGTCACAAGTCGATCAGTTGTAGGTGCACACTGTTGGTTGTTATTGTTCCAAGCCTTTTTTTTGCAAGGTGACATGGTTGGTGGGGGTAGGATCGAAAAATGACATTCAGGTAGGTACTGAGCACAATATCAATTCAAAACCCAACATTCAGTTTTCAAACATCTCGCATGCCACCTATTGCAAGTTTTTTTATACAAATTTCATAATGCCAGAGCTCACCAGTAGTTTTATACAAACCTTGTCCTAACAATAACGAACACAAAAATAAAAAAAATTATCCAATTTGGTGCAGTCGTTCGGAAGTTAAGCGCGTACATACATTTCAGGGATTCATTTTTATTTATAGAGATTTGTCTAATAAAATATGATTATATTTCAAAAAGTGTATGTTTATTTCGATTTATAAAATTTGAAAGCATATTTCATCACCTTTCAAAAACAGTTTTTGGTTTTCGGATACGTTCAGAAATATTCCATTTATTTGGATTTTATTGTAAAGCGAAAATATTTTGACCCTCTGACGTAATACGGACGAAACCTGACGGGTTCATAAATAATAATTTGGGCAATATAATTAGTCGGTTGTGTTTGCAGGTAACTCCAAGGCAGACGCCCACCGAGATGCTCTGCGCGGCATGTACGAGGTGTCGTTCCGGCAGGCCGTGAGCTGCATGGGCCGGGGCTCGGCTCCGTCGCGGGCTCAGGCGCTGACCTGCGCGCTGGGCTTGCTGCGCGCGCAGGGTCGCCACCCCACCGAGCTGCAGGAGGCCCAGCAGTACTACTTCCCCGTGCAGATGTTGCAGGTGACTCCCTCGTTCGCTTTTCTTCGTGCGTCCAGCTCATCCATTCGGAGCTTTCCAAGCAGTCAATCTCATCTGTGGGCGACAAAGATATTGAAATATAAAAGATGTGATATCCGCAGTTTTTACTACGTGTGATTGTGCTTCCGGGTGTCGCCGATATTGTTTACCAATTAACGAATAAACTAAATGAACAAATAATTAAGGAATAAACTAAACGAACGTTAAACTAAATGAACGAATTCTTTCCGTATTCAAACTATATTGTTAACCAATACTTTGAGTTTCTCCAATTTGGAGTCCTCAATTTGACGAAAAATACGGTAGTTGAAAGCAGGCGCGGTCGGTGCATTAAATTTTTGGCGGTTCACCGATTTCATCAAAAACGTAATGTATGTAATTTATATAAATGCACTATCTTACTTATTTATAGAGAAGATCAATTCTTCGATCCTTTTGCCGAGCGAAGACTTCAATCACCCAATTTTATTTGCAAACAGAGACAGATATACTCACCTGACAAATTCGTTATTCGATAAACACATTTATATTAAAGTTTATGCTTGGAAGATACGACTTTGCAAGCGGGGACACTGCATTAAAAAACTTCAGAAAACATAAATTATTTGCTATTTTGCACTATGGTTCATTTTATATCTATTAGTATTAGAGGGTTAGTGGCAAAGAAGAGAAGGAATTTATTTTGAAAGACCTTCGGATATTAATTAATATCGCAATAATTAACACAAGCACAAGCAATTTTAATTTGCAGCGTAGGATGCAAACGGTGGTGGGTGTTTACTGACCCAATGAGCATCGATATGAAGTTAGCAATAAGTAAAAAAAACCGCACACAAATAAAAGATTACTTTCTGCAAAAAAAAGCAAATAATAAAGTCAATGCCATGTATGTAAATCCGCAGGACTCTATCACAAGATAATATCGCACGCATAGCTGACCCGTTGACCCGAGGTTGCATTTTGCAAGAGAAATATTATGATTTTACTTAATACTTCTTCAAACCCTACATCGCTCGAGCCCTACGTTCGGAATTCTTGGATTCTTCGTTCGGATACCTCCGCTGTCCGTGCGGCGGACTGTCGGGGGTATATTTCTTGATACGTTTTGTCAAAACCACGGTCCGGAGATGTTTCGTATGGGCTGCATATAAAATAATATTAGCCAAACAGGGCGCTTAACGCGCAGATTGGTATGTACCTCGGTTTCTCGTTCCTAGCCAGTGTTAACCGCGCGGGTGAAATGTTTTTGCCGTATTGATCTACAATATTCTTACATTTAGTATGTTATTAATTGCAATTTTTAAGATTTTTTCAAATATTTTGTTTAATTTTATAATTAAAAACTTTAAGTAAGATTACGATGAGCTGTAAATTGTTTTTCAACTTTGTTGGCAGTTCGTTGCACGAGTGCACTAAGGCACCGGCCGCGCCTAAGGCAATGGACGCATTTGTGCATCTGGCTGTCCGTGGAATCCTGAGCATTTTTCTCCAGCACCACATTTCGAGGGCGTCTATCCTCATTCTTTGCTGGGGCTAAGTGTCCATGTTTCTAAACCGTATAGAAATATGGGGAAAATCAACGCCCGGACAAGTCTCATCTTGGCGATCTTCGTTATGCCTCTGTCACTCTGTAACTTTTGCGTTTTAATCATGTTGTATTTTGTCATGCAAATTCTTTCTTTTCTCTTCTGTTTCACAACCTCCTTTGTCACTTGTAGACGAACCAAGATGTATATAAAGTTTTCACCGTTACATTAGTAAGTGACGTTAGTACTATACACCTCCGACCTCCGTAGTCCAGTGGCTAAGACTCTTGACTCACATTCCGGAGGTCGCGGGTTCGAACCCGGCATGTGCAAATAAATTTTATTTGATTAATTTGTGTTATTTCACAATTAATTAATTTAAAATAATATATAGTATATTTGCGGCATGTTCCAGAGTGGAAGATACTATTAGTATCGCCCTGGTGTAAGACCACCATTCAGAATTGAAACGTTGCTTGAAAATGACTTTAGCCGTGTTTAGTGACCAGATCTGAATAGCCAGGTACTTCCCAACCTTCCTCTTCCCCACCTCCTTCCCCTCCCCACTACCTTCAGCCTCACAACATACCCCAATTGGGGATGCCATAGTCTCACTGGCTCCAGACGGGAGCAGTTGAGATTCTTGTGCGGTATTCACTGTAAAAAAAAAAAAAAAATAAAAGAGTGAAAATAAAACTGTAATATGTATAAGTAATCTAAATCTGAATAATTCCAGGCCATCATAACCGAGCTGCTCAGCTCCGATCACAGCAACGCCCACCTCATCTCCAGATTCCAAGAGTACTCGGCCTGCAACGATGTGATCTTCAACTCCTGGAAGATCCTGCGCAACGTCACGCCTCGTGCAACCCCCTCCGAGACGTACATGAGGAATTACTTTGAGCTCACCGACAAGCTCGGCCTGAAGAAGGACGTTAAATCCAAGGGGAAGCAGCAGCCGCAAGAGGTGGAGGAGAATAAGAATCTGTGCGAGGCGGAAGGTAATATAGGCATTGCTTCAACAGATCTATTGCCGATTAGATCTCTCATATCTAATTTCCACCTAAGAGTAGTTTCATAATACAACTCCCCATCTTGATGTAAACTTATACAAGCTTCTTAAAATGTACGCAAAACCAGCCAAGGTCGTTCATTTGTTGCGTGACTAGGGGTGGGTTTCTTCATTTACCGAGAATGCTAAATGCAATGCTAATTGTAAAAGTAAACAGTCAAAAACATAGAAATGGGTTTTTTCATTTGACATTTACCGTTTACTTTCACCTTACATCTTACAGGCCCAGAATGGTGCTGCAAATGCGAAAGTAAACGTAACCAAAATGGCGGCCGTTGACTAAATGTCACTTTGGTGACAGTTCAGAGATTTTCTTGCAATCTATTTTACGGTATTTGCTAGTATTTTATCATTATGATCGCAATAAGTGACAGTTCATCAGGTTCTGACGATGAACTGATAATTAATTATATGACACGACGTGTAAAGCGACATAATATACGCAGGAATTTCTATCTAATGGAAGACCTAGATTTCGTATTACCGATTTCGCGTTAATAAAGAAACTGCTCGACTTTTGACTATATTAATTGCAGATAATATCTGCAATTAATATATTATCATATTATGATATATGTTATTCGAAAGAATTACTCATTGCTAATAATTTTATTACAATTTAAAACGTGATCCCTGAGACGTATGTGTGGTAAAACAATGTACGATCGTGTGAGAAATGTGGATATCCGAAAAGAATGTAAGGTTGATGTAAGCATAATGCATAAGATTAAGAAAGGGACCCTCAGATGGTTTGGGCATGTAGAGCGAATGAACGAAGAAAGTAGTGTAAGAAGAATATACGACGCGAATGTGAATGGTAAAAGAAGTCGGGGACGTCCGAGGAAGACATATCACGATCAAGTGAATCAGATCAGTCAGAATAATAGAAGAGAATGTATGAGACGATGTACGAATGTGAGTGAGTCAAATAGTGTGTGCCAAGACCGAGTTGTTTGGCGGTCCGTCCTCTCTGCCTACCCCTGCGGGGAAACGGCGTGATGGTTAGTTAGGTTAGTTAAAACGTGAAACAAACAACAACGCAACCGTAGATGAAGCAATTCGCACACAAATTTTTGACATTTATTGTGTGGGTTGCCACATGAAAAAAATATATACACAGTTCCCAATACGAAAATGTGGGAATTAGGTTAGTTTTTATGCTGTCATCCCTATTTACTTCTACCTAAGCAGTTGGCATTGTGAAAAAACCCATTTTGCCGTAAATGTCAAATGCACTGCGAAAGGAACTGTAAACTGCTAAGTTAAAGTAGAGTGCGAATGAAGAAACCCACCCTTCTTGTTATTCTAGAAATATTTTATCACTTATTACTTTAATCGATGTGCCGCCTTGAAGCTATTTATGATGTTAGAGGGGGGACCCTAAAGCAACGGGACTCGGGCGGCAGATAAGTAGATGGGGAATGGGTTTTGTATGGAAACTCTTTCTCAATCAGTGTGCGAAGCCGTTTCGCTTGAGACCACGCGTTCGTCCAAAGTTTAATTTTAAGTGCAGGTACATGGAAGAGTGCTCTCTCTCCTCGTCCGAAAAAAGCACATCAGGTGAAATCGAACATCAAGACGATGCTCATTTGTTTTTTTGATGTCAGTGGTGTTGTGCACACAGAGTTTGTTCCTTCAGGTCAAATAGTTAACTGACAGTTTTACATGGAGGTACTAAAGAGATTGCGAGAGAGCATCAGGGAAAAAGGTTGAATCTTTGGCGCACAGGGGACTGGTTCTTCCACCATGACAACGCACCTGCTCACACTGCGTTGTCTGTGAAGCAGTTTTTGAGCAAGAATGGAATGACTCTGATTGTTCACCCGCCCTATTCACCCGAAGTGTCTCCCTGTGACTTCTTTCTGTTCTCTGGGATGAAATGGACTTGAAAGTGAAACGTTTTCATACTTTGGAAGAAGTGAAACAAAAATCACTGAAGGCCATAAAAGACCTTCCAATCAGAGTTTCAAAATTGTTTTGAACAGTGGAAAAAAGGTTAGACAAGAGCAAGCACTCCAATGGTGAATACATTGAAGGTGACCAAATTTTGGTGAACAAATATTAGGTCCTTACATATGAAATTGGCGTTTTGCCGTTCTGGCAACTTTGATCTCAAATATCTTCTCTTTGGTTAGGAATTCCAAATTTAAATTTATACAGCTATTTACTCATGTATTTGTGTTTCGAAAATTATAATTCATTTGTTTTTTCCTTAATTGTTTTTTTTCTTTGCGTCACTTAGTTTACAAAATGGAAAACTTGAAATATCGCATTATTTACGAGTACGAGTTCCACCGTGGCACCAGTGCTGCAGAAACGGCTCGAAGGATTAATGATGTGAATGGCGACGGTGCCGCAAAAGAAAACACAGTGCATTTTTGGTTCCAACGTTTTCGTTCTGGAAATTTCGACCTGCAGAACAAGCCCCGTGGACGGCCGAAGACCAAAGTTGATAATGAAGAATTGAAGGCTATTGTGGAAGCGGATCCATCGCAAACCACGTCCGAGTTAGCTGTAGGCTGCGGTGTTAGTGATAAAACTGTTTTAATCCACTTGAAGCAAATTGGGAAGGTGAAAAAGTTTGAAAGGTGGGTACCTCACGAATTGAGTGAAGCAAATCAACAAACGCGCGTTGACCGCTAGACCACACACTGCACAACAGATGGCTACCAAATTAGAGGAGCTTCAATTGGAATGTCTAAGACATCCACCGTACTCTCCGAACCTTGCTCCAACAGATTACCATTTTTTTCGAAATTTGGATGACTTCTTACAAGGGAAAAAATTCAACTCCGATAGGGCAGTCCAAACCGCCTTCGAAGATGTTATTGATTCCCGTCCGAATGGTTTTTTTAGTAAAGGGATCGATGAACTACCTATGAGATGGCAATAGTGCATAGCAATAGTACATACTTTGATTAAAAAAAAATATATTATATTAAAAAAAATCGACTTTATGTTTTCCCATACAAAATGCCAATTTCATATGTAAGGACCTAATATTTTAAAAGTTATTAAGAAAGTCTTTTTACTTTTGGGTCCCCCCTTGTATATTATATCTAGGGCTTTGTTCTAGAAGTGCCTATGTCAAATTTGAAAATAGCGCGGGAATGAAAATTGTTTATCGATTTCTGCTGGTTGCGTGTATCCCGATTGTGCACCGGTGTCGAAGGAATCAACGACGCTGGTTCCTCGGAGCTTCTTCCATTGAAATACCTGTAGAACAAGGACAGCATTGATAATATACATTGAGTGTATCATTTTTCCTTTGAAACTTTTAGGCAAGGCGCCGTTCCACTTCCAGCTGGTGAAGGTGCAGCGGTGGATGGCGCGCTGCTGGGCCTGCGTGTCCTCGTGGCAGCTGAGCGGAGACTGCCACCGCCGAGCGCTGCTATTGCTGCTGGATCGCCTGCTGCCCAACCTGCCCAACCCGCTGCTGCTCACCGACTTCCTCATGGATAGCATGGACTCAGGTAACTATCCAGTCGAATAACTGTCTCATCCCAGAGTGGAAGATAACTCTCTCAGTGATGAATAAGTGTTTCCATCTGATTACCATAACAATCAGATTATTTACTGTCTCCTTGTAATAACTGTAACACTCAGATTATTTACTAAATCTATTTGATTACCGTAACATTCAGACTCTCAATCTGATGAGCGTAATCATAATCTCTCATAATCGTAATCTCTCTCTATCTGATTTCCATAGCAATCAGATTATTTACTGTTTCCGTCTGATAACTGTAACAATCAGAATACTCTCTCCATCCGATAAGCGTAAAAATCAGATTATGTACTTACTGTCTCCATCTAATAACTGTAACACTCAGATTATTTACTGCAACCATTTGATTACCATAACAATCAACCTCTCCATCTGATAAGCGTAAACATCAGATTACTTACTCTCTCCATCTGATTACCGTAACATTCAGATTATTTACCGTCTCCATCTGATAATTGTAAAAATCGGACTACTCTCCATCTGATAAGCTTAAACATCAGATTACTTACTCTCTGCATCTGATTACCACAACAATCAGATTATTTACTGTTTCCATCTGATAACTGTAACAATCAGATTACTTCCTCCATCTGATAACTGTAACAATCAGATTGATCGGGTTTGGCTTTAACTTCAATTTTTCAAACGCTGTCTTATTATAATATATTTAAAATGATTTCAGGTGGAGCGGCGAGCATGCTGGCCCTGCAAGGAGTCTTCACCCTCATCCAGCAGCACAACCTGGAATACCCTCGTGTCTACACCAAGCTGTACTCCATGTTCGAGCCGGAGATCTTCCACATCAAGCACAAGTCCAGGCTGTTCTATCTGGCTGATATGTTCCTCAGTTCCACGTTAGTTCCCATTTTACTTTTTTCATTTCTCTGCTCTTGGTACTACAGCGAAACCCTCCTAAGAAGTTTTCCAAGGGACTGAAAAAACAAAACTTTTTAAGCCACGAAACATCTCTGTCACAAGTCAGAAAAAACACGGAAATAACCGGAATTTTGAATTGAGTGTTTTGCGGATTAATTTTGAGTTATCGTATATTTTATTGACCGAGACACATTCCTAGAACAATAAACTATATACCAAAACAACATTACTTGCGTTAATTACGTAAATTGATAGGTTTTATGATGTTTTCGTCAAGTAACACGCATCGACTTAGACAGAAAGAATCGTGGCAAATTTGACATTTTGATGCCACAGATAAAATCATTTAAAAATATTCTGGGGTTGCAAGGTGAATGAAATTTTTGCCCATCTTATGGGTAAATGTTGGCGCAAGCGATTCTGACCTTGTCCTTCATACAAATTCTGTATAGAAGGGTCAAAATCGCAGACAAACATATTTTTTTCGAAATTTTTTCCGCGCGCATTCGCACAAAATGCGCGTGGATCGCGTCTCCGGCCGATTAGAGGTTAAGAGGGAACTTCTTAAGAGGGTTTCACTGTATTTCTTTCCCTTACACGTTGCTTTGTAACCCCACCAACAGATTGTATTGCTATAATAAATAATAAAATAATAAATTTGGACAACTTATATAGCGCTGTTTTTGCGAAAAATCGCCTCAAGAGCGCTGTACAAATTAACATGGATTTTACATTAGAATTTACTTAACTTAGGAGGCTAGATAACAACTCGTCTTGCAGCTATCAAGCGCATGGATTATTGAAATTCTAGCCCCCCGATAAATTAAATAAAATATCTTTTTATACGTATGTATTTCAATTTACTTAACTATGTAGGGGGCTAGATAACCACTCGTCTTGCAGCTATCAAGCGCATGGACTGTTGGAATTCTAGCCCCCCAATAAATTAAATAAAATATCTTTTTATACGTACGTATTCTAATTTACTTAACTATGTAGGAGGCTAGGTATCAACTCGTCTTGCAGCTATCAAGCGCATGGATTATTGGAATTCTTGGCCCCCAATAATACATTTACCTTCTGTATTTAATAATCTACTTAACATCCTTAGTCTAACTTAATCTAACTTAATCTACTTAATCTAACTTAATCTTACTCACACATACTCAAAACATATATGTATTTAATAAATCTGCAGTTCATAAAAACAATTGCAAAGAAACCATAAAAATAACACGTAATCAACGCTAACGAAAATGTATATATACTCGTAATACACTGTGATAATAAATTGTCACTGTGAACTGTTAATTAATAAAGTTTTTTAATTTTTCATTTATCACTCCATACGTACGGCACAGGTAGAAACCGAAGGGCGCGGGCTCAGTCCCATGACTTCCTAGTCCATGTGCTTAGGGGCGGGGGGCAGGCGCGGGCGGTTGGCAGCGGGGGCAGCTAGGGATGCAGAGATTGCAGAGGTCATCAGTTGGTTTTCTTCTCTGGTGCGTTTCTTAGAAGGCCGCTTCGGTGGCCCACACACCGAACGGGTCATATGGTCCACAGTCGTAAATACAGCGACTGTGGGCGTAAAAGCGAGCAGCGGGGTTGCAGTAAAGGTGCGGGGGGTGCGCAGGGGTACGGCTATGACACCCAACAACCGAACAAATGACCACATCTGGTAAATGTTCGCTACCGATCCTGGGTTTGAAACACTTCGCATCTAATGAATCACGATAATATCTGCACATATTCTTAAAACTCGTTATACGTCCACACTGCTTACGATAAAATTATTTTGAGTTCACATATGTAATGTTCACAGAGTAATAAACATTATTTGACACTTTTAAGGTCTCAAAATGTTAATTATCCCTCTTATTTAATAAGGGATAACGAGACCGGCCAGAATGCGTCAGGCTGCTCCGAGCGCCTGACGCATTCCCTATATAAATTCCGCTATATAAATTCCTAGATCTAGGCTTTTAATAATACAGTGAAACCCTCTTAAGAAGTTTCATGGCTTTAGAAGTTTGGTTTTTTGGCTCAACTGTCACGGAAAAATATATAAAATTATTTTTTATACATTTTCGTTTAGCAATTTAAAAGAAAGCAAAAGTACCAGGTTGCTACCTCCTTCCTTTGTATCCATGATATAGTGTCAATTCTTAGTAATAATAATACACGTAAAATTATGTAATAAAAAATGTAAAGGAATCTTTCAATTTTCATCCACTTCCCGAACTACCAAGAAGTATGTGAATTTAGCAAGTGTGTTTTTTTTTGTCTTTTTTAGATCATATTTTTTTTACCTGCCCATGACCTCACTGTGCCATCTCTACATACTAATTTTCCCTGGGTCTTCTACTGCCCCCCTGAAAGTCCCAAACGCTCACAAGGGGACATTATCGCCCACGTTGAGAACCTATGACGTACACTATGCACGCTTTCAAAATCGACTTATGATACATTCATAAATCAACTTAGGATGTTTTCAAAAACCAACTGGACGTTTTAAAATCAAATCAGTAATCGATAGAACAACGTGCGCTGGATGCCAGGCGCTTTGTGAATCAAGTTTTTTTTTCAATCAAACATATGAATTACGATTTTGGCGCCCCCTAAAACTGCCGCCCGGGGCAGGCGCCCCGATCGGCCTCCCCTAGATCCGGGGCTGAGCATGTACCCCAAGTATTTTAACCAGTGACTCCAGTGCGTATTTGGAATAGAAATGTAGATGTCATTTTTCTGTCTCTTGATATTTTTATAAAAAAGTATTATTTAATACAAGATGTTGATTATTTTAACATTTTTTTTAATTTTGCCTCTCTCTCACAGACATCTTCCCGAGGCACTGGTGGCGGGCTTTGTGAAACGGCTATGTCGCCTGGCGCTATTGGCGCCGCCCTGCGACGTGACACTCCTGCTTCACTTTGTGGCCAATCTGCTGATACGCCATCCCGCCCTCAAGCGCATGGCGTGCCGTGAGGAAGGCGTGCAGCTACGATTAGCAGGTGACTGTCATAACATAATAACTGTCGCTATCTGTAATAACCGCTCGACTGATTTCTGGTCTGAAAGAGATGGCATGAGCGAGCCAGAAGAAAGGACTATAAACGAGTGTTAATAATATATTAAGTATTGTTGATGCACTATATACATCTCCCTTCCTCTACCCAAAATCCTATCCTATCCCTATCTGACTGTAACCGACGTGTTCATACCCTCGAAATCTTTTCATCAATGTTCATCGTTGGCCCGGTCCTCTGCAGTTTTGTGGTCATTTCTTGGAAATTAGTAAAAAATGACCTGGCCACAAAATGCAAAAATACCGTGCCGCCATAATGTTGATGAAAAGGATTTCTCTTGTTCATTTTCTTGTCAAATTATCATTCTTGTATATTTTATGCCATAACTTAATTAAATAAAATATTTTAAGGCTTTCATTACTATGTACAATGCCCCGGTGCAACCAAATAAATGCTTGTGTGCCAGGTTGCCACCGGGAGACATTCTAAACTATTATCTACAAATTTTATTATTATTGGCGGCCCCAACAAGGGCCAATATTTCTGGTTTTAAAGATAAGCAAAAACTCCTTTGCCTCCCTTTCCGCTAAGCAAGCAGATCGCTTTTCCGCTTTGGCAAGAAGACTGCTGCTTTGCCTCATTTGCATTAAAATTGTTATTATTTAGCCCACAAAGCCCACACGAGGCCCACGAAGGCAAATATGAAGACCACAAAGCCCACGAAGGCAAACATTGCGACTCACAAGAGGCCAACCATTAACAATGTACATTTCCCCAGTGCAACAAATAAACGATTACTTTCAGGTTGCCACTGGGGAGATTGTAAACTCATTATTTTTACCTTTTTAATTTTTATTTTGTACTATTAATTTTTTACTTTCAATTTAAAAAGTCTGTGAGCCTTGCAGGACAATGAAATAATCAGTTTTCATTGTAGGACCTGCAAGGCCTCCAGGAAAACATAAAACTTTGCCTCTAGGTAAAAACCTACAGGAAATAGAGACACATTTTGTTCTTGTCAAAAGACTTAGAAAATTTCGCAGATGAAATTTTCACATTTTAAAAATCCCGGGACCTCGTGGGATATTGAAATAAACAGATTTCGATAGATTATCTCACGGGGAACCGGGGAAAAATAATATAATTGCATTTCATTGTGAAATCAATTAATCAAAATCATCTAACTAAATTTAAAATCAAAAACTCTCAAGATGCATCAAATTTCACCAAACAAAAATTCTTCTTATACATTGTACTTTTCTTTATTTGTTTTCAATTATAAATTTATGTTTTTCGCAGTAGTTTAGGCTACAAAATCCTGTAAAGTTCTAAATTTAAGCGAGCGCCTTTTTAACTTAAACAGGCAAAATAGATAATGAGCATTTCTCTGCCCCTTATATACTAGTGGTGGCGCGGAATGACTCCCCCCACCACTTTTCTGTGGTTTTGTCCGTCCCCAAATCAGGTCCGCCAAATTGAATAAATACTGCGACCTTTTTGAAAATAAATCAGTTCAACTTTCTACTCAACAAAGTGTTTTATTAAATACTTCCTGGAAGACCTCTCTCCGACTGCCTCCTGCTGAAGCTCTGCCTGATTACCAAGCCTGGTACCTACCTTCTCCAGGCAAGTCGGCCCTACTTAGGACACCGCAAGGCGCCAGGTTCAGGCAGAGACCAGGACATCCAGAGCCGCCATCACCAAGCTCTGGGTGCAGGGAGGCAGATCAAGGGTTGCCACCCTCAACAATTCAGGGTTACCACCCTCATAATTTGGAAGACATCCGGACCATCGTGCACGAGACGCCGGTGCCCTCTTACAGTCTTGTAGGGACAACAACACGTCCGCTACACTGACAGTGTGTGGCTAATACCTATGTGTGACAGTTCAACAATAAATCATGGAACAATAAATCAGTCTATTGATTTCTCAGTGTTTTAATACCGACTCCGTTAACCCATAGGCCACAAACTCCGACAGCCGGGTGTGCAACTCAGATACTTAACACCACAAACCCCGGTGCGCTGACGGGCTGGAATAAGTCCGTTAAAAAACGGAAAATATGGACGACAGTGACATTTTTTAATAAAATTTTAAATGCCGAAAGCTCTGTAGTAAATTAGTCATTCATTTCGTGGAATTGGAAATAATATGTTTCTTATGTTTTTTCCCTGATATTTGTGTTCCTAAGTTTAAGTCGCCATTTAATTTCTTCAAAATTGCGAGTGGTTCTTTCTTTTGGAAGTGATCCTGAACGTCCCTGATTGATTTGAGGACTATCATACCAAATTATTTTATTCGATTTTTTGTTCGATTTACGAATATTATGTTTTTTTGTAACTTTGAATAAAAATTTGGAAAAAAACTTGTGAAAAAAGAGAAGATTATATTTGAATTTTTATTTTTATGTTTTTCTATACCTTAAAATATGTAAGTAAACAAATTTAAAAAAATTAATCCATTTAAATATATGGTTCAAAAGTTACAATAGATTTAGTACACCAATGCAGGTTTTAAATTTTGGTACCAAATTTATTCAATGGTGAAGGCCATTTTTTAAACGACTTCGAAAAGGAGGAGGTTCTCAATTCGACTGTATTTTTTTTTATTTTTTTTATTTTTTTTATTTTTTATTTTTTTTTTATTTTTTTTTTTTTTTTATATTTGTTACCTCAGAACTTTCGACTGGGTGAACCGATATTGATGATTCTTTTTTTATTTGAAAGCTGGTGCTTCCCGTGTGGTCCCATTTTGATTTGGTCCAGTTCTGACAAGGGCATCCATGAGAAAATCATCACAAATGGACAAATAACTCAATATCACGCCAACCGATTTCGATGATTCTTTTTTTATTGGAAAGGATGTACTTCAAGGGTAGTTTGATGAGAGTTTGGTTAGGTTCTGATTATGGGATCCATGACAAAGTAACGGAACTCTCCAATTCTGAAGAACAAATTTACGATACTTGGCCGAATCTTAATCGAATTAGTTAGTGTACTTCAGATTCACTAAAAATCAAAAAATAAACAAAAATTTTAACAAAACAAAAAAACGACTTCAAAAAATGTATTAAAAAGTAAAAAAATAATTTCGTATTCTTCTACAACTTTATAATCAACTTACCTTTTCTACTCATCAATATGTACGTACGATTGTTATTTTTGTCGGCGGGAGAGGAGCTGTCAAGTGAACACGCAAAAGTTACAATAGATTTAGTACACCAATGCAGGTTTTAAATTTTGGTACCAAATTTATTCAGTGGTGAAGGCCATTTTTTTTAGTTAATTTATTCTGTGGCCAATGGGTTAAAGAAGGCTCTGTGTAATGATCACCTCCATAGCGATCTCTCAGTGTGTTTAATTGGAGTATATTAACCACTCCGATCAATCGCGAATATTCACTTTTTATGTCTTAAACGAAATATCAGATTTACGAAAACTTTGTGTTATTTCCGCTTCACAATTAAAGCTCTATAAATGAAATATTTCTGATAATAAATGAAACATTTCTGATGATATTCTGTAAATACGCTTCCCGATTGGCTGGAAGGTGGATTAGTGAGAGAGTATTGTGATTTTAATCTGATGTATATCTGATACAGCCTCTACAGACCCCTACATGATGGAAGAGTGCGATCCCAGCCTGAGCGGCGCCCTGCAGTCCAGCGTGTGGGAGGCGTGCGGGCTGCGACGGCACGCGGTGCCGGCCGTGGCAGATGCTGCCGCTCGGGTGCTGGCCGCCCCCCACGCCACCATGGAGACGCCCATCTCTGAGCTGCTGGACGACACGGACGAGGATGTGAGTAGAGTCACGCACCTCAATCTCAGTAGACATCAGTGGCAGCTCCCCCCTGAGGTCATTTGGTCATTGACCCTCCAAAATTATTAGTTAAAATCTGATTTAGATCATAATATTAAAAAAAAAATCTGGTCCTTAGGAAAATTTTCGTCATTTTTTCGGTCTTCGGAACAACTCACACAGGTCTCACAGAAATCGTTGTGTATCCCTTACTATCATGGTCAGAAATATGATCTAAATGGTGTTAGAAAGAGAAAATACCACGCTGAATATAATTCAAATCGAAAAATTAACTGCAAAATAATAAAAATGTACATCTTTATGAATCCAAAGTTTCCGATTGCAATTTGAAAAAAAAAAAGAAATTTTGAGAATTTTTAATTATTTATTTTTATATGAAATGACAAAAAAGTGAATTGATGATAACGTTTATAATACATTCGCCCAATAATTTACGTACATTTTTTTTTTAATCATTAATTTTAGTTAGAAAAAACGTAAGGTGAGCCATTTTTAAAACCTTTTTTACCCTCTAATAGGCCGGAGACAGGCGGGCGCGCGCGTATTGTGTGCATGCGCGAGAAAATAATTTGAATATTTGAATAAAATTTTCGACCAAAAACTGTTTGTCTGCGATTTTGGCCCTTCTATGTACAGAATTTGTATGAAGAACAGGGTCAGAATCGCTTGCGCCAACATTACTCCATGTGACGCGTAAAAATTTCATTCACCTTGCAAAACCAGAATACTAAACGATTTTATCTGTGACATAGACATGTCATTTTTGCCGCGAATTTTAGCCGTCACAATTTATGCATGTTCCTCGACTAAAACATCGTAAAACCTATTAATTTACGTAATTAATGCAAGTAATGTTGTTTTGGTACATAGTTTATTGTTCTAGGAATGTGTTTCGGTCAATAAAATATACAATAGCTCAAAATTAATCCATAAAACATTCAATTCAAAATTCAAAGTGGTGCTTTTTTAGTGAATTTTCGTGAAATGGCCTGGCCTTTGACCGGTTAAGTATGCATGCAAAATTTTTATATTTCAAAAATTATGTTTATTTAAAATTATAAAATTTAACAGTTTTTAGTTTTCGTATACATTTAGAAATATTCCATGCAAAACGGAAATATTTTGACCCTCTTACAAAATACGGCCCGAGGGTTAACCTATGGAGAGCCACGCCTGAAACTAACTTCCATACTGGAAATTATGCAAAGCATCACTTGAAGTAACATTTTGTGGATTAATTTTTAGCTATCGTTTATTTTATTTACCAAAACACATTCCTTGAACAATAAACTATCTATAAAAATAACATTACTTGTGTTAATTTGGTAAATTGATAGGTTTTTCAATGTTTTTGTCAAATTACGTTCTGACTTTTACAGCTGAAATTACGGCAGAAACTGGATTCCATAGATAAATAATTCATTTTAAAATATTCTGGTGTTGCCAGGTGAACGAAACTTTCGGCTATATCAAGAATGATGTTGGCGCAAGCGATTCTCACCTTGCCTTTCGTACAGTTTCTTTGTACATAAGGGTTAAAATTGCATTAAATTTTTTTTTTTTTAAATTTGTTTTGGCGTGCGGGCGCGGTCCGTGGGAGTTTCACTGTATATGTACTATGATTTGTTCTAAAATCGTAAAATAAGAAGATAATACTAACAAATTTCAAATAAAATATGAAAAAGAACAAGACACAAAGAAATAAAAAGCTAATGGTTGCAACTGGAACTCAAACCCTGGATCTCTTGTCTTGACGCCAACATGGCCATTGCATTTTTCTGTGTCTTGTTCTTTTTCATACTTTCATTTAGATTTACGTATTAGTATTATCTTCTTCTTCAATTACCAAATGGGTATAACCTTGAAAAGTTCTTATATAAAATAGTTCTAAAATGGTTTATTTTTGTTTTCCAGCTCTTTGACCGTGAAATGAAGAAAACGTACAAGCAAGTGTTTCTCACGTTCAGCCGCCCGCAGTCCATGACGTTGCCGCAAGGAGAACGCCTCACGCAGATGTGGCAACTGGTGTAGACGTATATAGCCCTGTTATAGATACAAACCTACCTTATTGTTTTTATAATTACATCAGTCCTTGATAAGAAGCATCATCCAATATATATATATATATAGAACTAGTAATTTATCCCACATGTAGATTGTCCAATTGTTTAGTCAGACATCTCTGAAAAATCGAATTTTAAGTGTATGCAGTTATATGTAAAAGTGTACCCTCTATCTGGTACAATACTCAGATTACTCATAAACACCACCATATCCACCACCTCCAATTTGGGAGGTGGATAACCAACACCTCTGCCGTAGGTCACCCCTCATGGTTCGCTACGTTTGGTGACTTAGTAGGGGTGCCCGGGTTCATGGGATTAGGTTTATCCGGGTCTTGGCGGCGGATGCGTCTGCCCACTAGCTGCGTGGCAGGCCGGACCGGGAGATAATGGTTGAGGGAGTCGCTTTGACTTCTCCAGCCGTACTCTCTGAACATCGTCTTGCACCGCAGTGGGAGGGACGGATTCATACATCCGTCACTCCTGTGCACACTGATCGTCACATTCCTACCCACCCCTAATACTCTTTTCCTTCCTAGAATTACCTCTCCTTCCTTTCCAAAAAAGACCCTCCACAGCATCCCCAAATATAGGAATTATTTTACCCAGGGTCTCCTCTGGATCTAATGTAAAAAAAATTCAATTATAAGGCCCTCTGTCTCATGGAGATACTTACAATCTACGTAATTGTGACGAAACCACAAGTACCCTGCTGATATACTACTTTTTAATGCTAGTCTCCGTACACGGCGCTATCTGAAATATACCAAACTTGATCATTTTTCACGTGCAGCCGTGGAGTTAACACGCTGTCAAGCGATGTCATATGACTTTTTTTTCCAACATCATTCCATGGCTTCTCCACTAAATCCTTTCTTACGTATTCTGATAAAGCATAGTTATATAAACATGCATTTTTTCCTCTTCCAGAACAAATCTTAACGTTACTTTCATGTTTCGACGCCATTTCTGTCAAACGATAAATGATGCGATGCGTCACGTGCGATCAGCACTGTCGGTATCGTGATACTGATTGGAAACCGACAGCCACCGCGTAGCGCCGTGAACGGGCACCAGCAAAATCGTACGGAGGGTACTCACGATCGGCGCATATGATACGCGCACGAGGATCGAGTATCTTGTAAGTATCTCCGTGAACGTAGCACTAATGCATAAAAACTAAAATAGTGATATAAATAAAAAAAATATGTTTTCTGGGTTACTGGTAGGATTTTTCAAAATGTCTTACTAATGTACTGAGCTGTTATGATTTCCGGTGTTATTTTATAGCATGTTTAACCGGTCAAATGCCGGAGACGCGCCGGCGCGCGGGTCCTAATGCGCAGGCGCAGAAAATAATTCAAATATTTGAATAATATTGTCTTTGAAAAACTTTTGGTCTGCGATTTTGACCCTTATATGTACGAATTTGTATGAAGAACAGTGTCAAAATCGCTTGCGCCATCATTACTCTAGGTAGTGTTAAAGATTTCACTCGAATTGCCACACTGGAATATTTTTAAAACGATTTCTTCCATGACAATGCGCTGTCAGATTTACCGCGAAATTAACGGTCGTTATCACTATTGCGATGTATTTGTATCGCGAATAAAACGTCGTAAAACCTGTTAATTTACGTAATAAATGCAAGTAATGTGATTTTAGTGGATAGTTTATTGTGTTGTGAACGTGTTTCAGTCAATAAAATATACAATAGCTCAAAATTTATCAACAAAACATTCAATTCAAAATTCAAAGTGGTGGTTTTTTAGTGTTTTTTCGCGAAGTTCCGCGAATTTCTGCGAAATATCCCGGCATTTGACCGGTTAATATGTAAAACACAGACACTTGTAAATAATATTTGACTTATGGTGAGCATTCGAATATTGCTTTCCTCATTATTTCAAAACTTGTATTTGGAGATGTCTGACTAATCAAGTGGACGATCGATGTAAGGTTTCCACATTTAGTAAGCTTTTTTTTGGTCCCTTTAAAAACCTTTATAGAGAATTTTACTTTATAGTCTATATTACTTTGTAGTTTACATTAGTTCCGCACAGGAGACCCTGAGGAAAATAATTTTACTGTCATCGTAGGGGATTCTGTGTGGAACGTCTTTTTAAGGAAAAGAAGGAGATGAAGTTCTAGGAAGGAAAAAGGTATGATGGTGGGAAGGAATCTGGGGATCAGTGTGTCCAGGAGTGACGGATGTGTTGATCCATCCCTCCCACTGCAGTGCAGACGATGGGTCGAAAGAGTCTCTCCCGATCCGGCCCGCCATGCAGTAGGTGGCCAAAATTCGCCACCGAGACCTAGACAAACCTCACCCCGTGAACCTGCTAAATCACCAAACGTAGCGAAGTACTCGGGATGACCTAAGGCAGGGGTGTTGGTTAACTAATGAATGGTTCCCGGGGCGGCGGTACCTGTACCCGCCTCCCAAATTGGAAGAATCTATTCCAAAAGTGATAGAAAAATTACAAATTTGTAAAGTTGGATCAACTAGGAGCTCTTTAAAAATTTAAATAATGGTTTAACCATTTTTTTAAATTCATATAGTAGCTAGACGGCCTCCGTGGTCGAGGGGTAAGGCTCTTGACTCGCAATCTGAAGGTTGTGGGATTGAATCCCGGCATGTGAAAATAAATTTTATTTGATTAAATTGAGTAATATCACAATTAATTCATTAAAAACATATATAGTATATTTGCGGCACGTTCCAGAGCGCAAGATACTCTCAGTATCGCCCTGGCCCACCATTCAAAATTGAAACATTGCTTGAAATGGCTTTAGCCGTCTTTGGTGACCAGATCTGAATAGCCGGTACTTCCCCACCTTCCTCTTCCCATCTCCTTCCACTCCAGTGTAGGACCACCATTCTGAATTAAAAGATTGCTTGAAATGGCTTTAGCCGTGTTTGGTGACCAGATCTGAATAGCCATGCACTTCCCCATCCCTCCCCACTACCTTCAGCCACACAATACACCCCAATCGGGGATGCCATAGTCTGACTGGCTCCAGACGCGAGCAGTTGGGACTCTTGTGGGCTATTTACATAAATTGTAAATACAATATATTATTGCATAATTATGTTGTTCACGTTTTGTTCTTATATGTATACAAGTTATGCTGCGCGAGTTCATAATGCTATTTTATTTTATAAGTATGGAAGGCTGTCATCTGTTTAATTATAAAGAATATTATTGTGAATATATATTTGCCATTTTATTTATATTTTGTAATGAAATATTGTTGCGTAATAAAATGTTTTAAAAATACAATAATTTTCTTTAAATGTGTTTAAACCCCTTCTTAAGGCCCTGGCTGCACGAGCGGTTCTCCCGCCACGGGAAACCGCCTGTAAACCACAGCACACCCAATTTACTATGAATGTTGTATGACGCAATCAGTGGCGTGCACAGAGTTTTTGATCAGGGTAGGCAGTAGGAAAACCGCCGAATTGATTCAAATAAATAAAAAACTTACTACAAAAAATAACTCCTTTCGTACAAGTTTTCACTAACAGTCGTTGTGTCCAACATTTTCGGATGATTAATCCGAGTGAAGCTGAGCCTAGCGCCTTGCGCCGCTAAGCTAAGGTATGTTAGAAAAATGCTCCATTTTAGCTGTGTCCAACAACTTGATCGTAGCGCTCGGTGTGTAGCCCCATTTGCTTTCGTACACCAAAAAATGACGTCAAGTTAGCAACTTTACATGTTAAATTAATACCGAAACGTTAATTAATTTTATTTATTATTAATACAGATATTTTATTTTAAATAGTGTAATACATAAACCGACATTTTACATTTTTAAAACAAACGTATTTAATATGTTAAAAATAAGGTGTTAATTGACTTACTTTTTTGTTTACGTGCGTTTGAAGTTTGACATTAGAATCAGTTGAAATTTTGTATTCAAAATGGACAAGGCGAAGCGTTCGAAAAATTTTACGCCAAACGAAAAAATGAGACTTGTAGACCTAGTTACCTCGTCGCAGGTCATTTTGTCGAAAGCGACAGGTGGCCCAAACTACGCTACGCTTGTAAAATCAAAAGAAGCTGCTTGGAATGACATTGTCCTCGACAAGTGCTAATTATATTCCACATATTATTACAAAAATGACACTCGAATAAGTCAAAACTTTACCTTTCGCTTGCGTAAGTTAAATTATCTTCTACTTGGCTCAAAACATAAAAAAAAACACGCTTTTGTCATCCTAAAGCGGTTATAAAAATCGCCGTCATTTAATACTTCCATAAAATTTATATCGGCATCTTGCCGCCGCCTATATAATCCAATATTATCGTCAACCATAATCACTATATTCAATATAGGATTCATATTTCAAATTGAAAAACCAAATAAAAAAGCCGACAAAAGAGTGAACTGATGACAGATAATTACGATAATTAATTGACATTGACAGCTCGATTGTTTTCGCGGATTTTTGTTCGCTCTGTTGTCAGTTTTTATAAGTAGGTCTTCCTTAGCAACTTTAATCCACCCGGCTACCTTCCTTACATTTGAGTGTGGTGGGACGATCATTGTGTTTCGACACAGCGTATTTGGGCATTTGAGCAGGGCTGAGCGGAGATCTCGGCTGAGCATAGGTTGGACACAACGGCTGTAAGTGTGCTTGCTGCTGGTAAGACAACTAGTTGATAGAAATAAATAACAACAGATGTCACTGTCGTCACTAATTGCCATTTGCTAATTTTGTTCCAGAAAGCACTGCCTAATACTAACAAAAAATCCCAAGCCAAGGTGTGAGCTACCGTGCTCAGACTGAATGTCCTGGGGAACAGCGTCACGAACGGTGCCTCCGAGAAACAAGGTCGCATCTCGGAGTATTTAGACCTCACTCCAGCACTCAGGGCTCTGCTGGAGTGGACCTTCTATTTCCCTGGTAACTCGTGGGACAAAAAAATTGGACCATTCTAAAACTAGGGGCCTTTTGGGAACCTAGGAGTGCTGAGGCCACCTCTGTGGATTTCCTTCCTGGGGCCGTAAGAGGAACTAACAGGAGAAACCGTGGAGAGGTGAGCTGAGGCCACCTCCTTGAACTCTTCCCTTGTGGGGCCTTCAAGGAACCAAGGGGAAGGGCACCCTTCCAGCGCGGGGCCTTTGTGGAACCAAGGAGTGAAGTGGAGAGATGATGTCCTCTTCCCATGTGGGGCCTTCGAGGAACCATGTAGGAGTAAAGAGGATAAATGAGGCCATCTTGGTGAACTCTTCCTCTGTGGGGCCTTAAAGGAACCAAGGAGGAGAGATTAAGTTCTCTTCCTTTCTGGGGCCCTCGGGGAACCAAGGTGGAGTGGACTCTTCCCTTGTGGGGCCTTTAGGGAACCAAGGGGAGGTGGACTCTCCGTCGTGGAGCCTTCGGGGAACTAAGGAGTGGAGAGGAGAGATTTCCTCGAAACTAGAAACCTAGAAACCCTCTTCCGTCGTGGGGCCTTCAGGGAACCAAGGAGGAGTGAAGAGGGGAAATGAGACCTGGGAAGACACATTGTCGGACCAGAAGATACATCTTTATTTCGAATGACAATCCTGGTGAACTTTATAAAAGGGACTGGATTACTGTCAAAGGAATGAGGTAAAATGGGAGATAGTACAATGGATCTATGGCCTAAGTGCTCTCGGGAACTATACATATGTAAACCGTCTCCGATTATTAAAAAAAAAAAAAAAAACAAAAACAAAAAAACTCCATGGAAGCAAATTCAAAATGACAGTTCTACTCTATGCTATGTGCATTTCGTACACATTGACATTATATCTTGTATGAAGTTAGCTCCAAGCAGAAATAAGGCCGCATTTATTGAGGCAGTCGGAGGGTGCGCATGTAGTTTCTAGTTACAGTTTATGCCACGTTTGTAGTATGCCGTTTGATGAGGCACCCTCGCATAGTTTCGGTTGCTCAGCTTTTTCGTGCTTACTTTTGAAAGTGTGAATTGATTTTTAGCAATAATTTAATATAATATTATTTACATACTTCTGTTTTACAAATACGGTAGGGTAGGCAATGCTTTTGTGCCTATACGGAGTGCACATCCCTGGATGCAATCTACGGCTCGTGGCGAGTGCTCGCGGTTCACAGGCGAGAGAAATTCGACCGCCACATGCAGCGGTTCTCTCGCAGCAGATAACCGCTACGTTCATACTACACAAGCGGTTTCCCGCGATTGCATCATTTCCTGCGAGAGAGCATTGTTGATTGGTCGTGTGCATGAAGGATTCATGTTACAACATGTTTGATACCGAGCGATTCATAATAGAAATACAAGATCGGCCTGCTTCGTATGATGTATTAGTCTGTCAATTAAGAGTAGAAAATATTGAAAATGAAACTACAAAATTTGTAAACTGGCAACACTAATTTAACTGTCAAATATTATTTTAAAGCGCAATGACACTGAAAATATAAAAAACTGTAAATCATATTTTAAAAAACATTTTTTTTCTTAAAGAAAAAAAATTTTAATCGAGGAAGCACTGTTGTTAAGATATCTACTTATGACATAAATTTGATTAAATAGTGATTTGCTTTCAGTTAATTAAACAAATTTTAATTTAACAGTAGGTAGAAAAGAAGAATCACCAATGATGAGTTTAGTGACACTACTTTTAGATCTTAATAAGTTAAATATATTCAGATCTAAAATTAGAGACATAATCTAAAGCTTGTGTTAAATAAATGCGAGCAATTTCTAAATTGTGCTTTATATTTTATTACAATATTGTTATTCTTCGTTATGTTAACACAAAATATAATAATAAACCTATATGCAATTCTAATTTTAGTGGGCATCTATATTGCAACGAAAGAATATTTTTTTAAACTTTTATGCCTTTTTAATTTTTTTATAAAAATGTAGGTTATATAGCTTTTCGTTTCCACCATAAGTTATATTTTTAGCATTGCCATTTGAACAACAGTGGCGCCCTCCTATGTTTTCTACTCTTATTTGACAGCCTGTAAGGTTGAATGATTACATCAATCGAAAATTAATGTGAAAAATTTTAGTGTATTATCTCGGTGTACACTAAAAATTAAATTAAATATTTCTGAAATTAAACGATTACTTAACATTGGTACCACCCAAACACTTTGGCCTTTTTTATTTTTTAATAACCAACCCCGTCTAGTATGACGGTCTGCGACAGCTTTCTCGAGCGGTTTCCCACGGCGGGAGAACCACTCGTGGAGCCAGGGCCTAACTAACTAACCGTCACACTGTTCTGCAGGGATAGGCAGAGAGGACGGAACCAAACAACTCAGTCTTGACTCACACTCCTTGCCTCATTCATACATCCTTTTCTATTATTCTTAACTCTTGACATGACCCGACTTAAGTATCTGGTTCACCTGATCATGCCATGTCTTTCACGAGCATCCCCGACTTCTACCATTCACGTTTGCATCAATTATTTTCCCTAGACTCCTTTCTTCGTTCATTAGATCTGTGTGCCCAAATCATCTGAGCGTCACTTTCTTAATCTTATAATTGCATTCTTTGTGGATCTTCACAGTTCTCACATGATCATACTTGGTTTTACCAAACATACGCCTCAGGGATCTCATTTTAGCAGCATTTAGTCTACTTTCATCCTTCCTCTACCAGTTCCACTCCTCACTGCAATACATCGGGGTAGGTATAGGTCTCACAAGTTAAGTTGACTTCATCACAGTACTCACACAGATGCAAACATTTCATACAGCGTGTTTCGTTTTGGGCTTTTAACAAAAAAGCAATTAATAATTATTTCACAGTTGAGAATTCGAATCCAAAGCGTGTTTAAATCGGTAACATAAAACTAATGTTGTTTTACAACATTTTTATAGAAATACTGAAGGTTTAGGGAGAAAAATAAGTTTATTAACTAAATGCGATAATCTTCAGGATTGAATTCAAAGGAGTATTCTTAAATAACAAGGTTAAAAAAATATTATGTTATTTAAAAAGATTAATTTATTATAATATTCATACTTACCTATATAATATTTTATAAAGTAAATAATCGACAAGCCGCCACATGCCGCTACACGTTTAATAGGCATAGATTTTGAAAAGTAAACTACCGTTAAACTTAATTACCAAAAGAGACATCGGTTTCGGTCGGGATAGATGGAAAAACATGCATTTAAATTCAGTTTTCATTCAAAGTTAAAAATTTCCCATATAAAACATCTCCATTGCCGCCATTTTTTTTACGTATTTGACATTTGTAAAGTTTCGTTTAAAACTCAATACGCATGAATTACTTGGTTTACCTAAACTAAGAACCTAATGTTGAAATGAAGTGTGATTTCCAAAACCTGGGCTTACAAATTTGGCTGCTTATGTGTTATTTATTTTTTATAATTATGTGTTAGCAATCATCAGCAACACTAATTATTTAATTATGTACCAGTCATCATCAGCAACTATCTATACGTATATTATCTATAATATAACAGATTACTAACACAAAGGTACAAAAGATTAACTGTTGAATAGGTACTAGTCTGTGATACTCCAGTTGCCTTAGACGTCAAATCATACAAGCCATTTATGCTTAAAAGTTGACCACCGTTTTTTTTCATTATGAATAAGTTAAATAATTAAACATACGGAATAAAATTTCACGATTTGGTCCATTCAGTGATTAGCCACGTTCCGTTTCATAACAGGACTCCATGATATCGTAATAAATATAAAACTTGCACACTTTACAAACACTATTTATTATTTCAAATTTATAAATTTGTCATTATTTGTCACTTGCGAAATGTAGGTGTACGTATGTTTAAATCAAATTACGAACCGAATGAATAGGACATCCTGTAAGTACAGCCTCAAAAGGGTGTCGTTAAACTTGCCTCTCTTCCACGGACATATGAATATATCTGGACCTGCCCTAAGTGATAAAAACGTATTATTTCCCCCTCGCCATGGAACCGGCTGGAGCTCCTCCTTGGCGCCAGTTCACCCCATGTGGAGGGGATAGAGCCTCGCTTGAATCTAAAATGTGTGACGTCATCATTCTTGCCGTGGGCAGCGCGAAGTTAACATCTATACATTTAACGAAAAAATAACACGCCAAAACAGTAGCTTGTGCTATACAACATACCTACATATCAATGTGCACACAGCGAATGTGGGCGGTTCCTTAGTATGCTCGTCGCTGGTTACAGGGGTAAGTAAATTATGAAACATTTGTAAAAGTGTCTTAACTAAACACGGCAACAAAATATTGCTATGTGAAAACGGGCGAATCTTTTTGGGGTGTACATTTGGCCTACGCAAATATTTTATTAACGTGGCAAGCAATTCGCGCTCCCATGTAAAAAGGTCTACTCATTCAAAGCAGATTTTGCTTTTAAGAACTAAATGGTGATATTATAATGCGAGATGCCTATATACTGTCAGATTGATTTTTCAACTAATCACAGTCATCTTCCCCTCTTCGCCCCCCTATAGTTTGGTTTTACCCCTCACCTATATCTTCTGGTCTATCCATTTGGATGTCTATGCTCTCTTCTAACTAGTTGCAATAAGTGGGCGTAAGCAAGACAGAGGCCTTATCGGATTTGTGGGCGTCGCTTGACGTTCACACAGATAGACCAATACATCAATACTAAGCATTTTTATTGCTTCCAACTTAAAGTGTTTTACCTATACCAGCACTCCATCATCGTGGACTGCTAGTTTTGTTTCTTTGGATAGTTTGTTCAGTCCTCCATTAATGGAGTTACCTGCATTTACCCTTCTTTCAATATCCTCATGTTGGAGAGGATTCAGAAGAAATTTCTGAGATTTCTTTACCTGAGGGAGTATGGCTACTAACTGTGGCTCTACCCTACCCACTTTCTCTTGGGCATGCTCGGTGTGAACCTTCTACGGGTCAGAAGGGATGTACTCATTGTAACACATTTCTTCAGACTGATTCGTGGAAGGTTCGAAAACTCGGCTATCATGGAGAGCATTAGTTTCTATGTTCCCGATGGTTATCTCCGTCATCGACAGCATAGACTGTTTTATCTCCCGGCTTGCAGAACTAATTTGCCAATGGTTATGCCAGTCGGGAGAGCTGTCTTGTTGTTAAATAGAATCACTTTGAATATCAATATGTTTAATATCAATGAAGCACAATTTAGACAACAAGCTTTGTTGTTGTTAGTATGATTGTGCTTCATTGAAATATAAATTATTTAAACCTGTTTAAATTTTAAATCTTTTATACTCTTTTAAAACGCATTGAAATTTTATTTTGTAATGTTTTAAAATGAATAAATGATTGAATTTAATTGAATCTCTATAAGCCTTCCCATCTCTCGTATACTTACTTCCCAGATACACAAACTCATCCACCTGCTCCAAGTTTTCATCATTCACAACTATATTATATATTTTTGGAGGTGTCTGAGTAATCAACTGGACAATTGATTTGCATATCATGTGGAGGAAGGGCCTAAGAGAGGCAACAGGTAAGTTAAGAGTTTGTAATATTGCTCGGTTTCACTTCATAATTACCGTCGTCGGAGATAATATATTGTGTTAATTACAGTCTATTGACTATTATTTCGCCATCCAGTAAAGGCCATTATGCAAAAGGTAAGTACAATACATTTGAGATACGAGCGAGTGAAGCGAAGCGCTTTGAAATCCTAGCAACATTTGAGATACGAGGAACAGCCGGCTGACTCACAACGTAAAAAACCTTTTGCATGTTATGACTGAACATATTCATCTTCTCGTAAGAGAGATTTGAAGAAACACATTCTGACTCACAGTGGAGAAAAACCTTTTTCATGTTCTGTCTGCAAAAAATCATTTTTGAAGAAAACTTCTTTACGCACGCTTGACTTGGGGAGTAAGCTGGTGAATGTGTGACGAGAGCTTTACGAAAAGTGTGATCGGGTGAGGCGAACGGTCGAGCCTTTACGCACGCTTGACTTGGGGGAGTAAGCTGGTGAATGTGTGACGAGAGCGTTATGAAAAGTGTGATCGGCGAGGCGAACGAAAGTTGATAAGGAGATATAAGTTAGTAAACTTCATCCGTGTGGTCTAAAGCACACTCGTTTTTTTTTCAAAAAGTATGTTTGCAAACCACATGCTGACACACAGTAAAGAAAAACCCTTTTCATCACAAAAACCCAGTTCCGGCTGTAAAAAATCGTTTAATCAAAAACCACATGTTGACTCGCAGCGTAAAAAAACCTTTTGCTTTTTATGACTGTACGTATTCATCTTTTCATAAGGGAGGTTTTGGGGGCTGGAACGGATTAATGGCATTTCAATTAATTCAATGGGGAAAATCGCTTTGAGATACGAGCAAGGTTATGTTACGAATTAAACTCGTATCACTGTACATTATAGAAGTGTGTCGTTCCGGCCGGAACGAATCCAAAGATTCCGATTCCGAATGCGTTTGATTCGTTCCGAGTCCGCAAAATGTTATGAATCAGTTCCGGAGTCGCTCGCACTCGGGCGAGGTTGACGCGGAAGGAGGTGTGCGACGCGGGCCGGGCGGCAGGAATCATTTACGGGAGGAGGTGCGCGGCGCAGGCCGGGCGGGGATTTGTCACTCTATCACTCGGGAACGAGTGACAGAGTGAGAATACAGGACTTATTCACGGGATGAGGTGTGTGGCGCAAGCGGGGCGGCGTTGTATTGCTCTAGCGGGGCGCGATGACAGCGTGAAAACATTTTTCGAAAAGAAATAGCATTATATCTTAGTCAAAAGATAGCAAGGAGCACTGCTTTTTACCTTTTGTCGGTCATCACGGAGCAAATCTCACATTCATACATCGTCTCAAACATACTCTTCTTTTATTCTGACTTTTGACATGGCCCGACTCAAGTATCTGATTCACTTGATCTTGCCATGTCTTCCCCGGGCGTCCCCAACATCTTCCACCATTCACATTTTGGCATATATTCTCCTTACACTACTTTCTTCGTTCATTCGCTCTACTTGCCCAAACCATCTGAGGGTCCCCTTCTTAATCTTACTCATTATGCTTACATCAGCCTTACATTATTTGCGGATCTCCACATTTCTCTCACGATCATACATAGTTTCACCACATATACGCCTCAGGGATCTCATTTCAACAGCATTCAGTTTACTTTCATACTTCCTCTGCCGGTTCCATGGCTCACTGCTATACAAGGACTCCACTGTTCGTAAGTTTCAAATGTATCGTAAATATCTTACACGGTTCTCATAAAGCCGACAAAGATATCACTCATGTCAAATACATTATTATTAGCTATATAAAGATAAGACTTCTCGCTCGCAATAAACAATAGCATGTTAATGTACACACGCCCGGCTACTTAAACACATGATTCCTTAACTCCGTAACGTTCCACGATTCCACCGAGTACGGCGAGTTCAGCTGAATCAACTCTCGGCATTGAATCAGCAGGAGTCAAATTGAGTTTGGTTCCGGCCGATTCAACGACTCCGGCGGAGCGCCACAATGAGTTTGGTTCGGCGAGTCCGGCGGAATCAACTCTGGCATTGAATCAGCAAGAGCCAAACTGAGTTTGATTCCGGCCGATTCAACGACTCCGGCGGAACGCCACAATGAGTTTGATTCGGTGAGTCCGGTGGAATCGCCGGAATCAAAGGAGCGAGTCCAGTGAATCGAGTCCACTCAGTCGAATATAGGTCCGGAATTGATTCCGTAAAATGAGTGAATCAACCCACTTCTAGTACATTACATTCTTCTTCTTCTTCTTGTGCCTTGTCCGTTCAACGGACGTTGGCTATCATGTTGGCTATGCGGACTTTGTTTACTGCGGCCCGGAACAGCTCCACGGTAGACTGGCCAAACCACTGTCTCAGGTTTTTCAGCCATGAGGTTCTCCTTCTTCCAGGGCCCCGTCTTCCGGCAATCTTTCCCTGCATTATGAGATGCAGGATCTCATACTTCTCTGGATGTCTCATCACGTGTCCAAGATATTGAAGTTTTCGGATTTTTATGGTTTTAATTACTTCCTTTTCTTTATTCATCCGAACCATAACATCTTCATTTGTGACCCTGTCCATCCAGCTTATTTTAAGTATTCTTCTGTAGATCCACATCTCGAATGCCTCAAGTCGCCTAATTAATTCTTCAGTAAGCGTCCATGCTTCCATTCCATAAAATAATATTGAAAATACGTAGCATCTGTATACGTAACATACATTACATTAAGACCTGGCAAAGCTGAGAGAAAAGGATTGATAGGAATAAAATTAAAATAATTCTAAAGCCCAAGCGTTTTGCAGAAGTTCAAATGGCCATTCAGCACCATTTTGTTTTTCGACATTTCAACGGTTCCCGTTAACTCCGATTCTAGGTGCGTTTCAGCTTTCTATCAAAGTGTAATAAGCCGACAAGCTTGACAACGTGATAGTGGTCCTCTTCTGTTGATAACAATTAAAAATAATAATTTATAAAAGCTGAAACGGACTTAGAACCGGCATTTAACGGTGTAATGTTTGGTATTATTTAAATTCAAACACAATTAATTGTGTGGGGGTCTTCTCAATAACTTGAAGCGTCGATGATACTGAGCGAATTTACAAGCTACTATCTGGGAAATTCACTATCTGTTAGTAAACTCGCTCAGTGTCATCGTATTACTAGCTAACCAGCAGATTATTGACAATCTACGAAAAAAGTTGAAAGGTCGTCAACTTTACTTGCCACTTGCTTACTCGCGATTGGTTTATTTATGTTTTTCAAGATGGCTGCCAATAAACAGCTGATTTCGACTGTCAAACATCACAGAATTAGTTCACGCAGGCGTTGTTATTCTTGTTACTGGCGCTAGCAGCGACCTCAGTTTCCTACGCTGCTGAGCGAGTGGACAGTTTTGTGTGTCATCGTGAAAATCTCACTCGCCCATTTACCGGCTTTTAAACTTAGTAGATAGTAGCTTGTAACCTCGCTCAGTGTCATCGACGCTTTAGGTTCTTGATAAGTTTATTATGAGTTTATGTATTTACAATAATAATGCTGCAAGTCACACGACCTGTCTATACTAGCGGCCAATTGAATCTGGTTGGTAGGCAGTCACTTAGAAGCTATCTCAATAAATTACAAACGGGAACCTTTCAACTGTCAAAAAAACAAAATCGCATTGAATTTGATGACTTTGTCACAAGTGAATTTCTGTAAAACAACCCGGCCTAATCAAAGACGTTACATACTTTAGACGCGGGGTAGAAACCTCAAAATGGGAAGCCAACAACAAGACAATTGTAGAGTACTCGATTTCTAGTACTTTAGTACTAAACTGCCACGCGTCGAATAAGGTCGTGTCCTACTAGTAAGTGAATTGCATTAAAAAGCGCCAAAATTCCCTCCTGTGTGATGAGAAAATGTTTCCATTACACAGTAAACAGTCGTAAAAGTGAAGGAATAACATTTCATTTGTAAATACATGCAAATTACTTATTATTATCGATTATAAAAATAAGTCAATTGCTTTCCGCCCAAAGATTTTATGCGTCATTAGAAAACTCAAGGCCTACTAAAGTACAGGTCTGGATGCGCAACAGCCAAATTACAAATTCGATGCCATACCGTTTAAATTTACTTTTTATAATAATAATCTAATGATTCTTTATTTATTTGCCTGCGGTAAAACAACATACAAATCAGCAGAAACAACAAATACAATAACAATCAACGCCATTTGCAAACTATCGTTGTTCATTATAGCTATTTGACACCTCAAAATTCGACTGGTGCCCAGGCCTCCTACTTTAGTCGGCCTTGAGACAGTATTCGACGGAACTTTGAATTTTGAATACGAAAATGCCGCCCGCATTCTATCTTTTGTTTCGTTCATATGCACATATTCTTTTAAGCGTCTATCTTTATCATACACAAATAACTTTTGAATTAAGAAATGATTGAAAATCGCTGAAAACAAAAGAGTTTTGATTAATTGCCACATTATATCTTGAGTTTGTGAGACTATGGCAAGTCTATTTATATTATATAACGTCATTGGGCCTAAGAAATGAAAAAAGCAAGAGTTGAATGGCCATCTGAATATGTAAGTATATTTTATTAAATAAATTCTTTTTCTTTACACAACATTTTTCTTACACTATACATAATAATATTACCAACAATTAATTTCATATTTACAATAAATTATTTTAAAAATAACTTAACATATAACTTTGTTTTGTTTGATTATACAACTTTATAAATAAAACACTATTTTTATAACTCCACACAGGAGGCCCCCCAGGAGATCTCAGGACTTTTGTCATCTTTGGGGATGCTGTGCAGTGGGTCTTTAAGGAAAGGAAAGAGTGAACATGGGTTTTGACGAACTCCATTATTTTATATAGTTAAATAAAATTACGTCATAAGCATCATAAAGTATTTTGAGCATACTGTTTTCTAACAGTAATAAAATAATAATAAAAATTGATTACTTAATTTACAGTTTGTTAACAAATAGTAGAACAAAATGGAGGGTGCTATGATTGTTTACATTTCAAAAACAAAGATGGTTTTGGAAAAAAAACACCCAGTGAATATTTTTCACAATATCAAACAGTGATGTTCAGAAATTAGTACGTAGTACTTATTCCCAAAATAAATTATCTTTTCACACTTCAAAATTTACTATATTTTGTTCTAAAATTGGTGTTGCTATAGTAATGAAAACTTTTAAATAAATTTCTATAGAATTTTGTTGTCAGACTAAAATACACATTCGAAGATACAATATCAGTTATCATTAAAATCATTGGGAATGTTTTTTAAAGTATTGATAACTGTCAACTGATATAAATTAAATTTGATTCTGAATTGTTCTCCTTAACCACGGCGGGGCTAAAAGTATTTGGCACTGTGAAACGAATGTACCTATTATTTTATTTTAATTTTATTGTGCTGTTGGATTTTGAAATGAAAATATGGTTGGTTCTTGCCTTGATGTCATTTATCTACAGTACTTACCCACCTTTCTAACCATAGATACTTAGTTTGAAACTATTTGAAAATTGGAACAGTAGTGAAAAAATCTATTGGCAAATCGAGTTCTTTTGTTTTAAGCAAGAAAAAGGAAAGGATTTTTATTGTTGTAAAAGCTGATTGGTTTGGTTTGTTGTGAAGATGTTTTTTTTCTTCATATTTATAGTTTCAAGGTACTTGGGGTACCTGATTATTGTCGGGTGAGTGTTTTAGTAAATATTTTCGAACATTGATCAAAATTAGACACTGTATTCTGAATTGTGGGGGTTATCCTTAGAAAAACATGGATTGAGTTTTTCAATCTTTGTGTACAAATTAATACTTTTGAAGTTTGTTGAAAATTATTATAGTGTCTGCTTATCAGAATGGTTTGTTAATCAATAAATTGACTTCCGGATCTGGAGTGAAGTATTTTAAAAATGTGAAAATTTACAAATAATAATATAAAACTTAAAAGGTACGTACCATTATTAACTTACAATTAATATCATGATTTGATACAGAAAATTGCACTAAACATCTCATCAAAATCATCAGGTGAAGAAAAAAATTTGTTCGATATATTAATAAATAAAAATAAGATAATCTTTCGATCGAACTGGACACGCACTTTTGAAATATTTTTTTAGAAAACAACAAAATGACGGGAATTATTGTAAATGGCCGCAAATTGATGCGGTCTCGTACGCGAAAGTGAATTTTAATTTTACGCAATTGAAATTTTGAATGCATTTTTTTTCATCACCCCGAATGCAAAAAGTTATCTTTTAGTAATTAAGGTGAATCTAAAGGTTTTGTTCTAAAAATATTTGTATTAAGCGTGTCAGTTCGATCAAAATTTACCAAAAATAGAAAAAAATTATCACAAAATGACTTGGCACATATTATAATCGTTGAAACAAGGAAAATTCCCTCTGGTAACATAATATTATGCCTTTAAAAATATTATACAACAAAAATAATATTATTCAAACCGTCTAACGGCCGCTGTTCCTAACTTTTTGATAGGCCAATCTGAGTCTACCATTAGGGAAGCAATTTGTAAGTATTTTAACCCGTCTAATCACAGGAGACCCAAGTTGTCCCAAAACATCATATGCCGTTATAATAACAGGAGACCCAGATTGTCCCAGAGCGACAGTGCATTATTAAAAGTTAGATATCTCTCTTCCTGTGATGCGAATATTTATGATTTATTTTACGTTAGAAACGGAATGAAATAATGCTTCTCATTGTCTTAGAATTATATGAGCTAGGTTTTTCAGATATTTTACAAACCCGATCAAAAGTGACGGTTTAATTTTTCGCCAATTTGTGACGTATCACACATTTAATTTTAAAATAAAATTGTATGAAAGTGATAAAAAGTGAGGTGACTGTTTTATTACAAATTCTATTTAGAAAAGGAGTCTGTATTTTAAATTTTAAGTTTATTCTATTTTAATTACTTTAATTAGAATATTTGCAGGTATGCATTTTTTAGCCAATTTAAATTTCCAAAATTAAAATTTTAATATTTAGAAACAAAAATTTTGATTTCTAATAAACACACCGGAAAGATTATTTTATCTAGATTTTAGAACAATTTTTGTTTTAGCAAAAGCGTTAAAAAAAACCAATAAATAGGACCATTTAAAATGCATGGGAAGAACCAGGAATTTTGCGCGCAAACCTTGATAGGCAAAATTTGACAGAAAATTATTTTCTTATTATTCGAAGGGTTAAAGGTAACGATTCTCGCTGTTCTCAAATATTTTATCGTTGTATATCTTAAGGTACCCCACGCACTTTGGCCCCGCCCAAAATGGCATCAAAGTAAAAACTTTCAATGTTAAATTAATATTAAAGAGTTAAATATTGTATTTATTATTAACACATATAATTTCTTTTAACCCGGCGTCGATGACGCTGGGTCACAATGACCCGAGGCGATTTAAAACGGCCATATTTTTTTTACCCGTCAACCGTTCGACTTAAGCACTTGAGTAGCCGGAGATACAACCCCCTTCTACCCGCACCGCCGGCGTGCTCAGTGCGACGCCGCTTGAGATATATGAGGAAAACGGATTAATATGACCAATAGTTGTAATGAAATTCTGCAGTTATTTTTTCATAGTTGATTTTGCATGTGTTTCTTACTAAGATAATAAAAAGTATATTTATAAAATGTACTGGTATAATTAATATTTTTTTTATGAGCAAAGAACCCATATATAATAAATAATTTTCAAAATCAAGATAATCCTTTCAGTTTTGGTACAACCCATCGATAAAATTCGGGTCACGGTTACCCGGCGTCATTGACCGCGTAATTATTTTACGTCATTGACGTCGGGTTAAATACTGTTATCCATAAACTGGCATTTTATATTTTATAAACAAATGTATAAAATATATTAAAAATAAAATGTTAGCTTGACCTTTGCCGCCGGCGCGTCGTTACCACGTTAGCTCCACTCTGTTGAAACTTTTTATAACTTTTCTTTGCTCAGTCGAACTTAATCAAGTGTCCGGCTTCCTTAGATTAAGCGATTCTTAAGTGATGCTTGTGTGTAGGAAAGAGCGTAGTTGTGCATTTGAGCAGTGTTGAACCTTAGTTTCGGCTTAGTAATTGATTAGTAGGATTGGGAACAGCGGCCGTGAGACTCCCTTTCTTAATCTTCATTTCTTTGATTCATTATGCTGACTTCAATTGTGAGAATACTTAACTAGTAAGAAATAACACAATTATAAAACTCTTAATAATATAAAACTTAACAATACATAGTACTATAAAAATAATTCATTATTTAATTTAATCCCTCAGTCCAATTTGTTCTGTTTTGCAAATAAATAGCTATAACCCTTAGAGTCAATTTGTTCGTTTTTGGTCTCACAGAAATCGTTGTGTCTCCCTTACTGTCATGGTGAGATATATGATCTAAACAGTGTTAGAAAGAGAAAATACCACGCTTTATATTCAAATCTAAAAGTTAAGAACACAAGAATTAAAATGTGCACCTCCACGAAACCATTTCGACCGCATATGAGAAAAATTTATTAAATTATCTTTTTATGAAATGACACAAAGTGAGGTGACAATAATGTTCATAAATCATTTGTTTAATATTTTTTTTTTTCATTATCAGTAATTTTAGTTCATTGTTTAGACAAAAAAAGGAGAGACATTTTTAAAACTTTGATGTTTGCATTAAAAATTTGAATATTTCAAAAATGATATATTTAATTCCCTTAGTTTCTACTTTGGATACTTGTGATGGTAACTATGCTAACAGTTTACGTATCAACAATAACCCGCAGGGGCCAACAAGAAATTCAAAAAATAAAAAGATATTTTTTTGTTAAAGTCAAAACATATACAATATACCAGACTTGATAGAGTGACATTTTTGTTTTTGTCTTTATCTAACTAGTAGAGATAATATCAGAAAGCAAAATGAATGTATAAAGTTGACACTGCAATAAGGAACTCCAGTGAAAAATATGTTTATGTAGACCAATTATCGCTGATTCTGAATATATAAGTTTTATTTAATAATATTAAACGCAGAGTTTTTAAAAAATTATTAAAAAGACCATTTTTAATCGGGTCGTAAAAACACGCTGTCAAGTTGGCATTATTGAAATTTTAGTGGTGACGTCACCGTAAATTCGTTGTATGTGAATGTCTGATATGACACAAGTCATCGTATTAATTTATTAGTTTATTTACATACTGTTTATAGGTACTTAGTTGTTGTGTTTATAGAAACATTATTTAGGCATAACAATGTTTCAAAAATAAAGGTATCTCTTATTAGTTTAACTCTATTATTGAAAATATTCAAAAACTACTGCACAAAAAACTAGTAATGCTACTTCTAGGGAGAATACTTCGAACAACGAAATTCAAAATGGCGGCAGTTGATCAGCTGATTGCCCGATCCTATAGTAATTTTTCAGGAGTGATGACGTCTGAAAAATTAAAACGTTGACAATTATTTTAAGCATTAAAACTAACTCTAAAAATAAAAAATATGCAGTTATTTTTAAGTTAGAAGGTCATTATTAATAAAAAAAAATTGGACTGGAGTTCTCTATTGCAGTGCACCATACCACGCATAGGCAAGTTTCTTCAACACTGCAAATGCAGGGCTCCGGCCCCTAGGGGTTAAACAACATATCGCATATCCTATAGAAAAGTGTCGTAGATGCATGAATGATGAACAAGTGGTCCCGTCGAAAAGAGATACTAGCGACATCTTGCGGAAATGTAGTGATCTAATTTAAATACGGTTTTCGTGGCGTATAGATCACAATCACTTTGCTTTTCAGAGATATTGAGACTTTTTTGATTCTTTTTGTGAGGCGGATATGGGTACCGCCGCCCCGGGAACCTAAAAATTTATTGGATAACCAACACCTCTGCCATAGGTCGCTCCAAGTGGTTCGCTACGTTTGGTGACTTAGCCCAGGTTCATAAGGTTAGGTTTGTCAAGGTCTTGGCAGCCGATGTGCTTGGGCCGGATCGAGGGAGACTGGTTGAGGAGGTCTTTTGACCTCTCCAGCCAGAAATCCTCGACCCATCGCCTTGCACTGCAGCTGAAGGGATGGATTCATACGTCCCTCACTCCTGGACACACTGACCCTCAGATTCTTACCTATCCCTCGTACCTATTTCCTTCCCAGAACTTGTTCTTCTTCCTTTCCTTAAAAAAACCCTCCACACAGCATCCCCTAAGATGCCATAGGCCCCGAGGGAAATTATTTTCATCCCTCCTGTGTGGATCTAACGTAAAAAAAAATATTATTAGAAAATTTTGACCTGCGACACTTTTCTATGGGATGTGCTATAGTAAAATATTTACGCATCTTTTAAAAAAAATATCAACTAATGGCAAAAATCACAAGAACATATTTGTGACATTGAATAATAATAAATATTAGTCTTTTGCACGTGAATTCACGTCAGAGCTCGACACTGTTGGCTAGTTTCTCAGCCGCATCAGTTTCGACGCCTTTCTTACTATTGCAACAGCAGTTTTTTGTCTTTTCAGAAACGACTTCTATCGTGTCCTTATCATCACCACCTCTGGACGTTTCACCATCCGTTCCACTGGTGTCTTTATCACAACACTTGGAAGTTGTTTCCGAATCTTTGGATGTCTTGATTTTGGAGACATCGGTCGTCTTCTTGGCTTTTGAAGAGTCGCAGCAATTGGCTTCTCCGGCGTGGACCTCGGCTTCCTGGTCCAGGAGATGCTGCGTCTGAGAATGGATCACTGCGGAGCTGTATAGATTGGTCTCTGAAGCGCCGCTGCCTTGAAGAAGGGGCGGGGTAGAACCTTCTAAATGGAAAAAAACAAAATATATTAAAATAATTTATTTGTATGGGTCTCATCCAGGCATCATGGGTCAATGCCTCGTCTAGCTAAGTCCTCCATCATAGAATAAGCAACATTTTCCATTTGTAATGATACTGCATGGCGATAATAGCAGTGGCGGTTCTTCACAGGGGGACAATGGGGACAGTCCCCACCAATTACACCTGAAACCTACTAAAGGAAATAACAGTAGATGCTTTGTCTTCACCAAAATGCCCTTAAAACTCTTAGATTTGTTTTGAGAGCTGCAAAAGACTTCAATAATTTAAGCACATTTATCATATTATATAAAACCCTTGCCATATGCCAACTAGAGTATAACTCTACGTTATGGTCTCCATTTTAAAATATTCATTCCGACAGCATTGAAAAGATTCAACATAAGTTCCTGAGGTTTATAAACTATCAATTGCATATTCCTGTACTAAATATTGATTATAATTACTTACTGGTTAAAATGTCCTTATTAAAACTTTCAGAAAGAAGAATTACCACAGATTTAATATTATTACATAAAATACTGCATTACAAAATTGACTGTCCTGAATTACTTCAATTAATTAAAGTTTTTAAAAGTACTGTGTTACTTAACTTATAAACAAAGAATGTAAAAGCCCATTAGGGCGTGTAATAAATAAATAAATAAATAAAATGAATGAATTCTTTAAACATAAAAGTAATTAACATTTGCAGAAATAAAATATAAATAATTATTCTGGATGATTTTAATGCGACCCGACGCACTTTTTTGAACCATCAGAGTTTTTTTATTTTTTTTTATTATTTATTAAATTGAATATAATTACATCTAATACAATATAAGATATGGGCAGTCCCACAAAGTTGTGACAGATCAGCTTGTCTGTAGGTTCTACCATTTAATATTATTACATAATACACATTAGCTTAAGTTACAATATTAATACCTTTTTTTTTTTTTTTTTTTTATTATAGTGACTATATAGAAAAATTTTTACATACAAAATGTAATGTGAAATTAAGTATAAGATATTGTATTTCTTAGTCCTCCTCACTAGGGGGTCCTGTGCCGAGGCGGACTAAAGTTATTTAAATATAGTTCATTTGTCTTCTATGTCGTTTTTAGCGTCTTCGCTAGGGTTTTCTCATTGACCTCTTTAAGCCATATTTTTATTCTTGATTTGTATTCAATTGGACTTTTTATTAGTTTTATGTCTTGGGGAAGGATGTTATGGAGTTTTGTTGCAAAAATGTATAGTTTCTTTGTCCAAATGTGGTTTTATAACTTGGAATATTTTTTATATCATTTTTATTTGATCTAGTGTTATGCATACACGGTCTAGTAGAGGATTCATTATTTTTGAAGAGCTTCAATAATATATTTTTGGCATATATTTGCTCTACATTTGGTACTTCAAAGTTACCTATATAAGATTTAGGATAGATAAATGTGTTGTTCATTTATTAACCACTTTTTTGTCAGTTTAGGGCAGGGTTCCTCATTATTTTTTAAATTAATGTTTTTATTAAAGTCTGTTTCTCAGTGGGCAGAACCTACTGCGCACTTGGGGGAATCCGAGCTCTCCCCTTAGGCGTTTTGGTTTATTCCTTAAGTTTCTTTCGCGATCGTATGCAATTCGAGACCCCGCATGCGCACTCGTATGTGAATTTCAAATACCGTGGGGATAATCCAATGAATCCCCTCGACAAACTACTGAATGATTTGTTTGCGTAGTTTCGGGCGGGAATCGCTCGCGTTCAAATTAAGTTCGATAATAATCTTGCAAGATAAAGCGTCATTTTTATTATACTATATTATAAATTGATATACAGTGAAACCCTCTTAAGAAGTTCTCTCTTATGACGTTTCGTGGCTTAAGAAGTTTGGATTTTTCGGTCCCTCAGCCCGAAATTGGCCCAATTTTTCCCACATATAAGGTTTTCCTGCTTAACTCTTCAATTCCCAGTGTCACCTGTAGGTGACAGAAGTTTAGTATTTTTTTTCTACCACATGGAAATTTTATTTTTAAATTCTTTTACTACCATAGTAAAGGCAAATAGTTACTCTATTCGTTATTTTTTTCTGGCAATACTAGCCACATGCCATTTATCAAATTCATTCTCATGTTTCACGCGGAATTGGAGCAGTCTGAGTTTGTGTGATCTCTTGCGACATAAAGTGAAATAAAAATGCCTAAGCCGTAAGTATTATTTTTTTTTCTTATTGTATACAATAAATGAATAAATAAGCTAAAGTACAAATGTATTTTATGACAAAAATAATTTATAGAATGTTTGATACAACGTTGAAAATATGCCGTGTCACCTGTGGGTGCCACTGGGCATTGTAACTATTTAATTGGTATAATGACTCTATTGTTCGAAATTCATTCTAAGTAATAAATAACTAGACCGTTGTTTACATTTTGGCCTCATCGATACGTTGTGATGGTGTTTTAGAATTTGTTTACGTATTACAGGTTGACGTTAGATGAGATTGTGGAGGAATTGCAGGCCGAGGTGGACCCAGGCGATATTATTTTATTTCCTCCTGATGGATGGTGTGGTGATGGATGAAGATAGTGGAGATGAAAAAGGGACTAATATTTTTCATCTTCCCAGTCGCATGTTCGATCTCTAGTAGAACTCCAAAATAGGCCTTCCATCTCTAGAAAAAATAGTGTACATGACTTGGAAGAAGGAGATGAAATCGACGTTCCTGCCCCGAAAAAAAAAGAAAAGAATATATATTACGTATAAGAATATATACTATAAAAATTGGTACAACGGTCTCAGCAATACTTTTATTTCTGGTGGTAAGGGAGACTGATGAAGAAGTATTTTCTAACTCTAAATAATTGCGAGAGCTGAATGCTGGGGGTAAAGGTACTTACTATTCGGGAAAACCGTCTGGAGAACTGCGGTTTGCCACACTCAAATGAAATGAAAAAAGAGTCAAGAGGTAAGAAAGTGTAGTGTCATAAAGTTTCTAAGAAAATCATTGCAGCTAAATGACATGAAAATAGTATTATCACCATTGCATCTAACTCCCATGGATTGAATCCTATCTCGAAAGTGGTACGAATTAGATTTGTGGATAAAAAATGAGTAAATTGCCCAGCAATTATCAAGATGTACAATAAGTACCTAAATGGGTGGGGTAGACCATTTTGACGAAAGCGTTCACTCCATGAGGGTAGCTCTTCGCGGCAAATAGTGGTGGTTTCCTCTGTTTGCTTTTTGTTTAGAGCAGCTTGCCAAAATGCATGGCTGCTCAAAAGACAGTCAGAAAACAACTGGAACTACTGCGATTTCCGGCGAAATGTCACAACCAAATACTTGAAAAATTTGGAAAGCCTCCGATCCTCAAATCCGATTATGGCATACTTCTGCAGATAAGAGTGCCTACCGAGGTAGGAGTGGAGGAAGTGTTTATGATCACTCGCAAATCGACTGCTCTCAACGAATATTGTTACCAACGCACCAGAAAAATGTGTGCCAAGTGCAATATCGGTTTGCATCTAAAGTGTTGGTACAGCTTTCACAATAAATAAGTGTTCTGTTTTTTTAATCTAAAAAATATTATTATAAAACTGTTATTTTATTCCTACCATAAGAATAAGTAAAATGCTGTTTCCTCTTCAGATCTTTCAAGCACAATGCCCAGTGTCACCTATAGGTGACACACCCATAAATAAGGGTGGGGGTAATTTATTTTTATTTTTAATATTTTTTTGTCTTAACCATATATATGTAAGCTATTTTATTTATAGAGAAAAGAAAAATCTTTATTAACTTTGACATGGGAATTGAAGAGTTAAGAAGTTTGTTTTTTCCGGTCCCTTGGAAAACTTCTTAAGACGGTTTCACTGTATATCTATAGAAATTTTATATTATTTTGTGTTTAGATATCCGATTAGCTGATTAGACCATGAAAATATTTTTTTGAGAAATTTTATATTATACTTTACGGGTGGTGAGATTACGGTACAGTACGTAAAAAATATTGATCTCTACTATCAAAGAAGTACTCGAGTCGTCACTGGATAATAGTACGAATTGAAGACTTATTCAAGATCAGATTCAGATTAGACCCCCCAACCCCCCCAAGCCAACTTTGAACCAAATTGAATATAATTAGATATCAAAGAGGAAAACCGTTCACAGAACGATTTTACACAATGAAATTACACAGATTTTTTTTTACATTAGCTCCACACAGGAGGCCCTGAGCACAAAAATTTTCCTCAGGCCCTGTGTCATCTTTGGAAATGCTGTGTGGTGGGTCGTATTAGGGAAAGGAAGGAGAGGAAGTTTTTTTCAAAAACAGTTCTGATACGAGGGAACGAAATGGGCTGCGAGTTGCTCATCACTGCTCTACAGAATGAAACACAGAGAGATGGTCATACCTGGTTCTTCGCACTCGGGGACGCACACCGTCACCACCTTGCTCTGCTGCTTGGCTCGCTCCATGGTGTACTTGACCGATATGTGGCCAAACAGGTAGTACCCTGCAAATACATTATATTCACTTCTAAATGTACGCCTGTAGATTTGAAATTAAATTACTGATACTGCTCATAAAAATATCTATGGCCGGCGAATTCTTGAGTATTTCCGCATTCCAATAAAATCAAAATAATTGGAATATTTCTGAATGTATCCAAAAAATAAAAACTGTTTTTGAAAGGCAATTAAATACGCTTTCAAATTGAATTATTAGAAGTAATGATGTTATTTTTGAAATATTTAAATTTTTAATGCAAACATTACAAATTTTCACCTTGCATTGTTCTGGCGGAAGTTTGACGTCATAAATCCGAATAATTTGTTTTTTGCGGATATCTACGGAACTCAAATCGTATCGTAGTGTTTTCTCTTTCTTACACTGCTTAGATCACATTTCTCCTCCCGATAGGAAGGGAGACATAACGATTTTTATGAGACCTGACGAGCTGACCCCTAAAAGGGTCAAATTTACTCTAACGATAATCGGCTGTTTGACACATTTATGGGTCAAAGAGCAATGTAAGGTGAAAATTTTTAATGTTTGTATTCAAAATTTTTATATTTCAAAAATAACATGCTTACTTCTAATAATAGAATTTGAAAGCGTATTTAATCGCCTTTCAAAAACAGTTTTTAGTTTTTGGATACGTTCAGTAATATTCAAATTATTTTGATTTTATTGGAATGCGGAAATTATAATGATTATAATAGTGCATACATAAAAAATATGATAAAAATTAAAACAGGTATTTGAAAATAACACTCCTATCCATCCATCTGTCATAAAATTTCTATTTTTGGTTTAAAGTTAAGGTGTCATATATCATTGAAGAAAAAGTTAACCCCTCATGTGATGAGGTTTATCCAGGTCTTGGTGACTGATGCGTCATCCAGATCGTAAGAGGTTGGTTGAGGGAAACCCTTCGACTCTCTCGACCCATCGCCTTGCACCGAAGTGGAAGGGATGGATTCATACGTCTTGTCAGGCATCAAAGATGACATAGACCCTGATAAAAATTATTTTCCTCAGGGCCTCCTGTGCGGAGTTAATTTAAAAAAAAAAATACATCATCTCGTGCAGACTTTTCTGTTCTTCAAATTCTTGAAATGATCCAAATCAAGTATTTCATTCCCTTGGTCGTACCATGTCTTCCTCGAGCGTGGCACCCGTATCTTCATACCTATACAATATAGAAAGGAGTTAATTTAAAAAAAAAAATACATCATCTCGTGCAGACTTTTCTGTTCTTCAAATTCTTGAAATGATTCAAATCAAGTATTTCATTCCCTTGGTCGTACCATGTCTTCCTCGAGCGTGGCACCCGTATCTTCATACCTATACAATATAGAAAAGAATAAGGTGTATTTACCTATAGTAATTCCCAATATGATGGCCAGCACCAAGTAACCATTGTAGAGCATTACCACCAGCATGATGAGGTAGTTTAAACCGGTGTTTGTTGTGTAGAGGAGCACCTGACTCGCCATTACTATGCATCTGCAATAAAACATCATCAATCACTTAATAGAGATGACGACAACTAAGCTTAATAGTTCCTGGTATTTGGTACTTGAAGGCAACATCAAAACTAAACACCGAAAACCACAATATTTATAACTAATTATACTGAAATACCGACTCTAAGGGGAACAACGAATAACACACGATACTGCTTCTATTTACATAAACACACACTTCACCACAATCTACCCTGATGATGGACGCTGTAACGCTGTCTGAAACATTGGCTAAAAAAGGAGAAAGTGCAACACAGCCACTGTTTACACACTTCTGTTTCGTACTTTACATTACCACATTTTTTATCTGTTGATGGTTTTATACTTTGCATTGCCACATATTTTATTTTGTTACTGATTTCATACTTGATATTGCCAGACGTTTCCATCTGTTACTGGTTTCATACTTTGCATTGCCACATGTTTCCATCTGTTATTGATCCCATACTTCACTTAGCCACATGTTTCCATCGCTTACCGATTCATACATTTAATTCATAGTTTGTCATCTTTCACTGGTTTCATTCTTTACATTGCCAGATGTTTCCATCTATTACTGGTTTAATACTACGCATTGCCACACGTTTCCATCTGTTACTGATTTCATACCTTCACATTGGGACATATTTCCACATGTTTCCATCTCTTACTGATTCATATTTTCAAATGACATATGCATTTTTTAATGGTATCATTCTTCACGTTTCCTTAGTGTTTCCATCTGTTACTGTTTCATACTTTGCATTCAATTGCTACACGTTTCCATCTGTTACTGGTTTGGTTTCATGCTTTGCATTGCCACAGATTTCTATCTGTTACTGGTTTCATTTTCCACTTTGCCACAAGTTTTCATCTGTTTCTGGTATCATACTTCACATTATCACATGTTTCCACCTCTTACTGATTCATACTTTTAATTGACACATGTTTCCATTTTTTTTCTGGTTTTATTCTTCAATTACCATATGTTTCCATCGGTTACTGATTTCATTTTTGACCTTGCAAAAATGTTTCCATCGTTTACTGGTTTTGTACTTGAGATTTCCACATGCTTCCATCCGTTGCAGATTTCATACTTCGCATTGCCACATGAGTCCATCTGTTGCTGGTTTCAAACTTTGCATTGCCACATGTTTCCATCTGTTACTGGCTCCATACTTCGCATTGCCACATGTTTTCATCTAACTTTCCACTTATAATGAAGGTTGCTGGTTTCATACTTTGTATGAAGAAACTAATATAAATTAATTTTTCAATGCTGGGATTTGAACACATGACCTTTGGACTCAGAATCAAAGAGCTCTTCACTTTACCACAGAGTTTGTTAGTTTGTGACGCTATCTGGAGAGTGTTACAGTATAGGGATACACAAATTGAATGATATGGAAATAGTTCTTACTTTAACCTGAGGACATTGGAGGCGCTAGGAGCATTCTGGTCTTCACTGCTGGTTCCAGCCACAGCTCTACAACAAGGTAATAAAAGACAATATTTTATGCCAAAATGCATTTTTCTATATAAAACAATATTATGTATAGCAATATGTAATGCATACCTCCTCAGTAGATTGCTCCTGTCCTCTGCGCACACTCCCTGCATGGCGCGACGCATTCGCACATTGTGGTCTCTGCGTACTTTAGTTTCCAAAACCTGATCCATAAATAAATAAACATTAAACCAAGGATCAGTCAGAATATTATAAACTCTATCAGAAAAAGAGATGAACTGCACAGAAAAGTAAAAATCAACCCTTATGATGTCCATACACTTCGATTCTATAAAAGATATCGTAATACATGTAAAAATGTAATTCGTTATGCTAAAGAAACATTATATAAAAACAAAATTGATGAATCAAATAATGATTCCCGTAAACTCTGGCAGATCATAAATGAAATTACAAATACTAAAGCCTCGCAAAAAGAAAAAAACATTAAAGAATTAAACATCGATGATTCCCACATCTTTTACGAAACACCCAGACAAACTTCTTGACTTTATAAACAACTACTTTTGCAATATAGGCTCTAACCTTGCAAATAAAATTAAACAAAATTCTACTACTGTCGAAAAAACACTGAGGAACGATGATGTAAATCATGAAAACAGCCTCAATATAGTCAAGATAACAAGTGATGAAATAAGAAATGTTATAGCCTCCTTAAACACAAATACCTCATCGGGAAATGAACTGATATCAAGCAAATCAATTAAATACCTACAAAATGAGTTAATTCAACCACTAACATACCTTGTAAATCTATCATTATCTAAAGGTATTTTTCCTGCTTGTCTTAAAATTGCTACGATCATACCATTATATAAAAATGGTCCCAAAAATGATATTTCAAATTATCGACCAATTAGTATTTTAACTCCTCTATCGAAAATATTGGAAAAAGTAACAAAAAAACAAGTTCTTACATTTTTGGATTCCAATAAAATATTATCACCTACACAGTATGGTTTTAGGAAAAACCTGGGTACTGGTGACGCTATAGCTAATGTAACTAATACAATTATTAGAAAACTGGATGAAGGCAAAAAATGCTTAGCAGTTTTCATTGATCTTCAAAAAGCTTTCGATACAATTGATCATGAAATACTGTACTTAAAACTAAAAAAAAATGGAATAACCGAAACAACTCTAAACCTACTTAGAAGTTATTTAACTGGAAGAGAACAAATTGGTAAAAGAAAGTGCAAATCTCTACCAATTAAATTCGGGGTACCCCAGGGAAGTGTATTAGGACCTATACTATTTCTGATATATATAAATGACCTTATGAATCTTCCCATAAATGGAAACATAATGAGCTTTGCAGATGACACTGTTATTATATTCCACGAACAAGATTGGACAAGAACCTACAAGGAGGCGGAACATGGCCTGGCTGTACTTCAAAACTGGCTAAAAGTGAACTCCCTTACATTAAATGTTAATAAAACTAAATATCTAACTTTCTCCAAAAACAAAAAAGGACAACCAATGAATGTGCATACCCTCAAATTACATGAATGTCAAAATACTTTTCCACAATGTTCCTGCCCGTCTATAACCCAAACAAAAAGTATTAAATATCTTGGGATTGTAATTGATGAAAAACTACAGTGGAATTCACACATTGATCTTACCTCAAAAAAGCTAACAAAACTCATCTACTTCTTCAAAAAATTAAGAAACATCTTGTCGATGAGGGATCTAAAAAGGGTATATTATGCTTTATGCCACTCTCGACTGGAATATGGAGTAATAGGATGGGGCTCAGCAGCATCTAATCATTTAAAACAACTTAAGATAACTCAGAATTGCATCATAAAGACCATTCTAAAGGTCCCAATAAGGACGTCAACAACAGAAATTTTTAAACTGTTTGATGTTCCAAGCATACAGAACATCTATGCCAAAAACATTCTAGTACATCACCACAAAAATGATTCAGAGGCAGACACCTCACATGCTCATAAAACCAGAGCCAAACAAACAGACATACTTAATATACCAAAGTGTAACTCTTCATTTGGTCAAAGAAGTTCTGAATTTTTAGCAGTAAAGTTATATAACAAACTCCCACCTAGTATCAAACAAATTAAAACAAAAATAGCTACATTAAGGACATTAAATGTTGGCTGAAGGAACTATCGGAAAATGAACTTACTACTATACTTAAAACATCGTCATAGAAGTTTCTGGAAAACCTTATCCAAACATTGAAGTTAAACCATAGAAGTCGCTGAAAAACTTATCCAAAGCATAGTCCCCCTCAGCACAGGATCTCCTAGTGAGGAGGACTACGAATATATTTTCTATTTTATATAAACATCTAACATGTTTCACATAAAATGTAAAAAATATTATATAGTTACTAAATAAAAAAAAAATAAAAAAATAACAAAGAATTAATAACAATATCATTCTAATAAATATATCAGAGCATCTCAAAACTCTTCACTGGCTCAAATGTACTAGTCTCATATCAGCTAGTTTAAAAATAAAGGCTGAAATGCAGATCCTGCCAATGTCTGGGAATTTAATAAAAAGGCACTTTCTAGATGAGAAAAGTGTGGAGAAGCTGTATAATAAAAAAAAGGCGCGCTCGGCAAAATTGAGGGAGATGCAGCCGTTTAAAGTATAAATAAAATTTCACTTCGTGAACCGATACTACGCCATTTTGTCACTGTTATGTTCATTCACCTTAATTACATTAAAAGGCAACTATTTGCATTGGGGGAAGTGGAAAATATTTCATTCTAAATTTCGATTACGTAAAATTAAAATTAGCTTTCGTCTTGTGAGATTGTACGCCAGAATCACAAACCATGTTACACAAACCTAGCGTAGCCGCTAAACTACTTGAAAACTGGGATGTTTTTCTTGCCTTGACGCGAGTAGGCGTTATAAAGGGGCACTTTCTTTTCTTAGGTTAGTGACAAAATGGCAGGCGGACTGACTCGGTTTGCGAAGTGAAATTTTATTTATACTTTGAACGGCTGCATCTCCCTCAATTTTGCCGAGCGCGCCTTAATTTTTTTTTTTATTCAGCTTCTCCACACTTTTCTCATCTAGAAAGTGCCTTTTTATTAAATTTCCAGACATTGGCAGGATCTGCATTCCTCCCAAAATAAATTATCACCTTGAATCCCTCGAACAGCACGGTTAGCAGTACAAAGACCAGACAGGTGACGACCATGGCTGTAACATTCTCCACCAGAAGACCGCTGAACAGCAGCGCTCCAACGTCTACATCCCACCAGAAACTGTCGTGCATCCTCAGGCTTCAGCCGTCCTAAAATAAGAATAACATCATTTATATACAATAGCTAAAATACATGAGAATAACAGTTATAGTCTATCAGCCTTACTAATAACAAAACGCCTTAACGATCATTAAACGGTATATCTGTTGCTTGCCCGTTGAATGGCATTTTTGCATTCTTACTACTAACAATATCACATTTTTTATGATTTTTATGTTGGTCACATTGAATCTCCCTGGATCTGCGCAGGTGCCGCGGCCATCTTATTTTATAGCTTGGCGGTAAAACTTAATTTTTGACATGTTGAATTGTACTCGCAGTTAATTTTATGTTTTTGAACATAATTTCCATTCTAATGATCAATTCACTATGATATTAGTGTAATTCAACATAATTACCAATGCTGATGTTATTTTTTTTTTCAGTTTTAGTCCTTCAAATAATGTTTTGTTGATAATTTAGTTTTGTTAACCGAAGTTTTAGATTATTTCTGAAATGTTATTTCTTAAATGACTTTTCCGTAAATTTAATAAAACTTCCATGAAAGTAATATTATTTAATAATGAAAAAGCCTTATGCAGGAGTAAATAAATACAAATTCGAGAAATCAAAGTTTTAGTTGCATAAAAATGAATCCAAGATTTATTCGGAATTATTATTATATTTTTTTATAATGTTTAATTGTATGAATGAGATTAAAAGTAAGTGACAGTTTTCTTCCAAATTCATTAACCCGTCTAATCACAGGAGACCCAAGTTGCCCCAAAACATCATATGCCGTTATAATAACAGGAGACCCAGATTGTCCCAGAGCAACAGTGCATTATTAAAAGTTAGATATCTCTCTTCCTGTTAGAAATGGAATGAAATAATGCTTCTCATTGTCTTAGAATTATATGAGCTAGGTTGTTCAGATATTTTGCAAACCCGATCAAAAGTGACGGTTTAATTTTGCGCCAATTTGTGACACATCACACGTTTAATTTTAAAATAAAATTGTATGAAAGTGATAAAAAGTGAGGTGACAGTTTTATTACAAATTTTGCTTAGAAAAGGTCTCTGTATTTAAAATTTAAATTTATTCTATTTTAATTACTTTAATTCGAATATTCTTAGGTATACATTTTTTAGCCAATTTACATTTCCAATATTAAAATTTTAATATTTAGAAACAAAAAAGTTGATTTCTAATAAACACATCGGAAAGATTATTGTATCTTAATTTTAGAACAATTTTTGTTTTTGCAAAAGCGTTAAAAAAAAAAAAATAGGAACATTTAAAATGCATGGGAAGAACCAGGAATTTTGTGCGCCAACCTTGACAGGCAAAAGTTGACAGAAAATTATTTTCTTATTATTCGAAGGGTTAAATAAGAGGACTGTATTTTTTTAAATTTTGAATTATCAGAAATTTTTCGATCATTTAAATGTTTACGGTAAGCTGTTTTTTTTTTCATGTTATAGCTTGAAATACTGGAATTTTTAAACACGAATGTGTATTTCAGATACAAAAATCTAAAAGTTAATTTTATCTAGTTTCCATAAAGGTATATGATTTTATGACATCTTCAAAAATAAGAAATAGACAAGACATTTTTTTTTCATTAACTCCACACAGGAGGCCCTGAGGAAAATTATTTCCCTCAGGGCCTATGTCATTTGGGATGCTGTGTGGAGGGTCTTTTTGAGGAGAGGAAGGAATGAACATTGGTCTTGAAGAGACCCTTGTTGTAGGAAGGAGTGTTACATATATAATCGTAACTAAGCAGGTACTTCTCCTTCCCCACATATATGGAACATTGTGGGATGTCACTAGCAACACCTTTCTGCAAGGAGGAGGGATTTTTCAAGAGAGGATGACCGGGCGGATTTGAAATGAGTAAGAAGGAAGCAAGTCATTCCTTATTTTAAAGTTCTACGGCTTGGAGCTCCCGTGGACTAAAAAACGACGAATCAAAGTTTGATCGCCAGATTTACAACATTAAAAGAAAGATGGATTAAATAGGCAGACAAAATATCCCGGCGAGGATAATCCTGACATGGGAAGATCAATGGATTCATAGAAATATTCTACAAGTATTCAAGTAAGGTGTAATCCTACCTACCCTCAGAAATAAACCATATTTGCTACCAATGGAGTCGATTTGCAAGGATGATCACATTTGAGGCCATCGCTCATCCCGAGCTGCATAACCTTTGACAGTTGTCAAACAGTGTGACCAGATTTCATTTTACGAATCTACTGCTTGTGGAGGTTAAAAACTACTAAATTCTACCAAAAGAGAACTAGAAAATACTAAAAATCTATTACGTACATTTTTTCGCTGTTGTGTTATAACTCTTGATTATAACGATAAAACAATAAAATGAACAATGAAAACACCATAAATTAGAGAAATGTTTATTACTTAAAATTAAAATCTACAGAAATATAGTTTTTTTTTTAAATTGTGATCGAGTTATGGTTCTTCTTTATGTTGGGTACTACTGCGTAACTCGAAAGTATTAAAAAAAAGTCTTAACAAGAGTAATCATTAAATTAACTAGAAATTACATAACACATATTAACATAAGTAATTTGCATACCGTCACATCCTTTCATATTTCTTATATGTTTTGATGTAGCCGTGTGTTCCTTCAAAGACGCCACTCTACTTAGTACGAGTACTTCACAGTGGTATGCTTTACTTTAGATTTACATAACCAACCGTTGAATGAGGGATCTTGCTCCCATTCGCCACGATATCCTTGTGTATATTTACGTTTCATTATAAAAAAATTCAAAACAGGAATTCCCACTAATCTATCACACTCTATGTTACGAAAAGAATGAAAATTAAAGACAAACCTACCTAATCATTTTTTTTTCAATACATGTGGGATTCCCTAACAGCTTTCCCTCTCGAATAATTAATATTAGAAAGAGATAATTACAATCCATTCGATGAAAAGGGGAATACCCCGCGTTTTTTCGACAGGCTTGCCATATGAAGGTAAAAAAGTGCCAGAATAGTTGAAAAGCGTGAATTCTACCAAAATATACCAAATAATTTTTACCTACTAGATACTGTTACCGGTACCTCGAAATCTACCAAAAAAGTAGAAAACTACTAAATCTGGTCACACTGTTGTCAAAGCACCCGGAAGGCGCCGCAATTTGGTATAAAGTGAAGATTCAAAATGCCCTAATCATGATTCTAACCTCTCGCCCAAAGCTAGCTTAGGATATATTGATTTAACCTGTTCTTTGTGCGACTCTTTTCCAATTACAATTATCTATTTGTACTGATCAATTTAAACATCTTTTTATTGCATAACCTAACCTATGAATGCCAGCACAAAAGTGTCCACACAATCCCTGAAATTCCAACACAATGGTTTCCTGTTTCCTTATTTAAAAAAAAACAGGTGGCGTCCAATTAATTAACAATAATTTACACCCCATGTTAACGTCGGCGTTAACAGGAGGAAACACAAAATACATTGAAAAAATTCCAAAATCCATTCAGAAATGATTAACAAAACAGGTGTATACAGCAGATTAACTACCCTGTCTGGCTGTGTAAGCAGTGTATATATCTTTCTATGAACAAATTTTTAAATTAGTAATGTTTTCATATCCACGGTCGTTTACCAATTGAATAAAATTTTGTATTGAATAAAAGGCTGTATATATCTACTTCTTTTAAACCTTTGCAGCCGACTTCACACGATCGCGAATATTGTCTTTGAAAAAATCCTTACAAAAATCTAATCTGTTTTTGGGAACGAAACTGGTTCCGATGGAGTGTGCGGGAGTTTTTTTTTGTTTACAATAGCTCCATACAGGAGACCTTGAGGAAAACAATTTTCTTTAGGGTCTACATCATCTTTGGGGATGCTGTGTGGAGAGTCATTTTAGGGAAAGGAAGGAGAGGAATTTCTGGGAAGGAAAAGGATTCGAGGTTCAGGAGTGACGTACATATGGATCCATTCCTCCCATTGTGGTGCAAAGCGATGTTCTGAAAGAATATGGCTGGAAAAGTCAAAGGGGCTCCCACAACCAGTCTCATCTGATTCGACCTACCACGCAGCTCGTGGGAAGACGCATCCACCGCTTAGACCCGGACAAACCTTACTCCATGAACCCGGGCACCCCTGCTAAGTCACCAAAGGTAGCGAACCACTTATAGGAATGTTACACATTGTTGGCAAGTAAAAAAAATTACAACCATATATGTACAAAAAATAAAATAAAATTATAGTGTTATTATGTGACAATAATATTACATTAAACTGCTCAGCGTTGTCTGGTATCATAATCTCTAATAAATAAAGACTGTTGATGTTAAACAAACATGTTTCCAGTGACAGTATTTTAGATTGGTCATTTACCACACTTATAGTGTTGTGGAAAAAAACAAATCACATTAAATCACTTTTTTTGTCGTTTCATGTAAAAATAATTAATAAAAAATTTCCAAAATTTCTTTTTTTTTTCAAATTGCGGTGGGACACTTTGGATTCATAACGAATGTACATTATAATTATTTTGTGGTTATGTTTAGATTTTAATACAAATATTCCAACCATTATAGTAAGGGAGACCCAACGATTCCTGTGAGCCCTACATGAATTGTTCCGAAAACCGAACAAATTAGTCCGAGGGGTTAAAATGAAATAAAATCAATTCCACCATGAACTACAGAGCTTTGAAATTTTCGTTTAACTGTAAAAAAAATTGTAAACTATGTTTTTTTTGTTTGGTAACTATATATATATTATTTTTACAATTTTATATGAAACATTTTAGGTGTATATATACAGGGTGTCCGGGGGTAAATTGCATTAACTTCGGGAGGTGATTCTACATTATAGTAGGAGTAAAAAAGATTAATAACTTTTTTTGAAATTCCAACTTTTTTCCCATTCAAAAAGACATACCTACTAAAAATCCTTAGTGTAAGGTAGACATGGGCAGATTCATTCCCAGGAGAGAATCGATTCAGTCTGATTCCCTCGGCTTTTTGAATTGATTCCTTTTATTCAATCCTTTAATTCAATTAATTCCAAAAAAAAAAAAAAAAATATATATATATATATATATATATATATATATGTATGTATACATAGATATGTTATCTAATGCGCAGTTTTCACTTCAGAAAACTAAAGTAGACGTGAGTGGGGAGGCTACGAAGCACCGCACAAAGAGGAGACCGAAAGGCTACGAAGAACCGCAAAAAGAGGAGACCGATAATACTATCTCATTCTCTCGCAGACTACATCCTTTTGATGCATCTGTTTGCCTATTTTTAGTGTCGTTATTTTTCGTTTCATCGAGTTTCAAATCACAACGGTGCTAAGGAAGTTTTCACTTCGCAAAGCACTCTTCTTAGGGTGAATTATGTTGTTCTGAAAAATTGTAGGTACTAAAAACGACTCGCGACGGGGTTAACGAAATATTTCAATGCGTACTTAGATATTATTTTGCCAAAAAGGCAAAATAATATCTAAGCTAGCAATTAAATCTTAAAATTGGACAGTTTTTGTGGTTAACTCCTAAAGTTTTACTATTTTTTATTTATTTATTAAACTTAAAATCGTTCCACTTCACGTGATCTAAACTTCCCATACCTTCAACCTCGCAAAATATCCCAATTGTGGTTGCCATAGTTTCATTAGCTCCAGACGGGAGCAGTTGGGACTTGTGCGGTATTCACAAAAAAAACATACTATTATACACCTGGATCACTCAAATATATATTTTTAAATGCACCTACCTCAATGGTGAAGTTAAAACCAAGCGCCGAATAAAAACTAATTAAAAGTCTGGGCGACACGCGTCATATAATTTATTACAAAAATAAAATCGATTATCATTTATCAGAATCACGGTTCGACAGCGACTGATGCATAAATATAATATACTAACCCCGACTGATGTTTTGTTTACGGCTAGGTAAACAGATACCATAAAAAAACAATAATATAAATAAACATCGTTTTGTTTCTACACGCATTGCATAATTTACGCACGTGTGAGGGAGAAAAAATGTAGCATTAACTTTCGCTTTTTAGTCTTTTTATTAACATTCAGGGTCCGAAGTGGGAAGTTTCGCCGTAAGATGACGGCTTGGCCGCGCGGGGACCAACGACGAACCGATTTTCTGCGGGCATCAAGAAATTAATTAGGAACTTCTGACTAATAAAGTGTCTTTTGTCTTGCTGTGACTTGAATAACTTGCATTCCGCGGACCGGCTGGATAGACTCGATACGTGTGACCCGGGGGACCCGTGGGACTACAACGTCACAAATGAATAAGAAATAAATGTTTTGATTCCTTGAATAAGTGAAACAGAGATTGGGGTTGCGGATTGAGCGCTAGAGTCCGCGCAGACTTGTAGGAACGATTCCTCATTCCTCCGTGACTATGACAATAGCGGGACTGGCGGGACGACTGTGAAACAGACGCGGCACTCGGAGCTCAGAATTATTTGACTCGCTTGGCGGTTTTGTCACTTGGATTGGGACGGGGACTCTGGCCTACGGGGTTTTTTGTAGGTATAAGATTTACTGCGCGGGATACTACACAGTACACGTGATAGGCAATTTCGCGGCGCGCATCGCCTGTAGTAGGTGTACCTATCCGCGCAACAAATATCCAGAATAATATTTAATTTAATTCCTACGAAACACTACAATATTTAGTAGAGTACATTATTATTTTCTTACCTCAATATAACATGGAATATTTAACAGTAAAATAAATTAATCGAAATAAAAATAAATATGGTGCTGTTAAAAAATCGTAAGATGCAAGGCCAAGGGTAAGGAATATTGATTTAATTCCTTTTGAAAATGAGAATCAGATCGAGTGTGTTACAAAATTGAATTTATTCATTTAATTCATTCATTCAATTTTGCCCACGTCTAGTGTAAGGTAGAACTTACCCGACATTGCAACTCGGGCGCGAATATTGCAACGTTGCTTGTTTGTGGTTTGGCCTGTATCTATGGAAACCATTTGTAAACAATAAAAAGATCGAGAATTTGACGTTTATAAAAAATCGTATGTTTTAAACCAAATTTTAAAAGAGAACTGCACTTAAATAACAACTGAAGTCACGCTTTCGACAAAATTATTATAAATTAATTAAACACTTACCTAATGTCATCGCTTTTTACAAGTTTAACGAATTTTCAAAATGCCCACCTTCAGCTTGTAAACATAAAGTAATATTATTATCAATTTGTACGTTGTGGCGTATCTCATTAATAAATGTATGTCTGTTCTTCGTTGATAAACCAGGCATTGAAATAATAATTTAATAACAAAATTACGCGGCATCGTCACAATAATTCAATGACAAAATTACGCACAAATAAACACAATTTTTACAGTTAGGCAAGTCTACAACTAAATAAACAAAAGTGAGTCTGAAGAAAACACGCACTGAATAAAGTTGTTCTTTTAAGACAGTCTTAAATACACACTAGATAAAGACACATTAAATCAACAAGTTTTGATTAAAACAGTTAGGTTAGTTTTTTAAAGTGAAGTACTGCTACGCCAATAAAATTGTTACATTGAAATTCAACACTGACATTGACAGAATTGGAGAACGCGAACGAAGGCGGCGCGGCGGGCGGTTTGTTGGCAACAGCGTAAAATAATAATGCTGCCTACACACGCCGGTCTAATTTTATCTTTTTACCACAAAACTACCCCTAAAAGTGGGAATTTCGAAAAAAGTTATTTATCTTTTTTACTCATACTATCATGTAGAATCACCCCCCGAAGTTAATGCACTTTACCCCCGGACACCCTGTATACAGGGTGTAACAGGACGTAACCGAGGGATTTTAACCATCGATTCCTGAGCACATTTGGAGTAAAAAATGTAAATGAAATTTTGGTCTCTGGTGACTTTTTTGTGACATTTTTTTTTTTTCTTCAAATTCAAACAAAAAAAAATTTCTTCCGCGTGTTGTCATTGGTCACTCAGCCGAGTAACCGACCAACCTCTCAACCCGCCTCCAACTGTCCAACACCTACCATTTTTTTATGTTTTTGTAGAAAAAATAAATAAAAAAAACATCAAAAATATCACCGGAGACCAAAATTTCATTTACATTTTTTACTCCATATAATGTCAGGAATCGATGGTTAAAATCCCTCGGGTACGTTCTGTTACACCCTGTATATAAAATAGAAATTATATTCGTAGTCTTCCTCACTAGGAGATCCTGTACTATGGGGGACTATGCTTTGGATAAGTTTTCAGTGACTTCTATGGTTTAACTTCATGGTTTGGATAAGGTTTTCCAGAAACTTCTATGACGATGTTTTAAGTATAGTAGTAAGTTCATTTTCCGATAGTTCCTTCAGCCAACATTTAATGTCCTTAATGTAGCTATTTTTTGTTTTAATTTGTTTGATACTAAGTGGGAATTTACAATACGACTTTCAAAAATACTTCCAAAAGGGTAAGCACGTAATTTACTAAAATATTATGGAGAAGATTACAAAATTTAAGAGAAAAAAAGGGCATGGGGGCAGTTTTACTATGTTGTGAAATATGTCAAAAGATAGTTGCTGAACTCTCTGTAGGTGGCATTGAAGATGTCGATGATCAATGCAGAATCGTTAAGCAGTTGAGTTGCTCTGTTTAATGGTGCACTCTGAAAGGCAGAAGTTCTCGCTTTCAGAGCATAAAAAAGTGCATGGGATCTACCACGAGTATACACGTTAGGGACATATAAGTTAATATCTCTAATGTCGGTTACATAATAATAACATTTTTAAGATGTTTGTATAAACCTAATCCAGATCGTTGGGCCTATTTTTATTAAATAATTTATGTTGGAGGGCTTACCTATTGTACTTTTTATCTTAAATGAGTTGGCGGGAAAAATATAATGCATTTAAGTCAGTGTTTCTTAACCTGTGGTCCGCGGACCCCTGGGGGCCTGCGAATACATGTATGGGGGTCCGCAGTCTCATCTTTGAATCATTTAACAATCTATCTATCTATATAAATAAAAATGAATCGCCAAAATGTACGTACGCGCATAACTTCCGAACGACTGCACCAAATTGGATAATTCTTTTTTTTTGTGTTCGTTATTGTCAGGTCAAGGTTTTTATAAAACTACTGGTGAACTTTAGCATTATGAAATTTATATGAAAAAATTGCGATAGGTGGCACGCGAGCTGTTTGAAAACTGAATGTACCGGGACTGAATGTATGGAATGTGGGAAGGGAGAGGGGAACTCGGGTAGGGTAACTCAGGAGGGAGGGTGAGGGAAACCAGGGAGTGGGGAGGGGAACTGGGGAATTCGGGAGGGAGGTTCGCGGAAGGGGGGGAGTGGAGCGGGGAGAGGGATGGTGGAAGAGGCGGAGTGGGAACGCGAGAGGGGAAGGGGAGGCGGAAGGGTATGGGACGAATGGGAAAGGGCACGCAGGGAGAAACAATTTCTTTATTAAATGGCATAGCAACGCATGCTGGGAACCAGCTAGTATAATAAATAAATGCCACCAAAAGTCTTGTAATCGCTATGCGTCTTCGTTTCGGATTATTTTCCAGTACCCGACAAAAATAAAAATTGGATATTAGACCCTTTCAACCTAGATGTTACTGATTTTACTGGATTGACAATGGCACAGGAAAATCAATTAATAGAAAATCTTGTCATTCAGCTTTGGAACGTAATTTCAAAGAAACCTCTTTATCAAGTTTTTGGGTGAATGTAAAGAAAGATTATAAGGAAATATCAGAAGAAGCACTGAAACATTTACTGCTTTTCTCAACCACATACCTCTGTGAAAAGACATTATTTGTTCTTGTATATACTAAAAACAAACACGGAACCAGATTACAAGTGGAATCTGATTTGAGATTACAATTTATTAGCAACATCAACCCAAATATCACTTAACGTTTTTTTTATAAAAAATATGTTTTTTTTATATTTGTAATATCTACTTACTAAAATAAATATCAGAATGTGCAATTCACAAGCGGTAGAAGTGAAACCTTCAGAAAACTAAAGTAGACAAAAGTGGGGAGGCTACGAAGCACCGCACAAAGAGGAGACCGATTATACTATCTCATTCTCTCACAGGCTAAATTCTATGGATGAATGTATTTCTCTTTTTAGTGTTGCTACTTTTCATTTCATCGAATTTCAAATCACAACATTTCTAAAGAAGTTTTCACTTCAACAATGGTTTGAAATTTATTGTTGGTTTTTTTATTAAGGGAATCCTTGAAAATTGTGCTTGATTTCCTAAGGGTCCGCGGCTGAAAAAGGTTAGGAAACGCTGATCTAAGTAACAAGGTTGCAAGTACGGTTAGATAAAACAGTAGCATAGATAAGATAAAGAAACACTGTACAACTTACATTAGAGATTATAGTTCCAAGTACTAAAGTAAACAAGTTTTAATCAACAAGGTTTGTTTACAAGGCAATATTGTAACTTCCTAAGAGAAACTACTGTGCGGCCATTTTCATACGAAACATTAATTTGGATTTGAAGCCAAAATACCCAACCAAACTGAATAATATTTTTTTTATTACAAGGAATATCAAATATCTTGTAAGATTTGTGCTACTTTATTCTTTTGTGCTTTAAATTATAAAGTACTAGTTTTTTTCCTGCGGCTTCGCTCGCATGGTATTAGGGGGATTCCCACTCCGCCTCCTCCACCTTCCCTCTCCCCACTCCACTCCCCCCATCAATCCCCAATGTGAACAAACAGCTATTACTGCACAAGTAAATTTCGTTTGATTAGCGTTATTCCACAATTTATTAATCATTACATAGTATCAATCATCATCATCATTACATAGTATAAAATGAAGTCGCTCAAAATGTATGTGCGCTTTAATCTTTTAAACTACGCAACGGATTTTCATACGGTTTTCACCAATAGATAGAGTGATTGAAGAGGAATGTTTATATGTATAATACATATAAATTATGTTAGAGAAAAGCCGAGAAATTTAAAGAAAACATATTTTTGTGTGATTTAAAACGGCTGGCGGGCCGTACTACAGTCACTTTTGAAATTCGTTCTACGGAAGAAATTGGAAAATAGATGCCCTAGAGTAAGTAGGTATTTGATTTGAATTATTTTATTTGATGAAGTCGCTCAAAATGTATGTGCGCATAGATTTTTTAAACTACGCAACGGATATTCATGCGGTTTTCACCAATAGATAGAGTGATTCAAGAGGAAGGTTTATATGTATAATATATGCTTATTATAGTAGAGAAAAGCCGAGAAATTCAAATATTCAATTCAGGCAGCGGGCAGCGGGCAGCTGGCAAGCGGGTGGTGTGGATTTTATAAAGGTTGGGTAATGGCGTTGTGTTTCGTTAGCCACAGCAACGTGTTGCCGGATCTGCTAGTTTAAAATAAAATATAGTATTCTTGCGGCACATTCCAGAACTCTCAGTATCGCCCTGCTGTAAGACCACCAATCAGAAATGAAAATGTTGCTTGAAATAGCTTTAGTCACGTTTGGTGACCAGATCTGAATAGTCAGGCACTTCCCCACCTTTCTCTTTCCCATCTCACCCCCCTCCCCGCTACCCTCAGCCTCACAACACGCCCCGATTGGGGATATCATAGTCTCACTGGCTCCAGACGGTTGGGAGCAGTATAATTTCTTATTCTTCTTGAGCGGTATTTACATAAAAAAAATACATTAAAAAAAAGCAAGGGAGGAATGCAGATCCCGCCAATGTCTGGAAATTAAATAAAAAGGCACTTTCTAGATGAGAAAAGTGTGGAAAAGCTGAATAAAACAAAAATTAAGGCACGCTCGGCAAAATTGAGGGGGATACAACCGTTCAAAGTATTTAAAATTTCACTTCGCAAACTGATATTGACAGTCCGCCCGCCATTTTTTTTATAACCTAATACGCTAAACATGGTTTGTGATACAAAAAAAGTGCCCCTTTATAACGCCTACTCGAGTCAAGGCAAGAAAAATATCTCAGTTTTCAAGTGGTTTAGCGGCTACGCTAGGTTTGAGTAACATGGTTTGTGATTCTGGCGTACTATTAATTCTGTATTAGGTCTGGGATCCAACATAAGCAGTGAAAAAATGGCGAACGAACTGTCAATATCAGTTCGCGAAGTGAAATTTTAAATACTTTGAACGGTTGTATCTCCCTCAATTTTGCCGAGTGCGGCTAAATTTATTTTTTATTCATCTTCTCCACACTTTTCTCATCTAAAAAGTGCCTTTTTATTAGATTCCCAGACATTGGCGGGATCTGCATTTCACCCAAAAGTAAATTTCATGAAAAACTTTTCAGAGTTTTAATTGAAATGTACAATGTCAACTTAGAGAATGAATGGTGTGATAAATGAATCATTGATCTGTTTATAGATTCTTACCCATTGTTGTTTTAATAACAATACTATTGTTAGAAATGTAAATATTATTAATTGATGCATTTATTATTAAGCTTTAGTCTCGAGAAGAATGCATTTCATATAAAAAACAATATTTTACTGCAGAAGAGTCCCAACAGTTCCGTGGTAAGAGACCACCATTTAAAATTGAGACACGACGGTAAACTTTTGAAATCACTGGACACTCTTAACAAAAATACATATAACTTTTGAAATAACTGGACACCCTTAACAAGAATACAGATAACTTTTGAAATCACTGGACACTCTTAACAAGAATACAGATAACTTTTGAAATCACTGGATACGCTTAACAAGAATACAGTTAACTTTTGAAATCACTGGACACTCTTAACAAGAATACAGATAACTTTTGAAATCACTGGACACTCTTAACAAGAATACAGTTAATTTTTAAAATCACTGGACACTCTTAACAAGAATACAGATAACTTTTGAAATCACTGGACACTCTTAACAAGAATACAGATAACTTTTGAAATCACTGGACACGCTTAACAAAAATACAGTTAACTTTTGAAATCACTGGACACGATTAATACGAATGGCCGCGATCTCATACTCGTAATTGAAATTTTGAATGCATTGTTTTCTAGGATTTCATAGTAATTAAGGTGAATTTAAAGATTTTTCTAAAAAATATTCCTACTAAGCGTGTCCATTGATTTCGAAAGCTTACCAAAACGACTTGGTCATGTTTTTTAACTAATTACTAAATAACTTTTTTGACTTATTCACCATCTCCTTATTTTTTTGCATCCCAAACATAAGTAACCCCTCAGGTCTCGACCGTGTTATGTCAGAGTCAAAATATTTCTTACAATAAAAATCAAATAAATTGAATATTTCTGAACATATCCGAAAACTAAAAACTGTTTTCGAAAGGTGATAAAATACGCTTTTAAATTTTATAACTCAATAAATTTTGCACCCAACAATAAAAAGTTTCAAAAATTACTCACCTTACGTTTTGTCTAACTGAAATTAATGATAACGAAAAAATAAAAACATATACTAATTTTATTAGACAAATATTATATATAAACGTTATTGTGACCTCACTTTTTTGTCGTTCCATGTAAAAATAATTAATAAAAAATTCTCAAAGTTTCATAATTTTATTTCAAATTGCGATTCGAAACTTTGGTTTCATAAAAGTACTTTTTTGTAGTCAGCTTTTGAATTTGAATATAAAGCGTGTTGTTTTTTCTTTCTAACACCGTTTATATCATATTTTTCACTATGATAGTTAAGATAAGGCGGGAGCACTGACCGCAAAGTCAGCGGAACAGCTGGACATCTTCGAAAGAAAGGTACTTCGAAGAATCTTAGGAGCGGTGCGAGAGGGAGAGGCATGGAGAATCCGCCACAATAATGAGCTCTATGATATTTACCAAGCTCCCAGACTCTCCATCCATTTAAGACTCCAAAGATTAAGATGGGCCGGACATGTGCACCGAATGCCAAGCACACGAGTACCGAAGAAGGTTCTGACAGGACACCCGGGAGATAAACGAAAGGCGGGCAGACCTAGACTGAGATGGGAGGATGATGTCAGGAAGGATTCAAGAGGATTACTCCATGTTGCAGATTGGAAGATGACGGCCGAGGACAGAGGGCGGTGGAGGTTTATTTTGAAGGAGGCCAAGGCTCGAAATGGGCTGTAGCGCCCTTGAAGAAGAAGAAGAAGGATAGTAAGATAGGGAGATACAACTACGAGATTCATTTATGTTGTTCCGAAAACTGAACCAATAGACTTTAATCCTAGATCACTAACCTTCATCGAATCGACGACGCAGGATTAAAAAAACCGCGATGACTTTCGCGCGCGCGACCGTAATTCTTTCATACTCTAGTTAATTTAAGTCTTTTTTTTATTTGAATTGTTTTTTTTTCAAAATTTAGTTATAACCAAAGATATTCAAATACAGAAGAGATACGCTATGGTGATGGTATGGATTAACGTTCGTTTGGTTTATTCGTTAATTATTTGTTTTTTTAGTTTATTTGTTAATTTGTAAACAATATCGGCGACACCCGGAAGCGCAGACCCACATAGTAAAAACAGCAGATAGCACATCTACTTATATTTCAATATCTTTGGTTATAACTAATTCAAATACCAACTTTAAAAATGTCACAATTGTTGATTTCGCATGAAAACTATGGTTTCATTCTTAACCTTTCAAAGGCCAGGAACGCGCCCGCGCGCGAGATTGGAATTTCAAAAAAGAATATTAATTCAAATAATTTGGATGCGATTTTAAATTTTATTCCATTAATTTATAACATAAAATAAAGCTTAAAATAGCTTCCTCCATTCTTGTTATTAAGGTAATTTAAAAAAGGTCAGGTAAAAAACCCTGGCCCTTGACAGGTTAAGGCTGTTGATTAATAAATTTGATATTTTTGTTTTTCTAAATATGAGAAATAATACAAATAAACACTGTTCATTAAAAATAAAAATAAATATGTACATATTTTGTTTTAATAAAACCCTTAAACCCCCTTTATTTAGTACCGTAGTCGAGACGACGAAGGTTTGTGATAAGTGTCGAAAAATAAGGTTAGTGATCTAGGAGTTAAACGGTAGGGAGCAGTTGGGACTCTTGTGCTGTATGCACATAAATGAAATTATTTATTTATTGTAAGAAACAAACAGCAGTTTTATACAGTATGTTAAAAATGAAGCGGTTAAAAATGAGGTAAGCCAAAACAGTTTCTTATGCTAATGGTTATTATGATATAATACAAAATTTTAATTGGTTATAACCATTACATGAAAATGAAATTAACAAAAATATATAAATGTAAGTACGAGGGCTATTCAGAAACTAGGGAACGTTTCCGTCTGACGCCGCTAGGCGCGCGGCGATCACGTATGTGTTGGTGTGCGCGTTCTCGTAGCTTCAGTCGGCATCCAGCCGTCAGAACGAGAACGTCTCCGCGCTGCCCGTTTTCCCAATATTCCAATTTAAAATGTGCGCTGCAATTTCAAATCCCGCCAGTTGTGAATTGCGGTCCGTAATACGGTTGTTAGCAAAAAACCGATAGAAATTCATCGGCAACTGTGCGAAGTGTATGGCAACGACGTAATGAATGAAAGTTCAGTGCGAAAATGGTGTATCCGGTTTAAAAATGGCCGAACCAACGTGCATGATGAAGAGAGGAGTGGACGCCCGAGCATTGTGACAGACGATCTTCTCGCCAAAGTTGATGAGAAGATTCGTGAAAACCGTCGCTTCACAATAACGGAGCTTTCGCTTTGCTTCCCACAAGTTTCACGGACTTTGTTGTTTGAAATTGTGACTCACAAGCTTGGCTACCATAAATTTTGTGCAAGATGGGTGCCAAAAATGCTTACAGACCTCCATAAAGGTCAGCGAATGGGAGCAGCCTTAACATTTCTTGACGCCTACCACACACATGGTGATTCTTTACTGGATCGAATCGTAACGGGTGATGAGACGTGGGTGAAGCACGTCAATTGCGAGACAAAATTGCAGTCCATGGAGTGGGGGCACACAAGTTCCCCCAAAAAACCAAAAAAAAATTTGTTTTGATGACGACAACGAGCTCTGGGCGTGCGTCACTGTGTGGCTGAGATCGCAGGCGGCGGATTTCTATGACGAAGGAATTTCGAAGCTTGTCCACCGCTACGATAAGTGCCTTAATTTGTTTGGTGACTATGTAAAAAAGTAGCATTTTAGTCACTCTTTCAGATGTATATAATAAAATATTTTTCCTGTACCCAGTTTTTGTTTTATTACAAAACGTTCCCTAGTTTCTGAATAGCCCTCGTATATTAGAAGGAAGAAGGAATAGGAAAGGGCAAGAGGCAGAGGAAGATGGGATGGGGACAGGAGATGCTCATGCTGTACCTTTAACTATAGCTGTGCATTAATTTAATTCACATTTGTGGTCGTATGCTTGACTTCGTATCGGTATTTCACAAGAGTATTATTAAGAATATCGATATTGTTAAATTGCGTGTTATATTGCGCGCATATACGGGGGATTGGAGAATTTTTTCATTATGTTACGAATGAATAAGCCTTAGCGGCAGATAAAGATATATATGAAAATAAAGGGAGGAATGCAGAATACGCCAATGTCAGGGAATTTAATAAAAATGCACTTTCTAGATGAGAAAAGTGTGTAGAAACTCATTAAAAAAAGAATTAATGTGCGGAAAGCAAAATTGAGGGAGATACAGCCGATCAAAGTTTTATAAAATTTCACTTCGCGAACCGATACTATGACAGCCCGCCCGCCATCTTTTGTCACTGTTAACCCCCCCCCCCCCATAACCTAACCTAACCTAACCGAACCTAACCTAACCTTTCTAGCGGGCTTGTGTATGTTAACCCAGCGCCGGATCTGCCCGCCCCCCCCCCCCCCATAACCTAACCTAACCTTTCTAGCGGGCTTGTGTATGTTAACCCAGCGCCGGATCTGCCCCCCCCCCCCCCCCCATAACCTAACCTAACCTAACCTAACCTAACCTAACCTAACCTAACCGAACCTAACCTTTCTAGCGGGCTTGTGTTTGTTATCTTTACATTAAAAAACAGCCTACGTTTTTAAATGGTTTGTCTGGCGGGATTCTCCATTCCAGTGCCTATTTACATTATATTATTAATTCTGTTTTTTCATAATTACGCGCCTTATAATTTACCCCACGAAGTCGGCTACAATCGTATCTAGGCTCTTGTTTGTATCAGGTCCGGGATACCAACATAACAGTGACAACGATGGCGGGCGGGCTGTCGTAGTATCGGTTCGCGAAGTGAAATTTTATAAAACTTTGATCGGCTGTATCTCCCTCAATTTTGCTTTCCGCACATTAATTCTTTTTTTAATGAGTTTCTACACACTTTTCTCATCTAGAAAGTGCATTTGGCTAAAGTTCGGTTTTTGGGGGAAATTCCTAAAAAATAAAACTAGTTATTTTTATACTAATTATGGGCCGGAAAAACCGAATCTGAAAGAATTAGGCGGCGGAAAGCAATATTAACTGAGTTACACGACTTTAAAATTTTTTATACGCATACAGGAAAATAGCCATTTTGGAAACATTCTGATTCCTACAAAATCAAACTAATAGTTATTTTTATACTAACTTTGGGCCGGGGAATCCGAATCTGAAAGAATTAGGCGGCGGCAAGCAATATTAACTGAATTACACGACTTTAAAATGTTCCAAACATGCACATGAAAATATTCATTTCGCAAGCTGATTTTGACTTGACACACGTAGTACAAAGACCATAGAAAACAAGATAACATAGATGTTTTTACCACACAAAATTAAGTGTTGCCATTAACCAGTAATATCAATAACGTAAAATAACACGTTTATATTTTAAGTACTTATTCTTTATAAATTTTACTCACTTTTGTATCACAAACCATGTTACATAAACCCAGCGTAGATGCTAAACTACTTGAAAACAGGGATGTTTTATTGCCGTGACGCGAGCAGGCGGTATAAAGGGGCACAAACCATGTTACACAAACCTAGCGTAGCCGTTAAACTACTTGAAAACAGGGATGTTTTTTTGCCGTGACGCGAGCAGGCGGTATAAAGGGGCACAAACCATGTTACACAAACCTAGCGTAGCCGCTAAACTACTTGAAAACGTAGGCTGTTTTTTTAAATTGACGCGAGCAGGCGGTATAAAGGGGCACAAACCATGTTACACAAACCTAGCGTTAGGTTAGGTTAGGTTAGGTTAGGTTAGGTTAGGGACGTGAGCAGGCGGTATAAAGGGGCACAAACCATGTTACACAAACCTCGCGTAGCCGTTAAACTACTTGAAAACAGGGATGTTTTTTAAAATTGACGCGAGCAGGCGGTATAAAGGGGTACAAACCATGTTACACAAACCTAGCGTTAGGTTAGGTTTGGTTACGCATTTTTAAGATTACGAATTTTCATACTTTTGGTTTAAGAATACGGCCGTTGAGATAGTTGTAATTCATAAATATAGGGATAAATATTTTTTGAGACTTGGTAACACTGCCAACACATGTTTTCGTAGATTTCTTGTTTATCTATGATTTTGTACTGAATGAGTCTAATTCAGCTACCGAAATGAATATTTTCTTGTTTGTGTGTATTGAAAATTTTAAAGTCGTGTAATTCAGTTAATATTGCTTGCCGCCGCCTAATTCTTTCAGATTCGGATTCCTCGGCCCAAAGTTAGTATAAAAATAACTATTAGTTTGATTTTGTAGGAATCAGAATACTTCCAAAATGGCTATTTTCCTGTACGCGTATAAAAAATTTTAAAGTCGTGTAACTCAGTTAATATTGCTTTCCGCCGCCTAATTCTTTCAGATTCGGTTTTTCCGGCCCATAATTAGTATAAAAATAACTAGTTTTGTTTTTTAGGAATTTCCCCCAAAAACCGAATTTATTCCGTGCATTTTTATTAAATTCCCTGACATTGGCGTATTCTGCATTTCACCCAAAATAAAGACTAGTGTTTAAGTATTACCATTAATAGTTATATTTTTAATACAAAAAATATAACAAATCTAGTCTTGTTATGATATGAATGTTGACAAAACCAAAGTTAAATGATAATTTTTGGGGTCGTAATAAGTTGTGTATGTAAGAGTAAAGATTTTGAAATAATATTTAACAGATACTCTATATAATTAACAATCTAATAAGATAGAATTATTAAAATTTAATTAGTCGAGTGTTACAGATAGCTGGGAAATGAATAGTAGTTTAGATTTTTAAAATTAAATAGCTATATTATGAATGAATAAACAAAATGAAAACGAACCTTTCTATGCCGAAATTGTGTAGTAAGTCAGAGAAGAAGATGAGGGATACAAACGAAGAATGAATAAAAAGTACACATTATTATTATCTGTAGATCACTGTTCACTGTTCAGACTTCTCTGGACTTCTCAATTCACCATACGGAAATGTCAACAGCGAAAATGTCAAGTTTCGGTTTCAGTAGGCACTGAGTAATGATGCGCACAATCGATATGTTCGATAATCGATCTTTTCAAAAATTTAACATTTCTTAATTATTATAATAGGCGACCCAACGGTTGATCCTCCGAAATTATAAATTTTTGTTCATTATTTACCCATTTCAAACCTAAAATAGTCTTCAAAAATATCCAATAATAAGATGGTAAGGATTTTATTTGTTTTTCTTCATTCAATAACCTGACAATATTTGAATATCTCCAGCTACCACCACAGCAAGAGAAAAATGTTACTTGTGTCGTGATAATATTAGCCAGCCGAGGAGTCGAAGATGCAACGCCTGGGTGGGACCCAAACGCGATGCTTACTCAGCCACTGACCGGTCAAATAGCAAACGAATTTGTGTACTTGGTCGATTTTTTGTACTTATAAATGCTGGTATACACAGTTATATACAGTATACTTAAAAAAATATTAGGTCCTTACATATGAAATTGGCGTTTTGCCGTACCGGCAACTTTGATCTCAAATATCTTTTCTTTGGTTAGGAATTCCAAATTCAAATTTACACAGCTATTTAAAATTATCACGTATTTGTGTTTCGAAAATTATAATTCATTTGTTGCGTCACTTAGTTTACAAAATGGAAAACTTTAAATATCGCGTTATTTACGAGTACGAGTTCCACCGTGGCACCAGTGCTGCAGAAACGGCTCGAAGGATTAATGATGTGTATGTCGACGGTGCCGCAAAAGAAAACACAGTGCGTTTTTGGTTCCAACGTTTTCGTTCTGGAAATTTGGACCTGCAGAACAAGCCCCGTGGACGGCCGGAGACCAAAGTTGATAATGAAGAATTGAAGGCTATTGTGGAAGCGGATCCATCGCAAACCACGTCCGAGTTAGCTGGGCTGCGGTGTTAGTGATAAAACTGTTTTAATCCACAAGCAAATTGGGAAGGTGAAAAAGCTTGAAAGGTGGGTACCTCACGAATTGAGTGAAGCAAATCAACAAACGCGCGTTAGAACGCTAGACCACACACTGCACAACAGACGGCTACCAAATTAGAGGAGCTTCAATTGGAATGTCTAAGACATCCACCGTACTCTCCGGACCTTGCCCCAACAGATTACCATTTCTTTCGAAATTTGGATAACTTCTTGCAAGGGAAAAAATTCAACTTCGATGGGGCAGTCCAAACCGCCTTCAAAGATTTTATTGATTCCCGTCCGAATGGTTTTTTTTTAGTAAAGAGATCGATGAACTACCTATGAGATGGCAAAAGTGCATAGATAGCAATGGTACATACTTTGATTAAATAAATATATTATATTAAAAAAAATCGACTTTATATTCCTCCCATACAAAACGCCAATTTCATATGTAAGGTCTTAATATATCTAATATATAAAATTCTCGTGTCACGGTGTTTGTTACCATACTCCTCCGAAACGGCTGGACCAATTTTGATGAAATTTTGTGTGCTTATCTGGTAGGTCTGAGAATCGACCAACATCTATTTTTCATACCCCTAAAATTAAAGGGTGTTCCACTCCGAAGAAAATTATTTTCCCCATACATTTTGTATGGAACGAATTCTCCTATTTTGAAAGAACTGCAGCAATATTGTAAGGGGTATAACATTGAACTGTGAACCAGGGGAGGGGGGGGAGGGGGCGGGGGGAGGGGGAGGGAGAATGGGGGAGGGGGGAGGGGGTATGGGGGGGGGGGAGGGGGGAAAGGAACTCAGGAAGGGGGGTTAGCGGGACGGGGGAAGGGGAGAAGTGGAGTGGGGAGAGGGAGAGGGAACGCGAGAGGGGAAAGGATACGCAGGGAGAAACAATTTAGATCAATTCAGCTAATAAATTGACAACAGTTTTTGATTCTGAGGCGGTACGAAGTTCGCCGGATCAGCTAGTATATATATATAAATCAACGCCTACGAATTGTGTCAAGAAAATCGTTTTTCCATTGTACATCACTATTTCATATCACGTATAATAACCTAAAAATAAAATGTCAAAATTTCTGTGGAAAACAGCTGTCAGTTTCGTTTAGATTGTTTGTATTTAAAAGAAAAATCCGTTTTTCACTACGTAAAGTACCACAAAAATACTCAAGCGTCATTATGAGTGCGTTTAAAAAGAAGAAATTACCACCCAAAGTGGAGAATATGACAAAGGAAGAAGTCATATATTTTTTGAAGAAAAAACGCGACTGCGAAGCCGTAGCGCAATCGGTCGTCGTCACGCTGCTAGAAAATAAAGTCTCCGAAGAGACTTTCATTCAAAGTTTGCGCTTCATCGCCCAAAGCCACTATGACGACATCACCGAGGAGAGAGCCATCATCAAAGTTTGCGGCTACCCCTTGTGCACTAAACTTCTACCTGATAAATTGCCATCCCAGCAATTCATGATTTCCTGCAAGACGAATAAAGTCTATGATATTACGGCCAGGAAAAACTTTTGCAGCAATGTCTGCTACAAAGCTTCCGTATTTATAAAAGAACAAATCCTTCCAAGTCCGCTTTGGTGCCGTGATAAAAATGATATTCCAAATTTCCAATTGATGCCACGAGATTCGAAAGGTATCTTAGGAGATGAAGTTGATTTAGCGCTGGTTAAGAAAATCGACGCGGATGAAATTAAAGACGTCGGATTCAGTTCTTTCCTCGATTTCACCGAAGCATCTCTTTCTCAGATGGATATCGAAGGAAAGAAAGTCAACCTTGAATCTGTGGAAGTCGAAGATCAGGCAATGGAAGAAGAGGAAAAAGATATAATTATGGATCTAGACGGAGAAGTAGCCATGGAAGTAGCGAAACCTGAAATCTCTGCGAAACCTGTAGAAATAAAGATAGAAAAGCCCACGGAAAACAAAGTTGAAGATGCAAAGATTAGGAAGAAACCGTTGATGCCGTCTGGAAAGATACTCGGAGAAATCGTAGAGAGAAAACCAGAAAATAGGATCGATCCGATCATCAGTGCCGGACAAAAGATGCAAGATATCGAAGACGGCAAAAATGAAGTGATTCGAAAAGAAAATTTAGTTAAGCAGGAAGACAAAAGAAAAGAAAAGTTTGTTAAACCGAAGAAGGGGAAGAAAAGGGAGCCACTGCCGTTATCGGCCGCTATTGTTCACATTGAAAAGTGTCTGGGAGAATGGTTTAGCCTTGAAACTATGCTGTTCTTGTTCGGAGACGTGAGAGTTAAACAAATGGTCTCCGATAAAGGAGAAAGCATCAAAGTTTACCTGAACAATGTAGCCAATGGTTTATTGTACAAGTCCACTTCTTACGACCAGTACCAACTGCTGTGCAGGAAATTAAACTTACTAGAATTGGAGGACCGAAAGTTCGATACCAAAGTTACGTCTGCCAAAGAATTGAAACCTTTGCCGCATTATTCAATGCTTCAAGAGGAGAGCGAGAGACTGGACATCAAAGTGCGAGCATTTTTAAAGGGAGACATGGAAATACCAAACAAAAAAGAAGTGAAAATCAATACTGAAACAATCGCAGACAGTGAAGATAATGACGAAAAAGCGACAAATCTACCGTTAGTGGATAAAACCGCACAGCACGCCTTACGAAGAAAAATAGTTCTAAACAGTTTGAATCGAGTGTTGCCAGACATGTTACAGTCGTTAGGATTGCCGTCAAGAGAAGTGAGCTCCGACGTGCGCTTGCTAGTGGCAACATTTAACCTTCAGGCGCACAACATTGTCTTTAAGCCGGCACAGTGGAGCATGATTGTGATGATCTTTATAAAGTTACTGTCTATCAGAGATAAAAAGCTGAAGTACGCTCTGGAGCAAGACAGGGCCAATACACATCTGCAGCTCTTGCTGATGAGCTATCAACAAGACGGAGGTTACTTGGATAGGTTCATTTTGTGGCTGACGGATATTGATAGACTGTTGGACAGTAATGTTACACAATTGACTCTGGATGAGTTCAAGTGAAAACAATATTCTTTACCAATAATACCGCTGATTTTGGCACGACATTGAACTGTCCGAAGATAAATTGGTTCAAATAATGTTGTGCCTATAAATAAAAGGAAATAAGGGAGGTGCGGCCATGGAAGAGATCTGACTATCGCTGAACTATGACAAAACTAAATGGACGACCTTTAAAGGTGATTATTATTAATTGTAAAAAAGGTTTGAAGCTATGCTTATTAAGATTCGTTTACTAATAATGATGCCGCTTATCGTCGAGAGATGTCTCTGTAGTTATTTTGATTTATCAATAGAGCATTGAATGTTAACTACCTATTTTACCAACTGGAATCATTTTCTTTTGATGTAAAATCAAATTCAAGAGAACAACGGCTTTGTTGAAATGGTGCCTTTATTTAACAGTATCAAAGCGGCTGTACAATGAACAATGATTCATGGCCCCATCTCCCTTGTTTCTATTATCTATGATTGTGCTCAGATGTGTGGGATTACTCTTAAAATAACTCTTAAGAAAGAATAACTGATAAATGTCTCAAAACTATATGTACCTAATTGTTTAATATTTTTCTCAATAGATTTAGCAAATACTTGATAGTAAGGTGACGATATTTACTTATATACATTATCTGATTGTATAGGTTGCGCAATTAGAGTTGAGGCGTACAACTCATTGTGTGTATTGATGCATATGTGTACACCTACATATTGTTACGTATGAGCAAGAATGTTTTTAACCATTTGAAATGTTTTACGGAGTGTTCTTTTTACCTGGCTTTACTCAGGGAGTTGATATGAGATTTAATTGATGTTCTAACCCACGACGGATCTTGTTTTATATACTCCTACCAATGGGTTACCCCACCCATACTAAAAAAGGCTTGAATAGTCTTGAATAGAGAGTGTTCTGGAATGCTCCCGAATGTTTCAGACTATTCCAGCCCTTATATCTTCAAAAGCACGCCCTTCAGGTAAAAACGGAAACCTTCTTCAGGGATGGGGGAAAGAGGACTACCACACCATTGATCGTACCGGAACTCGTTTCTAAGTTTTAGAGGCACGCACATAGTATACCTTTATCTTCTATATAAAAATCTCGTGTCACTGTGTTTGTGGTCGCACTCCTCCAAAACGGCTTGACCGATTTTTATATGTATATTTGGTAGGTATGAGAATAGGTTTTAAAGTATATTACATACCACTAGGTGATTAGGATGTCCCTCTCCAGAATTTTTTTTTTGTATTTTTTATTTTATTTAGCATTAAAAAATACCTATAACCCCAAATTTTAATCCTACCCCCACCCTCCCATTTTTTAATAGCGATTTTGGTATTTTTGTATGAACAAATGGGTGAAATGCAGATCCCGCCAACGTCTGGGAATTTAATAAAAAGGCACTTTTTAGATGAGAAAAGTGTGGAGAAGATAAATAAAATATAAATTAAGGCGCGCTCGGCAAAATTGAGGGAGATACAACCGTTCAAAGTATTTAAAATTTCACTTCGTGAACTGATATTGACAGTTCGTTCGCCATTTTTTCACTGCTTATGTTGGATCCCAGAACTAATACAGAATTAATAGTACGCCAGAATCACAAACCATGTTACTCAAACCTAGCGTAGCCGCTAAACCACTTGAAAACTGGGATGTTTTTCTTGCCTTGACGCGAGTAGGCGTTATAAAGGGGCACTTTTTTTGTATCACAAACCATGTTTAGCGTATTAGGTTATAACAAAATGGCAGGCGGACTGTCAATATCAGTTCGCGAAGTGAAATTTTAAATACTTTGAACGGTTGTATCTCCCTCAATTTTGCCGAGGCCGTAATTTTTGTTTTATTCAGCTTTTCCACACTTTTCTCATCTAGAAAGTGCCTTTTTATTTAATTTCCAGACATTGGCGGGATCTGCATTCCTCCCGAACAAATTTAACCGTCTTTCGTATTTCAAACAGAACAAAATTATTTATGTTGTTGAATGACAGATGGCGCTACGTCCACCTCATCGAACTTTCATCCACACATGCGCAAGACATTCACGAGAAGCATTGCGTCATTTTGATATTTCATTCGGCATCATTTTCTCACGTGGGCAAACCGTCGGGCTTATTTGTGTTGATTAATGACGGACTGACAAAAAATATCGTACACTCAATTGCTCTACGAAATTCATATTGATTTTCTTTATTTCATTTTCCTACTTGAGTTGGTGTTTTTTTGTTTTTATCGGCGGTCATTGTCTACAGCGCTCCATTCCTCTTTCTGTCATAGATCCCATCCACACACACTTACAATACATTCGTTATTTTTTATTTAACAACCAAAATATTCACCAGAAATAATTTATGTGGCAGAACAACGTTTGTCGGGTCAGCTAGTAATATATATTGATTGATGGTTAAATTTTATTTTTTGAAGTAAAACGAAAATTTAGAAAAATGCTGTAAACAGGCAATGCGTGTGTGTGAGTAGTGTGCTACTCAATTCTGGTTGCAAAACCTACAAATATAACTATTTTTTAGTGTACTATATAATAAATCAACATTTTTAAGGAAATAATTAGGTGTAAAAAGTAAAACATCATTGTATTTATTATTTAATAAACATATTTTCTAACAGAAATTTCTTTTCTTTTTCCTTTTTTGATATAATATATATATAAACTTATTTTATATAAAGCAGGGTACTCACCTAACCGTGTAACCTGTAGCGTATCTGATACTGTATCAAGTGAGTACGTAGGCACGAGTCTACTGCGAGCCGCTCGCGCGTGGAGCGCAGTGTGCTCGCAGTGACCCGCCGACGGCGGTTTCACTGCGAGCACGAAGGCGGATACGCGGTTACCGTGGACGAGCCGTACCCACTTGCAGATTGATACAGTATCAGATACGTTACATGCTACACTCTAGGTGAGTACCCTGCTTAATATATACAGGGTGTCCGGGGGAAAAGTGCAATAACTTTCGGAGATGATTCTACATGATATTATAAGTAAAAAAGAAAAATAACTTTTTTAGAAATTCCAACATTTAGGGGTAGTTTTGTGGTAAAAATATAAAATTAGACGTGTGTGTGTGTTATATTAATTAGCTGGCGTGTGCGGCCAGCTTTATTATTTTCCACTGTTACGATACGGGCCAATCACAACCATAAAATTCTAAGTAAAAATTGTTCGTACCGAACAACTACTGTCAGGGTCGCCACCACAAGAGGTATGGTGCTGCTAAATGATATCTCTAGGTCCCTTGACATTATCAACATTAGTCTTAAAGGTTTCAAGAGTAATTTTAGGCAAGAACTCTAAAATATTAAACTCTAAAGTATTATTGTAATTTCATTTTTTTCTTTCTCATTTAAAGTTATGTATATCTTATGTGTATTGTAATAGGATTATATTAATCTGTAGTGTATACTAAGGATTTTTAGTAGGTATGCCTTTTTGTATGGGAAAAGGTGTTGGAATTTTGGAAAAAAGTTGTTAATTTTTTTTACTCTGTAGAATCACCTTCCAAAGTTAATGCACTTTACCCCCGGACGCCCTGCATAAATACTTTTTAATATAGAGGATGTAACAGGACATACCCGAGGGATTTTAACCAGCGATTCCTGAGCATATTTGGAGTAAAAATGTACATGTCATTTTGCTGTCCGATGACATTTTTTTCTATTAAAAACAAAAAAAAAAAATGTTTCAATCACATATCGCTACTGTTTCCATCGCTATTTAATATATACAATCGCGATGGTTGTGAGCGATACGCGTGCTGTTTCATATATTAATAAGCTGTTAGAACAAGTGCAACGTTTATCAAATGAACCGCTACGCTATAAATGCGCCACTCTCACACTCCAATCAAGTTTTTAAGAGAAAAAAATATCATCATTTTTTACTCCAAATATGCTCAGGAATGGCTGATTAAAATCCCTCGGGTACTTCCTGTTACACTCTGTATATTACATACTTTTTTGATATAGGGTTATTTAACCTAAGGAAATTACAATAAATCTTTTTTTTTTGTTAAAGCCAACCTACAGACAATACTATACTTGATAAAGTGACATTTTCACTTTTGTCTCAACTAACCCAGTAGAGGTATAACGTCGACGCTGCAATAGCAGTGCTTCATGCTGTGCGATTCTTGAAAACTGCAAATGAAGGGTTATGTACCTTAGGGGTTAAAATATAAAAGAAGTGGGGTAACATCTCACTTGCCTTCATAAGGCACAACAATATATTCACAGCAATTTTGCTTAATTTAGAATCTTTTTGAAAGTATAATTTATGATAAATAAATCACTTTTCTTAAATTTTAACCCTATATAAGCAGCTGCCACACATATGTGATCCAAAAAGCTTCACTGAAACACACACAGTATGCAGAGTGATAGCAATGGGTGAGAATCACAAAAATGTGTATATTTAGAGGTGATGAGCTCTACTAACATATTAATTGAGCAATTTTATATTTATATATATACTAGCCTTTTCCCGCGGCTTCACTCGCATGGTGTAAGGGGGGTTCCCACTCCGCCTCCTCCCCCCCTCCCTCCCCCTCACACCCCCTCCCCCATCTCTCCCGCTTTCCATATATTCAATCCCAGTACATTCAGTTTTTAAACAGCCCGCGTGTTTACAATTTTTATTCAAATTTCCATTTTTCATGTATATTAAATTTGGTACGTAACATAGGTACCTATTTAAAATATCTAAAATTCTTGATTCGATTCAAACTATTAGGGGAGTACCTACTTTAAATAAATTTATCAACTTAAAGATTTTCAAAAATAGAATCCTGATTTAACGATGTCATTCTAAAACACGCGAACTATCAAACGTGCGATAGTCGTTAGGTTTTCTGAAATTATACAATTTTCTTAATTTTTCTCTCCGTAAGAACCATCCTCGTACTTCAAGGAATATTCTAAAAAAAGAATTAGCGAAATCGGTTCAGCTGTTCTCGAGATTTGCGCTTAGCAACACATTCAGCGATTCATTTTTATATATAAGATATATTTCACACAGGAGGCCCCGAGGAAAATAACTTCCCTCAGGGCCTATGTCATCTTTGGGGATGCTGTGTGGAGGGTTTTTTTAAGGAAAGGAAGGAGAGGAGAGTTCTGGGAAGGAAAACGGTTTAAGGGGTGGGTAGGAAACTGGGGTTCAGTGTGTCCTGGTCATCCACCACCAAGACCTAGACAAACCTCACCCCATGAACCTGGGCACCCCTGCTAAGTCACCAAATGTAGCGAACCATTATCTTATATCTATATTATATAAAAAATGCATACTTACATAACTATGTATATACTTTCAAATATGTCAATTTTAAATATAAAACTGTCCTAAGCACTATTTAAACCCTCAGGCCTCTGGCATATTCTGTCAGAATATTTCCGCTTTGCAATAAAATCCAAACAAATGGAATACTTCTGAACACATCCAAAAACTAAAAACTGTTTTTGAAAGGTAATGAAATAAGCACCCATATATCTAATTGGAAATCTGAAAACAATCTTTCTACTTGTGGGATTTTTACCATCGATAAAGAAAAAAATAAGTTGCTGATTCTCCAAAAGAGAGCAATGATAATAATACTTAAAGAAACAGATATTCAAAAGTAACTAAAATGTTAAAAGAACTAAATTGGCTAACAGTGAAATAGAGGCTGACCTTGAATACAGTGATATGCATTAACCCGACATTTGCCGCTCGTGCACCGGTGTGTCATGAGATTTTACACGCGATTTTGACCCTTATGTATAAAGAAAGTGTATGAAGAACACAGTCAGAATCGCTTGCTCTATTATCGCCCTTTACCATAGCGAAACCTGCAATGCGCCTAGTCGCTCCAAATAATTTATATTAATAATTTACCGGAGCGCGGGGATGTGCGCAGTTCTTGCGCATGCGCGGGAAAAATTCCTTTATCTACGATTTTGACCCTTCTATGTACAAAATTTGTCAAGGACAGTGTCAGAATCGCTGGACACGAAATGTCATTTCTGCCGCGTCATAATTTATGCGTCTTACTCGACTAAAACATTGTAAAACCTATCAATTTACGTAATTAACGCAAATAATGTTATTTTGGTAGATAGTTTATTGTGTTGTGAACGTGTTTCAGTCAATAAAATATACAATAGCTCAAAATTAATCCACAAAACATTCAATTCAAATTCAAGGTTGTGAAATTTCCGTGTTGTTCCCCGGCATTCAACGAGTTAACCATGAGTGGCCATGAGTCCAGGGAATTCGCTGCATTTTAACCACTCAGGCATTTTGCCATTGTGCAAGTTTTTTGTCTTAAACGAAATGTCAGATTTATAAAAACTTCGCGTTATTTCCGCTTCGCAATTAAAGCTCTATAAATGAAATATTTCTGAACGTAGCCGAATACTAAAAACTGTTTTTTAAAGGTTATGAAATAAGCTTTCAAATTGTATTATTACAAATAAATATTAACTTTGTAAATATTAAAATTTATATGTGATATTTTTATGAGTAAACGGTACTAAAATAAAATAATAAAAAAAACACTTATTCTATCGTATAGGTAAATGTAAAATAAATTATTTTGTCACCTCACTTTTTTACCATTTAATACAAGAATATTTAATAAAAAAATTAACAGTCTAACGGCACGTAGGCGATTTAGCGGGTGAAAACTGTTTCTACAAAATAAGTCTTTTTTTATGTATTTCTATGGACAACTTTGAATAGAGATGTGAAGCTTAATTTAAAATGGATCTTCTACTTTTTGTTTTAGGGATGTCACTAGAACCATAAAGGAGTTATAACGATTTCTGTGGGAACACACACGTTAGCTTGAAAACTAGCTTATTGTACTTTACTGCTATTATTATATTGTCGTGTAAACAAGCTTAAGGGTTAGAGTGGTTAAGGCATACCTCAGGGGTCAAACTTGGGACCTCTATTATTCTTGATATTTTTTTCTGTTGCACTCGATGACCTCTTGTCATGTGCACCGATTCATTGTTACGCGAATGACAGTACAGTCCATGATAGCTTTTTGTTGGACAAGCTCCCAAAGGGCTCACAAACTCCAATAGCTCGGAGGGCTTTGAAACAAAGAATGGACGGTTACCTCGAGAGTGTTTTCTCTTGGGGTAAGAATAACCTCGTCGAATTTAATGTTTCAAAGACCCAATCATGTTTGATAACGTTTAAAAGGGATCGAAATGAAAATCTAGTCTCCTTCAACAGAAGCAATCTTCCGAACAGGCCCTCCATCAATATGCTTGGTGTAACTCTAAGTGACCAGCTCAGGTACGGGGGTTCCATCAAAACCAGAGTTAAGTTAATTTATCAGAAACTGGGCATACTGTACAGGGCCCGCAGATACTTTAGTAATACACAACTGCTAACATTGTACAAATCGCAAGTGCGCCCCACGGTTGAATTTGGCAGCCACCTCTAGTCTGGAGCTCCAAAATACCTAAAAAAACCCTTGACTGTGCAGAAACGGGCGGTCCGTTTGATAGATTCTCCCATCTTAACAGACGGACTGCAATCTTTAGAGCACAGGGGTCAGGTGGGAATGCTGTCCTTGTTCTACCGGTATTACAATGGAAGATGCTCCGAGGAACTAGCGTCATTGATGCCCTCGGCACCGGTGCATAGTCGGGAAACACGCCAAACACGTGCCCAACATTTGTACACGGTTGACATTAGTCACATGAGAACGGGTCGTTTCTATGACTCGTTCTTGTGTTCAACGGCTCGGCTGTGGAACGATTTGCCGGCCTCTGTGTTTCTTCCCTCCTACAACATAGGTCTCTTCAAGACCCGTGTTCACTCCTTCCTTTCCTCAAAAAGACCCTCCACACAGCATCTTCAAAGATGACATAGGTCCTGAGGGAAGTTATTTTCCTCAGGGACTCCTGTGTGGAGTTAATGTAAAAAAAAAAAGATGATTTTTGTTATTTGTTTTTGTGGTGTTATGCCGTGTTGCGCTACCTCCTCCTTTAGCCAACGTTTCGGACAGCGTTACAGTGTCCATCATCAGGGCAGATGTGTAAATGTGAGTGGTGAAATGTGTGCTTAAGTACTTCGAAGCAATACCGTGTTGCCAGCTCCATTCCACTGCGAGCTGGCAATACAGTATACTTGAAGATGGATTTCTGCATTTAGCTTTGGTGTAGCCATCAATTACCGGATACCATGAACTATTGAGCTTAGCTCTGTCGTCTCTATTCATGTTAACGGAGCTAAGCTCAATAGTGGAATGGAGCTAGCAACACGGTATTGCTTTGAAGTACTTAAGCACACATTTCACCACTAGCATTTACACATCTGCCCTGATGATGGACACTGTAACGTTGTCCGAAACTTTGGCTAAAGGAGGAGGTAGCGCAACACGGCATAACACCCCAAAAACAAATAACAAAAATACTTTTGGCCGTGAAAATCTAAAATCATACCTTAAAAGATGATATTCAAGAATGCATCCAAAGTACCACCACTTGCTTGCTTTTTGCTGACGATCTCAAACTGCACAGGATGATATGCGACATTCAAGATTGTTTTAAATTGCAACTTGATTTAGACGCAATATCTTCATGGGCAGATGAGAATAAACTTTTCTTTAATGTAAATAAAATGTGTCACTATGACGTATACGCGTTCCAAAAACCCGATCAAATTTGATTATGAACTAAATGATGAAATATTGTCATCAGTGAAATCCATAAGGGACCTAGGGGTTACATTATTGATCCCAAATTTACTTTTTCAGTAGTGGAGTTGGCATCATTATGTTACAAACTTCTTGGATTTGTGATAAGAATAAGTAAACAATTTTCCAAGCTCGAAGCAATGATATTGATGTTCTCCATTATATGATAAAAATTAGAATACGCTTCTGCTGTCTGGTCCCCATACCAGCAAAAATATATAGAATTATTAGAACAAATTCAAAATTCGAAGGTATCTTTATACGAGAATGCATGGTTTGCTCTCCGAAACGCGCTAAATCTACGAAAGTCTCCAATCTAGGAGGAATGGGACCCTTACAATAACAACTTTTAAGATTATAAACTACTAGTAGTTGAAAACCGGCTCCGCAGGTTTTTGCTGCTAGGCCCTGCGGGCGGCTTTAACTGATAATTTCATGATGCCAGAGCTCACTATTGCATACAGAAACCATCGCGGGCATGCGCACATCAAATCCCCAAAGTTTCATAGCAATCGGATGAACGGTTTAGCAATGCATAATTTCATGATGCCAGAGCTCACTATTTTATAAAAAACCCATCGCGGGCATGCGCACACCAAATCCCCAAAGTTTCATCGCAATCGGATGAACGGTTTAGCAATGCATAATTTCATGATGCCAGAGCTCACTATTTTATACTGAAAAAATCGAAGGGATACGCACATCAAATCCCCAAAATTTCATCGCAATCGGATGAACGGTTTAGCAATGCATAATTTCATGATGCCAGAGCTCACTATTTTATACTGAAAAAATCGAAGGGATACGCACATCAAATCCCCAAAATTTCATCGTAATTGGATGAACGGTATAGCAATACACAATTTCATGATGCCAGAGCTCACTATTTTATACTGAAAAAATCGAAGGGATACGCACATCAAATCCCCAAAATTTCATCGTAATCGGATGAACGGTTTAGCAATACATAATTTCATGATGCCAGGGCTCACTAATTTATACAGAAAGAATCGAGGGGATGCGCACATCAAATCCCCAAAGTTTCATCGCAATCGGATGAACGGTTTAGCAATGCATAATTTCATGATGCCAGAGCTCACTATTGTATACAGAAACCATCGCAGGCAAGCGTACATCAAATCCCCAGAGTTTCATTGCAATCGGATGAATGGTTTAGCAACGCATAGGCCCCATACAAACCCAGAAACAAACTTATTTTGATTTTTTTATGTATAGATAAACTCATTTTCATTTACACAAATTTCATAACACCAGAGCTTACAATTATAAATAGCCTATAACCTTCGCGGGTGTGTGCACAACAAATCACCCAAGTGTCATCGCAATCGGATGAATGGTATGATAGTGCATAGCATACGAACAAACAAATATTGATTTTTATATTATAGATTACATTGATAGTCTATACCTCTTAGAATGCTATAAATTGTTCGTACCGAACAACTACCGCCGGGGTCGCCACCACGATGCTCTGTATTCCACATGGCAGAACAGACTTTCTGGCCCAGCTTAGCAAGACAAGAGGTATGGTTCTGCTAAATTGGCCTTGAAGGTTTCAATAGCCATTTTAGGCAAGAACTCTAAAATTTTAAAATATCTATTATTTGAAAATTTTTCATTTAAAGTTATGTATATATGTCATGTGCATTGTAATAGGATTACATCAATCTGTAATGCACATTAAAAAAAAGTACACATAAAACTACACAAAACCTATTATCAAAATACCTAGACCTCGTAGAATCAAACAAATAGCATTCCCAAGTTGGAATTTATTTTCCTCAGGGCCTCCTGAGTGGAGTTAATATAAAAAAAACAAATTAACTCATAAAAAAAATAAAATTAGGTATTAGGTAGCGAGAGCTCGGCATTTCTATGGTTACATATGATACATTTATAAATAATGTGAAATTTAGTTGTAGAAGCCAATAATATTGGCAATTCTTAAAACGAAATGAAAGATTTATAAAAATTAAACAGAACTCTTATCAAAGGTTGTAAGTTCAGGGTCTAAAACTGCCAAAGCAGCCTCCACCAGGTGAAGCGATCCCGTGATCACAACTTGAGGTTTGTGACAATTATAGCTTTTACACATCGCTCTTATATAAGATTTATAAAAGTAAAACAGAACTTTTTTCAGAGATTTTAAGTTTAGGATCTAAAACTGCCAAAGCCGCCCCCATCAAATGGAGCGATCCCGCGATCGCAACTTAAGGTTTGTGACAATTATAGCTTTTACACATCGCTCTTATATAATAAGATTTATAAAAGTTAAACATAAAACTAAGAACTTTTTTCAGAGGTTTTAAGTTCAGGATCTAAAACTGCCAAAGCAGCCCCCACCAGGTGGAGCGATCCCGTTATCACAACTTGAGGTTTGTGACTACTATTATTTTCATACTTCGCTCTTATATACTTGATAGCTTTGTCGACAGATGTCAATATTTCAGAAGAGTTTTCAATAATTTTTCCATTTGGTCTTTGCCCTTTGTTTAAATTTTTCCAAATTTCTCGATTTTCTTTGCATTTCTGTAGTGTTTCGTGGCAGCTTGTTGTGAGATTGATTTGATCTGAAAAAATAAAATAAAATACTTATTTTAACGAATGTGCGTGCTGACGTAACTATATACATCTCCCTTCCTCCACCCAAGTTACCTCCTTCTTTAGCAAACGTTTCGGATAGGTTTGCAGTGTCCATCATCAGGGCAGATCCGGAAATAGATGATGGACTTGCATCTTTATGATTTAACATTACTACGCTTTCTATGGAAGTAAACAATTTTCAAACATTGATCCTTTCATAATACACCACATGTCATAACAAAATACTCCACTTCATTTTGAAGCAGAAGGACTCAAGTGCGTGTTTGTGTTTGACTCGAGTCAGCGTTTTTTTTAAACAATATTTTTAAAGGCTTTGTTTTGTAACGCTTAAATGGATCTCGATGGGTTTGTTCTATTTCACATACCAAGGCCAGAATTCAAACCTATTGGTGAAATTCGCACTTGGGTGCCTACCCTGGCTTGATAACTGTCCGCTGACAGCCGTTGTCAAGGAGACGAAAAAGTGTATTTAGTCTTCTCATCGTAACGCTTCTGTCAACATTACCGTTTATATCGTGACAAGCTATCGTGACTCGCAAAGTGAAATTACCGCCGGTAATTCATCTTAATCGTTATCAAACTGATTTGCAATTGCCTGTGGTTCAAACACAATAGCCGAATCGACCACGAGGGATCCCCAAACCGGGCAAGATTGCCATCAAACTACCGTAAGTACCCTTGTGAAATTACCTTTGCTATTTGTTTCAGTAAAGTATTATATCGAGATCCACAGGCATAACTCGTATAGAGTGAACATTCAGTTTAATTCTAACCCATGTAAGGTGGTGCCATAATCGCGCTAACCTTACAGGCTTTAAATATAAAATATTTAGTTTTATTTGCTCGTTTTCAAAACAAAACTAATTCATCTAATAATTACTTTTTTGTTATCCATCAGGGAGGATATCCGAAGAAGTTATGAGACCATAGTTACAGAAAAAAATAGTTTTTTGGCTCTCCTGAACATTTACCTTTTTGGACTTGCATCCGTATGCTTCTCGGGTACAGTATACATACAGTATATTTGCGGCATGTTCCAGAGTGGAAAGTACTGTCAGTGTCGCCCTGGTGAAACACCGCCATTCAGAATTGGAGTGTTGCTTGAAATGGCTTTGTAACCAGGTATGAATAGCCAGGTAAGTCTCCATCTTCCTCTTCCGCTCCCCACTACATTCAACCTCGCAGCATACCCCAATTGGGGATGCAGTCTCAGTGGCTCCAGACGATTAGGGGCAGTTGGGACTATTGCGTGGCGTTAACATAAAAAAATGAATAAACAGGTGACTTACCTAAATATTTCAATAGATTCCGATCATCGAAGGCAATGTTGGGAACAAACAAAGCCATGTGGAAGTTCAGCGGATGAAGTAACCTGAGCAGAGTCTCCGAGTTTCTATCTCCCGTTGTGTTGAAGATGAGAATCCGGATTGAGGATACTCTGTGAAGGATATAGTATACTCAATATATGTTGATAAAAAAATAAATTATTACATAGTAAAAGACCAACTATAAAATGAACATTGCGTAAATAATAAAGAGCCATAACTCTTGGTGCGTTTTTGGTCATTTTGACATGACATTTTTGTAAATTGTACTTGTTACATAAATAAAATGTCATAAATAATGTGTGTGAATGGGTACTTTTAGTATGAAGTTTGTGCACATTCAACATTGTTATATTGGCAACATTGTCATATTTATCTCTGCTCAGTTGGTTATGCTGAGTGTCTGCACAGAAGGGGTTCTCAGGCAGGACTGGCCATGAGCTCCTCATTTCTTGACCAGCCACAGGTGACTTGGGCTACCGTCCCTGTGGCTGGTTGTCTCAATCACGTAGTCATAATTGGCAGTATTACAACATATTATTAAATCTGCGCCCGTCAGCGGCATCCATTACTGAAGACCAACAGCGCATCAATTAAAATCCTGTATCAGCAGCGGAGTACCGAGGGAGCACATTATTTCTGCTGGATTTAACCAAATCCAGCATCTGCAGACGCAGTCATCATAAGACCTTTTGAATACACCTGGAGCCAGAGGTGCTTACAGAGATGCGACCCAAGATCGCCGACCTTGGCCGCCATCATCGTAGTTAGCTGGCTGGCAACCGCCCTATGATTGGACGTCGCCGGATAACCGCAGGGCAGAGACTTGTCCGTTGCCTACCAGGTAATGTTCTAACAAATTTAAAAAACACTACTATATGTAGTTTCACTAGTTATATTCAAAGAAATGATTTTTTAAATGTGTCGTTAACCTCTCACGCCTCAACCATATACAGTGAAACATTCTTAAAAAGTTTGGTTTTTTCGTTCCCTCGACCCAAAATTGTTTCAATTTTTCCCACACGTAAGGTTTTCTTGCTTAACCCCTCTGAATTTTCGAGAATATTCGCTTTTGGTGCCTCTAATGAAATGACATTTTACGAAAACTGTTTGTTATTACCGCTTCACAATTAAAGCTCTATAAATGAAACATTTCTGAACGTAGCCGAATAGTAAAAACTGTTTTAGAAAGGTTACAAAATAGGCTTTCAAATTATTATATTAGAAATAAATATTAGCATTTGTAAATATTAAAATTTAGAACGCAAACATTAAAAATAGGTAAAAATGACTCACGTGATGTTTTTATGTGAAAATGGTACTAAAAATCACAGATTATGTAAACAACAATACTTATTCTATTGTATATATGTGTAATAAACACTTTTGTCACCTCACTTTTTTAATATTTCATACAAAAATATTTAATAAAAATTTAAAATGTGGAGCGTGGTGGAGCCGCCGGTAGCAAATTTGCACGGGTAAATATTTTTGTCAACTACACGACTGACAGCTGATTCCTGTTATGTATTTCCATAGGCAACTTGATAGAGATGTACAGCTTGATCTACTATCGACCTTTTACTTTTTGGTTTAGGGATGTAACTAAAACAATAACAAAGTTAGAACGATTTCTATGGAAACACACACGCTGATGTATAAACACGCTTATTGTACTCGACTGCTGTCCTATTTCTAACGCTTTTATCTGCTTACGTTGCGGAGGTGTTAAGAAGTTTGTTTTTTCCGGTCCCTTGGAAAACTTCTTAAGAGGGTTTCACTGTATTGTCAATAGGTCAATATATTTCCATTTTGCAATAAAATCCAAATAAATGTAACATTCCTGAATGCATTCGAAAACTAAAAACTGTTTTTGAAATGTGACGAAATATGCTTTCAAATTATATAATTAAAATTGTGTTCATAATTTTTGAACTACAAAATTTTTTAATGCAAATATTAAAAGTTTAAAAATGGCTCACATTATATTTCTTTCTAACTAAAATAAATTGGTGGGGCGAAGGGCCAAATGGTTGCGACAATTTCAAACTCAATGCGACAATTTCAAACTCAATCCGTTCGTATAGCGGGGACGCGTGCGTGTACTAAAATAATAACAATTCACTGAATAACTGCAATGAAGGAAGGGTAAAATGGATTGCCAAAAACTTACCACTGCACTTTCTATCGTCAATTTCAGGCCACTGGTTTTGTCTCTTATAATCAGTTCACAATACAACATTTAGTGTACGCGTACTTGTAAATGTTCCACAAATTTCACGTTGCGGTTCACAATTCACGAACAAATAACAAAACATGAACAATTCACCAAATTGAACTATCGCGGGTTTCAACATTACACGTATCAAGTGTAATATAACACTCCATTCGAGCGGGCAAAACCAAAATACAACACATGTAGCGGCGGGCGTCACAAAGCAACACATGTATCGGCGGGCGGTTTTACGAGCAATAATACACAATATCGGCAATTAACTAGTTAACATTAATACCCCTGCGATCCTTGGTGATTTCCGTGGTGCGGGTCAAACGAATAGATACAATTAATACACGGCAATCACGTTGCTTTCACAGCGGGCAGCCCAAATACATACATGTAGCGACGGCGGATCAAAACACAAAAATAAATTTTGCGTATGTCACAGGCGGTTAGAGTTTTGTGTAACAACACTACTTAGGTGCAAGTAAAGCGAACAAAGCACACTGTTCTTGGCATTTTATAGGTAGGAATTGGAAGGGGAACAAAGCAGTTACTCAGTTACTATCATAGACAAACAATGATTTAAATCCAAACTGGAGCAACCATAAATGATAAAGAAAAAAAAAATCGAACATAATTTATTAGGCCAATGAATTATAAACATTATCGTCAACTCACTTTTTTTGTTATTTTATGTAAAAATAATTAATAAAACATTTTAATAATTTTTTTTTTAATTGCTGTCAGAAACTTTGGATTCACAAAGGTGTACTTTTAAATTATTTTGCAATTAATTTTCAGATTGATATTAAGGGAGTTGATATGATAGTAAGGGAGACACAACGATTTCTATGAGACCTATATGAGTTGTTCCGAAAATCGAATCGGAGTAATAAGATGGGATGGATGGGGTGGTGAGATGGGTTTCCACAACGGAGGGGGTGTAATGGGATGGGACGAAAGGGGTCCGTGGGCCAAAAGAGTTTGGGAACCACTGATCTCAACAGTGTTAGAAAGAGAAAACACCACGCTTTTTATGCAAATTTAAAATTTCACTACAGAAAAATTTAAATGTACACCTTTACGAAACCTAAATTTTCAACCGCAATTTGAAAAAAGAAATGAAACTTTGTGAATTTTTTATTTATAATTTTTACAAGAAAAAACAAAAAACTTAAGTGAAATAATTACTAATAAAATGTGTATGTGTTTTAATTTTTTTTTTGTTATCAATCATTTTAGTTAAAAAAAAAAAATTTTAAGATTTTTTTATGTTTGCTTTCAACATTTTTATTTTAGGTCCTTACATATGAAATTGGCGTTTTGTATGGGAGGAACATAAAGTCGATTTTTTTTTATATATAATATATTTATTTAATCAAAGTATGTACCATTGCTATCTATGCACTTTTGCCATCTCATAGGTAGTTCATCGATCCCTTTACTAAAAAAACCATTCGGACGGGAATCAATAAAATCTTTGGTTTGGACTGCCCCATCGGAGTTGAATTTTTTCCCTTGCAAGAAGTTATCCAAATTTTGAAAAAAAATTGTAATCTGTTGGGGCAAGGTCCGGAGAGTACGATGAATATCTTATACATTCCAATTGAAGCTCCTCTAATTTGTTAGCCGTCTGTTGTGCAGTGTGTGGTCTAGCGTTCTAACGCGCGTTTGTTGATTTGCTTCACTCAATTCGTGAGGTACCCACCTTTCAAGCTTTTTCACCTTCCCAATTTGCTTCAAGTGGATTAAAACAGTTTTATCACTAACACCGCAGCCTGCAGCTAACTCGGACGTGGTTTGCGATGGATCCGCTTCCACAATAGCCTTCAATTCTTCATTATCAACTTTGGTCTCCGGCCGTCCACGGGGCTTGTTCTGCAGGTCGAAATTTCCAGAACGAAAACGTTGGAACCAAAAACACACTGTGTTTTCTTTTGCGGCACCGTCGCCATACACATCATTGATCCTTCGAGCCGTTTCTGCAGCACTGGTACAACGGTGGAACTTGTACTCGTAAATAATGCGATATTTCAAGTTTTCCATTTTGTAAACTAAGTGACGCAAAGAAAAAAAAACAATTAACCGCTCAGGTGCCGCTCGTGCGCCGGCGTGTCGTGAGACTTTACACGCGATTTTGACCCTTATGTATAAAGAAAGTGTATGAAGAACACGGTCAGAATCGCTTGCTCTATTATCGCTCTTTACCATAGAGAAAACCGCAATTCGCCTGGTCACTCCATATAATTTATATTAATGATTTACCGGAGCGCGGGAACGTGCGCAGTTCTTGCGCATGCGCGGGAAAAATTCCTTTAACTGCGGTTTTGACCTTTCTATGTACAAAATTTCTCAAGGACAGTGTCAGAATCGCGAGACACGAAATGTCACGTGGTGTCATAATGCCGCGTTTTAATTGGTGGTGCTTTTTGCTGGCATACCCCGGCATTCAACGAGTTAAGGAAAAACAAATGAATTATAATATTCGAAACACAAATACGAGGGCTATTCAGAAACTAGGGAACGTTTTGTAATAAAACAAAAACTAGGTACAGGAAAAATATTTTATTATATACATCTGAAAGAGTGACTAAAATGCTACTTTTCTACATAGTCACCAAACAAATTAAGGCACTTATCGTAGTGGTGGACAAGCTTTGAAATTCCTTCGTCATAGAAATCCGCCGCCTGTGATCTCTCCCAAAAAAGAGTAGCCATAATCTTCGTCGCTGTCAAGGTTTGCAAAAATTTTTTTGGTTTTTTGGGGGAACTTGTGTGCCCCCACTCCATGGACTGCAATTTTGTCTCGCAATTGACGTGCTTCACCCACGTCTCATCACCCGTTACGATTCGATCCAGTAAAGAATCACCATGTGTGTGGTAGGCGTCAAGAAATGTTAAGGCTGCTCCCATTCGCTGACCTTTATGGAGGTCTGTAAGCATTTTGGCACCCATCTTGCACAAAATTTATGGTAGCCAAGCTTGTGAGTCACAATTTCAAACAACAAAGTCCGTGAAACTTGTGAGAAGCAAAGCGAAAGCTCCGTTATTGTGAAGCGACGGTTTTCACGAATCTTCTCATCAACTTTGGCGAGAAGATTCCACTCCTCTCTTCATCATGCACGTTGGTTCGGCCATTTTTAAACCGGATACACCATTTTCGCACTGAACTTTCATTCATTACGTCGTTGCCATACACTGCGCACAGTTGCCGATGAATTTCTATCGGTTTTTCGTTTTTTGCTAACAAAAACCGTATTACGGACCGCACTTCACAACTGGCGGGATTTAAAATTGCAGCGCACATTTTAAATTGGAATATTGGGAAAACGGGCAGCGCGGAGACGTTCTCGTTCTGACGGCTGGATGCCGACTGAAGCTACGAGCACGCGCTCACCAAAACATATGTGATCGCCGCGCGCCTGGGCGTCAGACGGAAACGTTCCCTAGTTTCTGAATAGCCCTCGTACATGAGTAAATAGCTGTATAAATTTGAATTTGGAATTCCTAACCAAAGAGAAGATATTTGAGATCAAAGTTGCCAGTAGGACAAAACGCCAATTTCATATGTAAGGACCTAATATTAAAAAAACTAAATGTTTAAAGCTAATAATAAAATTTTAAATTGTATTTCATCACCTTTAAAAATAGTTCTTAGTTTTCAGATGCATTCAGAAATTTTCTATTTATTTGGATTTTATTGCAAAGCGGAAATATTCTGACCTTCTGACAAAATTTGCCCAGAGGTCTGAGAGGTTAAGAAAACAGAATAAACAAATACGCAAAAAATAAAATACATACCTAGCCAAATTCTTAAACCATTCCGTACACACCATCATGGATTCTTTTGTATGAGCGCCATCAATATAATAATCTATGGCAACCTCTTTCAGAATTTGACAACGCCCTGGCAACACGCAACACTCAATTCCTTTACATGTGTCTGACGACACTTGAACATCACAAATATTTTTCATACGCCTCATTGAAGTCTTCTTAAAAGTAGGCTCATTGGTTCTTTTATCTATGCTTATATCTATGATTTTAAACCCATTACTATTGCTTTTCTTATTTTTACTATGCGGCAATACTGAACGACTGTTATTTTCACGAAGCAGCTGGTTCATTTTTTTTTCATCTGAATAGATGTGAGCGTTTATGGAGTTTTCGTGTTGGTTTTTCCACGCGTGTGATAATTGTATGGCGAGGGAAGCATTTAGTTTAAAGGCTGGAACGTCTGTTAATACGGCAGGTTCTTTGTTAATCCCCCAATTGTAAGTGTTCAATTCGGGAACTATGCTAAGAATACACTGAAAAGAAAGAAACGTATTTATAAATTAGATATCCGTACCTAAAATTAAAAAAAACATCCATACTAAAATTTTACGCCGATTTTTTTTTTTTGCATGAATACCGCACAAAAGTCCCAACTGCTCCCGTTTGGAGCCAGTGGGACTATGGCATCCCCAATTGGGGTATGTTGTGAGGCTGATGGTAGTGGGGAGGGGAAGGAGATAGGGAAGAGGAAGGTGAGGAAGTACCTGGCTATTCAGATCTGGTTACCAAACATGGCTAAAGCCATTTCAAGCAACGTTTCAATTCTGAATGGTGGTCTCACACCAGGGCGATACTGAGAGTATCTTCCACTCTGAAAGTGCAGCAAATATACTATATTATTTTTTTTATATGAATAATTGTGAAATAACACAAATTAATCAAATAAAATTTATTTGCCACGCCGGGATTCGATCCCGCGACCTTCGGAGTGCCAGTCAAGAACCTTACCACTGGACTACGCTGGCCGTCAAATGTATGCGTCAAAATTTGTCTGCAAAGGTAGCCACGTTTCTAATGAACAGATCTACAAATTTATCTGGAAAGGTAGCTGTTTCCAATGTACAGGTCTACAAATTTATCTGCAAAGGTAGCTGTTTCCAATGTACAGGTCTACAAATTTATCTGCAAAGGTAGCTGTTTCCAATGTACATGTCTACAAATTTATCTGCAAAGGTAGCTGTTTCCAATGTACAGGTCTACAAATTTATCTGCAAAGGTAGCATTTTCCAATGTACATGTCTATAAATTTATCTGCAAAGGTAGCTGTTTCCAATGTACACATGTACAGGTCTACAAATTTATCTGCAAAGGTAGCATTTTCCAATGTACATGTCTATAAATTTATCTGCAAAGGTAGCTGTTTCCAATGTACATGTCTATAAATTTATCTGCAAAGGTAGCTGTTTCCAATGTACAGGTCTATAAAGTTATCTGCAAAGGTAGTCAAAAGAGGAATAAATAAACTAGTCCCAGCGAGAGTTCATACGGACGTCATCGACATTCGTCCTCTTCCTTCTCACACTTTTTCCAATGTATGTTTGAAAACGAAGAAGACAGAAGATACTAGAACGATGACGTCACATACAATTTCTTGTTGGGACATTTTTGTTCTTTTAAATTAACTCTACACCTCAGGGTCGATGTCATATTTGGGGATGCTGTTTGGAGGGTCCTTTTGTGGAAAGGAAGAAGTAAACCAGGGTCTAGAAGAGACCCATGTTGTAGGAGGGAGGAAACACAGAGGCCAGTAAATCATTCCACAGCCCAGCTGTTGTAGCGAGCCATTGAGTTGTAGAAACGACTCATTCTCATGTGACAAATTTCAACTGTATACAAATGTTGGGCGGTAGTATGTTCCCCGACTGTACAAAACCCGACACCTGTGCTCTAAAGATTGCAATCCATTTGTTAAGATAGGAGAATCTATCAACCTGTCTACGGACTGCCGGTTTATGCACAGAGTCTCGACGGGTGTATATGTGAAGTTTTTTGTTGTATTGCTGTCAAATTACTTTAAATTTAAGCGATAAAAATGGGATAACCTTAATAATTTAACAACAGCTACTAACTACAATTCAAGTTGAACCTGATAAAGAGATGGTTGCTTCAGAACGTAGATAAAAGAAATAACAAACTGAAAGGGTATTTACGTTTCGGCTCAGCGCTATGTTTTCCAAAACTGTCATAGCCGCCTGGGGCTGCGCCACGGTGAAAGCGCGACCGCCCTGCTTCATAATGCCACCCTTTTCCCGCGCTATATCCTCTATGGTGTTGCCCAGTATCGCCGTGTGCTCGAGGCCTAGGGATGTGATACCCGATGCGGCAACATTGCTGGAAACATTATTAAAAATAAACATTTGTTTAAAATGACTGAAACAATATATAGATATGTATATATTTTTTTAAGAGCAGAGACGGTTTACATTTAGTTCCCGTGAACACTTAGGTCATCGGTCCATTGTGCTATCTCCTATTGTACCTTATTCCTTTAACAATAACCCAGTACCTTTTATAAAGTTCACTAGGATTGTCATTGGAAATGAAGCCATATCTTCTACTTTCACAATGTGTCTTTCCAGGTCTCATTTCTCCTCTCCACTCATACTTGGCTCCTTGAAGGCCCCACAAGGGAAGAGGGCTGAATTTCTCCTCTCCACTCCTACATGGTTCCCTGAAAGCCCCACAAGGAAAAGGGGCCTCATCTCTCCTCTCCACTCCTACATGGTTCCCTGAAGGCCCCACAAGGGAAGAGGGCTGAATTTCTCCTCTCCACTCCTACATGGTTCCCTGAAAGCCCCACAAGGAAAAAGAGCCTCATCTCTCCTCTTCACTCCTACATGGTTCCCTGAAGGCCCCACAAGGGAAGAGGGCTGAATTTCTCCTCTCCACTCCTACATGGTTCCCTGAAAGCCCCACAAGCAAAAAGAGCCTCATCTCTCCTCTCCACTCCTACATGGTTCCCTGAAGGCCCCACAAGGGAAGAGAGCCTCATATCTCCTCTCCACTCCTACATGGTTCCCTGAAGGCCCCACAAGGGAAGAGGGCTGAATTTCTCCTGTCCACTCCTACATGGTTCCCTAAAAGCCCCACAAGGAAAAAGAGCCTCATCTCTCCTCTCCACTCCTACATGGTTCCCTGAAGGCCCCACAAGGGAAGAGAGCCTCATTTCTCCTCTCCACTCCTACATGGTTTCCTGAAGACCCCACTAGGGAAGAGAGCCTCATCTCTCTTTTCCACTCCTACATCGTTCCCCGAAGGCCCCACAAGGGAAGAGAGCCTCATCTCTCCTTTCCATTCCTACATGGTTCCCTGAAGGCCCCACAAGGGAAGAGGGCTGAATTTCTCCTCTCCACTCCTACATGGTTCCCTGAAGGCCCCACAAGGGAAGAGGGCTGAATTTCTCCTGTCCACTCCTACATGGTTCCCTAAAAGCCCCACAAGGAAAAAGAGCCTCATCTCTCCTCTCCACTCCTACATGGTTCCCCGAAGGCCCCACAAGGGAAGAGAGCCTCATCTCTCTTTTCCATTCCTACATGGTTCCCTGAAGGCCCCACAAGGGAAGAGGGTCTCATCTCTCCTCTCCACTCCTACATGGTTCCCTGAAGGCCCCACAAGGGAAGAGAGCCTCATCTCTCCTTTCCATTCCTACATGGTTCCCTGAAGGCCCCACAAGGGAAGAGGGCCTCAACTCTCCTTTCCATTCCTACATGGTTCCCTGAAGGCCCCACAAGGGAAGAGAGCCTCATCTCTCCTTTCCATTCCTACATGGTTCCCTGAAGGCCCCACAAGGGAAGAGGGCCTCAACTCTCCTCTCCACTCCTACATGGTTCCCTGAAGGCCCCACAAGGGAAGAGGGCCTCATCTCTCCTCTCCACTTTTTTTTCCTCTTGGTTCCTCCTGCAGGCCTCACGAAGGAAGTCCACATGGGTGGCCTCAGCACTTCTAGGTTCCCCAAAGGCCCCTAGTTTTCGAATGGTCCAATTTTTTTTGTCCCACAAGTGACTAGGGAAATAGAAGGTCCACTCCAGCAGAGTCCCGAGTGGAGTAAGGTCTAAATACTCCGAGATACGACCTTGTTTCTCGGAGGCACCGTTCGTTACACTGTTCCCCAGGACATTCAGCCTAAGCACGGTAGCTCACACCTTGGCTTGGGATGGCTATTGCAGGTTGTGTTGCAGCAATGGGTTCGCCACACTCCCTACGCTATGTCCTCTATGGTGTTGCCCAGTATCGCCGTGTGCTCGAGGCCTAGGGATGTGATACCCGAAGCGGCAACATTGCTGGAAACATAATTAAAAATAAACATTTGTTTAAAATGACTGAAACCTAAACAACCTATAACCAACCTAACCTAAGACATCGAGGAGTGATGGAGTTTTGTCGACCAGGGAAATTGAAGTAGGGACGCAATGCCTCCTAAGCAATGACGAAACAACTAAAAAAAGAAGAACAGTACCTAACCTATGCTGACCTTAATTAATCTAACCTAACCTATTCTATAGTCAGCGATTTTTGAGCATATTTGGAGTAAAAAAAATAGATGAAATTTTCCCATTTGATGATATTTTTTTTCAATAAAAAACAAAAAATAAATTTTTCATTGAAGAAGAAGATAACAATAATATGCATTAATCTAAACGAAAATATGAAAGAGAACAAGACACAGAAAAACAGTAAAAGACAATGGTCGCAACTGGGACTCACCCAGACCTCTCGTCTAACCGGGAGGTGCGCGTTAATCAATTTCGCTGTTGTCACCTTCTGTCAAACTGTCATATTTGCCAAACTCATATTTCAAATTTTTTTTAGAATATTATCTTTAACTAATTATTTTTCCATATTATATTTCCATATCTTTAACCCCTCAGAAAATTGCCAATTTGCACTTTAAATGTCTTAAACGAAATGACATTTTACGAAAACTTTGTGTTATTACCGTTTCACAATTAATGCTCTATAAATGAAACATTTCTGAACGGAGCTGAATAGTAATAACTGTTTTAGACAGGTTACAAAATAAGCTTTCGAATTATTATATTATAAATAAATATTAATATTTGTAAATATTATAATTTAAAAATGCAAACATTAAAAAAATGTCAAAATGACTCACGTGATGTATTTATGTAAAAACGGTACTAAAATCACAGATTATGTAAACAACAATACTTATTCTATTGTATAAATGTGTAATAAACATTTTTGTCACCTCACTTTTCAATCATTTCATATAAAAATGTTTAATAAAAATTAACAATGTCGGGAGCGGGCGACCCGCCCGTGGGAAATTTGGCGGGATAAATTATCTGTCAGACTGCGCGTCTGACAGAATGTTCTTTTTAGGTATTTCTATGGACAACTTGAATAGAGATGTGCAGCATGATTCACTATCGACCTTTCACTTTTTATTTTACGGATGTAACTAAAACAATAACGGAGTTATAACGGTTTCTATGGAGACACACGCGTTGACGAGTAAACACGCTTATTGTACTTGACTGCTATCGTTATTTTAACGAGTATACTTGCTTATGTTGCTGAGGGGTTAACTAATTATTTTTCCATATTATGGAAAAATAATTAGTTGAAAGATAATATTAGATGGCAATGGCGAAATTGGTTAACGCGCACATCCCGGTTAGACGAGAGGTCCCAGTTGCGACCATTGTCTTTTTTTCTGTGTCTTGTTCTCTTTCATATTTTCGTTTAGATTATTATTGTTATCTTCTTCTTCAATGATATAATGATGGGAATAACCTTCAAAAGTTTCAAATAGTTTTGTATTAAGCGAATCCAGCGATATCAAAAGTTTACTGATTGCACTATGAAAATAATAAACCATATAGATTTCCGGGTCCAGAGCCATTAAAAATCTATGCAAAACATGGTTCATATTTATGCACATAAATATTTACCATCGTAGAGCAATTAGAGAGAGAAACCTTGATCACAGAATGGCGCGGCTAAAAAGACGTCCAATAAAGATTATGAACTAAGAATGTTGACTAAACCAAATTTATACACACAAAGCTGAAAAAATTCCTATTTACAAAGTAAACACATTAGTCTTATCTGATCTTATCTTAAACCATAAACCAATAAGGAACTCCAGTAAAATATGTCAATACAGACCAATAAACGCTGATTCTGAATATATAAGTTTTATTTAATAATATTAAACGCAGGGTTTTTAAAAAATTATTAAAAAGTCCATCTTTAATCGGATCGTAAAAACAAATTTTAGTGGTGACGTCACTGTTCTAGATGTCGTGACGTCACCGTAAAGTCATTGTATGGGAATGTATGATATGACACAAGCTATCATATTAATTTATAAGTTTATTTACATACTGTTTATAGAGATTTAGTTGTTGTGTTTATTGAAACATTATTTAGGCCTAAATAATGTTTAAAAAATAAAGGTATCTCTTATTAGTTTATCTCTATTATTGAAAATATTCAAAAACTACTGCACAAAAAAAATAGTAATGCTACTTCTAGGAAGAATACTTCGAACAACGCAATTCAAAATGGCGGCAGTTGATCAGCTGATTGCCCGATCCTATACTAATTTTTCAGGAGTGATGACGTCACACGATTCACCTTACATGCGGTGGTTTTCGGGGGATCTTGAAAAATTAAAACTTTGACAATTATTTTAACTATTAAAACTAACTCTAAAAATAAAAATGCAGTTTTTTTTTTTTTTTCAGGTGCCGCTCGTGCGCCGGCGTGTCGTGAGACTTTACACGCGATTTTGACCCTTATGTATAAAGAAAGTGTATGAAGAACACGGTCAGAATCGCTTGCTCTATTATCGCTCTTTACCATAGAGAAAACCGCAATTCGCTTGGTCACTCCATATAATTTATATTAATGATTTACCGGAGCGCGGGAACGTGCGCAGTTCTTGCGCATGCGCGGGAAAAATTCTTTGGTCTTCAACTTTGACCTTTCTATGTACGAAATTTCTCAAGGACGCTGTCAGAATCGCCGGACATTGGGTGTCATGGCTGCCGCTTTTTGCGAACGCTAATTGGTTACAACCAACCCCATTTACTCCCGGCATTCAACGAGTTAAGTTAGAACTTCACTATTCATTAAAAAAAAAATGGATTGGAGTTCTCTATTGTTTGAAGTAAGAACTATTATTAATTAGATTATGAGGAAAATCTGTTTCAATATTTTGTATATTGATTACCCATTGAACTCAAAATTAATTGCATATAGGTATATTATACCATTGCATTTTTGTGTTAAAATAGTGAAGAATAACGTTATTGTAATAAAATATAAAGCACAGTTTAAAAATTGCTCACATTTATTTAATACTAGCTTAAGCATCTAGAATTGCCCGGGCTTTTTAGATCTGGATATATTTAACTCATTCAGATCTAAAAGTAGTGTAACTAAACTCACCATTAGTGATTTTTCCTTTCTACCTACTGTTAAATTCAAATTTATGTCAAATTAAATGAAAGCTAATCACTTTGTAAAACACCATTTAATCAAATTTATGTCATTAAGTAGGTACCTTTACAGTGCTTCTTAGATTTTCTTTTTTTTTCTTTTAGAACAATTTCAATTTGGGGGGGGGGAATGGGTACCGCCGCCCCGGGAACCTTTATTGGATAACCAACACCTCTGCCATAGGTCACCCCAAGTGGTTCGCTACGTTTGGTGATTTAGCAGGGGTGCCCGGATTCATGGGGCGAGGTTTGTCTAGGTCTTGGAGGCGTATGACCAGGACACACTGAACCCCAGATTCCTACCGACCCCTTAAACCATTTTCCTTCCCAGAACTCTCCTCTCCTTCCTTTCCTTAAAAAAACCCTCCACGCAGTATCCCCAAAGATGACATAGGCCCTGAGGGAAATTATTTTTTCTTCAGGGCCTCCGTGTGGAACTCATGTAAAAAAAAAATATTTTTAAAATATGATTTACAGTGTTCTATATATTCAGTGCCATTGCGCTTTAAAACTATATTTGACAGTTAAATTGGTGGAGCCAGGCTACAAATTTAGTAGTTTCATTTTTTATATTTTCTACTCTTAATTGACAGACTATAAAGCAGGGAAGGGGTTAAACAAACATTTCCTACGACGACTCTAACTTGAAGAAACTCCCACTATTGGTTTGGAGACTCATCCAGGCGTTGATTTTTCCAACATTTCTATATATACGGTGTGGAAACATGGACACTTAGAGCCAGTGAAAGAAAGCATACAGACACCCTCCAAATGTGGTGCTGGAGAAAAATACTCAAATTCCATAGACAGTCAGACACACAAATGTGTCCATCCTGGAAGAGCTAAACATCCACAACAGGCTTTCAACTATCTGCCTACAATGCACTTTAAGATACTTTCGACATGTTGCTGGCCAAACTGAGGACTCCAACTTGGAGAAACTTATAGTCACTGGCAAAGTGTTTGGCAAAAGAAGCAGAGGAAGGTCACCAATGCGCTGGAGTGACCAAGTATCACTGGCATCAGGTACTAGGGTGTCCTTGGCTCTCCACGCAGCGCAGAACCACGAAGAACCACCGGGGTTATATTGGAATATGGGTCGCGATCCTCAGCAATCAGGAACCAACCCAAGAAGATTCCAATATTTTTTTAAGTAAAACTTCTTTACGCATGCTTGACTTGGGGAGTAAGCTTGTGAATGCGTTACGAGAGTGTTACGAAAAGCGAGGCCAACGGTAGTTGAGAGGGAGACATATGTTAGTGAAGATAGAAAGAGAGAGAGAGTTACGTTTCGTATATTACTGTAGGGGCAAGAGAAGAGGTGCGAGCACACATTTTCTTTCTCTCTGTCTCTCATAAGGCGGGTACAGATTGCTGTAACGTAACATGCAATGTAACATGAAAGGAACATTTCATAAGTGTGGACGCAGCGCGCGCACGAACCGAGCATGTACCTACTCGCCTCTGTTTTCGGCATGCGCGCAGTGAACATAGCTCAGTCTGCCGAGAACAAGTCCTCCATTGTTCGCGCGCGTTCGGCCGTATAGACACAAACAACCTGTCCACACTAACGCTCCGCGCACACTGCGCGCCCCATTCGGCGAAAAAACTGAAGATTTGTGGATTGCGGCGCGCACGAGTTGAAATGCTCTGTTCGCGCGCGGAGTGTGCGCGGTTCGTGCGCGCAAGGCGTCCACACTATGGGAACTCTGTTACATTGCATGGTACATTGCAGCAATGTGGACGGCAAATTCTTTCATTGCGTGTTACGTTACAGCAATCTGTACGCGATTTTAGCCAGTTAAGTTTCATATATCTCAGACACAGTGCAAGCCTATTGTCTGTATCACACTGTAGGAGCAAGAGAGAGTAGTGTGCGCGCACATTTTCTTTCTCTCTTCCTATCATATAGCTTTATCATCTTTTATCATTACCTAAAGAAGTTATACTTTAGTCAGTAGTCTAAAGAACACTGGTTTTTTTTTGTAAATTTGCTCCACAGAGGATTTAAATTTGATCCTGAGGAAAATTGTTTTCCTCAGGACTTCCTGTGTCATCTTTAGGGATGCTGTGTGGAAAGGAAGGAGAGGAAGTTCCAGAAAGGAAAAGGGGTGGTCGGACTGGGGGGTCGATGTATGTGTCTAGGAGTGACGGGTGTGTGAATCCATCCCTCCCACTGCGGTACAAGGCGATGAATAGAGAGCCAAGGTTGGAGGGTTAAATCGATCCGGCCTGCCATGCACCAGGTGGGCAAACGCATGTGCCGCAGTGACTGGCTAAGTAATACATTTTTGACAGTAATTTTAACGGTTTACCTGACTACGTTAGTGACGTCATATTCCCCGCCGATCCCCACTTCGATAATGGCCACATCCACCTTCTCCAGCAGAAACACCTTCAGAGCCAGCACTGTCAGGCACATGAAGTAGCCGGGGATGTCTGTATCACTTTCCTGATGAGGAAGGACAAATATCATTCATTGTGAACAAGTATTCCAAGCACAAATATTCCAACGGCTCCCATCTGAAGCCACCGAGACAATGGCATCCTCAAACGGTGTATGTTGTGAGGCTGAATAGTGGGGAGGGTAAGAAGTTAGGGAAGAGGGGGATGTACCCGGCTATTCATATCTGGTCAGCAAACACAGCTAAAGCCATTTTAAGCAACGTTTAAATTCTGAATGGTGGTCTTACACCAGGGTGATACTGAGAGTATCTTCCACTCTGAAACGTGGCATTTTTTTTTTAAGAGCGGATATATATACAGTTCCCGTGAGTACTTGGCCATAGGCCCTTTGTGCTATTGACAGTAACTTTTACCTCATTCCTTTGACAGTAACCCAGTCCCTTTTATAAAGTTCACCAGGATTGTCATTGGAAATGAAGCTATATCTTCTGGTTCGACAATGTGTCTTCCCAGGTCTCATTTCCCCTCTTCACTCCTCCTTGGTTTCCGAAGGCCCCACGATGGAAGATGGCTTCATCTCTCCTCTCCACTCCTTAGTTCCCCGAAGGCTCCACGACGGAGAGTCCACCTCCCCTTGGTTCACACACAAGGAAAGAATCCACTCCACCTTGGATGAAGTGGACTTCATCTCTCCTCTTCACTCCTTGGTTCCCTAAAGGCCCCACAAGGGAAGAGTTCACAGAGATGGCCTCATTTCTCCTCTTCACTCCCACATGGTTCCCTGAAGGCCCCACATGGGAAGACGACATCATTTCTCCACTTCACTGCGCCTTGGTTCCCAAGGCCTCGCGCTGAAAGAGTGCCCTTCCCCTCGGTTCCCTGAAGGCCCCACAAGGGAAGAGTTCATGGAGGTGGCCTCAGCTCTCCTCTCCACGGCTTCTCCTCTTGGTTCCTCCTACAGCACTTCTAGGTTCCCAAAAGGCCCCTAGTTTTCGAATTATCCAATTTTTTTGTCCCACGAGTGACAAGAAAAATAGAAGGTCCACTCCAGCAGAGCTTCGCTGGAGTAATGTCTAAATGTTTCTCGGAGGCACCGTTCGTGACGCTGTTCCCCAGGACATTCAGCCTGAGCATGGTAGCTCACACCTTGGCTTGGGATGGCTATTGCAGGTTTGTGTTTCCACTCCCTGAGCGATGGGTTCGCCACACTCCCTATGCTAAAAAAATTGTTTTTAGAATTTTACAGAAACGCCCGAATCAACCGGGTGGCGCTAAATGGTGGAAAATTCCTGTGTCTAGACAAAGTACGTAAATAAACAATAGGTAAAGGTACTAAAAAAAATTAAAAATGAAGTTAAATACAGTAATTGTTAGGTGACGCGGTTTGGCACTTCTTTAAAGGGGTCAAGAGGAGCGTGGTGTCCTTTCTGCGCGTTTAACTGCCTATGGTCCCCAATGAATTGAATGGCACCAAACCAACAATAAAGTATATCACGAGGATACTTATGACTGGTTATGTTTAATCAATTATTTATTTAATACTAACGAGTTTCAGGCGTGCGTTGCAATGCAACTTAATAACGAAATTGTTTCTCCCTGCGTGTCCTTTCCCATTCGTTCCTTCTGCCTCCCCTTCCCCTCGCGCATTCCTACTCCGCCTTCCCTCTCCCGCTTCCCCCATTCTGCAAACCCCCCTCTCGAGTTCCCCTCCCCCCTCCTGCATTCCATACATTCAGTCCTGGTACATTCAGCTTTCAAAAAGCTCGAGCGCCACCTATAGAATTTTTTATACAAATTTCATAATGCCAGAGCTCACCAGTATATATATAGAAACCTAAGAGGTCGTGCTCACAACAACTCACCAAAGTTTCCTCGCAATCGGATGAACAGTTTAGCAATGCATTTTCATGACACCAGAGCTCACTATTATGTATAGAAACCTTCGCAGGCATGCATACATCAAATCCCCAAAGTTTCATCGCAATCATAATTTCATGATGCCATAACTCACTCATGTACATAGAAGCCATCGCAGGCATGTACACATCAAATCCCCAAAGTTTCATCGCAATCATAATTTCATGATGCCATAACTCACTCTTGTACATAGAAGCCATCGCAGGCATTTACACATCAAATCCCCAAAGTTTCATCGCAATCATAATTTCATGATGCCATAACTCACTCTTGTACATAGAAGCCATCGCAGGCATGTACACATCAAATCCCCAAAGTTTCATCGCAATCATAATTTCATGATGCCATAACTCACTCTTGTACATAGAAGCCATCGCAGGCATGTACACATCAAATCCCTAAAGTTTCATCGCAATCGGACGAATGGTTTAGAATGCATAGGCATCTCATGTATATACATGTACAAACCCAGAAGCAAGCATTTTTTGATTTTTATATATATAGTAGGGATTTGAACCAGCAACCACTGGATCGCTTGGAGCCTTACCCCTTGCCCATGGAGGCTATCAAATTATATTGTTCAAACAATATTAAGCAAATTGCTTCACTCAAAAACCTTCCAAGAATATCTCTCACCCTGTCCTTCCATAGCTGTTTGTACACCTGGTGGAAATGGTGGGCAAAATTTTCCCTGCTGATGCAGCGGCCGTTCAGTTGGATCCTCTCGGTGGCGGAGACCAGGTGTGGTGAGGAGTAGAGTCCGGTGCTGTAGCCATATTGACGCAGGATGGACTCGCACATGGCGCTGGTGCTGCCCTGAAAATTACAAAACAATTTAAAATGGTGATTTTTTTAATTAACCTTCCCGCACCAGAGGGGAGTAATACACATTACTGATGGCCTCCGTGATCCCGAGGTGAGACTCTCGACTCACAATCCGAAGGCCGCAGGTTGTGCGTGCGCAAATAAATTTTATTTGATTAATTTGTGGTATTTCACAATTAATTCATTTAAAATAATATAGAGTGCGGCACGTTACAGAGTAGAAGACACTCTCAGTATCGCCCACCAGTATAGACCACCATTCAGAATTGAAACTTTGCTTGAAATGGCTTTAGCTGTGTTTGGTGAGCAGATCTGAAAAGCCAGGTACTTCCCCCCTTCCTCCTCCCCATCTCCTTCCCCTCCCTACTACCTTAAGCCTCACAACATACCCAAATTGGGGATGTCATAGTCTCACTGGCTCCAGATGGGAGCAGTTGGTGGCTATTGTGCAGTATTCATATAAAAAAAAAAATATATATATATTTTTTTTACATTAGCTCCACACAGGAGGCATTGGTGAAAACAATTTCCCTCAGGGCCTATGCTATCTTAGGGGAAGCTGTGTGGAAGGTTTTCTTTTAAGGAAATGAAGGAGAAGAAGTTCTGGGAAGGATATGTATGAAAGGTGGGTGGGAATCTGGGGGTCAGCGTGTCCAGGAGTGTCGGACGTATGAATCTATCCCTCCAACTGCGGTGCAAGACGGCAGATCGTGAGTTTCTGGCTGGAGAGGTTAACAGACCTTCCTTAACCAGTCTCTCTCGATCTGGCGCGCCACGCAGTATATGGGCAGATGCAAACGCCGGCAAAACCCGTACAAACCTCACCCTATGAACCCAGATACCCCTGCTAAGTCACCGGCCGTAGCGAAACACTTGAGGTGACCTATGGCAGAGGTGTTGGTTATCTAATAAACGGTTCTCGGGGCAGCGGTACTCATATCTGCCTCCCAAATTAAGTTACGTAATAATATTTTCATAACTCGGCACCCCCCAAGACAAAATTCAGAGCAACTCAATCGTAGAGAGAGATAAGGCAACCAATTGGCACAAAAAATTCACAAAATCCGTTATTCTACCAGTATAGAATGAATGGAGAAGTACTAACACACGTAAATATCATCAAGGATCTTGGGGTGATCTTTGATCCCAGGCTGACATTTTCAAATCATATATATAGTGCAGCTTACTTCGGCTTGCTCCAAAATACTTGGTTTTGTAATTAGAACTTGCAAACAATTCAATAACACAAGCAATGACCGCCATGTTCAACGGAGTGGTCAGAAGCAAGCTGGAGTATGCTAGTACTGTCTGGATACCTTATCAACTTAAATACATAAATATGATTGAACAAATTAAAAAAAAAAATCCTAATGTATGTTTACATGCGATCCGAAATTGAAGGAGACAAATTATCAAAGCCTGGAGACCAGGCGTAATGTCGGACTCATGGTATTTGAATTAAAGTTATTAAAAAACCTTATCGATTAACCATATCTCCTGTCATGCTGTGACTTATTCGCTCCTGATAAATACTGTCAAACTCATAGCCACGCCCTATTCTGCATACCGCAGGGTCAGACAGATGTCATGGCTCAACATAGCATGACAAGAGGTATGACATTGCTTAATGCCCTACCAACAAATATAGATGTGTTTAATATCACTATACCATGTTTTAAAAAAAATTATGTAGGTACATGTATTGTTAGTTGTAAGAAAATTGTATCTTAATTGGACTTACCTGTCTGTTGTACAAAATAAAAAAAATTAAAAAAAAACAAATATAGTTTTTATTGGTTGTTTGGATAGACACTTACTATATTAATACAAGTTTTTTCGTCAAGAATGACTTGATTATTTAATAAATACTGCAACCACGAATACCTGGATATACAGTAGAATTCGGTTATAACGACTTCGCATATAAGGGCCTACCATATTTAGCGACGACAATTAGGTAGCATAAACTCAAGTTAGGTAGCATAGCTTTTAGTTGGCAAACGTATCCGTTTAGTACGACTCTGTTTTAAGCGACCAACTGCTTCAAGCGACCTAATGATAATTAGTCTGGTTAGAACGACGCGCAGTGTTATGTTTACAAAACCTACAATCCAATACCTCGTCCACACTCCCCGCACCCGGCTACTCCCCGTGTGCATCACAGTCAGTGTTGGTCGCGTATTCACAATGTTGTGTGAAGTTCTTATTATCGAACAAAAATTGGCCAAAAACAAACTCAAATTACAGACTTCTACGTTAGTAATTACATATTTACTTGCATAGAATGTAGTTACATTGTATATTTTTGGGTTACAGTACATTATGTATGTTTGTTATGTTATGTTTAAGTACCATTAAAGTTATAATTTGTATTAAAAATGTTTTATTTACCTAAATAGAAATTTATCTATCTGTACCATTATTACATATTTCATAACAGTAACATTTATAATATGTATCATAATAAAACAACCTTATATCATCTGGCCATTTTGTGCGTCATCCGGTTAGTGCGACAAAGTATCGCCAGTCCCTTCAGGGTCGTTATATCCGGATTCTACTGTATTTTCAAATTCAATCACCACCTTCAGAAAGAACTTATATTTGCGTGTACCCGAAGATCTCCTCACTTAGAGCCACTTTGTAATTATTGAATCATTCACCTACTTATGCATTGGCTCTAGAATCATCATCATCATCACTCTTGGCTCTACAACCCCTGGTGGGTTCTTGGCCTTCTCAAGAGTCTTCCTCCACTCATCTCGGTTTTGTGCCAGCTCTTTCCAGTTTACAATCTCCAAGGTAGATATATCTTTGAGGACGTTGTCACTCCACCTTAAACTTGGTCTTCCCAGGCTCCTTCGCCCTGTCGGTCTTGAGTTCAGCAGGGATTTTGGTGCTTGATGCTCGCTCATTCTCTCTATATGACCCAGTTACCGAAGTCTTCCCAGTTTTATAAATTTTGTGACGTTTAGATCCTTAAACAGAGTATATAGCTCATTGTTATAACGCCTGCGCCAAAATTCATTTTCTGAAACCGGTCCGAAGATAGGTCTCAAACTTTTCCTTTCAAAAACATCCAGTGCTCGCTGATTTCTCTTAGTTAGTACCCAAGTCTCAGCTGCGTGTATGAGTACTGGTCTGATAAGTGTTTTGTACACTAATATCTTGGTGTTTCTGGACAGCAGTCTGGATTTTATTGGCTCTATAATATGTGTATATATACACTTGCGTGTGCGTGTGTGTATGCACATGTATTCATATATATATATGTGTAGAATGTGCACACATATATATGTGTAGAATGTGCACACATATATATATGTGTATGTGTGTGTGTGTGTGTGTGTGTATGGGTATTGGTATGTAAATGTGTATGTTTGTATTTACTAATATTTGATTTTGATTCTCTTTGTTTAATGTACCTACTTTTAATTGGAAACATCGCTATGACCATATTGAAAATATAAATGAAGGTAATAATTTTAATGGGAGACCTCAATATTAATTTTAAAATAAACAATGAACATCCCCAGTTAATTTACACAAAAACACCATACAAAGCTACACAAACAATACACAATACCCGAGCCATAAACAAAGAACAATTCTCCAAATTCCTTTTTCCAAAACCTCCTTTGGACAAAGACACTCTAAATACTTACTCTAAATAGCTTGCAAACTATACAACACACTACCAGCTACGATCAGACAAACTGACTTCTTGACAAAATTCAAATAAGATATAAAAAATGTATTGGACACCACACTATTACAAACATCTGTAAAATAAATCACACATAGACAGAAATAATTACATATTCACATACGACCTAACCCATATAAAATAAATGAAAATAAAAGAATTCTGTCAAATTTAACTCCATGAATAGATTAGACAGAATTTACGTCTTACTTCATCTCCCCCTACAATTATAAGATACCTCTCTTTAAAAGATTTACCCACCTTTCCAATCACCTTTCTGTTTTAATTTCGATTCAAATTAATATGTATTTTACCTTAAATACTCTTGTAACTATGATATTTAGTTATATACTTGTACACATAAAAAAAACCCAATGTACATATACTTTTTTATAGATAAATAAATAAAAAAATTCTTACCTTTCCTTTGGTTCCGGCAATATGAATAACAGAAAGTTTGTTCATCTCTTCAACTCCTATTCCAACTCTCCCTAAGAATTTCCATGCTTCTTCGATGTTGACATTTTCCTGGAAAAGTAATTTTTTTTAAGATTTTTTTTACATGAGCTCCACACGGGAGGCCCTGAGGAAAAAAATTTCCCATAGGACCTATGTCATCTTTGGGGATGCTGTTTGGAGGGTTTTTTTAGGGAAAGGAAGGAGAGGAGAGTTATAGGAAGGAAGAGGGTTTAAGGGGTGGGTAGGAATCTAGGGTTCAGTGTGTCCTGGTCATCCGCCTCCAAGACCTAGACAAACCTCACCCTATGAACCCGGGCACCCCTGCTAAGTCACCAAACGCAGTGAACCACTTGGGGTGACCTTTGGCAGAGGTGTTGGTTATCCAATAAAGGTTCCCGGGGCGGCAGTACCCATTCCCGCCTCCCAAATTGAATAATATACCTCTATACTACCCAAAGATATTGAAATATAAGTAGATGTGCTATCTGCTGTTTTTACTATGTGGGTCTGCGCTTCCGGGTGTCGCCGATATTGTTTACCAATTAACAAATAAACTAAAAGAACAAATAATTAACGAATAAACCAAACGAACGTTAAACTAAATGAACGAATTCTTTCCTTATTCAAAATATATTGTTAACCAATATTAATGCACATTTTCAAAAAATCAACGAAATGAACAAATTATTTTTGTATGAAAACTACGCTAATTAGCGCGTAGTCCGGCGACAGTTGCGCGGACACCATAGCATATCTCTCTGTATTTGAATATCTTTGATACTACCTAATATACCTCTACTACGAATCTGGAGGTTGCAGACTTGAATCCCAGAACACTGATGTGACGACCGGCTTGGTCTAGCAGAAAGGCTTTTGACTCGCAATCCGAAGGTCGCGGGATCGAATCCCGGCGTGGGCAAATAATTTGTGTTATTTCACAATTTTTTCAATGACACAGTTAAAAATGACCGAATTGGTGAGGGACACATTAGCTCAGTTGGTAGAGTTGCAGCTCTGAAAGCTGAAGGTCATGGATTCGACTCCCAGATACGACAGTATCTTTTTCTGATTTATCTGTTTCAGATTTTCGAACAAGTTTCGCTAATATTGTCTTCATTAATAAAATATTATATTTATCATTATTTGAACAGCAATCAGTCTTTGATCCCTCCACTGCAACATATCAGGGTTGGTATCCAAGGGCGTAGCGAGGTAAGGGCAGGGGGGGGCAGCTGCCCCCCCCCTAGAAGGTGCAAGAATGCCCACAAACCGTAAAGTTTACGTCGGTAGCCTATTGTTTGTGAGAATCAATTTAATTTTTATTATTACCTTTTTAGTTGATCATGATTAACCTGTCAAGGGCCAGGGTTTTTTGGAAAAATTTTTGGAAATTACCTTAAGAACAAGAATGGAGGAAGCTATTCTGACTTTTTCCTTGGTACAGTTTCTTTATACAAAAAATTTAAAATCGCATCCAAATTATTTGAATTAATATTCTTTTTTGAAATTCCAATCTCGCGCGCGGGCGCGTTCCTGGCCTTTGAAAGGTTAATGAAGCATCAAGAAAACGTGCCTATCAGTTACATAGCGCTGTTATTAAATCAGTTTTCATTATATGTGTTCAACCGATAGCCAAGTTCTCAAGCATATTGGAACCTATTGTCAATTTTTGGAAGCGATTAATTATTATCATTCCTTATTTAGATTCCCTAATATCTCCATTGGAGCAGCATTTTGGTGACCAAAATTTGCCTGCTTTCGGATTAATGTCGCTACATCCCTGTATAATGTTGAATATGTCGTTAATTGATTTTAAAGAAAAAGCACAAAGTTTTTGCCTATACTATGATTACTTAATTTTAATCAAGAAATAATCTTAATAATAATCTTAATTTTAATAAAAAATGGCAGAACAAGGGTATGACCAGAAAAGATCTCGAAAAACTAGATTTTACTGAAATGTTTAAGGAGGCGAACATTTTCATTCCCGCAACAAAAAAAGCAATACTTATTTCCTTGGCACAACCTTGCACTACAAGTAACATAGAGAGGTCCTTTTCCACACTGCATCATATTGAATACGGTGTTATTTATATTTTCATAGCTTTGTGTGCCTGACGGTCTCTTTATAGACGAAAATAGCCTATTTCTGAAATTCTCTAGCCACCCTCTCCCCCCCAGCAGGGCAGCATTTACCTTACACACATTCTTGGTTTGTCTACACCTGCCCCCCCCTTAACAAAATCCTAGCTACGCCCTTGTTTGTATCAGCACCCCATAGTGGACTGCTAGCCATGCAGACTTTATTAATACAATATGTAGTACTTACCTCTCTCCTCCGCTTCCTTTCCTTGCTATGTTGAATAGCGACAGCATTCGATTGCAGAGAATTCAGAGTGTTTATTGCTTTCTGTAATAAAGAAATAAGAAAAATTGATTAGTGTGTTTATTTTTGGGTTGGTACACGTAAAGATGTTATATATCTAGACTACTACAGTCTCACAAACTCAAAATAAAATGTGGCAAGTAAGAAACTTTGGGAGGTGGGAATGGGTACCGCCGCCCCGGGAACCTTTATTGGATAACCAACACCTCTGCTATAGGTCACCCCAAGTGGTTTGCTACGTTTAGTGATTTAGCAGGGGTGCCTGGGTTCATGGGGTGCGGTTTGTCTAGGTCTTGGAGGCGGATGACCAGGACACACTGAACCCCAGATTCCTACCCACCCCTTAAACCCTTTTCCTTCCCAGAACTCTCCTCTCCTTCCTTTCCTTAAAAAAAACCCTCCACACAGCATCCCCAAAGATGACACAGGCCCTGAGGGAAATTATTTTCCTCAGGGCCTCCTGTGTGGAGCTCATTTAAAAAAAAAAACAGTGGTGGTTATCCATCACTTACCCGCCCTGGTATAAGTAACAGATGGTTACTCCTTTAAGGCTCTTGCAAGTACTCTAATTTTTTTGAAAGAACGAATCTACATTTAAGTTTGAACGAATCTAGACCTCCAGTGTCCCTGCATACGGTGATAGGAAGCAGTATGCAAGTGCTTACATAATATACAAAATGCGAATAATATAAAGCAAGTCAGGGATAAACTAATTAAAAAAGATAACAAGATAAAGATAATCTAGACTACTACAGTGGAGGTAATCCACCTCTTACCCGCCCTGGTATAAGTAACTGATGGTTACTCCTTCAAGGCTCTCGCAAGATTCTAATTTTTTTGATTAAACGAAGCTACATTTATTTATTTTGAACGAATCTAGACCTCCAGTGTCCATGCATACGTTGTTAGTAAGCAGTATGCAAGTGCTTAACAGGATAAACAAAATGCAAAAAAATAGGTTAGTAAGACAAAGATAAATTAAACAGGGCAAAAGAAAAACTCATTCATGAGACTCCATGACGCGGAATTGCATCTGTAAAAAACCTGCAAGCACCTGTATAAAATAGAGAACATAAGAAATACAATAAATCTCAAATCAATTGGCAAGTACCAACAAAAAATGTGAATGGCTTTCGGTCTGACCATTCTAGACTACTACAGTCTCACAAACTCAAAATAAAATGTGGCAAGTAAGAAACACTCTTATATTTCCAGTAAATTCTTAAGGAGGGGGTCTGGTGTCCAGCCGATCCAAAAAATCGACTTTTTTGTTGTCTAAAAATCTTCTTATACTTGTAGAGAATACATTCCCAAAGTTATAGCATCAAATTCAAATTAGAAATTTAGTAAGGAGCAGTGCGCCAAGCAGGTAGATCGGAAAACGGAGAGCCGGGCCTTACAAGCGAAAAGTTTAAATGCATTTTTCTCACAACTATGTTTTTCAAGTTGGCTGGAATCGTAGCTCATAGAATTTTCATCCGATTCACTTCATTCAAAGTTTAAATTATCCTTTTGTGCTCCAATTTTTTAAAATATGGTATACCACCCACTCCATAGAGTGTAATGTAAAAATATGAGGAAAAATACGATATTTTTAGAAAATTAGAAAAATATTTTTTTTGGTAAGGCAATAAATAAAAAGATGTAGCTATGTTGAGAAATCGAACAGTATTAATAGGCTTGCATCTGCGTGGAAAGAATTTCAGAACCCAACTACGAGTGCATGTCGGACACCACGCCATACGCATCGCGCCACATATAACATCTGTGTATGTGGAATTTCACACAAAGCTTCTGTTATAATTCGGTTTCTAATTCAAGAATTCGACACAAGATGTCACTACTTTCGTCAGCAGCCCGCATGAGGACGTTTCTTTCCTAGGTATAACTACTATGGATTTAAATATCTTTCCAGATATGGAGAGATTACATATGGCGTCATTGCCTGTCATGGTTACTTTAACTCGGTGACTAGCTGTCACTGGATCACAGTGAATCCGAGGAACTGGCAACATTTGGAACCAGTTCTTATCGGATTTATAAAATGATTACCTACACTCAAACTGGGCGTAGCCGAAGTAAGAGCCGCCCACAGGGCCTAGCAGCAAAAACAGTAACCATGTGGGTTTTTAACTGCTAGTATGTATTTACGGGGATCCAGCAAAATCTCATGGTACTTGAAAAGAATATACGAAGTGGCCCAAATTTATCTCACCAAGGAGTCTAGATTGGAAGAAAAACTGCTAACGTAATTAATGTATGCCCCCATAGCAGCCAATAAAATATGCATTAAGAAAATGAAGATAATGTTGGTAGTTCTTGGTCGAAGTATGATACAGTTAAAAATGACTGAATCGGATAGAGACACCTTAGCTCAGTTGGTAAAGCTGTGGCCCGGAAAGCCGAAAGACCGGGGTTCGGGTCCCAAAAGGTGTTAATACCTTTTTCTCATTTTTCCGTCTCCAGATTTTTGATCAAGTTTTGCTAAAATTGACGGGTTGAAAACCATACCGGTACAAGTGACAAAAATTTAAAAAATGAGTTAAGTGCGAGAAGTTATAGTAAAGATGGTATTTTTCGTTGTGCCAAAAAGGTATGAACGAGAAAAAATCGCAACGCCATCTATTATTGGTTAGGTTAACTGACACTGTATGTAGTGTCATACAAAATAAAACACAAAATTGTCATTATCTCCTTTCTTCTGATTTGTTGCTTATACCAGTATGGGTTTCAACCCGTCAATTGTCTTCATTTAATTAAAGATTCTTTTTTTAAATGAGAAATCGTTCTGTTTATTTGTACTTTCTACTTTGCATTTTTACTAATTTTGCTAAAGCGTCGATGACACGTGTCGAGTTTACAAGCTACTATCTGGGAAATTCACTATCTGTTAGTAAACTCGCCCAGTGTCATCGTGTTACTTGCTAACTAGCAGCGACTAGCAGATTGTTGACAATCTACGAAAAAAAATTGAAAGGTCGTCAACTTCACTCGCCTACACGCTTGCTCGTGATTGGTTTATTTATGTTTCCAACGTGGCTTCCGATAAACAGCTGATTTCGACTGTCAAACATGTGAAGAATTAGTTCACGCAGGCGTCGTTATTCTCGTTACTGGCGTTAGCAGCGGCCTCAGTTTCCTACGCTTCTGAGCGAGTGGACAGTTTTGTGTGTCATCATGACAATCTCACTCGCCGATTTACCCGCTTTTAAATTTAGTAGATAGTAGCTTGTAAACTCGACACGTGTCATCGACGCTTAACTACTGCCTGAAGAAAGTTTGAAAAAAGAATTTTCATTGAGATAGTTACATTTCTTTACACAAATTGTATAATCTAATATATAAAATTCTCGTGTCACGGTGTTTGTTACCATACTCCTCCGAAACGGCTGGACCAATTTTGATGAAATTTTGTGTGCTTATCTGGTAGGTCTGAGAATCGACCAACATCTATTTTTCATACCCCTAAAAGTAAAGGGTGTTCCACTCCGAAGAAAATTATTTTCCCCATACATTTTGTATGGAACGAATTCTCCTATTTTGAAAGAACTGCAGCAATATTGTAAGGGGTATAATATTGAACTGTGAACCCGGGGAGGGGGGAGGGGGGAAAGGAATTCAGGAAGGGGGGTTAGCGGGACGGGGGAAGGGGAGAAGTGGAGTGGGGAGAGGGAACGCGAGAGGGGAAAGGATACGCAGGGAGAAACAATTTAGATCAAGCTATGGTATACGCAGGGAGAAACAATTTAGATCAATTCAGCTAATAAGTTGACAACAGTTTTTGATTCTGAGGCGGTACGAAGTTCGCCGGATCTGCTAGTTCTTCTATAAAATTTAAAAAAAAAAGTTCCATAAAATATAATACGGTTTATAATTAAGTAAGTCAAAATATTTCCGCTTTGCAATAAAAACCAAATAAAGTGAATATTCTGAACATGTTCGAAAACTGCAAACTGTTCTTGATGGTGATGAAATAAATAATAATAAACTAAGAACCTATTTTAGGGTCATAGGTTAATATTTTGGATTAATCCTAGATCACAAACCTTCGTCGAATCGACGACGCAGGATTGAAAAAACCGCGATAACTTTCACGCACGCGACCGTAATTCTTTCATACTCTGGCTAATCTCAATCGGCCCATTACTTCTGTTATTGACGGTAGTGCGGACGATGGGGGGAGTCCACGAGCGCCAATTCAGCAACCATGGCTCGTCGCATCGACGAAGGTTAGTGATAACGTGACTTTTTACTTTTGCTAGATTTTCACCAAATTTTTATTAGTTTCTAGATTTTACTAATTAATTAACTTATTAAAACTAACTAATTCAAATACCAACTTTAAAAATGTTACAATTGTTGATTTTGCATGAAAACTATGGTCTCATTCTTAAGGCTGTCGATTAATAAATTTGATATTTTTGTTTTTCTAAATATGAGAAATAATACAAATAAACACTGCTCATTAACAATGAAAAGAAATACATATTTTGTTTTAATAAAACCCTTCAACCCCCTTTATTTAGTACCGTAGTCGAATCGACGAAGGTTTGTGATAAGCGTCGAAAAATAAGGTTAGTGATCTCGGGTTAAAATAAATAAATAATCGGAGACGGTTTACATATATATAGTTCCCGAGAGCACTTAGGCCATAGACCCATTGTACTATCTCCCATTTTACCTCATTCCTTTGACAGTAACCCAGTCCCTTTTATAAAGTTCACCAGGATTGTCATTCGAAATGAAGCTATATCTTCTGGTCCGACAATGTGTCTTCCCAGGTCTCATTTCCCCTCTTCACTCCTCCTTGGTTCCCTGAAGGCCCCACGACGGAAGAGGGCTTCATCTCTCCTCTCCACTCCTTAGTTCCCCGTAGGCTCCACGACGGAGAGTCCACCTCCCCTTGGTTTCCTAAAGGCCCCCAAGGGAAGAGTCCACTCCACCTTGGCTCCCCGAGGGCCCCAGGAGGGAAGAGAACTTCATCTCTCTTCCTTGGTTCCTGTAAGGCCCCACAAGGGAAGAGTTCATGGAGGTGGTCTCAGCTCACTTCTCCACGGTTTCTCCTCTTGGTTCCTCTTACGGCCCCAGGAAGGAAATCCACAGAGGTGGCCTCAGCATTCCTAGGTTCCCAAAAGGCCCCTAGTTTTCGAATGGTCCAATTTTTTTTGTCCCACGAGTTACCAGGGAAATAGAGGGTCCACTCCAGCAGAGCCCTGAGTGCTGGAGTGAGGTCTAAATACTCCGAGATGCGACCTTATTTCTCGGAGGCACCGTTCGTGACGCTGTTCCCCAGGACATTCAGCCTGAGCACGGTAGCTCACACCTTGGCTTGGGATGGCTATTGCAGGTTTGTGTTTTCCACTCCCTGAGCGATGGGTTCGCCACACTCCCTACGCTAACGATCTCGGGTTAAATAAGAGAAGACAAAAACTAACTTTAAATCTTTGACGTCAATGACATGGCCGCCAAGTGAATAATCAAATTTAATTTTAACGAAATAACTATTAAAATTCATTATTTTCCAATTCCGGAAACTGAAACACTTTTTTGTTATATTTTTTAGTTTTTTATTTATTTAACGTAATGGTATCAATTACATGTTTCTATATACTTCTCATTATTATCTGACTGATATTTAGGGTGGGTTTCTCCATTTACCGAGAATGCTAAATGCAATGCTAATTGTAAAAGTAAACGATCGAAATTCAAAAATTTCTATGCATTTGACCGTTTACTTTTACAATTAGCATTGCATTTAGCATTCCCGGTAAATGAAGAAACCCACCATAAGTGTTTTTAAAATAAAAAGTGCATATTAAGCATGTCCCTATATTGTAAACATTTACTGAAAAATGGGGAGGAATGCAGATCCCGCCAATGTCTGGAAATTAAATAAAAAGGCACTTTCTAGATGAGAAAAGTGTGGAAAAGCTGAATAAAACAAAAATTAAGGCGCGCTCGGCAAAATTGAGGGAGATACAGCCGTTCAAAGTATTTAAAATTTCACTTCGCGAGTTGATATTGACAGTCCGCCCGCCATTTTGTCATAACCTAATACGCTAAACATGGTTTGTGATACAAAAAAGTGCCCCTTTATAACGCCTACTCACGTCAAGGCAAGAAAAACATCCCAGTTTTCAAGTGGTTTAGCGGCTACGCTAGGTTTGAGTAACATGGTTTGTGATTCTGGCGTACTATTAATTCTGTATTAGGTCTGGGATCCAACATAAGCAATGAAAAAATAGCGTACGGACTGTCAATATCAACTCGCGAAGTGAAATTTTAAATAGTTTGAACGGCTGTATCTCCCTCAATTTTTCCGAGCGCGCCTTAATTTGTTTTTTATTCATCTTCTCCACACTTTTCTCGTCTAAAAAGTGCATTTTTATTAAATTCCCTGACATTGGCGGGATCTGCATTTCACCCGAAAAATGTATTATAAACACCATCACCTCGCTTTTTTGTTATTTCTTGTAAAAATAATTAATAAAAAAATCACAAAGTTTCATAAATCTTTTTAAATTGGTTTTATAAAGACGTAAATTAATTTTTATTTTGTGGTTAACTTTTAGATTTCAATATGTGCGGTGTTTTCTCTTTTCTAACACCGTTTAGATCATATTTCTCACCATGATTTCTACGAGACCTATAACCTGAAATGTTATGATTTTAGAGGAATTTTAGTTTTGATTTATTAAGTAATAAAATTAGAAACATTATACTTTTTTGGACGCAAGGTCTACAGTTCACAGAACTACTAATTTAAACTAAATAGATGCCACAAACTTTCGTATCAAAGATAAATCCGATACATACAGTTATTCTTGCAAAGATAAAATAACAAGAAAAAAATGTCTAGAAATTGTTGTAATATGTATAGAATGATGACCAAGAAATTAAAAAAAAAAAATAACAGTGTTGTAAATTACCTCGTAATCCAATTCCGGATCCATTATCGTAATAGTGCTTATGTCTTTACATGTTCTTTTCACAACGGATCGCTGCAATATGCTCGCCAACTTTCCTATGCAATTATTTGCAATCATTTATGGATAGAGGCACAACGAAGTTGTTTTTGCAAACTGGTTTTTCTCCTCAATACTTCCTTCTGAATGTTTCACACAACCAAACATGATTGCAGGAAATTATTACGAAACACTTGTATCAACACTTGATAAATCTACACAACTTGACCTGAGGGTTACTGAATTGTGATAATAATTTGTTTGTGTTTACCATGTATTTTCAAAAGTTACATCACAATTCACAATGGTAATTAATAGCTCTGTCACTTATTGGTAACGCCCAGATGTTGCTGTTTTTATTTATTTAATTAGGTGTGTGGGGTTATGTATTTCAACACTTTATAAAGTCGAATAAAAACTATTTAATCAGTTGAAATTCATCAAGTTACCATCCAAAATACAAATGCATCGTTGAAGGTGTAATATTTGTTAGAGTAATTGGGTTTAGTGCAATAAAAAGCTCGCTATTTAAGTTGTAGAATATCAAAATTGTAAAACGCGCGCCATCGCAATGTGACAGTTGGATATATTGACCATGTGTTGACACATAAATAAACCAGTCATTAGATTGATAACTTCTTGCTTTTTGCACAGACAAAGTTTCGACGCTATTTAATCATAGATACGTCAATATTTGACGATTTTTTTTTTCTCGCGGTATGACGTCATACATACCATCGACAAAAATAGGGGAAACAAAAAAGCTCAACCATAGACAATATAATTCTTTTCGGTACCTACCCAACTCTTTAGCCTAAAATATTATTTTAAAAATAAAATTAAATGTCAAAATAAATGAAAACACAATAACATTTTTTAATATTTTATTATAAACAGGTAAAAACAGAAAATACAAGAATAACCAACTAACCATCACGCCGTTTCCCCACAGGGGTAGACAGATAGAATGTACCGCCAAACAACTCGGTCTTGGCTCACACTCTACCTCATTCATACATACTATTCTGACTCTTGACGTGGCCCGAGGCAATATCTGATTCACTTGATCGTGTCAGGTCTTCCTCTGGCGTCCCCGACTTCATCTACCACTCACATCTTCGTCATATTACTTACATTCCATTCTACGTCATATTACTCTACATGCCCAAACCATCTGAGGGTCCCTTTCTTAATCTTGGAAGCAACATCGTATAAATATATTATAAGTTTGTGGAGAGCGCCTTTGAGGTGATTTTTTTACAGAAATAGCGCTATACAAATCATTCAAACATTATTTATGATCGTGTTATAAATGTGGAGATACGCAAAGAATGCAAGGCTAAACAGACTACGATTAGCCTTGCATTCTTTGCGGATCTCCGCATTTCTCACACAATCATAAATAATATTTTAATGATTTGTATAGCGCTATTTCTGTAAAAAAATCACCTCAAAGGCGCTCTGCACAAACTTATAATATATTTCTACAATGTTACTTCCAACTACAAAGTAGACAAACCATTTTAAATTTCATCTACCGGTTATCACTGATATGAAACTATACTCGTACATTCGATTTGACCAATAAACGCTTTGCTGCGTAAAACTATACATACATTGTTTTATTTATACTCTATACAGGCAGAAAATACACGGGACCATACATGGTTTTACCACATACGCCTCATTTCTACAGCATTCAGTCTACTTTCATCTTTCCTCTGCCAGTTCCTCACTGCCATACATACATCAGGTACAGTACTCCACTGTGGACTGCTAGCTTCGCTTCTTTAGACAGTTTTTTTGGTAAATTTATACAAAGCCGGGACCAGCTCATTTTGGACAAAAATAAATAAATATATACCCCAGTAGATAGGTAATAATTAGATGTAATTAATTCCGTGAGCGGAAAATGAAAATAATGTATATTATCTTCAATTTCTTAAATTTAAAAATACGAAAATGTCATTTTTCAATGACCTCCATGTTGTTATCTTTACTTTAAAAAACAGCCTACGTTTTTAAATGGTTTGTCTGGCTACGCAGGGTTTGTATAGCGGGCTTGTGAATATTATCTTAACTTTAAAAAACAGCCTACGTTTTTAAATAGTTTGTCTGGCTACGCAGGGTTTGTCTAGCGGGCTTGTGTGACAGATCGGCCGCGCCATGTCAGTTTCGAAGACGCGAAGTGAATTTTGATTTTATGCAATTGAAATTTAAAATGTATCATTTTCCGCCTCCCCCAATGCAAAAAGTTTCCGAAATACGTAATTCTAACAATTATTCAACTTCTGCAAAGTGTTTTTTCGTGAAAAAGTGCATATTACCGCTTTTGCACTTTGAAAAATGACATTTTCGTATTTTTAAATTTAAGAAATTAACGATAGTGTACATTTTTTTCAATTTCCGCTCACGGAATTAATTACATCTAATTATTACCTATCTACTGGCGTAAAAATTTATTTTTTTTAGTGTAAAATGAGCTGGTCCCGGTTTTGTATAAAATTAATGTTTTTTTTTGTTAGCGCCAACAGCATTCAATTCTCAATTAATGAAGTTACCTGCATTTTCCCTTCATTCAATATCTGTATCAGCCTTCCCATCCCTTGTAAACATACTTCCCACGATATACAAACTCATTCACCTACTCAATTACATTCACAACTGTAGCACACTGTATTCAGACTCTCTCTACTGACAAAAATATAAAGTACAGAATAGAAGAGGCGTACTGAGAATGTGTTGTTCTTGTCGCGTTCTGGTTCAGTTCATGGAGACTCTTCCTTCTTGTGTTCTCTCAAGGACAGTGGTACCAGGAAGTGGTGGAACACGTCAGCCCCCTATCTCCCGACAGCCTGCCAGCTGTAGGGGTAGAAAGTAAGCAGCCTGATACTCTATCTGTCACTTCGGTGTTTCGAGCTGAAAGTATTAGAAAATAACTCGTGAGATACATCAAGACAGACAGATCAAAACAAAACATTATAAATACGTGAAACAAGATTAAATTAATGTACCTTTGACACTATGAAGTGATTGTAATTATTGCTAAAATAGCCGTATGAAATGAGCTTAAAATTTCATGTGAATAATCAATATAAATATTTGTACCTGAAGGTTATGAATTCACGACGATCATGCATTCAATCGCGATGTGCCATTTGATGATAGCATTATCCAAAAACACATGCACGAGTTCTCAAAATCGGGTAAACAATGTATTCAAGTCTGCAATTCCACACCGCGCTGATATTTACTTGTATGAAGCAATTATAGATTGTGCGCGGGTAAATAAAACGTGACATTAAAGAGCGACCATTTTGCTGGATTATACACATACACATATAGGTACCCTGTGGGTACCGTACCCACACTACCTACATTTATTATACGTTATAGCTGTCAAGCTTTCCATTGGTCCTCTCCCTATGACGTCACACCGTCATAGATATTTACCATTTTTTAACTCGGTTGAAGATTTGGATCGAAGTTATACCCCCCTGTTGTTGACAGTTTGACAGTTGAAGTTGACACATTGACCAGTGATGCCATGCTGCGAAAATGAAAATCGGTAGATAAAGAGTTGAAAAAATCGGTACTTAAATTGGTGGCAAAAATTTGTAGGTCGCCAAAAGGGGCTAGTTGTTATGTTAAGGCCAAATGTAACCATTTATTTATTTGAAATATTGATAATATTATTACGCAAATTGATAAATATAAAGTTTTAAATATGAATAATATTTTTTGTACATTTTAAAAATTAACATAGGCTTAGCATTTATCAAAACCAAATCAGAAATACGACCTTATTTTGACCGTTTTTCGTATGTTTTACAAAACATTTTTAAATGCTGAATATCCTCAAAGTATACCTTTAGGGGTTTTCTTTGACACTACGAAAAGAAATAAAAAAAAAGTTTTTAGCAAAATTTTTTCAAACACCAATTTTGTGTTTTTTCAAACACTGATTACAAAACTTTGGATTCGTTTAACTAAAACAACGTTACAATAAATTGTTGGTATTATATTTCTCCATTTTTTTAAGACAAATTTGTAATTTTAAATTACAATTTAACAATGAAAGCCAGGATTTTTAATTACTAGCAAAAGCCCTCTGTCGTGTAGCGCCCATTTATCTTTCTGTTTGCGGTACGATTTTGAACTAAAAGCTTTTTTCAAAATATTTCAAAAGATGGCAGTAATCAATCACGGTGAGAATTCAAGATATTATTAGGTCCTTACATATGAAATTGGCGTTTTGCCGTATTGGCAACTTTGATCTCAAATATCTTCTCTTTGGTTAGGAATCCCAAATTCAAATTTATACAGCTATTTACTCATGTATTTGTGTTTCAAAAATTATAATTCATTGTTCTTTCCTTAATTGGTTTTTTCTTTGCGTCACTTAGTTTACAAAATGGAAAACTTGAAATATTGCGTTATTTACGAGTATGAGTTCCACCGTGGCACCAGTGCGGCAGAAACGGCTCGAAGGATTAATTAAAACAAAAGAAAACAATGTTTTTTTTGTGTCGTTCACTACAGCTTTCTTAAATCTGGCCAGACGATTACGGCAGATGTCTATTGTCAGCAACTGCAAACCATGATGGAAAAGCGATGTCTATGGCGCCTCGCAATTTTTACCTCATGTGGGTATTTAATATTATATTACCTGGCTATTACAGACCAAGAGGTCTGGTATTTCATTGGTGGGGAAAAATTGTTATCTAAAAACCCTACTAAAATTGCATGCATAGACAACAGACATACACATTTCATCAACATCAATCTCCAGGGTCATTTGCCATACCGTGCACAAATCATGCCATTGCCACGTGGTTGTGGCTCAACGAACAAGCGTCATCACGAGTGTGTGTCTGAGTTAAAGACTGCGTTTGTAAAAAAAAGAATGCTCATTGATGTTAGTTTGTTGAAATTTGTTTTTTATGGTAAAAAAAGATTTTTTATGTATTTATAGTACCTCAAATGTGTTCAGTACTAATACCATATTTACGGCACTTTCCAGAGTGGAAGATACTCTCAGTATCGCCCTGGTGTAAGACCACCGAACAGAATTGAAACGTTACTTGAAATGGCTTTAACCGTGTTTGGTGACCAGATTTGAATAGTCAGGTACTTCCCCACCTTTCTCTTCCCCACCTTTCTCTTCCCTATCTCCTTCTCCTCCCCGCTACCTTCAGCCTTACAACAAACCCCAATTTGGGAATGCCATAATCTTACTGGCTCCAGATGGGAGCAGTTGGGACTCTTGTGCTGCATTCATATAAACGTTTTTTTTTTAAATCTAAAAAAAAGGTCAAGGTATAATTTGGGAGGCGGGTATGGGTACCGCCGCCCCAGGAATCATTTTTTTTAATCATTCACACAGGAGGCCCTGAGTAAAATCAGGGCGGATTGTCATCTTTGGGGACGCTGTGTGGAGGGTTTATATAGGAAAAGAAGGAGAAGAGGTTCTGGGAAGGAAAAAGATATGTGGGGTGGGTAGGAATCTGGGGCAGTATGTCCAGGATAAATGGACGTATGAATCCATCCCTCCCGCTGCGGTGCAAGGCGATGTTCCGAGATATTCCGGCTGGAGAGGATAAAAGACCTCCCTCAACCATTCTCTTCTGATCCGGCCTGCCATGCAGCTGGCGGGCGGACGCATCCGTCGCTAAGACCCGGACAAACCACACCCCATGAACCCGAGCACCCCTGCTAAGTCACCAAACGAAGCGAACCACTTGGGGTGACTTATGGCAGAGGCGTTGGTTATCCAATAAATGGTTCCCGGGCTCGGCGGCACCCACACCAGCCTCCCAAATTTATTGGATAACCAACAACAAGAGGTTTATTACGTTTGGTGACTTAGCAGGTGTGATGTCCGCTACTTTCGGATGCGCGAGTTGTGCTGTCCGTGGCTGTCCATTCGTGATGGCAGCGCCAATTAGGTTATGTGGACTCACATATGTATGGACGAAATATTGTGTAGGTAGTACACGAATGAAGAGAGTAACAGTTTACTGTACAGGTATTTATTAGGGGAGCTGCCTAAGCAAAAAGAGGACGAATCTCGCATACATCGCCTTATATAGATTCACGCAAGCATGCTATCTCGCTTGCACTCATACAATACACACAGACATTACAGCAGGGGTGCCCGGGTTCTTGGGGTCGGGTTTGTTTAAGTCTTGGCGGCGGATGCTTTTGCCAGCTTAAAATAGTAAGCGCGTTTATAACCTAGCGGACACTTGATATGCGTTGCGTCTCGTTCCAACACCTATATTACAACACGAAACCGAACGAATCACTCAGACACGTCACGACAGGACAGATACCCCATAGTGATGGTAACAGTAGCGCAGTGTAATTGAAAAACATATTTTTTGTTTTTAATAGAAAAAAATATCATCGGACACCAAAATGACAATATTATATATAGAAAACTTCGCGAAGTGCACAACAAATCACCAAAGTTTCATCGCAATCGAATGAATGGTATAGGAAAGTGTAAGGGACAAACAAAGAAACAATATTTTTTTATATAGATCATATATTGCATGGTAATGACTAGACTCTATATACACAGTGTCTGGAAACAAGCAGGAAATTGGCTAATCTACATAATACAGAGAACCTGAAAAACTTTTTTTTTTCAATCTGAGTATGGAACTGGTAGAGGCATGGAACTGGCAGAGGAAGGATGAAAGTAAACTGAATGCTGTTGAAATGAGATCCCTGAGACGTATGTGTGGTAAAACAATGTATGATCGTTTTATTTTATTTTATTTTATTTTAAATACATAAACGGCTATACTGCCTTTTATAAATAAACATATAATAGAGTACAAAAGTAAGAAAAATAATATCATTACATAATAGTAGTTTTAAACTTAAAAATAACATACAATTATTTTGTGTATCACAACAAAAAAGAACAATGAGAAATATCATCATTTCATTTCAACATGTCCATATTGCGTATATAAAGTTACATTATGGAAAAAATAAAAAACTTAAAAACTGAAACTTAAAAATAACGTACAATTATTTTGTGTATCACAACAAAAAATAACAAAAAAGAACAATGAGAAATATCATCATTTCATTTCAACATGTCCATATTGCGTATATAAAGTTACATTATGGAAAAAATAAAAAACTTAAAAATAACATATAATTATTTTGTGTATCACAACAAAAAATAACAAAAAAGAACAATGAGAAATATCATCATTTCATTTCAATATGTCCATATTGCGTATATAAAGTTACATTATGGAAAAATAATTTTTGAGTGCATGTTTATATTGCGCTAATTTTAAGAAATAAATGTCGCCGATGTTAGCATATTCATTTCCCAAAATGTGTAATCGACTGATTGGTGAGTAATAATGTGATAATGTATGTGTGTTATTATAGTAGAACGGTAGAGTCAGTCTATTGTTAGCGCGACCAGGGCAATGAAATCGTATTAGTTCTATTAAATCAGGGGTGTCCAAGACCAAGTGAATTATTTTATATAATATTAATAGATCACAGATTTTTCTGCGATCTGATAAATTTACGAGAATAGTCCAGTTTAATTGTGTGAGAAATGTGGATATCTGCAAAGAATGTAAGGCTGATGTAAGCATAATGAGTAAGATTAAGAAAGGGACCCTCAGATGGTTTGGGCACGTAGAGCGAATGAACGAAAAAAGTAGTGTAAGAAGAATATATGACGCGAATGTGAATGGTAGAAGAAGACGGGGATGCCCAAGGAAGACATGGCACGATCAAGTGAATCAGATACTTGAGCCGGGCCATGTCAAAAGCCAGAATAATAGAAGAGAATGTATGAGACGATGTATAAATGTGAGTGAGGCAAAGAGTGTGTGCCAAGACCGAGTTGTTTGGCGGTCCGTCCTCTCTGCCTACCCCTGCGGAGAAACGGCGTGATGGTTAGTTAGTTAGTTAGTTAGGGTATTTAGATTTTTTTTTTAACGTTTTCGCCTTTTTCTCGACAACTAAAGCGTTAAAAAAAATATTTTTAATCTTTAAGACGCATTTTAAAATAATTAACCTGTTGAATGTGGGATAGTATTTCGAAAACTGCGGGAAAATTACTTTCATGAGTTCTTATCAAATATCCATATTAAAAAACAGCGATTGTTTATTTGCAATCGTTTTCTGTTTACCAGATAATATATCTTATTATTCATGAATATTACATGACAATATCGTAAGAAGTTTTTCCAGAATAGCTAAATAACTAAAAAAAGATTAAAAAATCTCCCATTTTGGATTTAATTGTCCAAAAATATATTCATACAAATATAAACAGAATTTAATATTTCTACACAAACCTGAATATACCCAACATGAAATAAACCAATTCAAAGGAGTTATCAAAGAACTAATGATCTTTATACTCATTTTAAAATGTAAAATATCAATATTTTGGTCATTGAAAGCTGCCAAAAGTCACCTGCAAATTTCATAGAAAATTATTTTTAAATCATTCAGAGTAGCTACAATAATCCAAAAGAACATGGGTCCCAGATTGATACTAGCACAAGCGATTCTGACCTTGTCCTTCATACAGTTTCTCTATACATAAGGCTGAAAATCGCATTTAAAAAAAGCAAAGATTTTTTCTGCCCGCCGGCGGGCAAGCTACAAATGAGAGGTTAAACATCTGATATTGACCCTCTGACGACCGATTTATTTAAAATTTCACCTAAAAATTTCAACTTTGGACTCGATTCACTCGAAAACAATAGCTCAAATCAAAAAATGTTATACTACAAAATCGACTACAAATGTTAAGAGTTTCCGGACACTGTGTTTAAAACACATGGCAAACTAAATACTAAAAGTTAACAATAAGTACATATTTAAAATCTTCAGTATACATAATATCTTTACAATGTACATATATGAAAGTTACTTTCTAAATCATAACATTGTTTATAAATCTTATAATATGAATTATTGTAATAAACAATTTGCTTTATCTTGAGTAACAAGTGATAAAAAAGAGAAATTGGACAAACGGTCACACTCTTTTATATTCCTTTCTTCTTGTCCTCTCGTGCTGTCTCTTTTGGACTAGACTTTAGTTACAATCATAGACATCCAAATTGATAAACTTGCCCTAACATTTCAACCAATTGGAGACAAAAAACATGACCGTACTTTTGGCACTAGAGAATGCTTTGAATAAACTATGACATCAGTCGTATGTTGACCATCAAAGTGCGCACATTGAAACAATAAAAACCCTGTGCTGAATAGTAAAGTAATACTGAGCCACAATGATATTTACCAAGTTCCCAGACTCTCCACCCATTTAAAGCTCCAAAGATTAAGATGGGCCGGACATGTGCACCAAATGCCAAGCACACAAGTACCGAAGAAGGTTCTGACAGGACACCCGGGAGGTAAACGAAAGGCGGGCAGACCTAGACTGAGATGGGAGGATGATGTCAGGAAAGATGCAAGAGGATTACTCCATGTTGCAGATTGGAAGACGACGGCCAAGGACAGAGGGCGGTGGAAACTTATGGTGGAGGAGGCCAAGGCTCGAAATGGGCTGTAGCGCCATTGAAGAAGAATAGTAAAGTTCGCTAGAGTAAGGCAATGGTTTGCAGAGCAGTTTATTGCGGGACTTTTCTGCACAGGATTTGAATGTCCATAAAAATGGTTGAAAAAACCTTAAGACCATCAAATCCAGATGCATAGCGACGCCAAGAAAATATAAAAAAATTAGAGTTCGGTAAATTACAACACATTCCTAAAAGTCTAAATAGTGTAAGAAAATGTTCAATTTTAGAAACAAGCCTGAACTTTTGCTCACCTGATTTGGGAATTCGACCCTTTGGAATAAAACGGTTCCATCTGTTGCGGTAACGTCATGCGACAATGGGATCTATAGTAAGCTACTTTAGAGTTCATTATGGCATGACCTTGTTATTCCAAAGGGACAAATTGTATTTAATACGTTTACGCAGCGAGCAATTCACGTGCCATTGTGAAAAGGACTAGTAATTCCTGAGCAGATTTTATTTTCGCAGACTAAATCATGATCTTACAATGCGATTTACCTGTTTACTGTTAGATTCATTTATTGACAAACCACAGAAAGGGAGACAATCACCCACCTCCCCCCCTCGCTCTGCGTACATTGGTGTGTTCCCCTTTCCTCTATGGGCTCGTCTATCAATTTGAATGTCTATGGTTACAATGAATTGATTAATTCAAAAGTGTCTACGCACTGTACCAAGCATTACAATTGCAGTGTTGAAGTGTCATGCCCGGTGCCAAGCACTACAATTGCAGTGTTGAAGTGTCTATGCACGACGCCAAGCAAAGCAATTGCAGTCCATTCAAGAAATTTGTTATTCTATGAATCAATGGTAATGAAAAAAAGAACAGAGGTATGCAGTCCATAAAGGCTGTAAAACTATGCCTACTCTGAGAAAAACCAAACATTAAATAAACCAGCGGCGTTTCTTCACAGGGGGACAATGGGGACAGTCCCCCCCAGTTACACTCGAAATCTACTGAAGGAAATAACAATCGATGCTTTGTCTTCACCAAAACGAATGAATTCTTTGAACATAAAAGTCATTAACATTTGCAGAAATAAAATACAAAAAATTATTTCAGATGATTTTAATAAGACTCGACGCGCGTACAGCGAACAGGTATGGCATACGAGAACAGCGGAGAGCTGACCAGTCCCCGAACCATCAGAGTCCATTTCTCAGAGTGCAGAAACTACTGCGATTTGGGGGACAATCCGAGCTGTCCCCTTAGGCGTTTTGGTTCATTCCTTGCGTTTCGTATGCAATCCGAGAACCGCGCACGCGCAGTCATATGTGAATTTCAAATACCGTGGGGATAATCCAGTGAATCCCCACAACAAACTATTGAACCATTTGTTTGCGTAGTTTCGGGCGAGAATTGCTCGTGTTCAAATTAAGTTTGATAATAATCTCTCAAGATAAAGCATTATTTTTATTATACTATATTGTAAATTGGTATATATCTATAGACATTTTATATTGTTTTACGTTTAGATATCCGATTAGCATGATTTGACCATCAAAATTTTTTTTTGAGAAATTTACAGTACATAAAAAATATCGATCCCCACCATCAAAGAAGTGCTCGAGCCGCCACAGAAATAAACATTATATGGAAAATCCTTTCATAATATACAGTTGGTATAATCAGGGGAGACCTGACAGCTGACCCCCCAACAATCGGCCACCCAAATTATTATAAAATTATATATTTTTTGCATTATTTACCAATTTCAAGTCTAAAATCGACTTCAAAAAAACATTTAATAACAACTTAGTATGGATATCAAACTAATTTATTTACAGTGTAGATTTTTGTACTTATACGCTGGTATAAACAGTACATAGACAAGTAGTTTTATCCTTGATGCATTTGAATGAAAATATGTTTTATATTTTTGTTATTCGGCGGTACATCCTCTCTGCACACCTCTTTGGTGACACCTAGTTATATTTTGTGTAAGTAGGTTATACCATATTTTCCCTGAACCAACTGCAGATTATTTATACTCGTAAATATGCCGGGGGGCAACTGTCGGGGACAACTATCATGGAATCATAATCAGTAGTACATAATAATATAATGACAATTTTCAAATATTCAATGCACAATAATTCTTATCCAAATTTGAAAACTACACACAGCCTACCTTTGGTCATAGAGCAATGTATACCACTAAAGAAGAGTATACACAAATAACACATATGATTATAATATTAGGTCCTTACATATGAAATTCACGTTTTGCTGTACTGGCAACTTTGATCTCAAATATCTTCTCTTTGGTTAGGAATTCCAAATTCAAATTTATACAGCTATTTACTCATGTATTTGTGTTTTGAAAATTATAATTCATTTGTTTTTTTCCTTAATTGTTTTTTTTCTTTGCGTCACTTGGTTTACAAAATGGAAAACTTGAAATATAGCGTTATTTATGAGTACGAGTTCCACCGTGGCACCAGTGCTGCAGAAATGGCTCGAAGGATTAATGATGTTTATGGCGACGGTGCCGCAAAAGAAAACACAGTGCGTTTTTGGTTCCAACATTTTCGTTCTGGAAATTTCGACCTGCAGAACAAGCCCTGTGGATGGCCGGAGACCAAAGTTGATAATGAAGAATTGAAGGCTATTGTGGAAGCGGATCCATCGCAAACCACGTCCGAGTTAGCTGCAGGCTGCGGTGTTAGTGATAAAACTGTTTTAATCCATTTGAAGCAAATTAGTTAGTTAGAAAAAGCTTGAAAGGTGGGTACCTCACGAATTGAGTGAAGCAAATCAACAAACGCGCTTTAGAACGCTAGACCACACACTGCACAACAGACGGCTACAAAATTAGAGGAGTTTCAATTGGAATGTCTAAGACATCCACCGTACTCTCCGGACCTTGCCCCAACAGATTACCATTTTTTTTGAAATTTGGATAACTTCTCGCAAGGGAAAAAATTCAACTCCGATGGGGCAGTCCAAACCGCCTTCAAAGATTTTATTGATTCCCGTCCGAATGGTTTTTTTAGTAAAGGGATCGATGAACTACCTATGAGATGGCAAAAGTGCATAGATAGCAATGGTGCATACTGTGATTAAATAAATATATTATATTAAAAAAAATCGACTTTATGTTCCTCCCATACAAAACGCCAATTTCATATGTAAGGACCTAATATTTTTAACATTTTTGAAATGTTCAGCAAAGCTTAAAAACAAAATGACACAAGTCCCTGTAGTATAATACATGGTGACCGGACAACTCAGAATGAACGCAACTCAACAACTCCTTTAAAAAATCATTAAAAGTGATGAAGAAAATATATAAAAAAAATGGTTAAATAGGTTACATTAGGTTAGGTTAGGCTATTTTTCAATTATTTTTTTTCATAGCTTTTAATGACTTTTCAATAAGGTGTTGAGTGGAGTTGATTCTGAATTGCCATGGAACTTATATATACATACATAATTAATATCCCTTTAAGGGCAATCAATTCCACAACCTAATCATCACATTCACAAGTATGCCACAAGGCTGTCATCATCTCTATAATATCCCATAAACAATTTCCAAGGCTGTCGCTGTCACCAGATTATTACATAGACAAGAAACAAGGCGATCACCATCACTAGAGTGTTCCGTAGAGAAACCACAAGGCTGTCGCCATTGATAGGGCATTACACTGACAATAAACAAGGTGATCACCATCTCTAGAGTGTTTCATAGAGAAGCCACAAGATTGTCGCCATCAATGGGAACATTCTATAAATAAGAAACAAGGCGATCACCATCTCTAGAGTGTTCCATAGACAAGCTACATCGCTATCGCGATCGATAGGGCATTCCATGGATAAGAAACAAGGCCATCACAATCTCTAGAGTTCCATAGAGAAACCACTAGGCTGTCGCCATTAATAGAACATTATATAGACAAGAAACAAGGCGATCACCATCTCTAGAGTTATCCATAGACAAGCCACAGGGATGTAACCACCTTTAGAGCATTCCATAGACAAACAATTATATGAACAAGTTTATATACCTTTTTCCTAGTAATACATAATGGTAAAATCACAATCTATAGCAGTTCTTATTGGTTCAATTCTTAACCCTCCGCCAAACCTACAGTTTTGGGCGGAAACATACCAAGTTTACAATATACCACTCCCACCTATTGGCAAAAAGATGCATCTGGAGAGTAGCATGAATTGAGATAATCGCGTTTGAAAGATTTTACAGAAATGAAGTCATATATTAGACAATCCATAATAACTTAGAGCCAGTCAAAAAAAGCTGATAGACGTCCTCGGAATGTGGTGCTGGAGAAAAATACTGACAGCGAGATTCCCAAATGTGTCCATTCTAGAAGAGCTAGGCATCAACAATAGGCTCTCAATTATCTGCCTACAACGTATTACAGTGGACCTGCGGTAATCCGACAAACGTTTTGCAGGGCTATGTCGGATTATCGAATATGTCGGATTATAGAGTACTGCCTAAGACCTTCTATAGTCTGGAATTTTTTGAATAAGAGTACCTTGCAATCTGACAAATTACAAATCAAAGAATCTGTTTGAACTACGAATCATACCACATATACACCAGATCTTCAAATCTCCCGAAGTAATCTTTGTTTTTGGGGGCAAAGCATGCTAAGATTGACAAAGAGCAAAAACCAAATCTTTCATGTTGAGTTCTTTTAAAGTTTTTACTATGGGCTGGTCCTTAGATAAGGCTCTCAGAAGTAGGTGTTTCTTGTAATCTTGTTTGACAAACTGAATAATATTCTGATCCTGATGTGTCGGATTATAGGGGGTGCCGGATTAGCCAGGGGCCGGATTACCGCAGGTCCACTGTATAATATACTTTGGACACATTGCTCGACAAACTGAGGATTCCGACTTAGAGAAACTCATGGTCACTGGCAAGTGTTTGGCAGAAGAAGCTGAAGAAGTTCACCAATGCGCTGGAGTAACAAGGTATCACTAGTCCGGTACTAGGGTGTCCTTTGCTCTCCACGCAGCACAGAACCACGAGGAGTAGAGGAGCCTTTTCCACCGTGGAACTGGAGTAGGGGTCACAATCTCAACAACGGTACATTATAAATATTTCCCTATCGAGTCCACGCTCAAAACACACTTTAAAAAATTAAAACAAATTGTACTAGGTAGATTACAGTTAGTAATAAGTAATTCAGTAACCAGAATTGAAAAATATTGCATTTTAGTGGTTATTTTGTCATCTTTAAAAATGTGAAATGTCATTTCTCAAGGAACGCCATGTTGGTAATTACGACGGCAAACGTCTCGCGTGATTTTTCGTGTTTATGAAACCGAACAAAATAATGATTAATACGCATTATTTTTCATTTTCGAAGATTGCAATTCGTGCTTATTATTGTCTAACTGACAGAAAGTGATTTTTTCTATTAAAAATGCTTATTTCATCGTGGTATTTAACATGGTGGTCCTTGAAAAATGACATTTCGCGTTCTTAAAATTAAAAAAAAACATTAAAATGCAACATTTTTCAATTCCGGTTACTGAATTACTTATTACTAACCATTATCTATCTACCTAGTAAAATTTGTTTTAATTTTTTAAAGTGTGTTTTGAGAGTGGACTCGAAAGGGAAATATTTACCTCAGCAACCAGGAACCTTAACTTAACCAAGACTTAAGAAAAAAAGTAAAACTTTACCAAATATTAAGCCAGCTGCCAGAAAAAGCAAATATTTAACTCCATCCTCCTAATAACAATATTATTTAATCACATTCTTCGTCAACATCATCCGCAGTCACAGTTTCAGTTTCTTTCTTGCTAAAGTATTTATGTTTATACAAGTCCAGGAGTTCCACTAGCCAAATGACATCCATAGTTAGAGAAGTCTTGAAGCACACGCATGTGGATATCTTCCTCTCTTCCGTATTGTCCACGAACAAGTCTCCGAGTACGGATACGCAGTCGCCCTCTTCAAATATCAGTTGGTGATGGGCTTTCTTTATTTCATCTTTCATCCACTTCAAGGTAAGAAAGGAATGAAACTGCGGGGAGGAATTCCTCGCCTTCATGGCCTGTAGCTGCTCATTTAGTTTAGTCATGGTGTCTTTAGGTAATGTTAAAAAATTGCTTGTGTTATAGTAAACGTCCACAGATCCTGTTGGATCGCTCAGTTGGAAGCTGACCATCTCTGCTCCTTGGTTGTACATCTCTGTGACAACCCCGTGCACTTGAATCGACTTAAATTTCATGCCGCAAAAGTAGTAATGATATTTATTTTTTTCATCTTGTGTGAATTTCGCGATGTCCCGGATAAATACCTTGACGGGATTCTCTTCGAGAGGTTCTTCCTTAACATCTTCTGTCATTTTTACCGACGAATATGGTGAGGGCCGCAGTTCGTAAAAATCTGTGAATTATACTGTTGTAGAAAGCAATCAGAAAGTCATTGGTTCATTTACTTTATATCTTCAAAATATATATTTTTTTATTGGTTGGATATGAATGCAGATTAGAGGAGAAATCTCATTTTGAATGTCCGTAGGTAGATCATTTTGTAAACAAAACTGACATTTGACATTTGACAGTACCGGGAAAAATCTATGGAATATAGACAAAAAATCTGTCAAACTGAAAAGAAGTGTCAAACAATATCTCAGGTAGGTACTGGAAAATATTTTAATAGGGGAGTGATGTTCTATAAAATCTATCTCTAATATATAAAATTCTCGTGTCACGGTGTTTGTTACCATACTCCTCCGAAACGGCTGGACCAATTTTGATGAAATTTTGTGTGCTTATCTGGTAGGTCTGAGAATCGACCAACATCTATTTTTCATACCCCTAAAAGTAAAGGGTGTTCCACTCCGAAGAAAATTATTTTCCCCATACATTTTGTATGGAACGAATTCTCCTATTTTGAAAGAACTGCAGCAATATTGTAAGGGGTATAATATTGAACTGTGAACCGGGGGAGGGGGGAGGGGGGAAAGGAACTCAGGAAGGGGGGTTAGCGGGACGGGGGAAGGGGAGAAGTGAAGTGGGGAGAGGGAGAGGGAACGCGAGAGGGGAAAGGATACGCAGGGAGAAACACTTTAGATCAAGGTATGGTATACGCAGGGAGAAACAATTTAGATTAATTCAGCTAATAAGTTGACAACAGTTTTTGATTCTGAGGCGGTACGAAGTTCGCCGGATCAGCTAGTAAAATATAAAAATGATTTATTATACGGCTGTTGTTCCCAACATTTCAATTAATCAATCTGAGTATCAGATCAGATGTAATTTGTTTAGTATCAATTCGCCGTGGGTGGTTTGGTATATTTATGGATTCGCCTGTTGGTCGGAGAGTTGCGTTGGGAATAGCGTATTTGTGCACTTGAAGAGTCAGTGTTGAGTCCAAATTTCGACTTAACGGTTGTTCAGTAGTATTAAATTATTTTATTTTTAAGGTTTTGTTCAAAAACTTGTAGATACATCAATAAATCTTATTTTCTTGCCTTATAAAGAAAGACACGCGAAGCGTTGCGGGATATCGGAACTTTATGCCAAAATCAAAACAACTGTAGGCCAATGTCGACATTCTGGAATTTGCAAGCTTCAAACAGAAGAAGCGCCCTCTAGATTTTAGAGTTTTTAATTTAATATATTTTATATTATTACTAGTGACCGACCGAAGGCTCGATTTCGGTTTCGGCAAGTTTCGGCATCAGTTTCGGTTTCGGCAGAAAATCTGACGAAACCGAAACTTTTTTAGATATGTTAAAAATCAATTGTTTATTGTTATTTGGCCTATTTTTTACACTTATTCAGACAGTTAATACATGTTAAATTAAAGAAATAAAAAAATAAAAATAAATTTAGTACTTATACAAAACAAACAAAATTTATAAAAAAAATAACAAAACATGTTAAATTCTTCTTGGAACTCCCCATTCGGCTGACTTCGGGTGAGTTCGTGGCTCGTATGTCACCCGCCATCATCAGAAAAATACTCAATTAATGAGGACCTTCTTTTAAGTGTTGATTATTGACAAATAATGTTTGTTCAAAGAAGTAGTTAACATGTTTTTAATTTTGATTTGTTTTATAGCAGCAAAAAAAAACATTTTTTTTCATACTTCAATTATCGTTTTTTTTAATGTCATTTAACACGTTAAAAAGAATTTTGTGATTGTAAACGCAACTAAAATTAAAATACTCAATTGATGTGGTGCTTCCTTTATAATGTACTCGTAAGTGTTGATTATTGACAAATTTTTGTTCCAAGAAGTAGTTAACAAGTTTTATTATTTTATATATATATAAAATAATAAAACTTGTTTTACAGAAACAATATAATTTTTTTTCACATACTTCAATTATTGTTTTTTAATTTATTTATAATTTAACACGTGTTAAAACTGTCTGAATAAGTGTAAAAAATAAGCCAAATAACAGTAAACAATCGATTTTTAACATGTCTAAAAAAGTTTCGGTTTCGGCCGAAACTGAGACAGACACCGAAGATTCGGTTTCGGTTTAATTTTCGGTGGAAAGTCCTGTTTCGGTCGGACACTAATTATTATTTCGTTTTCATGCTAAAAAGCCAGATTTACTCACACGAAAATTTTTTTTTTTTTTTTAAATTATGAAAACTTAATTTTATTGAGTTAATTTTCTTACAAGATAGTGAAAAACAACTATATAGCTTTCTTCAATTTAAATTAATTTTAAAATACATAATTGCCATGCCATTAACATGCCGTTTCATGCCGCGAATAGGGCCCATTGGCACAATGAATTTAGGGATCCTCCTTTGAAAGACAAAAATCTACAGGAAAACATACCACAAAAGGGTTCGGGCTAGAAAGTGCTTTGCCACATAATCGGGATTTGGAGATATATGAGCATATAAACATCGAATTAATTGTTAAAATTCAAAATTCCGCAATTTTCACTTTGAGTCGTGTTTTACAAAATTTGTACATATAAAAATATGTACATATAAAAAAGGAACACTTACAAAATTGCGAATACTGCACAATAGTATCAGTTATTCAATAATCTCGGAGCCTGTGGAACTATGGCATCCCCAACTGGATAAGTGACGAGGGCGAAGGGTGTGGAAAATCTATATACATAAAAATGAATGTAGGTATTTATGCTTGCTTGCATGTATGTGTCCTTATGCGTTGTTAAACTATTCATCCGATTGCGATGAAACTTTGATGAATTGATGAGCTCTGGCTTTATGAAATTTGTATAAAAAATTCAATAGGTAGCACGCGAGCTGTTTGAAAACTGAATGTACCGGGACTAAATGTATGGAACGCGTGAGGGGAAGGGGACGCGGGATAGGAAGGGGAGGCGGAAGGGAAACAGAATGAATGGGAAAGGACACGCAGGAAGAAACAATTTATTTGTTAAGTGGCATTGCAACGCACGCCTGGAATGCACTAGTAAGTTATAAGTCCACAAAGAAACGAAACTTTTTTCATGGAATCCCCAAGCGGATATTTTCATTGTTTTTTAAATTATTCTCGATAAAAAATAACAATTTCTTTCTTTGAGTGACATTGTAACCTGTATCGGATACACCCGGTATTTTATAACTTAAAATATAAATAAATTCAGAAGCATATATCGTATTAGATATTTGCTACAACTTTTGAAAAAAATAATGAATTAAAGAAATACAATATTAGCGAAACTCAATCGAAAATCTGAAACAGAAAAAGATACGGTCACGTCTAGGACTCGAACCCAGGAGCTATGACTTGCCGAACTACTTGATTTTTCTGATTCAGATTATCGTTTAAGTTTAGACATACAAATTCATATGTCTATGACAGGGGTGGGGAACCTGCGACCCGCGGGCACTTTTGGTGCGGCCTGCTGAAAGAACCACAAAAAATTACACAGAACGGGAAAGTTTTTTCACGGTCTTTCAGATGCATTTTTAAGACGTTATTACAAAATCGTTACTAGCAAGCAGTATAGATACAAATAAAAACCTGATAAAACCTCCCATTTTACTTTTATTTTAAATTGCTATTGTGAAACGATAGTGAAATTCCATCGGAATTTTTAATTTTCTTGCACGGGACAATCCCGATATTTCATCATTGATGGCATTTCTATTCGGAGGCGAATCTTAGGCAATCTGTCATAAACATTATTTTCTAGTCATCGTTGAGGAAGTAAAGTGGATAGTAAATCAATAAAATCTTATTAATGGCAACTACGCCGCTGCTATGTACGCTGGTGAGTGAGCGAAATTAAGTGAGGAATTTAATGAACGATTTAAGGGCGCGAAAAGAGAGCAAACGGATTTGAACATATTTGCTACTCCGTTCAACGTCGAACCTTCGAATGTGTCTTATAATCTGCAGCACAAAATTATTCAATTACAAAGCGATGATGAACTAAAAGCTAGATATAAAGTCAGGAATCACTGGTTATATTAAGTCAAGCACGTCCCTTAATATTTTAAATACAATACAACCATTAATGCCATAACAATTGCAACACTTTATTTTAATTAGTTAAATTTATGTTAATTAACTGTAATTTACTTTAATTAGTTAAATAAATATAAAATTCTATTGCGGACAATAAGTTTTCTACAAAATTTAGAAAAACCATTCACATAATCAGAGTACAAGTTAAATTAAGCTCGTTGACTAGTGGACTCCTATGCAGATTCATTCTAAAGGTGAAACCAATCTTGTGGTCACAATGCAAATTCCTGTTGCGGATTCATCTGCTAACCCTAACGCATTTCAAGGGTAAAACCGTTTTGGTGTTCTAGGTGCAGTATTAATTAATGCTAGGGACTCACTATCCAATTTGCTCTAACGGAAAAACCAGTTTTGTGTTCAAAATGCAATGAAAAAATTCCATGTGTAGTTTCGTCTGCTTACGCTTTTCGTAGAAACCCGTTCTCGTTTTTGAAGTGCATTTATAAAATTCTAGTTGCTTTTGTGCTGCCAGCATTAGAGAAAAGCCATTTTCACGTACTCAGTAAGATAGTTTTAAGTCTCCGCGTACAGATTCACCCTATAACTGAAAGCAGTTATGTGTTTAGAATGCAACGAAAACATTCCTGGTTGGGTTTCATTTTTTGACGCATTCCTCGTGTTAGAAGTGCATTTATAAAATTCTAGTTTCGTAGTTTATGCTGCCAGAATTAGAGGAAAGCCATTTTCACGTTCTGAGTGTAGTTTTAATTCCCCGCATGCAAATTTAATCTTATTTGAAACTAGCTCCGTGTTCAGAATGCAACGAAAAATTTCGACGGAAACCATTCTCGTGTTCAAAGTGCAGTTACAAAACTCTGGTTGCAGACCAACCATTTGCATGTTCTGAGTATAGCTATAATTAAAGAGTGCTGGCAGTTAGGTAACTATTTTATTAAAACCAGTTCTTTGATTCGAATGTGGTTACCCCCCTCCCCCCCCCGAGACGGAAATTGGAGTGCGGCCCGCGGGTTAAAGTATGAACATCCAAATGGCCCGCGACGCTAAAAAGGTTCCCCACCCCTGGTCTATGAGTTTCGCTAATATTGTCTTCATTAATTAAGTGATACAATTTGAGGTTTTACTCATTAAGATAAAAATTTAAATAAATAATTATTCAGTTTGGTCAAGTATTTTGGGCCCTAATTCAAATTTAAGCTTTTAAAAAAGCGCAGCCGTTCCTCTCAATATACTCTTCACATCCCACGTAACCAGCAGGTGGGTTGGTACCGGGTTCTTTACCAGAACTAGTAGCTAGAACAGTGGTCATCAACCTTTTTCTGCTGCGGGGTTTAGGGTACTTATAGCAACACGTGATTAAATTTGCATCACATATTCATAATAATAATAATAATAATAACAACACTCTTATAAATACTAACCAGGATTAGATAAGATTAGATTAGATTCCTGGTCAAATAAAATTATTCACGCAAAACACTTCAATTATCTCAACCAAACGTACGTTGAGTATTGGAGAGTTGAGCGCAGAAGGATTTATGCTTGCAATTCAAGGTAGAGTCATTAATACTAAAAAATATAGGAAGTATATTATCAAAGATACAAATCAAATTGATGATTTATGTAGAAAATGTTTGGCTTTTCCTGTCGCTATTCCAAACTCCTGTAATATTCAGAAAACTGTTTTTGAAAAATAAGAAAATATGCAGATTTAGGAAATGAGATTAAAAGAATTTGGCATTCTCGGACTGTAAAAATATTACCATTTGTTATTTCGGCTACTGGCATTATTTCTAATTCAAAATTTAGGCATATTAGATTTGTCAAAGAATTTATATATAAAAAATGCAAAAATCAGTTATTTTAAATACATGTAGGATTACGAAAGATTTTTTAAATATTTATACTGGGGGCTTAGTAGGATTTATAGGTCCAATTAAGAGTTCCACAGAGCCGAAACCTCTGATATGAAAATATCTGTTGTTCTTTCTCAACCAGTGTTTCGGCCCCAAAAATCCGCCACCAAGACCTAGACTAACCTTACCCCATTAACACGGGCAACCCTGGTCTGTCACCTCTCCGTTCCACCATCCTTTCCTGACGATAAACTATAAGAAATACACTCCTTTTTCAAACAACTACCTCCGTAGTCCAGTGGCTAAGACTCTCGACTCACATTCCGGAGGTCGCGGGTTCGAACCCGGCATGCGCAAATAAATTTTATTTGATTAATTTGTGTTATTTCACAATTAATTCATTTAAAATAATATATAATATATTTGCGGCATGTTCCAGAGTGGAAGATACTATTAGTATCGCCCTGGTGTAAGACCACCATTCAGAATTGAAACGTTGCTTGAAAATGGCTTTAGCCGTGTTTAGTGACCAGATCTGAATAGCCAGGTACTTCCCAACCTTCCTCTTCCCCACCTCCTTCCCCTCCCCACTATCTTCAGCCTCACAACATACCCCAATTGGGGATGCCATAGTCTCACTGGCTCCAGACGGGAGCAGTTGAGATTCTTGTGCGGTATTCACTGTAAAAAAAAAAAAAAAACTCGCGCCACCTATTATATTTTTTTACACAAATTTCATAACGCCACCATAATTCACAAAAGTTTCACCGCAATCGAATGAATTGTAAAGGAAATAATTTCATAACGCCATAGCTCACAATTACATATAGAAACCATAACCATCGCATCGCAAAGTTTCATCGCAATCGGATGAATGGTTTAGGAACGGATAGGGGACAAACCAAGAAACATTAATTTTTGTACATTAAGATTGAAATGAAAGTTGGGCAGTACGAGAAAAGGCTCGCGGGCGGCATGAAATGATCTCGCGGGCCGCGGGTTGCGCATCACTAACTAGAAGGCCTAGAACCTATACTAATATATAATATGCTTCTAGATGAAAATCACTTCATTGCCTATTCCAAGCTGTTCCGCGATAGTTGTGCCATGCAAAGCGCGTCTGTGCGAATTTAAAATACTAGACGCATTTTACATCAAGTGAAATCTCTTTAAAAAAACACACACTAAGTCACAATAGCAACACATTCATGTTATATTTCGTGCATTTATTCCAATTAATAACATATTAGTGATATACCTAATGTTTAAGAAAGACGGGCGGATTTATCAAATATTTGAAGTTAATTTTCACGTTCTGTTCAAGTTCTATTCAAGTTCTGTTGTTATATCATTATAGGTCAGTTGCCTCATAAAACTGAAATAATTACAGAACTTACACAGAACGTGAAAATTAACTTTAAATATTTGATGAAATCGTGAATTTTTTTTAAACAACCCGTCCTATTATAGTTACCCAGAAATTCATATGTGACAAATTCATCAAATGGCAATTCAGCGCCGTTTTGTTTTTTTCGACCATTTATTGGATAACCGATACCTCTGCCATAGGTCGCCCCAAGTGGTTCGCTACGTTTGGTGAATTAGCAGGGGTGCCCGGGTTCATGAGGTGAGGTTTGTAGGGGTCTTGGCGGCGGATGCATCTGCGCACCAGCTGCGTGTTAGGCTGGATCGGGAGAGAATGGTTAAGGGAGTCCCTTTGACTTCTCCAGTCGTACTCTCTCGGAACATCACCTTGTACCGCAGTGGGAGGGATAGATTCATATGTCCATCACTCCTGGACACATTGATCCCAAGATTCCTACCCACCCCTTCATACTTTTTTCCTTCCCAGAACTTCCTCTCCTAAAAAGACCCTCCACACAGCATCCCCAAAGATGACACAGGTCCTGAGGTGAATTATTTTCCTCAGGGCCTCCTGTGTGGAGCTAATGTAAAAAAAAAGTTGTTCTCAATTTGTTCAAAATTTGAAACGGACTTAAGAATCGGCATTCAACGAACCTTTCAAATATCTGAAGGGCTATTTGATGACTTTGTCAAAGGGGAATTTCTGCTAAACAACTGGGTTTAAGTGTTTTAAAACAAATTCATATCGTTAAGTTTTATCTTACAGAATATTTAAAAAATTTTTTGGTGTTTACAGATAAAATATTCCACTAAATAGCATCGTGTTTGTTCTATGAATTTAAGTGTTGAAGCGTGTTCGTTTAAAATCATTGATAATGAGTGATTTTAAAATGAAGTTTTTTCCCGCCGTTTTGTTGATCATTTTCTTGCGGCACTCTCTTGCGTTTTTGCAAACCGAAGACTTTTTATCGCAAGACAAGAACATTTTAAACAATCAAATGAAGTTACTGGTGTCAAATAACTACAACGAGTTGATGACCATATATGACCCCGTGTGGTTGGCGAATCTTTGGCCGAAGCTGAGGAATGGGGCACATTTGACCCTGGAGAACCATTGTTGGACAAATTTGACGGTGTTCTTTCAAGACATGCTTGATGGAAGGGCTTGGGCTCTCAGCGGTAAGTTCAATTTTGTCTGTAAATTTGTTTTTTTCATTCCGTTTCTGGTTCAACATGGTTGCCGTATTGGATATTACATTTTTATCCCGCTAGAGTTCGTATGATAATGGTTTCTACTACGGAAAACGCAGTCAAATCGGAATAATTAATAGACATTATTCTAGATAGGTATCTACTGGCCTAAAGAAAGTAAAAAAAAAACATTTATTTTTAAAGTTTATTTAAAAAAAAGATAAAACTAATAAATCTAAACGACAATATGAAAAGAACAAGACATAGAAAAATAAAAAGGTCACGGTCGCAACTGGGACTCGAACCCAGGATGACTTGTCTTATCGGGACAAACGTCTTAACCAACCCGGCCATTGGGATCTCTTATTTGGCGATCTCATATTTTAAATTCAGAATTATCAATATCATCTTCGACGAATTTTTCCTATATTTTTTCGCTGCTACCTTTTTAAAATGATCACAAAGTTCCAAGGATTTGGTTTGTGACTAAGATAGTGTCTCGGATAAAATTACGATTTTATTTGTGCGGAACACGTATTGATTGACCTTTTCTAAAAGTTTAAATAAATATTCAATTTTGATTGGAATATATCCCTAGTTAAAATATCTTTTTGAAGGTTATTCCATCAATGTGATACATCATATCTAGAAATATTTTCGTTTAGATTTATTAAAATCATCTTCTTCTTCTAAAATATAGTGTAACATTGGGATCAATAAAAATGACTTATTTATACTTACTTATTTACTTATGTAATTACGATGAAGTTCTGTAAAGATTCTATTCAAATTCTGCTGTTAGGTATGTCATTATTGGCCAGTTGTTTCACAGAACTGAAATCTTAACAGAACTTGGGTACAACTGTTACAGAACTTGAAATATTACTGTTAAACAACCGACCCACGATGAAATATTGACAGAACTAGAATAGAACTTCACAGAACTTGAATTTTAACTTTGATGAATTTTCCAAATCTGTAAAGCCTACATAATATGTAAATTTAAAAAAAAAAAAATGGCGCTGAATGGCCATTTGAAGATAATGCAACCTTTGAATTTCTGTGAAACAACCCGTCCGAAGCGATGCACCAAGTCGCGTCGTGTAAAATTTGAGATCCGGCCGCTAAAAATAATTTATAACTATTAAGCAAATATAATAATAATAATTGGATAATTTGTACAGCGCCGTTTTTGTGAAAAATCACCTCACGGGCGAAATGCCTGATTTTTTTTTTGGTATCCGCTTACATTTGCCCCCCCCCCCGAAATGATATTTATTATAAAATTATAATTTTTTGTACATTATTTACCAATTTCAAATATAAAATCGAAATAAAAAATACCCTTAATAATAATTTGTTATGAATATCAAACGAATTTATATACAGTGTTTTTTGTACTTATACGCTGAATATAGTATCTAGAAAATTATATTTACCTTGATGCTTTTGAATGAAAATATGTTTAAGTAAAAAAAAAATACTCTATTATAATTTTCGGGATGTTTAGCTATATTTTGTGTAATAGGTCCATTGTATTTTCCCTAAACCGACTGCACACTAAGGTGGTCCAGGCTTGTATAGTAAATTTTGTTTATAGATGTAGCCACCCATTTTATTTGTTACACCTATCATTCCTATTATGTGTAAAAAATTTCAGCCCCCTATCTTATATACAAGGGGGTGCTCATCGAATTAGAAGTTTCTGATAAAAGTTCTGGATTTTAAGTAAAACACGTAATTTAAGGTTTATTAATATTACAAGTATTTTAGTCAAATAAGTATAAAACGTATTTAAATTTGAACAAAATTTGGTAACAATGCAATAATTAACATAATATTAGTCGCAATCTTTCAAAACCATGTTTGTTAACTCCATTTTGAATGTTTCAGTAGAAACGATTTTTCTGTTTTGTTCAACGATGTGAAGTAAAAATTGCTTTTCTTCCTCATTCTTAGTGAGTATCGTGTTGTAATCTTCAAATAGTTTAAACCTCTCTCCGCTGTATCATTAACAACACGCAAAATTTTGACTCAACTTTTACCTTGAAGGAAATCAACACTGTTATTCCAAGTCTTAGGAGGTAATTACAAGAAAGAGTCCGTGACATCAGGAACTAACAGCGTTTTACACGTTCTTTGTGTTGCAAAAGCTTCTAATGTAACCTCTGTGGTAAGCTTAGCAGAATCACCTCGTACTGAAGGATTACCGCCATCAGAATTTATTTTTTGAACAATGGCCTGTTTCTCAGCATCAGACAGCTTCTCAGAAAACAAGGTAAATGAGACTAGTTCATCTGACAAATACCATAAGTGACGCTTTAAGACACCCCTAGCTGCTATACTGATTACGGAATCAATGGCTTCGTACAATTTTAAGCTATTCCAAAGTATTAAGTCATTTACTGGCGCATCTGCTGCTAAAGACGCTTCGATTCAAACTTTGGTGTAGATGATAACTAACAAATCGAACAATTTGTTTTTCTTCTCTCTTGATTAGTTCAAATTTTAAATCTTATTACGATCAAGCGCGCTGGTAACGTATTGTGTAAATATGTCACTTGTAGACAGCTCAACGCACTACAAACCATCTTTGGACTTATCCTCTAATATGCTAGCATTACTAGAAGTGCTACTGAAGTTGCACTCAAGTTCTAACTCTTGACTCGACACCACCGAAGATGAAGCATTACTTTCAGCAGCCATTTCTTTCAATTCTTCAGATCTTTGTTTCCGTTTTAGAGAACTTTCTTTGACCTTTTCTAGTTTCTTGTCGATTGAGGTCATAATCATCTTACGTTCTCATCTTTGATCGATGAAACGCTCTGTCTTCCGCAATTTTTATCAAATTCAAAGCGCTTGCATGGGCAAATCAAAAAGTTTGTCTAGTTATTTTTAAAACAAATACACTCCTGTTTTTGTGCTTCAGAATTTCTTCCTCTATTTTTATTCAATAGCCAGCCAGTTCATAAGAAACTTAATCAGTTTTTCAATGCAGTGATTTTGTTGTCCGGTCGGAATACTAGATTTACTCCATACTTGTATAAGTTCTTGAATAAGTACATGCGCGGAATCTTTCACATTTTTGGAATCATTTAATATGTAGTGAAAACGGAGTAAAACTCGCCGAAGAGTAGGATGTTGGTTAAGCCTCATCAATGGCTCAATATCTCGAACCCCAAGTAAAAGAATTTCGTATTTTTTTCGAGTAGATGAACACATTTTACTACACTGATTCATTTCACAGTCTACTAAATAAGTATCAAATACTGTTCAAATTTGTCCATAAAACTCTTTAGTAGTTTATTTTAATATTTATTTAATAGTTTAACACACGAAATTGGCCTCTAGCAAAAAGTAAAAATTAAGCATTTTACACAAAAAAGTCAAAAACAACACTCGATTGAGCACCCCTTTCTACTTGAGCTATCTCGCTGAAATTTTACTATGTTATTTCTATGAATACGTGTAACAAATTCACGGGGTGGCCAAATGAAAAATAATAAAAAAAAATTTTTGGACCACCTTACTGCACACTGTATGTAAGTACGCCCAATTGTCGGCGGATCAACTATTATGGAACCATTTTTATGGGCTTATAAAAGGTGACGGGATAACTCAGAAAAATACAACTTCAACACCTCCTTTGAAAAGTTATAAAAAATATGTAAAAATTGGTTGAATGGGTTAATAAGTTAGGTTAGGTTACGGGCAATTTTTTTTTATAACTTTTAATGACTTTTCAAACGGGTGTTGAAATTGCATGATTCTGAGTTGTCATGAAACCATCATAAAAAGACCAATCATAAAAATACGCGATTATTTCAAAGGAAAATATGTGTTCCACTCGCAGTTTTTAATTAAAGCATCTAAAATATTTTTAACCAATCTAATTTACAAATCAAAATCACATGGTTTTGTATTACTTATTTTATTGATCGATGTTAGTAGAGCGTTATCTTAAGGAGCGGCGTACCGGCTCAAAAAGAAGAAGATAGAGAGATATATAAATACGAATGTTAGACAGAGCGAGCTAATAAAAAAAAATATATATTTAAGCGAAAATAGTTTAAAATCGAGCAAAAATCTCGTGGAGATTGTTTATAGCATTTAAAGAACCAATGTGATTTTTATACAAATAACTTGTAAAATAACTGAAAAACGTATTTATAATAATTTTCGGAGCATACTTTGCGTTTTTTTTATATCAAGAGTATTTCATAAATTTGCCGTTTCGGCGTGGGGAGAAAAAAATGGCCTTATATTTAAACGCCCGGGGTCTCAAAAGTTTCCTACGATCTGTAGCTATTCGAAAACGTAAAAATACATGAATTTATTGTTCACTATTAGCCCGCTAAAATAGCCGGAAGTTTTGGAAAAAAAAATTAAACAAGGGATTCATATTTTCTATTTTGTACCAAACTTATTTTTCATTCCATAACTGCAGTACAGAGAACCCAAATTTTTTTTTTAAACATAATATGTGATTTTAAACATGGTTAAAAATATAAAAGGGGAAAATAATACTTTTTCTGGATAAAATCAGAATTCTTGTTGACTTACTTGTATTCATAAACTTTAACTTTTTTTTTAATTTTTATAGTTATACGCATTTTTTAATAATAAACAAACGAAAAGGTAAAATTACTGAAAAAAAAAATTATAAAAAATTTAAAAAAAAATGGTTTAAGGTTTGTTTTCTGATTTTCAATGCATTTTAGCGGGCTAATAACCATTTAAAAAAATTTTAAATGCAGTTCTCATTTTCTTTGTAAGACGCAACCTTTGAGACCCCGGGCGTTTCTGAATTCAAAAGTTGAAATAATTGACACACCCTAGTTAAGTGGTGAATGTATAGATATTATCTTCTAGAATAACACGTATTTTTTAAAGAGCTTTAAAACTTAAAGTATTTAAGGAAAAGATGTAATAAATCGGTAGAAATGCCTTGGCCTTAATAATTTCTTGCGCTACACCGATGAATGGTATAAAACTTTTATTATTTTTAAACTAAAATTTTCTCCTCTACATACAGTCATAAACAATTGCAGTAAGTCGCGATTTCTTCGGTTCGCATTCACGAACTATAGTTCCTTTGCTCGTAATGTTGCAAAGTAGATACCCTACCATATGCAATCCTCATAAAATATCACAAAGCAGGTCTTTAGTGGTTTAACCACTATTCTACGCGTTCGAGCTTAGCAAGCGTTTCATTGAAAAGTAATTTCTCGCTTTCAGTTTAATGTACACGGGGGATATTTATCGTGGAAAGTAAACCTATTCAATAGAACTAAACAAACATAGTAACTACCTAACTGATTTCTTCGTTCGATTGAATTAACACAATACGCTGATGGACTCACTGCCTCTGTAAATGATGCACTATTTTGCATAGAGAAACATGCACTTACTTAGTCAAACAAAATACATTAGATGATTTATGTATGCCCATTCAAGCAAATTATGCTTTTATGTGTATTAACCTCACAGGCATTTTTGAGGCAGGTATGGACAAGGGCGTAGCTAGGATTTTGTTAAGGGGGGGGAGGGCTGGGATAGACAAGCAAGAATATATCTAAGGTAAATGCTGCATGAGCAACAGGACAGGTTACGTTAAAAGTGAAAAACAAAATTTCATCAGTTAATTTATTTTACAAAAAAAGTAGTCGACGAGGTTCTTCACAAAACCGTTTTAACATAGCAGATTCAATTGTATCCTTAGTTTTTTGTACCATGGTTCGATGTACACTGAGCATACATAGGGCGTTCAAACGGTTTTCAGTCATCGTTGATCTCAGGCATGTTTTAACACGAAAATCTAAAATATTTTGGCTTTCTATATCTACGTTGCTTCGATGATCATTTATAACAGAATTTAGACTCCAGATACTAATATCTATAGCATGTATGTCGGACGAATATCTACAGCTCATATGTTGAACTAATATCTACGAACTTCAGAGTGTTGACTAATATCTACAGGGCTAAGGTCGGACGAATATCTATGACGGTCCCAGTATTGACTAATAGGAGGCGTCTACTAATATCTACAGGAATTCCAAAAACTGAAAAAATCGAACTAATATCTATGGAAATCAAAGTGTTGACGAATATCTACAGCTCAAACTGTTGATTAATATCTATGAGAACCAAAGTGTTGACGAATATCTACAGTACTGTCAGAGGTTGGATTTGCAATTATGTATAGCATATTGGAAAAACGTAATATTGCGTATGCAGTTTAAAAAACTTAATTTATGTAAGTATGTATGTAAAAATCCCTAATATCGGACTATTGGACACATTTAGCTGATTAGTCCAACCTACGCTCTGTAGATATTAGTTCAACCTACGCTCTGTAGATATTAGTCAACACTCTGAAGTTCGTAGATATTAGTTCAACATATGAGCTGTAGATATTCGTCAAACATACAGGCTGTAGATATTAGTATCTGGAGTCTGACTAATATCTACAGAGCGTAGGTTGAACTAATATCTACAGAGCATAGGTTGGACTAATCAGCTAAATGTGTCAAATAGTCCGATGTTAGGGATTTTTACATATATATTTACATAAATTAAGTTTTTTAAACTGTATACGCAAAATTACGTTATTCCAATATGCTATACATAATTACAAATTCAACCTCTGCCAGTGCTGTAGATATTCGTCAACACTTTGGTTCTCATAGATATTAATCAGCAGTTTGAGCTGTAGATATTCGTCAACACTTTGGTTCTCATAGATATTAGTCAACAGTTTGAGCTGTAGATATTAGTCAACACTTTGGTTCTCATAGATATTAGTTCGATTTTTTCAGTTTTTGGAATTCCTGTAGATATTTAAGTAGACGCCTCCCAGAAATTATACCTTTAATATGACTCATAGATGCGTACATATTGATAGTTTCCGATTGTAAAGCATTGGCAATAGTTTCCAATATGCCCGAGTACTTGGCTATCAGTTGAACACATATAATGAAAACTGATTTAATAACAGCGCAATGTAACTGATTGGCACGTTTTCTTGATGCTTCGATAATCATTTCATGATCAACTAAAAAGGTAATAATAAAAATTAAATTGATTCTCACAAACAATAAACTACCGACGTAATATTACTTTACATTTTGTGAGCATTCCTGCATCTTCTAGGCGGGGAGGGGGGGGGGGGGGGGGCAGCTGCCCCCTCCTGCCCGTACCTTGCTACGCCCTTGGGTACGGATACAGCCGCCCCAAGAACCATTTATTGGATAACCAAAACCTCTCCCATAAATCAACCCAAGTGATTAGTTACGTTTGGTGACTTAGGTGCCCGTGTTCATGGGGAGAGATTTATCCGGGTCTTGGCGGCGGATTGCCCTTCAGCTGCATAGCAGGCCGGATACAAAGAGAATGGTTGAGGAAGTCCCTTTGACTTCTCCAACTGTACTGTCTCGGAACATCGCTTTGCACCGCAGTCAGAGGGATGGATTCATACGTACGTCACTCCTGGACACACCGACCGCCAGATTCCTACCCACGCCTAATACCCTTTTCCTTTCCAAAACTTCCTCTCCTTCCTTTCCTAAAAAGACCCTCCACTCAGCATCCCTAAAGATGATATAGGCCCTGAGGGGAATTATTTTCCTTATGGCCTCCTGTGTGGAGCTTAATTATGATTTTGGACGCATTTTTTGTTAGGAAATAGTAACAAATTTTTTATTATTTTTTACATGAGCTCCACACAGGAGGCTCTGAGGAAAAAAATTCCCACAGGGCCTATGTCATCTTTTGGGATGCTGTGTGGAGGGTTTTTAAGGAAAGGAAGGAGAGGAGAGTTCTGCCAAGGAAAAGGGTTTACGGGGTGGGTAGGAATCTGGGGTTCAGTGTGTCCTGGTCATCCGCCTCCAAGACCTAAACAAACCTCGCCCCATTTATCCCTGTTAAATCACCCCTGCTAGTGCACCCCTGCTAAATCACCAAACGTAGCGAACCTCTTGGGGTATCCAATCCAATAAAGGTTCCCGGGGCGGCGGTACCCATTCGCGCCTCCCAAATTTAAACTATTTAAATAAATTTATTGCTTATGTTAAATTTTTGTAATGTGTTTTTCTTTGTATCGTCATATTTATATTGTCAGGACAAAAGGATAAAACATCCATAAGGACCTTTAACCAGCCAGCGGCCGATAATCCAAATTTCGTCGAAACATGTTCTTACGATCGTACAGGGCGGTTCCAATGAGAAAGATTAATTATTCTCCGTACCAGCTTTTTAAAATTATAACTCAATATCGATTTTATTTCCTTCAAAATTAGCTTTAATTTATACCTACGTCCAAAAATGCTGAAAGGCGTGATGATAAAACTATAAAAAATATGTATTTTTTGATCGTAAGTATTTATAATTTTTCAATAATGTCTAAGCAAAATAAGAATGTATTTTTTTTTAAATACCTATATTAGTTTGTAAGACCATAAATAAATAGACAAACTGAAGTATTTTCGCCACAAAACACGTGCGCGGATCTTTTTTTTTAATGATTTTATTTAAATTAAAATTAAAATTCTGAAACATAACTTTCCCAGATAATTTGTTGATTTATTTTACTGCATGATTATGTGATTTGAAATGTTTGTTGTATAATACAAAATTTTGATTGAAAACTTAACAAATCTGCCAACGACCTACGGTAAAACCTTATTATGCTGAAAATAAACACATTTTCTCATAAATTAAAACATAGCATCATATCTGATTACGTCTAAAAGGGGATCGAAATGAAAATCTGGTATCCTTCAACGGAAGCAATCTTCCGAACAGGACCTGCATTGATATGTTTGGTGTAACTATAAGTGATGAGCACAGATATGGGGGCTCCAACGAAGCCAGAGTTAAGTTAGCCTCCCAAAAACTAGGTGTATTGTACAGGATCCGCAGATACTTCAATAGTACACAACTGCTAACTCTGTACTAATCGCAAGTGCGGTTGAATTAGGCAGTCACCTCTGGTTTGGAGCTCCAAAACACCTGAAAAAAATCCTCGACACTGCAGCGGTCCGTTTGATAGATTCTCCCAACAAATGGATTGAAATTTTTAAAGCACTGGCGCCGGATGAGAATGCTATCCTTGTTCTAGCAGCATTTTAATGGAAGATGCTCCGAGGAACTAGCTTCATTGATCCCTTCGGCACCACCGTCGGGAAACACGCCAAACGCGCGCCCAACACTTCTACAAGGTTGAAATTTGTCACATGAGAACGGGTCGCTTCTTCGACTCGACCTTGAGTCAACAGTTCGGCTGTGGAACTATTTGCCGTCCACTGTGTTTCCTCCTTCTTACAACATGGGTATCTTCAAGACCAATGATCATTCCTTACTCTTCTCAAAAAGACACTCCACGTAGCATCTCAGACGACATATGCCCTGTGGGAAATTATTTTCCTCGGGGCCTCCTGTGTGGAGTTATGTAAAAAAAAATGTTTTATTAATAAGGCTTGTTGTTCATTTGTTCTGAGGACCAAAATCGATTTCTCTCCATGTAACCTCATTTCGGGCAATTGGGATTCTTGTGTAGCCTTTACAAACATAAAATGTTAAGAGGGCATTACCAGAGAAAACCGGAAATACGTCATTTTCAAAAAAGTTTTTAGACATATTGACTCTTTTCCACAAAAAATTATAAATGGATTTCGAAAGATTGTTCTTTTATCTAGCATTCGCATGTAATAAATTTTGAGAAATTTTTTTAATATTTATTATATAATTTGTTCAATTTTCAAAAAAGTTTTTGTTATATTCCACACCCATTTCAAATAATGAAATCATGCAGTAAAATAAATCAATACATTATCTAGCAAACGTATGTTTTAGAATTTTTATTTTAGTTTCAATAAAATCATTAAAAAATATGTACGTACATGTGTTTCTTGGCGAAAATTGGTCCGTTTGTGTATTTATTTGCGCACTTACAAACTAATATATTTCAGATTTTTTTAACATTCTTATTGAATTTAGACATTATTGAAAAATGATAAGTACTTATAATCAAAAAATAACTACAAAAAATACAATATTTTAATAGTTTTATCATCACGCCTTTCAGCATTTTTGGATGAAGGTATAAATTAAAGCTAATTTGAATTGAAATAAATTCGATATTGAGTTATAATTTAAAAAAGCTGGTACGGAGAATAATTAATCTTTCTCATTGTGACCGCCCTGCACGATCGGAAGAACAACTTTCGACGAAATGTCGATTATCGTCCGCTGGCTGGTTAAACGCTCTTAACGGGTGTACGATGATTTGCTAGCCTAATAATTAAAAACATTTCTGAAGCGGAAAAACAGAGCTTCAAGTGAATACTTTTCCCTTGCTCGTCTAGTGAAAACTCTCTTTGACTAACAGATAAACGTGGAAAATATAAACACAGCGATTATCATCAACACGCGATTTTATTTGAAACTAGTTAGTGAAAAATTACGGGTTTTAACTGGTTTTGTAACTATTTTAGATGAATCTTTACTACGAATTGGTTTTTGTTATAAATAGGAAAAAATATGTTTTGGCTAAATTGATGCATTTCCTATCGTTTCGCTTGTATAGAATTAAAATATAAATGTTAATTAATTTATAAGAAATATAAGTGTAAACTACAATAAACAAAAATTTTAACAAAACAAAAAAACGACTTCAAAAAATGCACTAAAAAGTAAAAAAATAATTTCGTATTCTTCTACAACTTTATAATCAACTTACCTTTTCTACTCGGCGGGAGAGGAGCTGTCAAGCGAACACGCCGGGCCGCGGGTACCTTGGTTGACACCGACTCCAAAAATAACAATCGTACCTACATATTGATGAGTAGAAAAGGTAAGTTGATTATAAAGTTGTAGAAGAATACGAAATTATTTTTTTACTTTTTAGTGCATTTTTTGAAGTCGTTTTTTTGTTTTGTTAAAATTTTTGTTTATTTTTTGATTTTTAGTGAATCTGAAGTACACTAACTAATTCGATTAAGATTCGGACGAGTATCGTAAATTTGTTCTTCAGAATTGGAGAGTTCCGTTACTTTGTCATGGATCCCATAATCAGAACCTAACCAAACTCTCATCAAACTACCCTTGAAGTACATCCTTTCCAATAAAAAAAGAATCATTGAAATCGGTTGGCGTAATATTGAGTTATTCGTCCATTTGTCGCGCACATACTTGATGCAAATTTAAGACTTATATGGTTTTCTCATGGATGCCATTAGCAGAACTGGACACGGGAAGCACTAGCTTTCAAATAAAAAAGAATCATCAAAATCGGTTCACCCAGTCGAAAGTTCTGAGGTAACAAACATAAAAAAAAAATAAAAAATAAAAAATACAGTCGAATTGAGAACCTCCTCCTTTTTGAAGTCGTTTAAAAAAATGTATTCCTCATTAGAAATGTATGAACGCGTAAATAAGAAACATCACTTTTAAAATACACAATTTTATGGCTATCTGAAATAGGTTTCCCGACTATGCACCGGCGCCGAAGGGATCAATGACGCTAGTTGCTCGGAGCATCTTCTATTGAAATATCGGTAGAACAAGTTATTGATGATTAGAAAATTTATCTTCCTAAATGTGATTCTTCCCTCAGTAAGAGACAGGTTGAGGTGTGCTGCTTCGAATAATATTAATGCAATAAGAAAAGTGTGATAATAATATATTATATATTATAGGCAATACAAGAATGATAGATATTCTCAGGAAGGTATGTTTAATTTAAGAGAGCATAAAAAGGTAAGTTTTTAGTTTGGACCTAAATTCTGAACAAACCCTCTCAGAAGTATCTTATCAAAAAATCAAAAAGATGTAGAACTTTTCATTATTACTATTTATTGGATAACCAACACCTCTGCCACAGGTCACCCCAAGTGGTTTGCCTCGTTTGGTAATTCTTATCACCAAACGACCTGCCTATGACTTCTTAGTCATAGGCAGGACCGGATTAACCATGTCGGGGCCCCTAGGCAATGCACGTCTCGGACACTCTCGGAGCCCCTTTACCAATGGCGGACTAACGGGGTGGGGGGGGGGGGAGGTGGAAGGGTGGTCCGCCCCGGACCTCTGGTCCTGGAGGGCCTCCAAACGCCTCCATGTTCCCTTGATCAAATCCTTAACAAGGCTTTAGGGCACCTGGGCACTGAAAAACAAAATTTTGTAATTTTTTTAATTTCATTTTGGGAAAGATGCATTTGTTAAAAATGTTCTCAGCAAAACTTTGATTGCGTTTTTCTAGAAACTTTTTTAACATTTTTTTAAACTATTTGACAAAATAATAAAAAAATATATACATCCGATTTGCATGCACCAAGTCTTAAACTGTTCGAAAATCTAGTGTCTGTGGCACCACGGAGGGCAATTTTGATGTCTAAAAAAAAAATGGTGACTTATTTTCAATTTTTTATGGAAAATTTTCATTGTTCATAAAAAAAGATTTTCAACCAGGTTGAACAAACAAAACACACAAACAGTTTCATATAAAATGCTGTATCTCCGTCAATGTTACGAATTTCCTTAAAACAATGGTGAAAGCATTATTAACAAATGTATCTTTCAGAGAATGAATTAAAAAAATGACAATTAAATATACAATGTCCAGATACCTTAAAGCCTTGTTTAGGATATGATCAAGGGAAGATGGAGGCCCCCCAGAGTCAGAGGCCCGTGTGAACTGAATAAAAAGCTTGTAAAATTACTTCAACTAATTTTATTCATAATTAATCTGTTTTTTACTACATTACGAAGGTATGCCATCACCCCATTCAATAAACAATTGAAACTAATACAATACAATAATTACACATAAAAGGACAAATACATTTTCTTTATTTTTTTTATTTTATTTTTTTTTTTTTACATTAACTCCACACAGGAGGCCCTAAGGAAAATAGTTTCCCTCAGGGCCTATGTCATCTGGGATGCTGTGTGGAGGGTCTTTTTGAGGAGAGGAAAGAATGAACATTGGTCTTGAAGAGACCCATGTTGTAGGAAGGAGGAAGCACAGAGGCCGGCAAATCATTCCACAGCCGAGCTGTTGAACACAAGAACGAGTCGAAGAAACGACCCGTTCTCATGTGACAAATGTCAACTGTGTACAAATGTTGGGCACGCGTTTGGCGTGTTTCCCGACTATGCACCGGTGCCGAAGGGATCAATGATGCTAGTTCCTCGGAGCATCTTCCATTGTAATACCGGTAGAACAAGGATAGCATTCCCACTCAACGCCTGTGCTCTAAAGATTACAATCCGTCTGTTAAGATGGGAGAATCTATCAAACGGACCGCCCGTTTCTGCACAGAGTCGAGGGTATTTTTCAGGTATTTTGGAGCTCCAGACCAGAGGTGGCTGCCAAATTCAACCGTGGGGCGCACTTGCGATTTGTACAGGGTTAGAAGTTGTGTACTATTAAAGTATCTGCGGGCCCTGTACAGTACGCCCAGTTTTTGGGAGGCTAACTTTACTCTGGCTTCGATGGAGCCCCCATACCTGAGCTGGTTACTTAGGGTTACACCAAGCATATCAATGGAGGGCTGTTCGGAAGACCGTTTAAAGAGACAAGATTTTCATTTCGATCCCTTTTAGACGTAATCAGACAAGATTGGGTCTTTGAAACATTAAATTCAACGAGATTATTTTTACCCCAAGAGAAAACACTCTCGAGGTAACCGTCCATTCTTTGCTTCAAAGCCTTACGAGCTGTTGGAGTTTGTGAGCCCTTTGGGGGCTTGTCAAACAAAAAGCTATCATGAACTGTACTGTCATCCGCGTAACAATGAATTGGTGCACATGACAAAAGGTCGTTGATGTGCAACAAAAACAAAGTCGGAGACAGAACCGATCCCTGTGGGACGCCAGCATTTATTGAGTGTGAGGAAGAGGTGAAACCATCGACTACCGTCTGAATCGACCTCTCCCTCAAGAAGTCGATCAACATAGAAACAAAAACAAATTAAAAAAAAAAAAAACAGAACAACGAGCGGTCTTATCACTAAAGTGATCTCTTCCAGACAACCTTGGTATGAAGAGAAACAACGAATTTTAGCAAGCAGATAGGTAGTGCACACTAAAGCTTTTACAACATTTAAATTTTAAACATATAATTAGAAATAAACGCAAAAGCAAAAAAACTAAACAAATGCCGATATAAACCACAACGGCACCTACAGTCCTACAATCACATCCCCATTGATACTACGTACAGTTTATCAAATAAGAGTAGAAAATATATGAGGGCGCCACTGTTGATCAAATGGCAATACTAAACCCATAACTCATGGTGTTAAAGTAAAGCTGTGTAACCTACATTTTTACAAAAAATTTAAAAGGCATAATAGTGGAAAAAATATTTTTTCATTGCAGTATAGATACCCGCCGATCTCAAAATTAGAATTGCATATAGGCATATTATTATTATACCTTTGCAATTTTGTGTTAACATAATGAAGAATAACTTTAATGTAATAAAATATAAAGCACAGTTTAGAAATTGCTCACATTTATTTAATACTAGATAAAGTACCTAGCGTTGCCTGGGTTTTAGATCATGTCTCTAATTTTAGATCTGAATATATTTAACTCATTCAGATCTAAAAGTAGTGTAACTAAACTCACCATTAGTGATTCTTCCTTTCTATCTATTGTTAAATTCAAATTTATGTTAAATTAAATTAAAGCAAATCGCTTTATAAATCACCTTTTAATCAAATTTATGTCATGAAGAAAAAATGTTTTTTAAAATGTGGTTTACTGTGTTCTATACATTCAGTGTCATTGCACTTCAAAAAAATATTTGACAGTTAAATTGGTGTTGCCAGTCTACAAATTTGGTAGTTCAAGTTTTTATATTTTCTACTCTTATTTGACAGACTATAGGTATGCTGTTTAACGAATAGGAAAGTAATATAAAATACAACTATGTTTAAATATTTGTTTTAATTATTGACTTTTTTTAATTATTTGTGCATGATGTGAACATTAATTATTGGGTTATGACCTAATTTTTTACGCACCAGATTTAAATGTCCGGGTTAAATTTAAACCCTTTCATACACTTCCCCAAATGATCATCTAGTGAATCCACGTTATGCAATTGCACTATATAAGTATTATAAATACAAAACAATACAAGAACAACATGTCAACCTACTAGAGACCAAATGGGAATATAATTCACCGACTCCAGATATTTTCATATCAGAGGGTTCGGCTCTGTGGCATTTCTAATTGCACCTATAAATATTTAAAAAATCTTTTGTAATCCTACATGTATTTAAAATTACTGCTTTTTGCATTTTTATATACAAATTCTTTGACAAATCTAATATGCTTAAATTTTGAATCAGATTCCTAGGTATTATGCCAGTGGCCGAAATAACAAATGGTAATATTTTTATAGTCCGAGAATGCCAAATTCTTTTAATCTCATTTCCTAAATCTGTGTATTTTCTAATTTTTTCAGAAACAGTTTTTTGAATATTACAGGAATTTGGAATAGCTACATCAATGATATAAGTTATTTTTTTAATTTTGTCATGTAAAACTATATCAGGTCTATTATGACTAATTGTTCTGTCTGTTAGTATAGTTTTATCATAATATATTTTATAAAATTCATTTTCTATAAATCAATTTGGTTCATATTCATAATAAGGTACTACATTACGGCAATCAATCAAGTTATGTTTAATTACCAAACTTTGGTGAATTATTTTTAAAACCTGATTGTGCCTAAATGTATACTCGGAAGGCGCTAATATAGAACATCCCGATATAATATGTTCTATAGTTTCGGGAAAAGCCAAACATTTTCTACATAAATCATCAATTTGATTTATATCTTTGATTATATGCTTTCTATAATTTTTAGTATTAATGACTCTATCTTGAATTGCAAGCATAAATCCTTCTATTTCTGCGCTCAACTCTCCAATACTCAACCATTTGTTTGACGAAAGTTTGTCAACATACGTTTGGTTGAGATAATTGAAGTGTTTTGCGTGAATAATTTTATTTGACCAGGAATCTAATAATTCCTGGTTAGTATTTATAAGAATGTTGGCATTCTCGTCATATAAATTTAAAGGTGTAATATTTCTATCTGCCTTGCAAATTATTTTGTGCATTTCTGAGCTATTAGCTTTCCTATGGAAAAAATTTCTAAGCATTTCTACCTGATTGTGTTTCAAAGATGTTATTTTGACTACACCTCTACCTCCTAAATTTCTAGGTAAATTAATTCTTTCTATAGCTGAATTCGGATGATGGCAATTAAATTTTGTTAACGTAGTTCTAATTAATCGTTCTAAACTATCTAAATCTGTATTGGACCATTTAATTATGCCAAATGAGTACGTTAGTAGAGGTATTGCCCAAGTATTTATTGCTTTTACTAAATTTTTAGCAGATAGATTGCATTTTAAAATTTTTCTGATCCTAGTTTGAAATTTAATCCTAATATCATTTTTAATACTAGTGTGATCTAATCTATTCGATTGCGGGTATCCTAAATATTTATAAACCTCATCCCCTTTCATACTTTGAATTTTGAAATTTCTAAATATACCCTCGTCTCCATCTACAATTTTGCCTTTCTCTATATGGATAGTTTTACATTTATCTAAACCAAAAGTCATTTTAATATCATCTGAAAAAATTTTAACTACCTTAATCATTTTCTCTAAATTTGATTCAGAATTTGAAAATAATTTTATATCATCCATATATAATAGATGTGAAACTATACTACTCTCTCTTGTATTACCCTTAATTTTTATTCCAAACTTGCTTTTAATTAACATTTTAGAAAGGAGATTCAATGCTAAGCAAAACCAAAGAGGGCTCAATGAGTCTCCTTGAAAAATCCCTCTTTTTATTGAAATGCCCGGTACTACTATTTTCTTACCTTTTAAATTAACTAGCAAATCTGTATTCCAAAAGGACATAATATTTTTCAAAAAGCTAATTATAATTGGGTTAACTTTATATATTTTTAATATTTTGATTAGCCACGAGTGCGGGACACTATCAAAAGCTTTTTGATAATCTATATAACAAGTATGTAAATTACGCTTTTGATTTTGAATTTGTTTTAAAATTACAGAATCAATAACTAACTGTTCTTTACATCCCATATGTTTTCTGCGACAACCTTTTTGTTGTTCAGATAAAATATTTTTTTCATCCAAATGAGTGTATATTAAATCTGTCAAGCAAGAGGTTAAAATTTTGTATATTGTCGGTAGACATGTAATGGGTCTATATTGAGAGGGATTATTAATATGTTCGCTTTTAGGCAACATATAAGTAATGCCCTTAGTTAGAAAATTAGGAAAATTTTGAGGTTCTCTGACAAGTTTTGAAAGATTTTTTGCAAAAAGAGGATGTAAAGTAGTTAGACGTTTGTACCAAAAATTATGTATCCAATCGCAACCCGTGGCTTTCCAATTATGAGTATTTTTTATAATTTTGGCTAACAATTCAACCGATATATCAGAAAAACTCATTTGTTCAATGTCTGAACAATTGAGTTCTTCATTTTCTATCCAGTTACCTGCCTCATTATGTTTTATATCTTTACTCCAAATGTTTGTCCAAAAATCGCGCATATCTGATTCAGATGGCAACGGAATATTATTATTCGAAATAATATTCTGTTTATAGTCAAGTTTGGAATAAAATATTTTCTCATTTTTCTGAAATAATCTATTATTATTTCTTTTATTATACGTATAATTATATCTTTTTAATCTACTAGCTTTTACACCTAATTTTTGTTTTAATAAATCTAATAAATCATTGATTCTATTTTCATTATTATTACTACCAATGCTATAACCAAATTTTCTCCCAATTTCATCTACATATCTCAAAATATTCCTACTTCTATTTCCATTTTTATATTCAATTACTCTAGCTATACTACTTCTTAAAAATACTACATCATTTTCTAATCTAATCTGCCATTCTGGTTTACTATAACTATATGATCTATCATCAGAGGATATTAATTTTACTCCTAACTTATTACATATAGTGATAGCACTAGCGTACACTATTGTATGAAGATCTAAAAAACTAATATCGTCAAATATTATTTTTGGTAAAATTAAATTATTTAATTCAGAAATTAATTTAGATAATTTCTTTGACGTATGCAATTTTGGTAATTTTGGTCTAACTGTGGGCTCTATATCTATATATCTATTTATATTATTTTGAAGCAAGTTAGCTAATTCTATTACATTAATTATTATTATTTGTAATGTTATTAAACTTTAAATGTTTCACATAAAAATAAAAATAAATCAAATTTAAAACATCTTGAAAGCAGACTTTTTCCAAAATGGGTGCCGGAGTTGCTCACTAATTGAGAGTCAAACCATAGACGCAAGTAATTTTTTCTCGGGGCGCGGGGCCCCTAGCCAATGCGGGGCCTACACTAGCGTGTGTCGCTCTCCATAGAGAGAAAACAAATGGCCTTATATTTAAACGCCCGGGGTCTCAAAAGTTTCGTATGATCTGTAGCTATTCGAAAACGTAAAAATAAATGAAATTATTGTTCACTATTAGCCCGCTAAAATGGCCGGAAGTTTCGAATAAAAATGGATTTCGTGATTTGGAAAAAAAATAAAACAAAGGGTTCATATTTAATATTTTGTACCAAACTTATTTTTCATTCCATAACTGCAGTACAAAGAACCAAAAAACAAATTTTTCAAACATTTGTGATGTGTTGGTTAAAAAAATAAAAGGGGAAAATAACACTTTTTCTGGATAAAATCAGAATTCTTGTTGACTTACTTGTATTCATAAAATTGAACTTTTTTTTCATTTTTGTCAGTTATACGCATTTTTTAATAATAAACAAATGTTAAAAGTTTATATTTTTGAATGTAGCTATTACTTTGTGGTTATCCATTATAGAAAAATGAAATAATTCAACTTTGTATAAACCACTTATATATTATTAAACTGTCAAATTAGTATAAGCTTTCCCTGACGAAGGAACGTTTGTTCCGAAACCGGTCGGATTTGCGCATCATATTAGTGGTTTATACAAAGTTGAATTATTTCGTTAAAATTTTAGATTACTGAAAAAAAAAATTATTAAAAATTAAAAAAAAATGGTTTTAGGTTTGTTTTCTGATTTTCAATGCATTTTAGCGGGCTAATAACCATTTTTTAAAAAATAAATTTAAATGCAGTTCTCATTTTCTTTGCAAGACGCAACTTTTGAGACCCCGGGCGTTTCTGAATTCAAAAGTTGAAATAATTGACACACGCTAGCCTACACTGCCTTATGGATAATTCGGTACTGATCATAGGTTCCCGGGTTTGGCGGCGGATGATCTGGACACATTGAACACCAAATTCCTAACCACCCCTGATACCCTTTTACTCCCAGAACTTTCTCTCCTTACTTTCCTTAAAAAAGACTCTCTACACAGCATCCCCAAAGATTCTCCTGTAAGGAACTCCCGGGAACCTTTATTGGATAACCAACACCTCTGCTATAGGTCACCCCAATTGGTTCGCTACGCTTGGTGATTTAGCAGGGGTGCCCAGGTTCATGGGGTGAGGTTTATCTAGGTCTTAGAGGCGGATGACCAAGACACACTGAACCCCAGATTCCTATCCACCCCTTAAACCCTTTTCCTTCCCAGAACTCTTCCCAGAATTATAATAAATCTCTCTCACCCGTATAAAGAAAATCGATATAATCGTATAAAGAAACACAATCCCGTAAGTAAGTGGAAAAGTAAGAAAATCACAAAAAAATTAAATACGTACAACAAACAAAATATAATGCTTCATTGTGTAATTTTTGACTTAAGAGCGTTTAACCAGCCAGCGGACGAAAATCCACATTTCGTCGAAAGTTGTTCTTCCGATCGTACAGGGCGGTTACAATGAGAAAGATTAATTATTCTCCGTACCAGCTTTTTAAATTATAACTCAATATCGAATTTATTTCAATCCAAATTAGCTTTAATTTATACCTTCATCCAAAAATGCTGAAAGGCGTGATGATAAAACTATTAAAATAGTGTACTTTTTGTAGTTATTTTTTGATTATAAGTATTTATCATTTTTAAATAATGTCTAAATTTAATAAGAATGTTAAAAAAATCTGAAATATATTAGTTTGTAAGTGCGCAAATAAATACACAAATGGACCAATTTTCGTCAAGAAACACATGTACGTACATATTTTTTAATGATTTTATTGAAACTAAAATTAAAATTCTAAAACATACGTTTGCTAGATAATGTATTGATTTATTTTACTGCATGATTATATTATTTGAAATGGGTGTGGTATAATACAAAAACTTTTTTGAAAATTTAACAAATCTGCCAACGACCTATGGAATAACCTTATTATTCTAAAAATTAAAAAAAAATCTCAAAATTTATTACATACGAATGCTAGATAAAAGAACAATCTTTCGAAATCCCTTTATAATTTTTTGTGGAAAAGAGTCAATACGTCTAAAAACTTTTTTGAAAATGACGTATTTCCGGTTTTCTCTGGTAATGCCCTCTTAATACAAAAACTGAATTTAATTCAGCTAAAAAGTTAACACAGTTGTGATTAACTTCATACTGTTAACAGTTATTGATTCTGAGGCAGTATTATTGAAGTTCGCCGTGTCAGCTAGTATATTATGAAATGGTAGATATTCGGAAAGCCGCGACTTAAAACTCTATAGCTCTGAGAGGTGGGAACGGGAATTGTTCAAACCAGAATAAACTGATGTAATTTTATTCAGAAGTGGAGCTAAGCATTAGAACGGATTATTCTCATCGCAGTGTTTTTAATATATTATAATGAGTTGAACTATCTCACCACTCACCACTAAGATCAAGTGAGAGAAAATAACGAATAAGTTCATAATTCCAAAACCGCACGCCTTTTCCCCTGAGAATTCAATTTAGAAACGTAATGACGGTTTTAGCATTATGTAAGGTTGGGTTACTTATTATTATTAACAAATATCATTGTGTAATAACATATTAGCTTATGCAATCTCTACTTGAGGACTGCATAAAAATTATATTACATTTACTTCCTATTATTATTAATAAAACTAATAATCCCTTTTATTTTTATTTTATTTATTTTTTATTTTTTTATTATTATTTTTATTATTATTATTGTACAACAGAATAATTCCAATTACAGTACAATTTAGTTATCCTATCAGCATTTAGGCAAGTGACTCTTCAATAATGTTTTTAAGGCATATAAAGAACAGTCACTTACATCCAAATGGTTTGCAATTTCATTTAACAGCACCACTCCCCTCGTCATGCTATGCTTTGCCAAGACGTCTGTTCTGCCGTTCGGTACTTTAAATAAGTCATGATGTCGACTTCGGCTGTAGTGGTCTGGTACATATAAATCATAGCATCCCAAGAGAAATGGGCTATTGATGAAATTGTTCCAAATTTTGAAAGACAGAATAGCAAGACTTGCTTTCCTTCTAGTTTCTAGGCTCACAGAATCAGTTTCCTCAAGTAAGTCAATATGGTGCATGAACCTTGGATAGGTTCCATGCTTCCGCATATAAACATACCCGAGGAATTTCTTCTGGATTTGCTCTCACATATCAATGTACTTCTGGTGGTACGGTGTCCAAACATAGCTCGCGTACTCCAGTTTGCTTCTCAGTATGCCATCGAATAACGCTAGCATAGCTTCTTGGTTATCAAATTGCTTACAAGTCCTGATGATGAATCCAAGAAGTTTGTAGCAAGACTGAGTGAGCTGCGATAAATGGCAAGAGAATGTCAGTTCGGGATCAAAAACGACGCCGAGATCTTTCACGGATTTTACACGTGATAACGTTTCGCCTTTTATTTTATAATCGTAAATTATAATGTTTTTACAACGAGTGAAGGACATTGTGACACATTTCTTTGTGTTAAAATCTAATTTGTTTGCCAACGACCATTCAGATAGTGCATTCAGATCCGTTTGCATTTTAAAGCAATCTTATTATTTTTTATTCATGATTACAGTACCGTGACGGCTATAAACATACGTCCCGTATCACAATAATGCTGCAGCTCTTTCGAATGATGAGATATACAATGTACGTAGGTCTATTTCCTAAAAAGGAAAAATGTAATCATTTTCTTGCATCTCTCTCACACACCGCACCGTGACGTTTCCGTAGACCCCTACAATAGGGTGTGTCAATTATTTCAACTTTTGAATTCAGAAACGCCCGAGGTCTCAAATATTGCGTCTTACAAATAAAATGAGAACTGCATTTAAATTAATTTTTTTTAAAATGGTTATTAGCCCGCTAAAATGCATTAAAAATCAGAAAACAAACCTAAAACTTTTTTTTTTAAATTTTAATAATGTTTTTTTTTCAGTAATCTAACCTTTTAACGTTTGTTTATTATTAAAAAATGCGTATATCTGACAAAAATGAAAAAAAAGTTCAATTTTATGAATACAAGTAAGTCGACAAGAATTCTAATTTTATCCAGAATAAAGGCGGAAACACACTTGTGTGGTGTGGTGTGTCGTGGCGCGCCAGAAGCACATCGGTTTCATACATTTATTATGGTTAGAGACATATTTGTAGGTTGTGGCGTGTCGACAAGCGACGACGATGATTGGTTAATATGTAGTCACGACACACCACACCACACAAGTGTGCCAGTGCTTTAAGTGTTATTTTCCCCTTTTATATTTTTAACCAACACATCACAAATGTTTGAAAAATTTGTTTTTTGGTTCTTTGTACTGCAGTTATGTAATGAAAAATAAGTTTGGTACAAAATATTAAATATGAACCCTTTGTTTTTTTTTCCAAATCACGAAATCTATTTTTTTTTCAAAATTTCCGGCTATTTTAGCGGGCTAATAGTGAACAATAATTTCATTTATTTTTACGTTTTCGAATAGCTACAGATCATACGAAACTTTTGAGACCCCGGGCGTTTAAATATAAGGCCATTTTTTCTCTCTATGGAGAGCGACACAAGCTACCCTACAATACTGCAAGAATTGAGAGAGATGGGATTGGGCGCGAAATTGAGCAATCTGAAAGTATGTTGCCTGTTGTATGCTGATGATGCGGTGCTGATTTCTAACACTATGGAAGATCTACAGTCCCTAGTTAAGTGTCTAGGATAAACGAAGAATGTATGAAGAATGAGCTAATTGTGAATGTAAGTAAGTCTAAAGTCGAAACCAATGTGCAACATAGTTGTGAACGATGAATACTTGGAGCAGGTGGATGAGTTTGTATATTTGGCAAGTATGTTTACGAGAGATGGGAAGGCTGATAGAGATATTGAAAGGATAAATGCAGGTAACTCCATTAATGGAGGACTGAATGCCGTTGGCGCCAACAAAAAACAGTGCAAAGAAGCGAAGCTAGCCGTCCATAATGGAGTGCTGGTACCAACCCTGATGTATGGTAGTGTGGAATGAAACTGGCAGAGGAAGGATGAAAGTAGAAATGAGATCCCTGAGGCGAATGTGTGGTAAAACAATGTATGATCGTTTGAGAAATGTGAATATCCGCAAAGAATGTAAGGTTGATGTAAGCATAATGAGTAAGCTTAAGAAAGGGACCCTCAGATGGTTTGGGTATGTAGAGCGAATGAAAGAAGAAAGTAGTGTAAGAAGAATATACGACGCGAATGTGAATGGTAGAAGAAGTCGGGGACGCCCGAGGAAGTCATGGCACGATCAAGTGAATCAGATACTTGAGTCGGGCCATGTCAAAAGTCAGAATAATAGAAGAGAATGTATGAGACGATGTATGAATGTGAGTGAGGCAAAGAGTGAGCGCCAAGACCGAGTTGTTTGGCGGTCCGTCCTCTCTGCCTACCCCTGCGGAAACGGCGAGCTGGTTAGTTAGTTAGATACAATGCACGCAGAGGACATAATTGGGAACACGTGTGATTGTAAATGCTATTATTTGATCCTGCTATATATTTATCCTGAGGCGTATGTGTGGTAAAACCGTGTATGATCGTATTATAAATGTAGATATCAACAAAGGATGCTGAGGTAAACGTAGTAAGTAAGATTAAGAAATAACGCTCGAAGATGGTTTGGGCGTGTAGAGCTAATGAACGAAGAAAGGAGTGTAAATAGACGTAAATGCGAATGGTGGAAAAAGTCGGCGACGTCCGAGGAAGACATGGCACAACCAAGTGAATCAGATTCTTAAATCGGGCCACGTCAAGAGTCAGAAAAATAGAAGAGTACTTACGTAAACCATCTCATACTTATGAGATGATTTACGAATGTAAATGAGGCAAGGAGTGTATGTCAAGACCTAGTTGTTTGGCGGTCCGGACAGGAGTCTGCCTACCCATGCGGAGAAAAGGCGTGATGGTTAGTTAGTTAGTTTTTTTAATTTATTAATTTTTTTTATTTTAAGTATTTATTTATTTATTCACGTTTTGAAGGCTTTTACAGTATAATAATACATACATAAGTTTATCCAGGAGTATAATTATAGATACATTTAGTATATTTTCATTATCATGAAAACTGTGCAAAGTAGTTAATAAGTTTAGGGAACGTACCCAAACTACGTGACCTGTTTAGGGGGGGGATCATCAAAATACCACGCTTGGTCACAACGGGGAGGGGGGGGGGGGGGCTTAGGTTTTTATCACGTAGTCAATCTAGAAATCTCACGTTTTTTTTCGAGCTACGAGGGGAGGTTTTTAAGTTCGCGGAATAGGTAGGTAAGTGATTAATGGGGGTACCGCTGAATTAAGTACTAATTGAACAACTCATTTTTAGGATAAACACCGGGTTTTATCGTAATTAGGTCATTAGTCTTTGAGCTATCGTCGACCAAATACTTCAATCGGGAAGAAATTGTGAAATGTGGAGAAAATTGAGTTCTGCGCTGTTATAAAGTTCCTTTAAGTTAATTTAAAGATCGGAAAAATGTATTAGGGTAGTAGGTGAATATGTTGAAAAGGAAATATAATTTTGGTTTTTATTTCCACTCCTTACCCAATCCGCAAACTTAAAAACCCACCCTCGTACATTCAAATAAGTGAAAAAGTTCAGGGAACGTGTTTGTTGAAGATGATTGAGATGAAAATTTTATCTTGATAATATTTTTTCCACTTGTAATGCATGCACTCTTGCTGTCACGCAGCAAGCGCCGTATTAATAAAGACAAATTGTAACCGACGTGTTGCTCTCCCTCATTTATTAATTTTAATTTTATATGTTTTACTTATGTACAATGCCCCGGTGCAACCAAATAAAGCTTGTGTGCCAAGTTTGCACCGGGAGACATTCTAGAATCCTATAATTTTAATAATTTTAACAATTAATACTTTATTTATGCTTACTTACGCCTCCAAAGGCAACCAGGCTGACTAGCCTCCTTTTATTTTTAATTAAGACCCCTTTGAGGGCCTTAATTTCCAGCCTTAGGCTAAAGCCCTAAGAAGGGCCATTTGCCTTCCCTCCCTTGCCGCTCTGCTGTTATGGCTCTGCAGGAGGCGGCAGCTCCGCCAAGCGGGCTGCTCTCTATTTTAATTATGGCCCTTTTTAGGGCCTTTTTTCGTCCTGGCCACTAAGTTCAATAATACCGTGCCGCCAGCAACGATCTTTTTCAAAACACATTTTTTCAATTTTAAATGTCTTTTTCTTAATACACAGATGCCCTGGTGACACAAGTAAAAACTTGGTTACCAAGTTGCCACCAGGAGACATCCTAAACTTATTATTTCATCGCCTTCAGGGCTATTTTTCCGGCTACAAAGCCAAAACACCAATTTGGGTGTCCCTATTAAGGGCCTTTATATTGGTCAAAATACACCATATTTTAATATAACTTCGTTTAAACACCCCGTAGGACGCTGAAACTAAGACGTTTCAGTGCAGAGTCCTACGGGGCATCCATAGAGCCATAAATAAACATTGTAACTCTTAAACTGCCAGCGCTATCAGCACTTGAGCAGATTTTCGAGACTTTAGCATCATTTCACTTTTTCTCCATTTTAAAAATCCCAGGACCTCGTAAAGCGACGGAACCAAAAGGTTTCGATAGCCAAGCTTACGGGGGACCTGGGAAAAATATTAACTTCTTTGTAACTATTCAAACACTTTGTTAAATAACAAATACCTACCGACAAAAAGTCAAACTTCCTTAAAATCAACCCAAACTTATCAAACAAAAAATCTACGAATGTAGAACATCCGTAGAAACACTGTAGTTTTAAGGAAAACATTGTAAATACATTAACCTGACCTGTATAATTAATTTAAGAAATCAATTTTAATCAACCACTTTCAAGCAAGTGTTTGCCAAAATGGGTGGCCCACAGAAAGGCACACCTTATATAGGTAAAGGGCTAGGTAAAACCTCCCACCACAAAATGTACCACGTGACAGGTTTTGTCACGGAAATCGGGTATATAAACCCGGCCATTTCTCATAATAAATTAGTTCTTCCATCAACGTCAAACTCGTGTTATTATTTCCTTCTGGGAAAAGTTATTATCATCAGCTGCCTCCCCCGCCGACCTCTGCCTAGGTTTTGCTCCTGGTGCCATCAGTCTCCTACAGAAAGCCGGCCCTACTTCAGGCAACCGCCACGCACCAGGACTGGGCAGAGGAGTAGGCACATCCAGTGTCCTCAACTCATCAGGCACTGGGTGCACGGGAGGTCAGTATTATTATTTCAAACATTTCATCCTGGTCGTGTACTGAAACCGGTACCCTTTTTTTACAGTCTTGTACAGGCTTGATACGTCTGGTACAAGTGGTCCTTCGAGCCGGATCCGCTGCACGACTCCAGGATGTCTCCGCCCGCCCTACGATCGAAGAAGACGGCGCAAGACGATGGACCTTCATCACCCCCTGCTGAGCCCCCGGCTGCTGCTCCGGACGCCGGAGACGAGCCCCTGGGCGTGCCTGACGTCTCCCCTGACGCCACGCCCCGGCCCTCATCCAGCACTACCCCGGTGACGAGCTCCGCAGAGGACAGCGATGAGGGGCCTCCACCCTCCACAGCCACGGAGGATACGGTGCGCCGGCTGCGACGACAGCTGCGCCACCAAGGGAAGCAGATACAACAGCTGATGGCAGCCTTGAACGCGCCTCAGCATGCTGCACCAGGGCTGACACAACCCAGTACTTCAGGGCTGCCACAACGCAGTACTTCAGGGCTGGCACAACACAACGCTCCTGAGCCGGCACGAGATAGCCGAGCCCCGCAGCCAAGCAGCCAAGGATGTCCATCATGGATGCCGCCTGGACCTTCCGGCCCCGTGCCGCCTGCACCTCTGGTGGACCAGAGGCCGAGCAGCGCCGTACGCGAGAGGCCTGTCGGACCTGTGCCTCTGGTGGACCAGAGGTACGCCTCACCGGCGCAGCCAGGGCCTGGAGGCCCTCCGCCGCCGCCCCCTCATCACAATGAGGGTCAAGGATGGATGCAGCCTAGGCCTTCAGGCCCCGTGCCGCCTGCACCTCTGGTGGACCAGAGGCCGAGCAGCGCCGTACGCGAGATGCCTGTCGGACCTGTGCCTCTGGTGGACCAGAGGTACTCCTCACCGGCGCAGCCAGGGCCTGGAGGCCCTCCGCCGCCGCCCCCTCATCATCATCATGAGGGTCAAGGATGGGTGCAGCCTGGACCTTCCGGCCCCGTGCCGCCTGCACCTCTGGTGGACCAGAGGCCGAGCAGCGCCGTACGCGAGATGCCTGTCCAACCTGTGCCTCTGGTGGACCAGAGGTACGCCTCACCGGCGCAGCCAGGGCCTGAAGGCCCTCCGCCGCCGCCCCCTTACTACCACATTGAGGGACCATCTGCATACGCCCAGTGGGCGCATCATGAGCCGGCGCAGCCTGATGACCAGATTCCATCCGCTGCCAGTCCGAGCTCCGGCCTGCCGCTATTCCCACCGCAACCAAGTGCTGAGGAGACGGCCCGCCAAACCAGAGCTTGGGTCCAGCAGACGGACAACCCGATGGCCCAGTTCACCAACGCGCTCACAGAGGCCATCAGAGCTTCAAGGGCTCAGGACAGCCCCCATCCCACAATTGAGGATGACCCCCGGATGGCTGCTCTCATCGCCAGGCAGTCGATGGCCAAGGACCTGCCTCCCTTCTCTGGGGACCCGCTGGAGTGGCCTACCTGGAGGGCGCAGTACAACCAATCAACTGCGACCTGCCGGATGACTAGCAGTGAAAACCTCATCCGACTGCAGCGGGCCCTCAAAGGGAAGGCCCGAGACGCCGTGGGACCCCTCCTGATGGACCCCACTCAGGTACCTGAGATCCTTGACGTGCTGGAGCAGCGCTACGGAGGGACGACTTCGCTGGCCGCCCTGATGTTGGACAAGGCCAAGCGGCTCCCACAGATGACAGCAGAGGCCTCACTGGAGGACATAGCAGACTTTTCGGGCACGGTGCAGAACCTGGTGGCATCACTTCGCTCCCTCAACAACGATGGGTACCTGACCAACCCGGCGCTCCTCAGCGACATCGCGGGGAAGATGCCGTGCACGATGCGGCTGGCGTGGCTGATGGAGGTGCGGCACTACAACGCACCAGCTACGATCTGCCAGTACGCCGCCTTCCTGAAGGCCATCGCGAACGCCATCACCAAATCGGGTATGGTCGACCCCGCGAGGTCTAGACCACGTCGTGAACAGTCGTTCGCCACGACTGAACAATTCGGACGCAGAAGTGAAAGTTTGTCGCGAAAGTCACCACAATATGACAGTCGAAAAGTACCTACCGAAAGTTTGTCGCGAAAGTCACCACAATATGACCGTTCACAAAAAGTAAAAAATGAAAGTGCGCGAAAGTCACCACAATATGACTCGAACAATCGTAACGCGAACCCTAGCGAAAGTACAAATCGCGACGGGTGCCTACAGTGTGGCGAAAGAGGCCATCTGCTACGAGACTGCCGTGAGTTCGTCGGAAAGGACGTGAAGCTGCGCTGGGAAACGGTGAAAAGCTCCCGACTCTGCCGCGTGTGCTTGGAGAGACATGCAACAAAAGCATGCAAAACTCGCGACTGGTGCGGCATCGGAGACTGCCGTTCTCCCCATCACAAGCTGCTTCACGACCCCACGTACGTGAGAAGCCCCGCAACAGCCAACGTCCACCACATGTGACGCCAGGCCGACGGCGCCGTGCTCAAGGTGGTGCCAGTGGTGCTGACAGGCCCCGCTGAGCAGATCACCGCCTACGCGCTGCTGGACGAGGGATCAACGATAACACTGATCGACACCTCAGCAGCAGAACAGATTGGCGCTTATGGACCCATACAAGGACTACGACTCCACGGGGCCAAGGGCATGTGCTCATCAGATCACCTGTCGCGCCGCGTGCAGGTCACACTGCGCGGCGCCGGTATAAGCACCGACTACCACATCAAGGCGAGCACGGTGAAAGGCCTCAGCCTTCCTGAGCAGAGGATCCCTGGCGGGTATATCACCCCACCATTCTCATTGGGCAGGACAACGCACACCTCATTGTATCGAGGGAGGTGCACGAAGCCCGCGACTCTACGCGAATATTGTCACGGACTGCCCTGGGGTGGATAACTCATGGAGGAGGGACTCCTTCTACCAATGAAGGCCCCATCACCACTCTGGCCCTGCACGCTGAGAGCCACAAGGATGACCTGCTGAGCGACCTTATTCGGGCGAACTTCGCCATAGATTCACTGGGAATCACTTCAGCCTCCCGTGAAACCGCACATGTTGTACGTGCCAACCAGCTGATGGAGGACACCACCCGGCAGATGACTACCGGCAGATGGGAGACCGGCCTATTATGGAAGGCTGACAAAATCACGCTGCCCGACAACAGACAATGTGCGCTGAAGAGGCTGTGGTCCCTCGAACGAAAACTACTGAAGGAGGACGACCTCGCAGTGGCGTATCGAGACAAGATCAACCGACTAATATCACAAGGCCACGCGCGAGAACTCACAGCACGAGAAGCGGCGAAAGACTCCGCCCGCAAGTGGTACTTGCCGCACTTCGCCGTGGTGAACCCCAACAAGCCGGGGAAGATCCGCGTCGTGTTTGACGCTGCCAGCCGCTGCCGAGGAACCTCCCTCAACGATCAACTGCTGACGGGACCCGACCTGCTGACGTCCCTACTTGGGAACATCCTCCGGTTTCGAGAGGGAAAAATAGCTCTCGCCGCCGACATAAAGGAGATGTTCCTGCAAATCAAAATAAAGACTGAGGACCAGCTGTCACAACTGTTCCTGTGGCGACCGACGCCTCAACAAGAGCCTCGCACCTATATGATGACGTCAATGATGTTCGGCGCTACCTGTTCTCCAAGCAGTGCCCAGTACGTGCGAAACCGGGTGGCCCTAGAAAATACCGAGCGCTTCCCAGCTGCTGCAGACGCCATCCAACATAAATTTTACATGGATGACTACTTGGACGCGGTGGACTCCATCAGTGAAGCCACTAGCCTCGCAAAAGACGTGGCGACAGTCCTATCATCAGGAGGTTTTCATCTCACAAACTGGGCCTCAAATAATCCAGCGGTGATGGCCACCATCCCGCCTGAAGACCGCGCCCGATCAGCCATACGCATCAGCAGCGGAGAAGCAGAGACCGAACGAATCCTCGGCCTACTATGGGACCCGGTGACTGACTGTTTCCTGTACGCCTTCAGGGACACCGCCGAGCCAGAACTGGTCAGCAGCCCTACGAAACGTCAGCTGCTCAGTATTGTCATGAAAATTTTTGATCCTGTGGGGTTTGTGGCATGCCTCACAGTCAGATCCAAGATGCTGCTCCAAGATGTCTGGAGGTCGAGCATCGGATGGGACGACACCATCAAACCCGAGCACAACGTGAGATGGCTGGACTGGCTGGGACTCCTCCAAAGCTGCGGAGTCGCCATACCTAGGCGCTGCCTACGAAGCAAACACAGCAGCGTCACGCTCCATCTGTTTTGCGACGCGTCGGAACAAGCATGCTGCGCGGTCGCCTACCACACGGAGGAAGTCAACGGAGAAACTACAGCAACCTTCTTGGCCAGTAAATGCAAGGTGGCCCCCCTGAAGCCGCTCTCCATACCCCGCCTTGAGCTCCAATCAGCGCTCATGGCCGCCAGACTAGCAGCAACCCTAAAAAAGGAGTGTCGCAGCAACATTGCGCGAACGGTGTTCTGGACAGACTCTACGACGGTGCTGTGCTGGCTTCGTACGGACCCACGTACCTACTCTACCTTTGTGGCCAACCGGCTTGGCGAGATCGATGAGCTCTCTCGCATTGACGACTGGAGATGGGTCCCCACCAAACTAAACCCTGCTGACATCGGCACCCGCGACGTCGAGGTTCCCGATCTATCACCGGCGGGACATTGGTTCAGCGGCCCAGCCTTCCTCACCCTGGCCGAGGCAGAATGGCCGCGCGAAAGGTCCAGACTTCCCCAGCCAGATGACAACACCCTTGAAGTGAAGGCCCAATATGTCGGGCTCACCTCAACCACGGCAGATGCGCTTCCAGAGATAAGCCGCTTCTCCTCTTGGCACCGACTCATCAGAGCCACCGCCTGGGTCCACCGCTTCATAGGCCGATGCCGTGCGGGACCCCACAAACCATTGGACGGACACCTGCGGCCCGAGGAGACCCGTGAAGCGGAACTCCGGTGGGTGAAAGCAGCCCAAGAAGACGCATTCAGCAGTGAATTGAGTGCTCTTCACCAAGGAACCCCCGTACCCAACAACAGCCGGCTCAGATCGCTGAACCCCTTCCTGGGACCCGATGGACTGCTGCGAATGGACTCCAGAATACGAGCCACCAGCAGAATCTCCCGAGATGTGCGGACGCCCATAATCTTAGATGGAGACCACGCCTACACACGGCTCCTAGTCAACCACCATCATCAGAAGGCGGACCACCCAAGTACTGAGAGGACAATGGTGGAGGTACGAGGCAGCTACTTCGTGCTGCGACTGCGGACAAACATACGTCGCATCACTCACCACTGCCCCACCTGCAAGATGCGTAGAAGCAAGCCTGCCCCACCACTGATGGGACCCTTGCCACCATCACGGCTCGCCCACCATGTCCCCGCTTTCACAAACTGCGGGTTGGACTACTTCGGGCCCATGGACATCACTGTCGGCAGACGAAGGGAGAAGCGATACGGAGCCCTCTTCACCTGCCTGTCCACGCGCGCCATTCACCTCGAGCTGGCAACTTCCCTGTCTGCCGACTCTGCTATCATGGCCCTCCAACGCATGACGGCACGCCGAGGTCAACCAAAGACAATCTTCTCGGACAACGGGACCAACTTCCACGGAGCGGACAACGAGTTAAGGGACGCCCTGAACTCGCTCAAAGATGACGCCCGGATGAGGGATCATCTGACATCGCACGGGATCGACTGGCAATTCATCCCGCCAATGTCTCCTCACATGGGGGGAGCATGGGAGCGCCTGGTGCGGTCAGTCAAACACGCACTGCAAGCCATAGTGAAGGAGAGGGCCCCCAAAGAAGAGACCCTGAGGACAGCACTGGCTGAAGCTGAGTGGACCGTCAACAACCGTCCTCTCACGCACATCTCCGTAGACCCGAGAGACGAGGAGCCCCTCACCCCCAACCACTTTCTGCTGGGAGCAGCAGGCAACCGGCCCCAGCTCTCGCTGTACGACAAGCAGGAGGAGGAGGTATGCCTCCGCCGCCAGTGGCGCATCAGTCAGCAGCTAGCTGACATGTTCTGGAGGCGTTGGCTCCGCGAATACCTCCCCACCTTGGCCACCCGACAGAAGTGGCACCACCCCGTCAACCCAATTAAGAAGGGCGACCTGGTGGTCATCATGGACCCCGCGATGCCCCGCAACAGCTGGCCTCGCGGCCGAGTCCTGGACGCTACCCCTGCTGCAGACGGCGAAGTGAGGACCGCCCGCATCCAGACGAGCACCGGAGTCTACGTTCGACCTGCCGTGAAGCTTGCTGTGATCCTGCCGGCCCCGCCTACTGATGCGACCCCTACTGACCGACCTTCAACACGTCGTGAAGACTAGTGCAGCGTAGCTACACGGGGGGAGTGTAACCGACGTGTTGCTCTCCCTCATTTATTAATTTTAATTTTATATGTTTTACTTATGTACAATGCCCCGGTGCAACCAAATAAAGCTTGTGTGCCAAGTTTGCACCGGGAGACATTCTAGAATCCTATAATTTTAATAATTTTAACAATTAATACTTTATTTATGCTTACTTACGCCTCCAAAGGCAACCAGGCTGACTAGCCTCCTTTTATTTTTAATTAAGACCCCTTTGAGGGCCTTAATTTCCAGCCTTAGGCTAAAGCCCTAAGAAGGGCCATTTGCCTTCCCTCCCTTGCCGCTCTGCTGTTATGGCTCTGCAGGAGGCGGCAGCTCCGCCAAGCGGGCTGCTCTCTATTTTAATTATGGCCCTTTTTAGGGCCTTTTTTCGTCCTGGCCACTAAGTTCAATAATACCGTGCCGCCAGCAACGATCTTTTTCAAAACACATTTTTTCAATTTTAAATGTCTTTTTCTTAATACACAGATGCCCTGGTGACACAAGTAAAAACTTGGTTACCAAGTTGCCACCAGGAGACATCCTAAACTTATTATTTCATCGCCTTCAGGGCTATTTTTCCGGCTACAAAGCCAAAACACCAATTTGGGTGTCCCTATTAAGGGCCTTTATATTGGTCAAAATACACCATATTTTAATATAACTTCGTTTAAACACCCCGTAGGACGCTGAAACTAAGACGTTTCAGTGCAGAGTCCTACGGGGCATCCATAGAGCCATAAATAAACATTGTAACTCTTAAACTGCCAGCGCTATCAGCACTTGAGCAGATTTTCGAGACTTTAGCATCATTTCACTTTTTCTCCATTTTAAAAATCCCAGGACCTCGTAAAGCGACGGAACCAAAAGGTTTCGATAGCCAAGCTTACGGGGGACCTGGGAAAAATATTAACTTCTTTGTAACTATTCAAACACTTTGTTAAATAACAAATACCTACCGACAAAAAGTCAAACTTCCTTAAAATCAACCCAAACTTATCAAACAAAAAATCTACGAATGTAGAACATCCGTAGAAACACTGTAGTTTTAAGGAAAACATTGTAAATACATTAACCTGACCTGTATAATTAATTTAAGAAATCAATTTTAATCAACCACTTTCAAGCAAGTGTTTGCCAAAATGGGTGGCCCACAGAAAGGCACACCTTATATAGGTAAAGGGCTAGGTAAAACCTCCCACCACAAAATGTACCACGTGACAGGTTTTGTCACGGAAATCGGGTATATAAACCCGGCCATTTCTCATAATAAATTAGTTCTTCCATCAACGTCAAACTCGTGTTATTATTTCCTTCTGGGAAAAGTTATTATCATCAGCTGCCTCCCCCGCCGACCTCTGCCTAGGTTTTGCTCCTGGTGCCATCAGTCTCCTACAGAAAGCCGGCCCTACTTCAGGCAACCGCCACGCACCAGGACTGGGCAGAGGAGTAGGCACATCCAGTGTCCTCAACTCATCAGGCACTGGGTGCACGGGAGGTCAGTATTATTATTTCAAACATTTCATCCTGGTCGTGTACTGAAACCGGTACCCTTTTTTTACAGTCTTGTACAGGCTTGATACGTCTGGTACACAAATATAAGCCAAATAATGCATTTTTTGTTAGCAAAAAATGATTCGAAACCATATTTATGAAATATTACGTGAAAACTGTAGGGGGGGGGGGTTCTTGGAATATACTACACGTGGTCACCGGGGGGGGGGGGGGGGGGGGGTAAAAAATTGCAAAAAGTGTGTCACGTAGTATGGGTACGTTCCCTTAGTATAATAATGGCAAAACAGAAGTGCTTAATACAAATAAGAGTAGAAAACATAGGTGGGCGCCACTGTTGTTCAAATGGCAATACTAAAAATATAATCATGGTGATAATCTAAAGCTGTGTAACCTACATTTTTATTAAACATTAAAAAGGCATTAAAAGTGAAAAATATATTTTTTCATTGTATTAGGTATAGATACCCACTGATCTCAAAATTAGAATTGCATATAGGTATATTATTTTATACGTTTGCAAAACGATATTGTAATAAAATATAAAGCACACTTTAAAAAATGCTCACATTTATTTAATATTAGCTTAAGTACCTAGATCATGTCTCTAATTTTAGATCTGAATATATTTAACTCGTTCAAATCTAAAAGTTTTTTTTTTTTCTTCAATGGCGCTACAGCCCAATTCGAGCCTTGGCCTCCTTCAAAATAAGCCTCCACCGCCCTCTGTCCTCGGCCGTCTTCTTCCAATCTGCAACCTGGAGTAATCCTCTTGCATCCTTCCTGACATCATCCTCCCATCTCAGTCTAGGTCTGCCCGCCTTTCGTTTACCTCCCGGGTGTCCTGTCAGAACCTTCTTCGGTACTCGTGTGCTTGGCATTCGGTGCACATGTCCGGCCCATCTTAATCTTTGGAGTCTTAAATGGGTGGAGAGTCTGGGAGCTTGGTAAATATCATAGAGCTCATTATTGTGGCGGATTCTCCATGCCTCTCCCTCTCGCACCGCTCCTAAGATTCTTCGAAGTACCTTTCTTTCGAAGATGTCCAGCCGTTCCGCTGACTTTGCTGTCAGTGTTCCCGCCTCACATCCATAGGCCAAGACCGTTCTGATAATTGTTTTATATAAGGTTATTTTGGTTTTCCTATGGACGTTTCGGGATTTGAACACTGGCAGCAACGCGAAGTAAGTAAATCTAAAAGTAGTGTAACTAAACTCACCATTAATGATTCTTCCTTTCTACCTACTGTTAAATTCAAATTTATGTTAAAATTAAATGAAAGCCAATCACTTTATAAAACACAATTTAATCAAATTTATGTCATTAAGTAGGTACCTTAAGGGCCCGCTACCCGAATTACTACCGATTTCTTACATATCTCCCTTAAACACCTTAAGTTTTAAAGCTCTTAAAAAAATATATGTTATTCTTGAAGATAATAATCTAGACATTGCACGCGCCGAAACACAAATTATATAAAATTCCCTCGATAGAAAAAAATCGCAAAGTATGCTCAAAAATTATTATTAACAAGTTTGTTTCAGTTGTTTTACAAGTTGTGTGTGAAAAAAATCACACAGTTTCTTTAAATGCTGTTTAAGACAATGCCCGCTAGATTTTTGCTCTATTTTAAACTTGTCGTGTTTTATTAAATATTTTCGCAATTTTCGCATCGATTTTGTCGCTGTAAATGTTAGCGCTATCCTCTAACGTTCGTAATTTCATATCTCTCCATCTTCTTCCTTTCGACCCCGGTTGCGGAGCCTTAACAAGAGTGCTTCTTTGATTTTTTTTTTTTTAAGAACAAAAAAATGTTTTTTTTAAAATATGTATAGTGTTCTGTATTTTCAGTGTTTTCACTTTTAAAGAATATTTGACAGGTAAATTAGTGTTGCCAGCCTACAATTTTTTTATATTTTCTACTCTTATTTACAGACTGTACTTTGAAAGTAGTTATAGAGGAATGTGTATTTACTAGGTTGATTACTTGATTTTATTATTAACTTAATCATGAATAGTTTGTTATAAAGCAAGTTTTAAAGAACTCAGCTAAATTAACAGAGCGATGAATAGTTAAAATAAATAGTTAAAAAAATAAAGCGATAGTATGTTAAAAGTTTATTGTATGGTTATTAGTTATTATAGTCATTATTAGGTATTTACGATATTGGTTTGTGTGTTCGAGATATTTTAATTGCATTGGCAGGAGTATAAATGAATTGCCTTGCTTGCAATGCGGAAGAGAAGCAGGTTTTGTCAGGAGCGGGTTCGCGGTCGGGGTCATAGTATTATATTCCTGTGTTTCCTGCGATCCTGGTGTTGGTGTGGAGAAGGAACCAGTACCTCCGTATTCAAACTCGTATTTTACCTGCCCAACTCGCGACTGTGAAATAACGAATCACACGCGGTACACGGAACAATAAAACATTATGCCCCTCCAGTTCCCCCAGAGATGCCATATCCAAAAATAGAAAAAAAACGTGTTTCAGAAATAAAAAAAAGTTTTACCTTGTTTTGAAGAATGAAAAAAAACCTGATAAAAAACATTTTTTAGAAAGCAAAACCTTAAGAATTTTGGCTAGGTATTATTTTTCAGATGGTCAAAATATTTCCGCTTTACAATAAAATGCAAATAAATGGAATATTTCTAAAGATATCCCAAAACTAAAAACTGTTTTTGAAAGGTAATAGAACACGCATTCAAATTTTATAATTTAAATAAAACATATAATTTTTGAAATATAAAAATTTTACATACAAACATAAAAAAGTTTTAAAAATGGCTCACCTCATGTTTTTACTAATTTAAATTACTGATAACGAAAAAAAAAAAAAAAAAACATACATATTTTATTTGAAAAATATATTATAAACGTTATAGTTACTTCACTTTTTTGTGTTTTTCTATGAAAATAATTAATAAAAAAATCTCAAAGATTCAAATTTTTTTTTTCAAAATGTAATTCAAAACTTTGGTTTCGTAAAGCTGTACGTTTTACTTTTATGGTCGTTAATTTTTAGATTAGACTATAAAACGTGGTATTTTGCCTTTCTAATAATACTGTTACGGCCGGTGTGGTCCAGGGGTAAGACTCTTGACTGGCAATCCAAAGGTCGCGGGATCGAATCCCGGCGTGGGCAAATAAATTTTATTTTGAATAATTTGTGTTATTTCACAATTAAATCATTTAAAATAATATATTGTATATTTGTGGCACGTTTCAGAGTGGAAGATACTTCCAGTATCGTCCTGGTGTAAGACCACCATTCAGAATTGAAAATTTGCTTGAAATGGTTTTGGCCATGTTTTGTGACCAGATCTGAATAGCCAGGTACTTCCCCAGCTCCCTCGTCCCCATCTCCTTTCCCTCCCCACTACCTCCAGCTTCACAACATACCCCAATTGGGTATGCCATAGTCTCATTGGCTCCAGACGGGAGCAGTGAGACTCTTGTGAGGTATTTAAGTAAAAAAAACTGTTTATAACGTATTTCTCACTCTGATAGGGAGTTACAGCGGTTTATATGAAACGCATGTGAGCTGGGACAAATATGGTCTCCTGCCATTCAAGGGGTTAAATAAGAAAACGGAACCTTACGTAAGTAAATTTTCTATTAGTAATGTTTTATTAAAAACTGTAAGTTTACATTTTTCATTTGAATAATACGACAATTTGGGAGGCCGGTATGGGTACCGTCATCCCGGGAACCATTTTTTGGACAACCAACACCCCTGCCGTAGGTCACCCCAAGTGGTTTGCTACGTCTGGTATGCCCTGGGGATGCCCTGATTCATGGTGTCTAGGAGTTGGCGCCACACGCGTTTGCTCATCTACTGCATGGCGGGCCGGACTGGTTGATTGAGACCTTTTTACTTTTTTACCTTTCCAGCCAGACTCTCTCGACCCATCGCCTTGCATCGCAATGGAAAAGATGTATTCATACAAATTCAAATAAAACGAAATATTTTATATTTAAAGCCTTTAAAAATATTGTTTAAAAAGAACGCTGACTTGAGTCAAACAAAAACATGGACTTGAGTCCTGCTTCAAAATGAAGTGGAATATTTTGTTATGACATGTGGTGTATTATGAAAGGATGGTTTGAAACTTGTTTACTTCTGTAGAATGTATAGTAATGTTGGAGACAGGAGGAAGTCAAATCCATTTACATCCGGATTTGAGTCATAGTGTACTCAAAATGCAACTAAATCATAAAGATGCAAGTCCATGTATAGGTAAAACATTTTAAGTTGGAAGCAATAAAAACGCTTAGTATTGATGTATTGGTCTGTCTGTGTGAACGTTAAGCGACGCCCACAGATGCGATAAGGCTCTCTGTCTTGCTTACGCCCACTTATTGCAACTAGTTAGAAGAGAGGCAAGTTTTACGACACCCTTTCGAGGCTGTACTTACAGGCTGTTCTATTCATTCGGTTCGTAATTTGATTTAAACATACGTGCACCTACATTTCGCAAGTGTAAAATCAAATTATTAAATTTGGAATAATAAATAGCTTTTATTTTTAATTCGAATCTTTATTAGTAGATTTACAGAGTGTTTGTAATATTTATTACGATATCATGGAGTCCTGTTACGAAACGGAACGTGGCAAATCACTGAATGGACCAACTCGTGAAATTTTATTCCGTATGTTTAATTATTTTACTTATTCATAATGTAAAAAACGATGGTCAACTTAAGCATAAATGACTTGTATGATTTGACGTCTAAGGCAACTGGAGTTTCACAGACTAGTTAAGTACGGAGGCGTCTACTAATATCTACAGGAATTCCAAAAACTGAAAAAATCGAACTAATATCTATGGGAATCAAAGTGTTGCCGAATATCTACAGCTCAAACTGTTGATTAATATCTATTAGAACCAAAGTGTTGACGAATATCTACAGTACTGTCAGAGGTTGGATTTGCAATTATGTATAGCATATTGGAATAACGTAATATTGCGTATGCAGTTTAAAAAACTTAATTTATGTAAGTATGTATGTAAAAATCCCTAATATTGGACTATTGGACACATTTAGCTGATTAGTCCAACCTACGCTCTGTAGATATTAGTTCAACCTACGCTCTGTAGATATTAATCAACACTCTGAAGTTCGTAGATATTAGTTCAACATATGAGCTGTAGATATTCGTCAAACATACGGGCTGTAGATATTAGTATCTGGAGTCGTTAAGTACCTATTCAACAGTTAATCTTTTGTACCTTTGTGTTAGAAATCTGTTATATTTTAGATAATATACGTATAGATAGTTGCTGATGATGACTGATACATAATTAAATAATTACTGTTGCTGATGATTGCTAACACATAATTATAAAAAAATAAATAATCCATAAGCAGCCAAATTTTTAAGCACAGATTTTGGAAATCACACTTCTTTTCAACATTAGGTTCTTGGTTTAGGTAAACCAAGTAGGTAATTCATGCGTATTGAGTTTTAAACGAAACTTTACAAATGTCAAATCCGTACAAAAAACTGGCGGCAATGGAGATGTTTTATATGGGAAATTTTTAACTTTGAAAACCGAATTTTAATGCATGTTTTTCCATCTCTCCCGACCGAAACCGATGTTTCTTTTGGTAATTAAGTTTAACAGTCGTTTACTTTTCAAATTCAAAAATTATTTACTTTATAAAATATTATCTATATAAGTATGAATATTATAATAAATTAATCTTTTTAAATAACACAATATTTTTTAACCTTAAAGCTATGCATACCCATTTGAATTCAATCCTGAAGATTATCACATTTAATTAATAAACTTATTTTTCTTCCTAAATCTTCAGTATTTCTATAAAAATGTTGTAAATCAACATTAGTTTTATGTTACCGATTAAAACACGCTTTGGATTCAAATTCTCAATTGTGAAATAATTATGAATTGCTTTTTTGTTAAAAGCCTAAAACGAAACACGCTGTATGAAAGTTTTGCATCTGTGTGAGTACTGTGATGAAGTCAACTTAACTTGCGAGACCTATACATCTTTCTGCTTCTAAAATCAAAGGTAGTTGCATCCGTGTACATTTTTGAAAATCCTATTTTTCGTTATGATATGACGTCCTGTATCTTTCTGCCACTGATAGACATGAAAATTTACTTCAAAATATGCATCAAAAACTCATTTCTTCAAATTTTGGACTTGCATCCGTATGCTTCTCGGGTACAGAATTTATGCCCCGATTCTTAAAATAAAATAATCTGTAGTGTTTTAACTCGACAGATTTATAGAATGTTTAACAAATAAATCTATGCTAATGGTTATGCCGATAATGGGGCATTAACTATATATGTAAATACCGGTTATAACAACGGTATTATTGATCAACTTTAAATAAACATATATTTTAAGTGCCTAGCAAAATAAAAACCACTTAAAAAAGTAATCGTTTTTATTTCTTACTACTGATAAGATACAAAACTCATTTTAGGACGGGACGAACTTACGATTCATAAGTGGGATACATAGTTTTACATAGGTTTTATGACATCAAAAATATAAGTTTCACATACAATATAGCGTACAATTACATGAAAAAGACTGGTTTTTAATAATAACTAGCTGGTACCCGGCATGCGTTGCTATGCCATTTAATAAATAAATTGTTTCTCCCTGTGTGTCCTTTCCCATTCGTCCCGTTCCCCTTCCTCTTCCGCATCCTCTTACCCTCTCGCCTCCTCCACCTTCCCTCTCCCAACTCCACCCCCCCCCCTTCCCCCGTCCCGCGAACCCCCCTTTCCGAGTTCCCCTCCCCCCTCCCGGGTTCCCCTTCCCCTCCCTGGTTCCCCTTCCCCCACCCCTTCCGCGAACCCCCTACCCGAGTTCCCCTGCCCCCTCCCGCTTTCAGTCACGGTACATTCAATTTTCAAACAGCTCGTGTGCCAACTGTTGCAATTTTTTATACAAATTTCATAATGCCAGAGCTCACCAGTAGTTTTATACAAACCTTTTCCTAACAATAACGAACACAACAAAAAAAGAATTATCCAATTTGGTGCAGTCGTTCGGAAGTTATGCGCGTACATACATTTCAGCGATTCATTTTTTATATAAGTAGGTATATCTATAGAAGATAATAATTTTTGAAGTAAAACTTCTTTACGCACACTCGACTTTGGGGGGTAAGCTGGTGAATGCGTTACGAAAAGTGTTGATGTGTTGCAAAAAGTGGTGATGTGTTACGAAAAGTGTGATGTTACGATAATTGTGATGGTAAGAAAAGTGTGATGCGAACGGTAATCGATGCAAAAAATCACAGGTCACCCCAAGGTCGTAGATCACCCTAAGGTCGTAGGTCACCCCAAGGTTGTAGGTCACCCCAAAGTAGTAGGTCACCCCAGGTCCATAGGTCACCCCATGGTCATATGTCACCCCATTGTCATATGTCACTCCAATGTAAATGTCATATGTTCTTTTATAAGTTAGTGAAGTCTTACTTCAGTCGTGCGGTCTAAAGCACACTCCTTTTTTTAAATTAATTTCTTACACCATTACAAATTTGAATTTATTACATGTAAGAAATAACGGCGTATAAATATTTTACAAAAAATTGTTTACAAATATTAATACATAAAATAAATTGAAATATGGCAATTTCAAAAAAAATTTCAGGCAGTGGTGAAGATTTCGTCAGTGTGGAGAGACTCTATCAAGAATCAAAAGAATTTCCCTTTTGAATCACTCCTCACCGACGTCAAATATATCAATCTGGGAGGGGATTTGGTTCAGGAGCAGTATACTCCTCCCTACCGGGAGAACCTTTGGTTAGGTACATAGAAGAAACAATAAGAGGAAATAAAGTAAAGAAACAGCCAAGGATAAACAAATGTGGATGATTACAAATACAGGGAAAAAAGGAAAGAAAAATTAACAAGAGAGAAGAAAACCAACATCCCTACCGTAGGTCACCCTAAGTGGTTCGCTACGTTTATTAAGAGAGCATTACCAGAGAAAACCAGAAATATGTCATTTTCAAATCAGATTTTAGACGTATTGACTCTTTTCCACAAAAAATTATAAATGGATTTCGAAAGATTGTTCTTTTATCTAGCATTCGCATGTAATAAATTTTGAGATTTTTTTTTAATTTTTAGTATAATAAGGTTATTCCATAGGTCGTTGGCAGATTTGTTAAATTTTCAAAAAAGTTTTTGTATTATACCACACCCATTTCAAATAATATAATCATGCAGTAAAATAAATCAATACATTATCTAGCAAACGTATGTTTTAGAATTTTAATTTTAGTTTCAATAAAATCATTAAAAAATATGTACGTACATGTGTTTCTTGACGAAAATTGGTCCATTTGTGTATTTATTTGCGCACTTACAAACTAATGTATTTCAGATTTTTTTAACATTCTTATTTAGACATTATTGAAAAATTATAAATACTTTTAATAAAAAAATAACAACAAAAGTACATTATTTAATAGTTTTATCATCACGCCTTTCAGCATTTTTGGATGAAGGTATAAATTAAAGCTAATTTGGATTGAAATAAATTCGATATTGAGTTATAATTTAAAAAAGCTGGTACGGAGAATAATTAATCTTTCTCATTATAACCGCCCTGCACGATCGTAAGAACAACTTTCGACGAAATGTGGATTTTCGTCCGCTGGCTTGTTAGACGCTCTTAATGGGATGAGGTTTGTCCGGGGCTTCTGCCCACCACGCTGCATGCCAAACTAGGGATGGACATTAAAAAAATACATCGATGTTTTTTCCGATGTAATGCAAAGAAAAGCTAAAAAAAAATGTTTGCGTATTCGATGCATCGAATAAAAAAAACATCGATATATATTCGATGTTGAAGTATTAACAATACATCGCTTCAAAACGATGCATCGTTACAATACATCGAGTGTTTACAATACATCGATGTATATCGTCCATCCCTATGCCAAACCGCACCGGGAGAAAATAGTTGAGGGAGTCTTTTTGACTTTTCCAGCCGTACTCTATGGAACATCATTTTGCACCGCAGTGGAAGGGATGGATTCATACATCGTCACTCCAGGACACACCACACCATTTTTTTTATTGTTTTAATTTCTTGCTAAGGCAGTCCCGATGAGTTACAGAACTCATTTTAGGAAACAAATAATAGAAAAAATTAAAGAAAAAAAACGAGTGTGCTTTAGACCACACGACTGAAGTAAAACTTCACTAACTTGTATTGACATTGACATTGGGGTGACATATGACCATGGGGTGATCTATTAATAATTGTTCACAAATATTTATACCTAAAACAAATTTAAGAAATATAGCAATTTCAATCAATCAAATAATCTGCCACAAAAAGAATTTTTCAAAAAATCATCGCGTAAACACTGGGGGTCGGCAGGGCCGTATTTACACTTTTTATCCGTATAGGCCACTTCATTTGCGGCGCCCCTTCCTCCTTAGAAGTTGCCACCTACCATGATCACTCACTTATAGGCTTTTATTAGGTGACACACAATTTAAAAATAAATTTTACAGTTAAGTTACAAGTGACATATATGTTTTTATTTAATACCCTAATAAGCTGGAGATCGCATACATTTTGCTCACCCTTGAGATGGAGTTCATGATTCTACCCACCACGGGCATAATTCTGCATAAATGGCAGTTTTTTGGCGCTCGGTTTAACCGTAAAGTTCGTGGTAAAAACCTGACACAAAGATAATTATACCTACCTATACACAACCGGTAATTACAGCGTAACAGATTGTTATTTTTGAAGTCGATGTCAGCCAAGGTAGGTTTGTAACTACATACACAGTTATAGTAAGATGTGCTTGGGTCGCACGCGCGACTTGACGAGGCGAGAGGCGAGAGCGGGGCCACGACGGGAGGGGAGCTGTCAAGTGAACACGCCGGGCCGGGTACCTTGGCTGACACCGACTCCAAAAATAACAATCGTACCTACATACTGATGAGTAGAAAAATTTAGTTGATTATTAAGAGTTATAGAAGAATACGATTTTTTTTTTTACTTTTTAGTGCATTTTTTTTAAGTCGTTCTTTGTTTTGTTAAAATTTTTATTTATTTTTTGATTTTTAATGAATCTGAAGTACTTTAACTAATTTGTCTGAATATGGGTAGGCCTACTAAACGTGCTGCTCATATGAGACAGACATTACTTGACCATAACGACGTTACGGTAGGTGACTCAAAGATCCGGATAGCCTATAAAAGATTCGGCCGAGTTTCTTTCTTCGGGATCGGACTGGCTTAAGCGTAGAATCTATCCCAACCTGGGAAGCTATTTCCTTTGCTTTTATTTGAGCAGGCGAATAAGTCCGGTACTGCTTCACAAATTTTGAGTAGTTTTTCAGCAATTGCGATGCGTTTGCTAAGTCCATGATTGTTTTGATTGTCCCCATTACGCTGAAAATTCTTTCAGCGACAGCATTATTGTATTTTTTTCTTAATTATTGGCGATTCGGCTGATTTAAATAACTTGTCTCTGAAGTAGCCTAATAGGCGACCAGTCGCATTTTAGATTTTTTCGTCGCCGATTCTCGTCCTGCGTAGCCTAAATGGCGAAAAATCGCCTACTTTGGCAACACTGCTTGCTCCCCGCACCGACCACATGATTTAAGCGCACGATCGATAGATAGTCGATCAGAGGCCGTGTGTTTTCGGCGCCCCCCTTACGCGGCGCCCTGTGCGGTCGCACCGCTCGCACCGCCCTAGGGCCGCCCCTGGTCCTACACCTATTTCTCCCCTTAATCGCTCGTGCAATAAAAGTAGCCCACTGCCAAAGACTTTTTTGTGAAATATCGCACCACAATCACCGGTCCCGTATTGGAACGTTGGGAATTGAACGTCACAAATCTGCGGTCTAAAGGTTAATAGATAGAAAACTCAATCTATCCACAGTGACTTTTATGTTGTTGTTTACAATCGTACACAAAATTAACGGTTTACCAAAGCGAGCGAGCGCCGCCCCCTGAACTCTGCCGCCCCTAGGCCGCGGCCTATAAGGCCTATTGACAAATCCAGGACTGGGGGTCGGTCGTTTTAGTACTTGGGTTCGGTCGTTTTAACACTTGGGGTCAGTCATAATTTCGGCACCAAACTGACTGAAATTTTGGATTCTTACTAAGAATCATGGTCTGTACCCGAATCAATAAAAGATTTTCCTAAATAATAATTTAAAAAAAATCATCTTTTCAATGGCGCTTTGTAACAACGCTTGTGGTCGGTCATAACTTAGAACCTATTGCACCGTGCCGACTGAAAATTTGGATTCTTACTAAGAATCATGGTATGTACACGAATCAATCAAAAAATCTGCCAAAAGATTAAAGAAAAAAAAAACTTTAAAAAAATCATCGTCATAATCTTGGGCTCATAACTTCGGCCCTATGGAACCGAACCGACTGAAATTTTAAATTCTTTTAAGAATCATGGTATGTAGACGAATCAATAAAAAAATCTGCGAAAAGAAGAATTTAAAAAAATCATCAACACTCGGGGTTGGCGTTTTAGTACTTGGGTTCAATCGTTTTAACACTAAGCTTGGGGTCGGTCATAACTTCGGACCTATGGCAACCAATCCTGCTGAAATTTTGGATTATTAGTAAATGTCTATCATTGTCTGTACACGAATCAATCGAAAAATCTGAATCAATCAAAAAATCTGCTAAAAGATTTGTTTTTTAAATCATGGTTTTAAAACCTAGTGTTGGTCGTCTAAGCACTTGGGTTCGGTCGTTTTATCAATTGGAGTCGGTCATAAGTTCAGCCCTAGCGCACTAAGTGCTAAAACCACCGACCCCAAATGATAAAAGGATGTTTTTAAATATATTTCGGCAGATTTTTTTATTGATTCGTATACAGACCATGATTCTTCGAAAGAATCCAAAATTTTAGTCGGTTCGGTGCCAAAGGGCCAAATTTTTTATCGACCCCTAGTGCTAAAACGACCGACCCCAAATATTGAATGGATATTTTTGTATTTCTTTTGGCAGATTTTTAGATTGATTCGTGTACAGAGCATGATTCTGTGCAGGAATCCAAAATTTTAGTCGGTTCGGTGCCATAGGTCCAAATTTTTGATCGACCCCAAGTGCTAAAACGACCGACCCCAAATGTTAAAAGGGTGTTTTTTTATTTATTTGTGCAGATTTTTGGATTGGTTCGTACACAGACCATGATTCTTAGTAAGAATCCAAAATATTAGTCGGTTCGGCGCCATAGGGCCAAATCTTTGATCGACTCCAAGTGCTAAACTGACCCCAAATGTTAAAAGAAAAGTTTTTTTAATTTCTTTTGGCAGATTTTTTGTTTGATTCGTATACACACCATAGTTCTTAGTAAGAATCCAAAATTTTATTCGGTTCGGTGCCATAGGTCTAAATTTTTGAACGACCCCAAGTACAAAACGACGGACCCCAAATTTTAAAAGGACATTTTATATTTATTATGCAGATTTTGATTGATTCGTATACAGACCATGATTCTTAGTAATAATCCAAAATTTCAGCCGAAGTTGTGCCTTAGGGCCGAAGTTATGACCGACCCCCAGTGTAAAAACGACCGAACCCAAGTGCTTAAACGACCGACCCCAAGTGTTTAAAAGATGATTTTTTGAAAAATTCTTCTTCTGGCAGATTTTTTGATTGATTCGTGTACATGATTCTTAGTAAGAATCCAAAATTTTGTCGGTTTGGTGCCATTGGGCCAAATTTTTTGATAGAACCCAAGTGCTAAAACGACCGACCCCAAATGTTAAAAGGGTGTTTTTTTGCAGATTTTTGATTGATTCGTATGCAGACCATGATTCTTAGTAAGAATCCAAAATTTCAGCCGAGTTGGTGCCCTAGGGCCGAAGTTATGACCGACCCCAAGTGTTAAAACGACCGAACCCAAGTGTTAAAAGATGATTTTTTGAAAAATTCTTCTTTTGGCCGATTTTTTGATTGATTCGTGTACAGATCATGATTCTGAGCAGGAATCCAAAATTTTAGTCGGTTCGGTGCCATAGCCAAGGGCTAAAACGACTGACCCCAAATGTTAAAAGGAAAGTTTTTTTAATAATATAGGTCGGATTATTTCTATAGAACCGTTCTGGTGGAAAATTAACCTGAAAAGCGATCTAAACCAAAGTTGGTTGGATTATATTTGTTATTTTTTATTAAGCTTTATATTCATTCTTTTCTTTTGGCCGATTTTTTGATTGATTCGTGTACAGATCATGATTCTGAGCAGGAATCCAAAATTTTAGTCGGTTCGGTGCCACAGCCAAGGGCTAAAACGACTGACCCCAAATGTTAAAAGGAAAGTTTTTTTAAATTTCTTTTGGCAGATTTTTTGATTGATTCGAATACGATGGTTCATACGATGATTCATGGTAAGAATCCAAAATTATAATCGGTTTGGTGCCATAGGGCCAAATTTTTTATCGACCCCAAGTGCAGTTCAGTCGAGTTGGTGCCCTAGGGCCAAGTTATGACCGACCCCAAGTCAGTCCTGGATTTGTCAATAGGCCTTATAGGCCGCGGCCTAGGGGCGGCAGAGTTCAGGGGGCGGCGTTCGCTTGCTTTGGTAAGCCGTTAAGTTTGTGTGCGATTATAAACAAAAATCAAGTCACTGTGGATATGTAAAGTATTCTATCTATTAAACGCTAAATCTCACTTGGTAAAAGTCGCTAATACCCAGTATTCATTCCTACCCCATGTTAGATAGTTACTTATGTTTATGCTATTGCCCGGGCGGTAATGCCTAGATCATACGTACCTACCGAGTTGATGGGCGAGACAGCAAAATAATACTAGGCCGAGAGAGTTGGGAGGACGAGTAGGTGTTTACACGTATTTTTTAAATTGGCACTGAGTAATATGTCAGTTCAGTTTCGGCATTGGTTTGTGAAATAGGGAGAGGAAAGACACTCAAGAGAGTAAACCTCACGCGATGGTCAACAAGAGCAGAAGCCTGTAAAAATCTAAGAGATTCCTGGGATGAAGTAGGTACTTACGGTTCTAAAATTGATTGAAAATGACGCTACAGAGAAACCTACCCCGCTATTTGAAGCAAAGGGAATTTGCCTCAAATTGGAAAAACTTGAAACTGTTGAAACTGCACTTATAATCGTATTTTGGAATGCTATTTTGGAAATACTAAATAAAGTGAGTGCTCAGATTCAGAGCTCATCTGTTGATGTACTGAAGGTATCTGATCTTTATGGATCTCTTCTCGAGTTTATTATTGCAGAGCGAGAAAACGTTGATTACTTCGAAGAAAGTGCAATTGAAATGAGCGCACTTAAGCAATATCAGGGCAACATGAAGAGTAAGAGGAGACCTAAGAGAAAAAACTTTATAGACGAATCATCAAATGAGGAAATTGAAACAACCTCCAGAGGTTCTTTCAGAGTAAACACCTTTTTAGTCATCCTGGTTAGAGTGAGAGGTGAATTAGAGAGAAGGCATAATGCATAAAATGTAAACTTTAAAGATTTTTTTTCATTTTTAATACGAATGGGTGAACTGTCAACACAAAGAGTCTCAGAAAAAGCTCAGTCTCTTGCGCAATAATATTACAATGATTTAGAAAACGATTTAATTCAGGAAAGTGTACACTTTCGCGGTCACATTTCCTCTAATAAGACGGCAGAGAAACCTGAATCTACATTACTGAATCTATCTAGGTACTTGAAGTTTTTGAGGAAACAATCTCTGTGCAACGTTTACCCGAACTTGAATATAGCCCTCCGCATCGCACTTTGCACTCCAGCCACAAGGGAGAAAGGAGTTTTTCCTGTTTAAAGCGAGTGGAGAATTACAAAAGGTCTTCATTGTCCTAAGAAAAACTTAAAACTTCGGCTCTTCTATGCATAGAATCAGACTTAATGAAATCTATAAACTATGAAGATATTATAGATGTATTTTTGAATGTAGCTATTACTTTGTGGTTATCCATTATAGAATAATGAAATAATTTTACTTTGTATAAACCACTTATTTGATGTGCAAATCCGACCGGTTTCAGAACAAACGTTCCTTCGTCAGGGAAAGCTTATACTAATTTGACAGTTTCGAACAATGTTTTATTATGGTAGGGGTGGAGCTGTTGCTAGATAATAATGTAGATTGGGTAGGTAGGTATTAGTGTAGAGTGGGTGGGTAGGGGAACAAATCCATGATTGGGCTATATGACAATATTTTTTGTTTGTTGATAATAGATTCATTATTTTTAAGGGATTTTTTAATTTCCAAGGCTTCTAAGTTATCTAAACGTTTTCCTTTATGATTAATATGAAGAATATTTATCCCTGTATTTTTTTCAAAACTATGGTTATTTTCAATGATATGGTTAGCAAACTCAGAAAAATTATTATTATTAAGACACCTTAAATGTTCTTTGATTCTGATTTCAAAATTACGAAGGAACGTTTGTTCCGAAACCGGTCGGATTTGCACATCAAATAAGTGGTTTATACAAAGTAAAATTATTTCATTATTTTATATTATAGATGATTTTGTCAATTAAAAATCTGGTAAAAAATTGTAATTCTTGTTTCATGTTACACTTTTACTTTATGACTAATTCATTCGTTTATTTCATTTTTAAATATCTACTTAACCTATATTTGAATACGTATTTGAAAATTGTGTGTCACCTAAAAGCCTACAAGTAAGTGATTATGATAGGGTGATGGAAGGGGCGGCGCAAAGGAAGTGGCCTATACACGTGAAAAGTACAAATACGGCCCTGCCCCAAGTGTTAAAACGTCCGAACCCAAGTGATAAAACGATCGACCCCAAGTGTTTAAAAGATGATTTTTGAAAAATTCTTCTTTTGGTGATTTTTTTATTGTATTTTTAGATCATGATTCTTAGTAAGAATTCAAAATTTAGTCAGTTTGGTGCCATTGGGCCAAATTTTTGATCGAACCCAAGTGTTAAAACGACCGACTTAAAAGTTGGTTTTTTATTAAATTCTTCTTTTGGCAGCTTTTTTGATTGATTCGTGTACAGACCATGATTCTTTCTAATAATCCAAAATTTCAATCGAGTTAGTGCCCTAGGGCCGAAGTTATGGCCGACCCCAAGTGTTAAAACGACTTTCTTCAGGGCCTCCTGCGTGGAGCTAATAAAAATGAAAATATATTGTTTTGTTCTAATGAGTATTTTTTTGTTTCCAGCTATTGACTCTACGGGAAGTTTTGGTTCGGGATTGCTTTGGGGAAATCGTTTCTGGATTGGATCTCAAGAACAATGCAACGATCTCGTAAGACATATTATACTGATATATTACAATATTTATCGACTTTTATTTTTAAAATTATTACTGGTAAATAGACAGCCATGAATTATTATGCCTAATTCTAATTACCTTCCATGTACCAACGAGAACTACTCGATCATCATTTTTAATATGGGGGTTATGTTTACGCGTGGAAAGTGTGTGGTAAATCAAATAAGTAGATCGTAGTTACAATACTTACAGGTTTATTTAACAAATTACAAACGAACATAATGCACCATAATTTAATAATTAAATATGAACAATTGTATATGAAGTGGAGAGCGAACAAGCACAGCTTTACAAGGCTGTGTATTGACCGGGAGTTTAAGATAGAATGGTTTGAATAATCTTTGTTGCAGCGCGCGGGAGTGGCTTGAGATAAGGCTTGAATCCTATTGCTGTATGGGGGACCAATCGGATTGCTGTAAGACTGCAGATCGATGTCCTTGTTCGACCTCCTCAACAACAATAATATCAGGGCTGAGTCATTTAGATACTCGATTGTACCTAGATTGCATGCAGTTGGCAATACTTTCTCTGAAGTAGTAAATGTATTCGACTGCATGAAATATAGATATAACAAGGCTACAATAACATATCTCAATAATAATAATCAATGTTTGCATAATATTTTTCTCTAATTTAAATAGCGTATTTTACATCATGATTACTATAACACAAAATTATTGTGAATGTAAAATTTTTGGAACCTACCAACTGTCAAAAAAACAAAATGGAGCTGAACGGCCATTTGATGACAATGTTACTTTTGAATTTCTGTGAAATAACAGATTTCGTTATTTTACGAAGATCTGCGCCTTTTAGCTAACTTATCAATCCTCCAATAGGCCACTTGCATGGATTTCATAACGACGGAAAAAATCATGTGGATAGATCTTTTTACTAAGATTACGAAAATGTTAGCAAAAATTATTAGATATGTACAGTTTTTTTTTTATTTTTAAATAAATAAATCCATTATTTGGGCTGGTTACGTCACTACATGAAAATGTCCCGTCTCCGAAAATGTTCCTATTAATTTTGTAAAATTCCACACTGATTTATTTTTTTATATGGCATCACTTTGATTTCAGGCGAATTTTTGAATTCGTTCACTAGATTTATTATTTGTTCTCTGCGAACTTATCATTTGGTTCGACTTTTTGACAGATGTTCTGAAGAGAACCCCGTACATTTAATGATGTACGGGGTTCTCTTCAGAACGTGACGATGATGTCGGTACGTGTTTTAGAGGTATAATGATTATGGTGCTGATTTTAACAAAATAAAATTTTATAATATTTAACGCACCAGATTTAAATGTCCGGGTTAAATTTTCCCCCAAAAAAAAAAAAAAAGAAGGAAAAACTAAACCCTTTCATACACTTCCCCAAATGATCATCTAGTGAATCCACGCTATGCAATTGCACTATATAAGTATTATAAATACAAAACAATACAAGAACAACATGTCAACCTACTAGAGACCAAATGGGAATATAATTCACCGACTCCAGATATTTTCATATCAGAGGGTTCGGCTCTGTGGCATTTCTAATTGAACCTATAAATCCTACTGATCCCTCAATATAAATATTTAAAAAATCTTTTGTAATCCTACATGTATTTAAAATTACTGATTTTTGCATTTTTATATACAAATTCTTTGACAAATCTAATATGCTTAAATTTTTAATTAGATTCCTAGGTATTATGCCAGTGGCCGAAATAACAAATGGAAATATTTTTATAGTCCGAGAATGCCAAATTCTTTTAATCTCATTTCCTAAATCTGTGTATTTTCTTATTTTTTCAGAAATAGTTTTTTGAATGTTACAGGAATTTGGAATAGCTACATCAATGATATAAGTTATTTTTTTAATTTTGTCATGTAAAACTATGTCAGGTCTATTATGACTAATTGTTCTGTCTGTTAGTATAGTTTTATCATAATATATTTTATAAAATTCATTTTCTAAAAATGAATTTGGTTCATATTCATAATATGGTACTATATTACGGCAGTAAATCAAGTTATGTTTAATTACCAAATTTTGGTGAATTATTTTTAAAACCTGATTGTGCCTAAATGTGTACTCGGACGGCGCTAATATAGAACATTATGTTCTATAGTTTCCGGAAAAGCCAAACATTTTCTACATAAATCATCAATTTGATTTATATCTTTTATTATATGCTTCCTGTAATTTTTAGTATTAATGACTCTATCTTGAATGGCAAGCATAAATCCTTCTATTTCTGCGCTCAACTCTCCAATGCTCAACCATTTGTTTGACGAAAGTTTGTCAACATACGTTTGGTTGAGGTAATTGAAGTGTTTTGCATGAATAATTTTATTTGACCAGGAATCTAATAATTCCTGGTTAGTATTTATAAGAATGTTGGCATTCTCGTCATATAAATTTAATGGTGTAATGTTTCTATCTGCCTTGCAAATTATTTTGTGCATTTCTGAGCTATTAGCTTTCCTATGGAAAAAAAATTCTAAGCATTTCTACCTGATTGTGTTTCAAAGATGTTATTTTGACTACACCTCTACCTCCTAAATTTCTAGGTAAATTAATTCGTTCTATAGCTGAATTTGGATGATGGCAATTAAACTTTGTTAACGTAGTTCTAATTAATCGTTCTAAACTATCTAAATCTGTATTGGACCATTTAATTATGCCAAATGAGTACGTTAGTAGAGGTATTGCCCAAGTATTTATTGCTTTTACTAAATTTTTAGCAGATAGATTGCATTTTAAAATTTTTCTGATCCTAGTTTGAAATTTAATCCTAATATCATTTTAATACTAGTGTGATCTAATCTATTCGATTGCGGGTATCCTAAATATTTATAAACCTCATCCCCTTTCATACTTTTAATTTTGAAATTTCTAAATATACTCTCGTCTCCATCTACAATTTTGCCTTTCTCTATATGGATCGTTTATTTTTATTATTATTATAATTTACAAGTACAAGTATATTACATTGAATTTAGTAATATATACGCTATAGGTACATTATAATGATTTATGATCAATAAGATGGATCAAGGAAAAAAAATATTTATGAGATGTAATATTTTTGGTATGCCTCGTTATTCTCATGTGCCATTCGTGTGGAAAAAGTTCTTTTTTTTAAAATGATTTTCGGCTATGTAATTATCGTTTTTTCACACCTATAAAATTATGTCCGGTCTTTCCGGTTTATAAAAAATGGTCTGTTTTTCGGATTGAAATTTTCAAAAAATCCCCAGGGCTTTAAAAATACAATTAAAAAAAAAAATACAGAATGTCTTAGAATATTTGCCTGAACCGGAAAAAATTTAAAAAAAATGTGATGCAAGTGGCCTATTATTATAACATTCCGTTATTTTTCACAGGTCTTCGTTAGTTTATAAAAATTTCAAAATTTCCAAGATATACTTAATTTAATAAGAAAAATATTGTAATGATCTTTTTTGCTTCAGGATAACAGATTCGTTGATTTGGTGACCAATTCTTCCTCGCACGCTCTGAGTCACATCAAATACATCTCGTCATTAAACCGATACGGAGAAAAAACAGGCAAGTCAATCAATAAATACAATGATAACAGGCAAGTCAATCAATAAATACAATGAAAACAGGAAAGTCAATCAATAAATATAATTAAACAATTATTTATTAACCCTAGACACCTAACGTTCGTATGTACCCTATTAAACCTAACCATTCGTCGAATCGACTAAAAATTTTTTCATCAGTATTTTATCTATTTAATATTTATTCTTTTAAAAAATTTATTTTCAAAAAATATGAAACAAAGGTTGTATTGATAAATAAAACTATTTATTTTAATGTAATTGGAAAATATATTTGTTTTTAATTTTTTTTAGTAAGGCACTCAAACTAGAAGTGACATCATACTTAGAAAATTAATAATAAAAAAAATTAAAATAAAAACAGCCTCTTTTCTTTGGCAAAACAAAATAAAAAGGTCACGATCCCTTATGTGAAAAAATAAAAACTAGTTTTTTGAAGCGCAACTAGTGCAAAAATCAATTTTATGTTCACCACAAATTGCAGTGCTGCAATTTCGTCATACGCCTTTTTTTATACGGACATAATCCACAAATTTTTCTTTTTCGCAAATTGGCAGTCTCTCTCGATCCAGGGTCATTTCTGAAGGTAGACTGACCACTTTGACCTTGAACTTCAGTGCTGACACGTAATATATCTTGAATTTTACTTTTTATATGTGTTGGCATTGTACGAATTTGCAGTCTTCGTTCAATTGTCTTCTTGTTCACTTACAGATGACTCCTTAGATGTATCTGTGTCCTCTTCCATCAATAAACGTTGAATATTTGCAACAGACAGCGGTTTTTGCGAAGCCATAGCGAAAAAACTGCATAAAAAACAATCAGAACAATATACCAAAAAGTCACACAAACCCTAACCATTCGTTGAAACGACGACTATGTGCGTAATATATCAAAAAATACTGTACTTACCTGCCGAACCCGGCTACTCCCCGTAAGAGTTTTACGAGCACTGGTTGACAAGGAACGACACGATCATCCGCGCACGCGTTAAAAAAGGACAGCCTATTTTGTGTCGCGTATTCGTCGAATCGACGAAGGTTAGGTGTCTAGGGTTAAACGATTTTTTGTTATTTTTTTATGAATCTTTATGAATTGTTTGTGTTTAGGATCTGGAAGTAATCGCGGAGATATAATCAACAGAGAGATTCTGGCCAGAATGATACTGCTGGACAATAGTCCACCCTTCAGAATGGGATATTCCGCCGTCACCTTTCATCTCAACATCACCAAGACTACACTCTTCAGCGTGAGTCATTCCTTTAGGAAAATAATTTTAGGAAAACAATTAGGAAAATAATTTCTCTCAGAGCCTACGCCATCTGAGATGCTGTGTGGAGGGTTTTTTTGGGGAGAGGAAGGAATTCTTGTGAAGGTCTTGAAGAGACCCATGTTGTAGGAAGGAGGAAACACAGAGGCCCGCAAATCATTCCACAGCCGAACTGATGAACACAAGAACGAGTCAAAGAAGCGAAGAAGACCCGTTCTCAACTGTCAAATGTGTTGTTCTCAAATATCTTCTCAAATGTTCTCTTTGTTGTTCTCAAATGTCAACCGTATAGATACGAGTATGTTTTTCCCGACTGTGCCGAAAGGATCAATGACGCTAGTTCCGTAAATCTTCCATTGATATTTTAATTTTATTTTTTATTTTATTTATTAGCGTTATAAACAGTCTGTACAAAATTCATAAATGACAGTGATAAAAATAAGTATGTCATATATACCGGTAGAACAAGGATAGCATTCCCACCCGATGCCTGTGCTCTAAAGATTGCAATCCATTTGTTAAGTTAGGAGAATCTATCAAACGAACCGCCCGTTTCTGCACGGAGTCAAGGATTTTTTCAGGTATTTTGGGACTACAGACCAGGACATTTTTCAAAGTAACAATTATTATTAGAAATGTTTATTTGTACTTACAAAGGTACTAATAATTTTAACTTTGCGCATTTTTGTGATCTTACGTAAGAACTATCGAGACTCCCTCCCACCCCCTTGTAAGAAAAAATAAGACATGGTCCACCCCCCTCCCCCCCCTAAATCGTCTTACGTAATAAATGAATGGACCCTTAGGGGGCGCTACAAAAAAAATTATTCTCAAAGTGGGCGGTGGGCAAAAAAAGGTTGAGATCGGCCCTGATAGATACCAATCTGGGGCGTATGCATTTTTTTACTCTAATGAATTTATTTTCAAATGACTTGGACTGGAGTCGACAATTCTATCAACCGCGCTAAATCCCGAATTGTAACATCATCTAATTTCAGAGAAATGAGTATATACGCATTTCAAATGTGAGTGCGCGATTGTCTCAAAAAGTTAATTTTTATTTTATTTTATTAGTTTTTTTATGTGAATACCTCACAAGAGTCTTTGCTACTTCCGTCTGTAACTAGTGAGACAATGGTATCTCCAATTAGGGATGTTGTGAGGCTGAAGGTAGTGGGGAGGGGAAGGAGATGGAGAAAAGGAAGGTGGGGAAGTACCTGGCTATTCAGCTCTAGTTGCAACACGACTAAAGCCATTTCAAGCAACGTTTCAATTCTGAATGGTTGTCTTACACCAGGGCGAAACTGAGAGTATCTTCCACTCTGAAACGTAACGCAAATATACTACATATTATTTTGAATTAATTAATTGTGAAATAACATAAATTAATCAAATAAAATTTATTTGCCCACGCCGTGATTCCATTCGGATTGCAAGTCTAGAGCCTTACCCCTAGACATGCTGGTACCATTACCTATCTATCTGCCGGGTTTCAGCTTCCAAAATTGCGTTCATTCATTCACAAAAACAATTTTTTTAAAACTTTTACGACATTTTAAAAGTTTACAGCAGTTTAAAAAGAGGAAAGTTAAATTCTTAATCAAACCAAAAAAAATCTTTGAAATTGGCTATTAGCCGGCGCAAATACGTCGAAAATTGAAAATAGATGTATTAAAAAAAACTCATTTTTTACGAGTTCATTTTTTTTTCCATTCAGAAAATTACATGTATGTAATTCCTTTTTATCGTCAAATGTATGAAAATTATTTAAAAAAATAACATAGATATATTTTTAAAGAGCTTAAAAACTGAAAGTGTTCAAGTGAAATCATAATTACATAGTATAAAATGAAGTCACTCAAAATGTATGTGCGCATAGATCTTTTAAACTAGGCAACGGATTTTCATGTGGTTTTCACCAATAGATAGAGTGATTCAAGAGGAAGGTTTATATGTATAATACATGCTTATTGCATGAGCAAGAGGCCAATAACCTCTTCTCGTAAAAAAACCTATATTACGAAGCCAAACACAGAGCCTCGGACAACAACTACTGGACTTCGGAAAAGACCCGGCAAACGGATAAAGGATAACGATTTTAAACTTGCTACTTGGAATGTACTATCTCTGTATCGCGCAGGAAGTTTAAGAATTCTCTTAGACGAACTTGCTAAATATAAAACTGACATAACAGCAATCCAGGAGATTAGATGGATAGGAAAGGGAACAATCGAAAAGCGTGACTGTACCATCTTCTACAGCTGTCACGAGAAGGATCATGCATTTGGAACAGGTTTTATTGTCTCAAAAAGGGTAAAGCATTTGGTCAAAGGCTTTACCGCGGTTGATCATAGAATATCACTTATTCGTATATCTGGAAAATTCTTTAATTATAGTATTATTAATGTCCACGCACCCACAGAAGACAAAAGTGATACAGAAAAAGACACCTTCTACGCAAAGCTCTCGAAAACCTATCAGGACTGCCCAAACCATGATGTCAAGATAGTGATAGGGGATTTTAATGCAAAGATAGGAAGGGAATCAGTGTATAGACCTACAGTTGGAGCACATAGCCTGCACGCAGAATCTAATGATAATAGTACAAAATTAATTGATTTTGCAACGTCCCACAATATGATTGTGAGTAGCACATGTTTCCCAAGAAAAGATATATATAAAGGAACATGGAGAACACCAGATGGTAGAAATGTTAACCAGATAGACCACCTACTTGTTGAGGCAAGGCATAAATCTGATTTAATGAGCATACGAACATACCGTGGAGCAAATGTTGACTCGGATCATTACCTTGTTATCTCCAAAATACGGAGTAGAATATCAAACGTGAAGAAACAGAGGGGATCACGCACAAATAAATTTGATATTGAAAGCCTAAAAGTACCAGAAACAGCAGAAAAGTTCATTACAACCATAAATCATAAGCTGGATGACATCAGCGACCATGTGGAACAACATGATATTAACTCATACTGGGATGGTATTAAGTCTGTGATTACCAATGCAGCTGACGAAGTTCTGGGAAGCAGGCAAACATAACCAAGAGAATTATGGTTCGATGCAGAATGCCAACAAGCAACCAATGTGAAGAATGACGCATATCTAAGAATGCAACAGCGACATCGTACACGGCAAGCAGAGATGGAATATAGAGAACTAAGAAAGCATGAGAAAAACTGCACAGAAGGAAGAAACGAGTATCTCTCGAGAACCAAATCAAGGAAGTGGAACTAGCCAAGGCCCAAAACAGAAGTCGACTTTTCTATCAGAAGGTAAACCATCAAAGAAAAGAATACAAGCCCAGAATTACAATGTGCTACGACAGCGAGGGAAATATTCTGAATGAAAAGTCAAGAATTCTGAATAGATGGGTGGAATATTTTGATGCTCTGCTAAACGGAAGTGTAGATGAGAGTGTGGGTGAAAATTTGACAAGGGATGGAAACATCACTGATGGTGGTACTAATGATGATGACAATGTCGAGCCGCCACCAACATTAGAAGAAGTAGTGGGTGCCATTAAAAGTCTACATAACAATAAATCACCTGGAACTGACAACATCTCTGCAGAGTTATTCAAATATGGCGGAGAGAACCTTCAAGTCCATATATATAATATCATTAAATCCATCTGGTGCTCTGAGACTCTGCCAAGTGAATGGAACTGTGGAATAATTTGCCCCCTTCACAAGAAAGGAGACCCTATGAACTGCTCTAACTATAGGGGCATAACGCTGCTGAATATCTCATACAAGATCCTATCAAATGTACTGTGTGGTAGGCTTATAAAATATTCGGATGGCATAATTGGCCAATATCAAACTGGGTTCCGTAAGGGGAAATCTACAACTGATCAAATCTTTTCACTGAGACAGATACTGGAAAAAACAATAGAATTTAATGTTGATACATACCATCTCTTCATAGATTTTAAGGCTGCCTATGACACGGTAAATAGAGAAAGACTGTACAGAGCCTTGGATGAATTTAATATCCCAAGAAAACTGGTAAACTTAGTAAGGCTCACAATGTCTAATGTTGAGTGCCGAGTCAGAATACAACAGGATCTGTCAGACACCCTAAAGACCTACAATGGACTAAGACAAGGAGATGCACTTGCCTGCATTTTATTCAATTTAGCGCTGGAAAAGGCCATCCGAAATGCAGGTATACAAACCACAGGCCATATTTTTAACAAGTCTGTTCAGCTCCTTGCTTATGCTGACGATATAGATATCATCGCACGCTCAGAATATGAACTAAAATCGGCGTTTAAAAGCTTAGCTACGTCGGCAAGGAACATGGGATTGGTCATCAACGAGGGGAAGACAAAATATATGCCCGTACTTGGACGCCAGAAACCACCAAGTATACAGATAGATAATTATACATTTGAAACTGTCAACGAGTTTGTATATCTCGGTACTATGGTGACAAATGACAACAATGTATCCAGTGAAATCAAAAGAAGAATAGTAGCTGCAAATCGATACTACTTTGGGCTACAGAAGCATATGAAATCTCGCCACCTTACCAGAAGAACTAAAGTCCTGCTTTACAAGACCCTTATACGACCTGTTCTTATGTATGGTTCGGAATGCTGGACAATCAGTAAGGGTGATGAAGGAGCCCTAGAAAGTTTTGAAAGGAAGGTGCTGCGAAGGATTTACGGCCCAGTCTGTGATAATGGAGAATGGCGTATCAGATACAACCAGGAGCTATACGATCTTTACGAGGACCCTAATATCTCCAAGGAAATCAAAACTGGAAGACTCAGGTGGGCTGGACATATCCAGAGAATGAGCGAAGGAGATATCCCAAAGCGAATTATGGATGGTGCACCTGGGGGTCAGAGAAGAGTTGGAAGACCAAAGCTTCGATGGCTGGATGGAGTGGTGAAGGATGCAAGCACCATCGGCATCCGAAACTGGCGCAACGCAGCACAACACCGACAGTCATGGAGGCAGGCTCTGCTGGAGGCCAAGACCCGACCTGGGTTGTAGAGCCACAGATGATGATGATGACATGCTTATTATAGTAGAGAAAAGCTGAGAAATTCAAATATTCAATTCAGGCAGCGGGCAGCTGGCAAGCAGGTTGTGTGGATTTTATAAAGGTTGGGTAATGGCGTTGTGTTTCGTTAGCCACAGCAACGTGTGGCCGGGTCTGCTAGTATGTTATAAATTGATGAAATTTCATCAAGAATGTTAACCAGTTATTTTGATTTAAATAATGTTTTATGTGAACTTTAGCCCTATAATTTTAGGTGAACGGACAAGTCAGAATGAAACCAACTCAGAACCACCTCAGAAAAGTCATTAGAAGTGATAAAAAAAAATTGTAAAAAATTGGTTAAATAGGTTACGTTAGGTTAGGGTTAAGGGCTTTTAAAATTATTTTTTTCATAGCATTTAATGACTTTTCAAAGAGGTGTTGAATTAAATTTATTCTCAGTTGGCATGGAACCATAATTTTGGTTGGTCACTGACCATATGACTTTTCTTGCAGAGTCACACAGTCCTCCTGGGAGCCTGCCTGCCCCGCGCCTGCAGAGCCCCCGATGTACATGAGCTGCTGGACTTCAGCGTACGTAGCTACCAGAGCCTCGGCGTAACCGGCACCCTGCCACGCTCCGCACGAGTACTCAGAGTGCGCTTCCTGGACAGGGACTATACGGCCTTTAATGACCCCAAGTTTTACATCATCAGGTGGGTGGAACGAGATTTCTGTTTTAGTCCACAATGGTGTGCTGGTACCTACCAACCCTGATGCATGGCAGCAGCCCCAGATCTAGGGTGGGGGCAAACCGGGGCGCCTGCCCCGGACGGCAGTTTTAGGGGGTACTAAAATCGTAATTTACATGTTTGATTGAAAAAAAAAGTGATTCACAAAACCCGGGCATCTAGCGCACATTGTTGAATCGATTATTCATTTGATTTTTGAATGCGTGCATTTAAAAACGAGGTTTTCAACGTAGGCAATAACGCCCCCTTGTGGGAGTTTGAGACTTTCAGAGGGGCAGTAGAAGACCCTCATAAAATTAGGGAGCATTGAGATGGTACAAAGAGGGCGTGGGCAGTTAAAAAAAAATGGTCTAAAAAAGAAAAAAAAACACGCTAATCACATATGTACTAATAAAGCAAAGTAAACTTGTTAAAGTAAAATCATCTTATAAGAATTGACCCTTTACCCCCCCCCCCCCGCCCCCCGTTTTAAACGTTTGCTGTAGAAATGAGATCCTTGGGCATGTGTGTGGTAAAATCATTTATGATTGTATCAGAAATGTGGAGATCTGCAAAGAATGCAAGGCTGTTGTAAGCGTAATGAGTAAAATTAAGAAAGAGACGCTCAAATGGTTTGGGCATGTAGAGCGATTAAACAGCCAGAAAACCTCAGTTTCTACAAAAAATCGCCGATATCTTAAAAAACCTTCCGTAATTATACAACAAGAATCTTCTTTATTTTAGTTTATGTGAAGCCAGAGAAAATTATATTGGTCTGATAATATAACGCCTTTAAAGTTTTTTAAAATAATGCTCTCTTACCGCGTATAAAAATACCGCCTCACTAATATTTCTTATCTTAACTACTGCTACATTTTTATTAAATATAAATGAAAATAATTCTCTAATAAGTTATGTATTTTTATTTTTGTAATATAATATTTTTTAATTTGATTTCAACCTTTTCAGTTCTTTGCACTGGCCAAAAAAATATAGAAACACAATAAAATGTGTATTCCAAACCCTCCATATATAATTAGATTAGTTTAAAACCCTTCCTGCCGAGCGATTCTATATCTTTTGTGGGATCGTTATCGAGATAATGGACGTGATCTCCTGTCAGATTTGTGTGATTTATTTGCTTTTTCTATATAGAACATTAAATGAATAAATAATCATGCATACTTGCAGGAATTCATATTTAAAACTATCTAAACTAAAATATCTGACAGCAAATATCACACAAATCTGCCATGAGATCACGTCCGTTATCTTGATAACAATCCCACAAAAGATATAGAACGCTCGGCTGATTAAAGTTAGTTCCAAAATCCCTCCTAATAAAAATTAAAACACGTTAAAAAAAAAAAAAAATATTTAAATGGAAAATAACAACTATATCAGCCGAGTGATTCTATAACTTTTGTGGTATCGAGATAGATAACGGACGAGATCTCTTGTCAGATTTGTGTGATTTTCTATGGCTGTTATTTGCTTTTTCTATGGGCCGATGTCAAATTTCAACTGTGAGCTGTCACATATTTTAGTTTAGATCGTTTTAAACACGATAAATCTGACATTGAACCATAGAAAAAGCAAATAACAGCCATAGAAAATCACACAAATCTGACAGGAGATCTCGTCCGTTATCAAAAGATTTATTAAAAGATTGTGCTAACGTGTAAAAAGATAAAATAACTGGAATCATGAAAACTCATCAGCCTACACTTTTTTCTTGATTTACTCAAAAATAAGAAAATCCATTAGGGGGGTATTGGAACTCAAAGATTCATTTGTTGTATTATCTTTGAATAATTAATCTGTAAGCTGAATGGGAAAAATATATATCAAATGAATCCAGCAATCTCGAAATGCATGTGTTTAATGTATTTAATTAACTTTCCAGTTCTGTCAGTCTCTTTATAATACTGCTTATCATAACCGGAACTCTCGTGGAGATAAAAGCTGATAAGACCATCATGGAACAAGACCTCGAACTCGACCAGCCCACCTTCAAATCCTTCACAAAAACTGACTGCGTGGACTCCACCATTGGCTCCGTCAAATCCTCAATGGAGTACAATAACAACAACAACACGGAAACAGAAAGAGACGCCAATAATACATTTAAAATTACTAAATTACCAAAATCAACAGAATCCATTCATACTATTGATGGTCTCATTCCAAATAAATACACTGAGATTGTTTCAGGACTGTTTCCAAATACAGACACGTTGCAAGTCAACCATTACACGAAAAGGAATCAAATGAAACTCATAACTGTTAAAAAGATCATCAAAAATGATTCTGCTCCAACGATAACGCTAGACATTATAGCTATGAAGCATGATAACAACGGAGCATCTACCGTTACAACTCTATCAAAAGGTTGTACTACTCAAAAATATGTTCTTTCTATGAAGGAACCATCGCACTTATCAAAGTTCAAGTGCAGAATCAAGAATATGAATTTTTTTAGTAATGGATGCTGTGTTGAAAAAGACAGCCCTTTGGCAAAAGTGTTGATGTGCTTTTCGTTGAAGACCAATTTAGGAAAAATCTTTTGTATGGATATTGGAGAGGATACGTTGGCACCAATTCATGGGATGAAGGTCATAACTCTGCTTTGGGTCATATTGGTGCATACTTGTTTGGTCGTCTTTCAATTATCTGGTAAATATTATACGATTACATTTAGTTTTTTCATCAATTTCACCCTCCGCCCCCGTAACGCACAGTAACGTTTTACAAGATCCCCCCCCTCCTAAAGTGCATTACATAATACTTGAAAGGCCCCTTACTAGCCGTAATAATAATTTTAGGGGATTGGGGTATTGTAGGGATCTATGGAAATATCATGGTGCGGTGTGTGAGAGAGATGCAAGAAAATAATTACCATTTCCTTTGGAGGAAATAGACTGTACATTGTGTGTCTCATCTTTTGAAAGAGCTGCAGCATTATTGTGATAACCACTCGAGCGACAGTGCAATTTTTAACTTTTTCCTCTGATTGCTCGTGATTTTTTGGTGACCATTTTGGATATTTTCCGCCAACATTAAAAAAATCATACCTCCAAATTATAATATGAAAAAATTAAAAAAAAAAATATGCATCTAGGGAAAATTTGCCTAAACCCGGCAGCAAAGCAATCCGGGGTATTTTAAATGGTGCCATATTGTAGCAAAAAGCGCTCCAGTTGTTGTGGGACTTATGTTTATTGCCTTTTTATGCTGTCACGGTACTGTAAATGTGAATCGTCACAGTAATCATGAAAGCGCTCAACCACCACTCTGATTTTTCAAACCTCGGTTCCAGAAGTTTATTTTACCATCTAATCAAAGTTTTTTTTTTTAAATTGTTTTATGCTACCCTGAAAACTTGAGATATTGTAAATGTACAATTTTGCATTGTTTGCTTATGAATATCCTTTTTTAAAAATGAATTATTTTGTACTTTCTTTCCAGACAACAAAGTATACAGGGGAACTATTGAAAACAACTTCTTTTATCAAACAATCAGCAATGCCACTTACTCTGTTGATACATTCTTTGTTCTAAGGTAAGGAATAATTGCTATATTTAACCTCTCATCTGTCGCCGGCCCAAAAAAAATTTTTTTTTTAATGCGATTTTAACCCTTATGTGTAAAGAAAATGTATGAAGTACAAGGTCAGAATCCCTTGCGCTAATATCAATCTAGGACCTAGGTACTATTTGATTATTGTAGCTACTCTGAATTATTTTTAAATAATTTTCTATGAAATTTGCGGGTGGCTTTTCAAAATACAACTTGAGATGCTGGAGGAGCTTAATGTATGTAATCTTTAAGTACCTACTATGAATTGGTTCAGATTGTGAATACCAAAAAATATGTTTTGGATAAAATTGAATTTTTAAATAAGCTTTTTCCATCGTTTCGCTTTGGTTGAATTAATTAATAAAATTATCGATTACTTTAAAAAATATATAAGTTTTATTTTTAACTTAATGAGTAAAACATCACATCTAGGACTTGAACCCAGGACCTACGACTTGCCGGGGCGGAGCTCTACCAACTGAGCTAATGTGTCCCTATGGGGTCGTTCAAGTATTACGTAACGCTCTTGGGGGGGGGGGGTCTTGTGAAACATTTCTGTGCGTTATGAGGAGGGGGGGGGGGAGGGAGGGTTCGAACAATGCGTTATGTAACATGTTTTTCTTTATTTAGATAAAAAAATTAGGAATTAAAATCTTCCGAGTTGGCAATTCTTTTCGTTCTCTTGTTTTATTTATTACCGCAAACGCAATTAAAACAAGAAAAATGTATTTAAGCGACTTTCCAGTACTTTGCGCAACTTAATTATGACTTTCAGGTAAAAATTGTCAGTTAGGCGTTACATCTTGCTTAGGGGGGGAGGGGGGGGAGAGGACGGAAAAACGTTACGGCGCATTACATGAGGGGAGAGGGGGTCAAAAATCTTCAAAAATTGCGTTACGTAATACTTGAACGCCCCCTATCCTATTCGGTCATATAATTTAACTGTATCATACTCCGACTAAGAACTACCAACATTTTCTTCATTTTCTTAAAGCATATTTTTATTGGCTGCTATCTTTACGTACGATTGCAAGATTCAAACCCGAATTAAACGCTATCTAGATAGTGTCTTGGATAAATTTTTTCCATTTTTATTTTTAATGTGCGACATCTATTGAATATTCTGCAAGTCTACGGTGAATATTTATTTTATTTAATGAGTAAAACCTACAATTGTAATATTTTAATTAAAGAAAGGAAGAGTTAAGAAAATGAAGATAATTTTGGTAGTTCTTTGTCAAAGAATGATTCATTTAAATATGACCGAATCAGATAGGGCTCAGTTGGTAGAGCTCCGCCCCGGCAAGTTGTAGGTTCTAGGTTCAAGTCCTAGATGTGACCGTATCTTTATCTGATTTTTCTGTTTTCCGATTTTTGATTGAGTTTGGCTAATACTGTCTTCGGGAGGAATGCAGATCCCGCCAATGTGGGGGATTTTAATAAAAATGCACTTTCTAGATGAGAAAAGTGTGGAAAAGTTGAATAAAAAAGAAATTAAGGTGCGCTCGGCAAAATTGAGGGAGATACAGCCGTTTAAAGTATGAATAAAATGTCACTTCATAAACCGATACTGTCAGCCATTTTGACACTAATATGTTGGTATCCCTGGCCATTTGACACTAATATGTTGGTATCCCTGACCTGATAAAACCAAGAGCCTAGATACGATTGTAGCCGACTTCATGTGATATATGAGGCGCGTAATTATAAAATTTGTCTAGCGGACTTTTTTTTCAACGATTTTTTTAAACTGTTTTTCACCTTCCAAATTAAAGTAACCTAACCTAAGACTACGCTAAACATGGTTTGTGCCCCTTTATAACGCCTACTCGCGTCAACGCAAGAAAAACATCCCAGTTTTCAAATAGTTTAGCGGCTACGCTAGGTTTGTGTAACATGGTTTATGTAACATGGTTTGTGCCCCTTTATAACGCCTATTCGCGTCAACGCAAGAAAAACATCCCAGTTTTCAAGTAGTTTAGCGGCTACGCCAGGTTTGTGTAACATGGTTTGTGACCATTATTAATTCTGTTTTTCATAATTACGCGCCTTATTATATATCACACGAAGTTGGCTACAATCGTATCAACCTTCGTTTATAGCAAGTCTGAGATACCAACATAATAGTTGTTACGATGCACAAATAAGCCCCTACTAATTATTCACCCACGCCACTGCACAGACTACAGATTCGCTCTTTCGCCGCAAGCGCGCCGCGCGCGCTAGTGGAGCCAAATGCGAGCAACGGTCGGCGAAGCCGCCGACTCTCCACACTTCCTAGGCAGAGCGCTCCGCGAACAGTCGATTGTTTTGTTAAGGAGAAATTCTCTCCGCAGGGCACCTTTGTGGCCCGAGTCATCCGCGACGCAATATGGCGTCAGGAATTTAATACGCAAATGCGTGTTTTAGATGCTACGGCAGACAAGGCCGAGGCGTAATTTAAAGTACAGTGACAATGTTTACGTGTGTGGGACGTTTCACCTGGAGACTCCTGTTGGAACGAGATCCCCTCTGCTGCGGACGAGGATTGGACCTGCCGCCTCCATCGCAGTAAGCCCCCCTTAAATTAATGTGTTCTATTTGCCCTCGCGATTTTACCTGAGCAATGACGACCCCAGAAAGGACAGGTTGAGAGACTTACCGTGTAGGGACATTCTAGCCAGGAACTGCCTTTTAACCTTGTATTTCTGTGTTTTCTCACAATACATTTTGTTTGTTTTACCTAAATACCGTTCTTTTATTGAGGAGATTGTTCGAGGGTGATCACGGCCAGTATTCCCCCCCCTATGTAAAACATTCCAAACAGCCTACCGGCGACCACACCACCCTGATGACGAGGATCTCCCCTGCTTGCCGTTGGTTCGAGCTAGCCGCCTGCAAGGTAGGTCGGAGCCCGCCCTGTGGTGCCGCCCTCCTGGTGGCACCCGGGCCCAGCCAGGTTCTGGTTCCTATACGGGGCGTAGTCCCCGAGCGCAACTCTGACGCCATGTAGCCGCTGCCAGGTTGTTAGCATAGTAACAAAATGGCGTAGTATAAGTTCACGAAGTGTCATTTTATTCATTCTTTAAACGGCTGTATCTCCCTCAATTTTGCCAAGCGCACCTTAATTTCTTTTTTATTCAAATTTTCCACACTTTTCTCATCTAGAAAGTGCATTTTTATTAAAATCCCCCACATTGGCGGGATCTGCATTTCACCCCTGTCTTCATTTAATTATATATGTATTTCTTCACTAGAAATGTTTGAATGCATACATAAAAGAAACAACTTTGAAAAATACTATTTTATTGTTAAAACTATCTATAACAGTTTCCCTTGATTAGATCTTTTTATTTCTTAAAAAAATAATCACAAAATAAATAAAAATCGCTTTTGTGCTGAAATCAACTGTTTGCCAAGCGATTTGTACACATATTGGATATATTCGTGGTAATATAAGACAAACTAAGATCATACTCATTTTCGGTTCGTGTGTTCCTCTTAACTTTGCTGTCCTTTATGTGGCTGTAAATAAAATAAGCTGTGTAGATGCAAGTCTCTTGCCATGTATAGAAAGGGCGTGATTTATGAGTAGTTCATTAGCTTTTGTTGGTAGCTTTAATACGGACGACTCTAGAGAATGGTTTTCACTTTTTGGTTGAACAAATGAATAGCCCTCATTTATCCCATTGAAAAAATAATTTATCAAAGTTCAACAAGATTTTTAGCCAATGGAGGATTTAGGGGGGGGGGGGGGACGGGGGCACGTGCCCCCCCAGACGGTATTTTTGTGTACTGTGGAGATTCCATCACAGTACATACTTAATACTTAGAAGCAAAAACTATCATTTAATTTTTCTATTGTTTTGACACTTTCATAAACCTTTCGATTCATACTTGAACTTAACATCAATTATTGATTTTTTGCCCGTCCGCCCCTTGCCCCCCCCCCAGAAAAAATCCTGGATCCGCCCTTGTGTTTAGCACATTATCAAATAATTAGGCACTGATTCAGTATTGTAATTTTTTTTATTTTCAGCGGCCTTCTTGTGTCATATTTATATTGCCAGTCAATTAAAAAGTTTTCAACGGAACATGTTATCATTGATGGAGGCATACTGCTCAAAGCTTTTCAATACTTGGCCATCATGATCTATCGGTACATCAGGTAGGTACCTACCAGTATTGTAATAAACCTACATTTACTCTTTTTAATTTTAAATTTTTTTTTGGCTTTCAACCAAGATTTACAATTATAACTAGTGACTTACATCTAAGACTTATAGCTAGTGACTTATATTACTGACTTACAACTAAGATTTACAATTATAACTAGTGAATTATGACTAACACATATAAATACTGACCTAAAACCAATGACGTTATATAAATAGACTTGCCATAGTCTCACAAACTCAAGATATAATGTGGCAATTAATCAACACTCTTTTGTTTTCAGCGATTTTCAATAATTTCTTAATTCAAAAGTTATTCGTTTATGATAAAGATAGACGCTTAAAAGAATATGTGCATATGGACGAAACAAAAGATAGAACGCGGGCGGCATTTTCGTATTCAAAATTCAAAAGTTCCGTCGAATACTGTCTCAAGGCCGACTAAAGTAGGAGGCCTGGACACCAGTCGAATTTTATGGTGTCAAATTTTTTTTTTTTTTTTACATGAGCTCCACACAGGAGGCCCTGAGGAAAATGATTTCCCTCGGGGCCTATGTCATCTTTGGGGATGCTGTGTGGAGGGTTTTTTTTTAAGGAAAGGAAGGAGAGGAGAGTTCTGGGAAGGAAAAGGGTTTGAGGGGTGGGTAGGAATCTGGGGTTCAGTATGTCCTGGTCATCCGCCTCCAAGACCTAGACAAACCTCAACCCATGAACCCGGCTCAAATAGCTATAATGAACAATGATAGTTTGCAAATGGCGTTGATTGTTATTGTATTTGTTGTTTCTGCTGACTTATATGTTGTTTTACCGCAGGCAAGTAAATAAAGAATCATAAGATTATTATTATAAAAAGTAAATTTTACTTAGCGACGGCATGGCATCAACTTTGTAATTTGGCTGTTGCGCATCCAGACCTGTACTTTAGTAGGCCTTGAGTTCTCTAATGACGCATAAAATCTTTGGGCGGAAAGCAATTGAATTATTTTTATAATCGATAATAATAAGTAATTTGCATATATTTACAAATGAAATGTTATTCCTTCGCTTTTACGACTGTTTACCGTGTAATGGAAACATTTTCTCATCACACAGGAGGGAATTCTGGCGCTTTTTAATGTAATTTACTTACTAGTAGGACACCACCTTACTCGACGCGTGGCAGTTTAGTACTAAAGTACTAGAAATCGAGTACTCTACAATTGTGTTATTGTTGGGTTCCTATTTTGAGATTTCTACCCCGCGTCTAAAGTATGTAATGTCTTTGCCTAAAACTAGTGACTTACTAACAAACATATTTACAATTAAGATTAGCGCCAGAAGAAGTAAGAAGTTTTTACATAATATTACAATTTAAGAACACGGATGCAAAAATGATCTTAACCTTTGACTGGTGACATGGTCACGGATACTTCGATGTAATTATCGCCACAGCAAAATGTTATGATGTACTTCCGGGATGGTGAAATTCCTTCTTTTTACTTAAAAATGAGATTGTGTGCACGAAAAACATCAATAAATTGTTTCCAAGGTAGTTCCAAATGTTCTTCTGTTTTCAAAAACAAATGCACCTGAATTTGCACTATTTTTCTTGCCATTGTTCCAAATTTCAAATACTTTTCCAGCAAGGTGTGTTAGGGAGAGATAGGAACTGGATAAATGACATCCCGGTAGGAACTAAGCATATTCGCATGTTTAAACTTGATTTGACAATTTTGTTTGCATGAAAAATTTAAAATTTTCATTTACGTCGATTCTGAAGACAACAAAAAATTAAATTTATCTAATTTTTCTTAATATTTTGAGTTGTGACGTATTTCTTAACAAGAGGAGCACTAATGCGCTCTAGAGGTAGAATGACGAACCTAGCGATAATGACGTTCTCCTCTTTATCGACATTTTGATTAAATATGTTATGTACATACAAAGTTATTTATAGGTGCACCGGTGCAAATGTGCAAACTTTAAAAATTTTATTCAATTCTTTCTTCCCAGGCTAACTCCACCTTACCTTCTGACGCTGGGCCTGCTGGAGATCACATCCCGCCACCTCAACTCTCACAGCATCCTGGAGCTGCCTGGGAAGGACCACGTCAACTGCAATCGGCACTGGTGGAGAAACGCCCTGTATGTGAACACCTTCTATCCTCTGAGAGAAATGGTATGCAATATCTTTATGAAACAATATTTGTTATTTAATATAAGTAGGTACCGTCGGTGAGGGTGAAGAAAACCAAGTGGGGTGAAGATGTGAGATGCTCCGAGGAACTAGCGCCTCTCAGGCCACTCAGGCTGCGCAGGGCCACCCAGGGCCTCCTGTGTGGAGTGTAAAAAAAAATTTTAAATCAAAATAACTTTCCTCCTAACGATTAATGGAAAGATCTTTCAAAATAGAAGTTGAACTATCTAAATAACTAACCATCACACCGTTTCTCCGCAGGGATAGGCATAGAGGACGGACCGCCAAACAACTCTATCTTGGCACACACTCCTTGCTTCATTCACATTCGTACATCGTCTCATACATACTCTTCTATATTGACTCTTGACATGGCCCGACTCTAGTCTCTGATTCACTTTTTTTTTTTTTTTTTTACATGAGCCCCACACAGGAGGCCCTGAGGAAAATAATTTCCCTCAGGGCCTATGTCATCTTTGGGGATGCTGTGTGGAGGGTTTTTTTTTTTAAAGAAAAGGAAGGTGGGGAGAGTTCTGGGAAGGAAGAGGGTTTAAGGGGTGGGTAGGAATCTGGGGTTCAGTGTGTCCTGGTCATCCGCCTCCAAGGCCTAGACAAACCTCACCCCATGAACCCGGGCACCCCTTCTAAATCACCAAACGTAGCGAACCACTTGGGGTGACCTATGGCAGAGGTGTTGGTTATCCAATAAAGGTTCCCGGGGCGGCGGTACCCATTCCCGCCTCCCAAATTGTAAACTTGGGATACTTGGTCGTGATATGTCTTCCTCGGGCGTCCCTTGTCTTTTTCTACCATTCACCATTCACTTTTTCCACCATTCATTTGTGTTATATATTATCTTTTGTGTTATATATTCTCCTTACACTCCTTTCCTCGTTCATTCACTCTACATGCCCAAACCATCTGAGCATCCCTTTCTTAATCTTACTCATTGCTCTTACATCAACCTTGCATTTAGTCTACTTTCATCCTTCCTCTGCATGTTCCATGCCTCACTACCATATATCAGGGTAGGTACCAGCACTCCATTATGGACGGCTAGCTTCGCTCCTTTGGGCAGCTTTTTGTTGGCGCCAACGGCGTTCAGTCCTTCATTAATAGAGTTACCTGCATTTACCCAGCTTTCAATGTCTCTATCAGCCTTCCCATCTCTCATAAACATACTTCCTAAATTACATTAGTAGATGAATAATTGTATAAATCAAAAGTATTTGCTTCATTGTACAATTGTTGTAATTGTCTATTTTCCAGTGCATGCCCTGGTCATGGTACCTGGCCAATGACACTCTGTTCTACGCCGTGGGCATCTTGGTGCTGATGATATCCTCCAAGCACGCCAAGTTCGCTGGCCTTTTCGTCACGGTGTTTCTACTGGTCGGGTGGAGTACCACTGCCATGGTCACCCTGCGCACGGGTTACATTCCCAGGTAAGGAATGTAATATTTAGTTTACATGAAACGGCAAATATTTGTAAGGACGAAACACTGAAATTACTATTTCAGATTAATCTTTACTATGAATTTTTTTACATTATGAATACCCAAAAACACACTTTTATAAATTGAAGCTTTTCCTATCGTTTGGCTTAAGTAGAATTAAAATAAAATTGTTAATCATAACCACTGAAGTGATCACGTGAAATAAATAAATTGCCTCGATTGCTCGAGATTTCCCAGAAGTTAATTTTTTAAAATTTTTAGCCAACATTAAAAAAATCGTACTTTTGAATTTTAACATGGAGACATTCACAAGTTGTGAATGATGAATACTTGGAGCAGGTGGATGAGTTTGTGTATCTGGGTAGTGTGTTTACGAGAGATGGGAAGGCTGATAGAGATATTGAAAGAAGGGTGAATGCCGGTAACTCCATTAATGGAGGACTGAATGCCGTTGGCGCTAATAAAAAACTGTCAAAAGAATCGAAGCTAGCAGTCCACAATGGAGTCCTGGTACCTACCCTGATGTATGGCAGTGAGGCATGGAACTGGCAGAGGAAGGATGAAAGTAAGCTGATTGCTGTTGAAATGAGATCCCTGAGATGTATGTGTGGTAAAACAATGTATGATCGTGTGAGAAATGTGGATATCCGCAAAGAATGTAAGGCTGATGTAAGCATAATATTAAGAAAGGGACCCTCAGATGGTTTGGACATGTAGAGCGGATGAACGAAGATAGTAGTGTAAGAAGAATATACGACGCGGATGTGAATGGTAGAAGAAGTCGGGGACGCCCGAGAAAGACGTGGCACGATCAAGTGAATCAAATACTTGAGTCGGGCCATGTCAAAAGTCAGAATAATAGAAGAGAATGTATGAGACGATGTATGAATGTGAGTGAGGCAAAGAGTGTGTGCCAAGACCGAGTTGTTTGGCGGTCAGTCAGTTGGTTAGTTAGTTAGTTAGTTAGTTAGTTAACATGGAGACATAAAAACTTATTATCATGCTATATTGTCAATGAATTGACCTGTATTTTACCGTTTATCTCATATTTGTAGGATTTATAAAATATTTTTAAAAAAATCGTAAAGTTTATAATCGCGGGAATCCTGTGTGTTTTTTACTTGAAACTGCCGTGAGGGATACTTTTTCGAGTCAACATAGAAAATTTTCGATTTCTGTATGTTTCTGTGGTATGCTAATGAAAGGTGCATATCTCCGGAAGGACTCCGTTTGCCAAGCGATTTTTATGTCTATTACCTATATTTGTGGTTATATAACAGGTAGGTATATTAATTTAATAATAATCACCCAGACTAATGACAGTTAACGTCAAATTTATTATTGTTTATATTATGTTATACAATTATACATTATACAATTTATTATTGTTTATATGTTATTCAATTTCAGTGTTGAAAATCCCCTCTCCCATTACGATGACATCTACGACAAGCCGTGGACTAGAGTCGGCCCCTACCTCGCCGGGGTGGGTGCTGGATGGGCTCTGAGCAGAGCTAACTGCTGTCTGCTCATATCCAAGGTACAATAATGACCCAGCCATAAATGAACTAATACCTAGATCGATATCTTCGGGCTTTTTGTATGGAACAGGTGTCGACACTATTTAACCATAAAAAATGAAAATTTCTTGACTCTGACGTCACATACCATCGACAAGGATGGAGGAAAATAAAAAAGTAAGGAAATTGTAAGATTCCTATTGGTAGTCATTACTCTGACGTCACAAACCACAAGAAAGTGATTTGGTCACAAAAAAGGTCGGAGTTATACCCCCCTGGACCCAGCTGCCTCTGAAAAGTAAATGTCTGAAAAAAAAATTTAAAACTAATTTAAGACATGCATTCCAATTAAAAAATTTTGAATTCTAGGAGTAAGTATGTTTAGTATTGAAAGCAAACACCAGGAGGCGAATTTATGGGTAAGTGCCATAAATCTGTGGATCAGTGCCATAAACCTAAGAATTAGTGTCATAAATCTATGGATCAATACCAAAGTCTATGGATCAATGCCAAAGGAGAGTATTGGTGTCGCGAAACTGCGACTCCACTGTAAATTGGCGTTAAGTGCTGCAGAGCAAATCCTATGCAACCCTCGAAGGACCAGTCCCGAAACTACGTGATCACTAAGTTATACTGGACGATTAAATAGCATACACTCGCAAAACCTGATGGATAGTCAGTCGATAGTTCAGATCTGTGCTTTTGGAAAATTAGATAAGCCCAGATTGGAAAAAGGAAAATAGGACTAACCGTTGTAGATGGGGCCTCACTGAACTCCAGTTTGCGGTGTACACTTCACAATGTTTAAATTTAAAAATCGTAATATTCTTATAGCAAGAGGTTACGATACATGCGCCCTGTCTGAGATGTTAATTTGCACTGAACAGCAAAGCACACTGTCACCTCTCCAAAGTTGAGTATTTTTTCTTGCAAAATTTTTTCATGGTGACATTTAGGAAGGAAAGATTAGGTAGGTGGGATAACTTCTGGATTTTGACATATGCTACCCACCAAGTCTGCGAATGCAATACCCAACCAATCCCATATAATAATGCACGAACAAGTACAAGAGACCTGTTAGAGAGTCTCTTTCATTTTTTACCATCGTACCAGTTGAGCTTTCATTAAATTAAAGTTCCCCAGCTTCACTAACATCAAAGCGACACAACCCAGCGAATTTTAAACATCAGCATATTTGGGACATAACTTCTTGAATTTGGCAGGGCACATACCTGTAGACCTTTGTTAAATAATCACATCTGGCGGCCTTATAACTATATATACTCCAAGAGAGTTATAACTTATTTTGTGCGGTTTTCAGACAATGTCATTTTCCCTGTGGACCCTCTCCCTCTCTACACTGGTGAGCATAGTGTACGGCCTGTACGGAACGGATCTGGGACTCTATGGCTCCGTAGCCTATGTGACCATCTCTCACAGCGCCTGGGGACTGGCCATCGCCTGGATATTGGTCGCTTGCGTCACAGGATACGGCGGTGAGTTATGCTAATCTTTAATTTGTTCATTTATTAATAATTACTGTTTGAACATGTGTAACAATCGGTTTATTGTTATTTTTTTACATTAATTAATGTCCTTCAGGGTCTGTATCACCTATTGGTATGGTGTGTGCAGGGTCTTTTTAAGGAAATAAAGGAGAGGAAGTTCTAGGAAGGAAAAAGGAATGAAGGGTGGTAGGAATCTGGGCGCCAGTATTTCCAGGAATGACGGACGGATGAATTCATCCCTCCCACTCCGGTGCAAGACGTTGGGTCGAGAGAGTCCATCTGGAGAGGTCAATGGGTTTCCCTGAACAAAACCTGGGAAAACCTTACCCCATGAACCCCGGTTACACCTGCCAAGTCGCCAAACGGAGCTAGCCACTTGGGATGATGTAATGTTTGGTATTATTCACATTCAAACACTATTAATAACAACAAGTCCTTGATACAAACTGGTTTATTATGAGTTTACATATTTACAATAATTATACTACAAGTCACACAACCTGTTTATACTAGCGGCTAATTAAATCTGAAGCTCTTTCAATATATTACAGAATGATATAGCAGAAGTTGATTATCCAATGAACATTTCCAGGGACGGCGACAGGACATCAAAATCACCAAGTGCCCTGGAGGGGTCTGATTAATTGATCCATAGATCCATAGATTATTGGCACTAATCCAAGATTTATGGCACTGATCCATAGATTTAAGGCACTGATCCATAGATTTATGGCATTGATCCATATATTTATGGCACTAAACCACAGATTTATGGCACTGATCCATAGATTTGTGGCACTGACCCATAGATTTATGCACTGATCAGTAGATTTATTTGCAGGTGTAGTGAACAGTCTCCTGTCGTGCCGGTACCTCTACCCTCTGAGCCGACTGAGCTACTGTGCCTATCTGCTGCACCCCATGATCCTCAAACTGATCTTCATTTCTTCCGGGGCCGTGCTCCACTTGTCTCCAGAGAGCCTGGTGAGATTGCCTACTATACTACTGTTGACCTAATGACCCTTTATGTTAATAAAATAATAATAATTCGATGACCATTTTTAAGAAAAATCACCTAAAGGGCGCTGTACAAATTTATGATATATTTCTACAATCTTACTTCTAACTACAGACAGACAACCATTATAACAATGTATGGCTAAAAATTGTATCCACTGGTTCATCAATTTGGGAGGCGGGAATGGGTACCACCGCCCCGGGCACCTTTATTGGATAACCAACACCTCTGCCATAGGTCACCCCAAGTGGTTCGCTAAGATTGGTGATTTAGCAGGGGTGCCCGGGTTCATGGGGTGAGGTTTGTCTAGGTCTTGGAGGCGGAAGACCAGGACATACTGAACCCCAGATTCCTACCCACCCCTTAAACCCTTTTCCTTCCCAGAACTCTCCTCTCCTTCCTTTCCTCAAAAAAACCCTCCCCCCCACACAGCATCCCCAAAGATGACATAGACCCTGAGGGAAATTATTTTCCTCAGGGCCTCCTGTGTGGAACTCAGGTAAAAAAAAAAATCACTGATAAAACTGCTCACTATGAAGATTGCAGGTGATTTAATAAATGTCACAATTCATGTTCAAACAGACATTAGCACGCCATCTGTGTTGCATTTCAACAAGCGCAATACATTTTAGTGCAACATAAAATAGAGGCAATAATTAACTGTGCCAGTTGTTTTAGCACTTGATTATGTCCAAATAATACATTGTAGTGTATTGATTAATCATGTAGTTTCAGCTTCTTTCAATAGATGTCTCTAGCGTAGTTTATAATACGAAGTTCTGCTATATTCCAACAGATGGCAGTCGAGTAGGATATCAGAATCGGATACCAATGGCCAAAGGTATCACTGAGATTCGGCAGATTCTCACAGTCCGCCTAGTAAGGACGTCTGTTATCCTTACGATAACTAAATAAACCAACTAGTTATTACTTGAACCCATAACTTATTTGGAAGAACCCATCACATCTCAAGTGGTCTACTGGAAATCAAAAGATATAACATAAATATATATATACGTTTCCAGATGGTGAACTTTGTGGGTTTCACGGTGATATCATTTGCGGGCGCGCTCGTGGTATCGGTGATCTTCGAGGCTCCGGCCGTCTCTCTTCTGCGACTCATCCATCCCATGAGGAAGAGCACCGACCACTCCAACCACTACTCATAACAATACCACAACATTTAAAAATTACATAGATAATAGAAACAAAGAGATATTATTATTATTTTTATTTAATGAGCAGGTAGCATTCTCTTGATGCACTCATATCTGATTTCACAACAAGTTTAATAGTAATTGGGCTGTTTAAAATTTTAAAATAAGTTTTTTTTTCGCTCCAAATAAGAATTCAATGAGCACTTTTATTATTATCATGACGATTGACAGCATAAAAAAATTAAAACGTAAGTTCAGATAATCGTAAAAGTAATCATTTAATGTTTTTTATGCAGTTTGTTTGTAAACAAAGATGTGGCATCACTGTGCGTAGATGCGCTGTACAGTAGCATCAGTGAACGGTATTAACAACTCGCCTTTTGCGTGTGGTTTCATACTGTGGGTTATTTTGTTTGTTTTTATTATCTTTGAAATACACTGCAGAGGGCACAGTTCCCATTTACCATTGCACCAAGGGGCTGGCCTCCTTTCAATGTTCTAGCACTAGAGGGCATTGTGCAATAATTAGTTAGGTTAGTTTAAGTTCTATATAATAATATAATGTACTTTGATATGGTTTGAATTGGAGTAAACTTAATTAGGTCCTCATTTTTACCGGACAGTGTGAAGAACTTTCCTTTAACCCTCGACCCGTCGCGTGGGGTCTTTAAAAGCCCAGGTTTTACAGAAATGCTGATTATGTTCATTTTAAATGTTCCCACTGATTTCTTACTTTAGGTAGCTTCCTAAAAGGGACTATACTTGACGCAAGCGCCGAGAAAATTTAGTTCGCGCATGTGCGATGTGAGATACAGACTTGTGTTTCGGCGTGAGGCTAAAAAATCAACAAAATTCCATGAAAAATCAAGTTTATATGTTTTTTTTATTGTATTTTGTTGTTTTTTTTGTTGTAATAATAATAAGTCTATATCAACCTCAAATAGTTATAAGTTTGATGGAAATTGGTTAGATTTTTTTTTAAAGTTTTCTATTAAAAAATATGATTCAAAATTTCAAAAAAGTGTTCCTTGTTGATTTTTAAGCTCTTGCATTGAAAATAAATAACTAATTTTTAACATTTCTTTTTATTTCAAAGCAATCATTATCACCTGACTGTAATCGGTTAAAATAACATATAAAATGTATGCTACAACAACAATTTAATCATATTTATTTTTGGGGTCCTAAGTGACCCCACGCGACACCTCGCGTTACAAAAAAGGCGCGACGGGCGGAGGGTTAAATTCTCTACTAGAAAGTTTGCAATGACAGAAATGATTTTTTTTTATTGTTCTGAAATGTTTTAAAATAAATCAAACATACTTTTGTTGGTGTGTTTGTTACTCCATACTATTGACATGTGTGTTTGTTACTCCTGAAACCTTGTTCAATGAACTCAAATTTACTTTGAATTTAAGTGTCATTTTCGAAATTGCAACTCAAATTGTGTGAAGAATTCAGACAAGCAATAAAATACCTATCTGTTGTAATACAAGGTGGCGCAAAAGTTATCACCCGATGTTCTTTAGGTGTAATTTTTTTTATGAATCAAAAATTTTATTTCTGCTTTTGGATTGTGTTTATTTGATGTCTTAATTTTTTTTCCATTAAATCGAGAAAATGATATCGGCCAAGTGGCCGCCGCTAGAATTGATGACCATACGGGCCCGATATATGGCATTTTCCATCACTCTTTCCAGAACTTCCAGCGATAGGTTCTAGCTCGCATTCTTGATGGATATTCTCCCTGAGGGCTTCACGAGTCTGAGGCTTGTTGACATAGACTCGTGACTTCAAGAAACCCCATAAAAAGAAGTTTGGAACAGTTAAATCGGGCGATTCGCCGACTAGTGCAAATCACCAAAATGAGAGATTAGGCGATCCGGAAATGCTTTTTTTTCAAAAAATTTCCGCTTTGTTGAGGAGTACAGCGATTTATATTTTCTTGTTGTTTGTTTTTGGGGTGTTATGCCGTGTTACGCTACCTCCTCCTTTAGCCAACGTTTCGGACAGCGTTACAGTCTCCATCATCAGGGCAGATGTGTGATGATGATGGACACTGTAACGCTGTCCGAAACGTTGGCTAAAGGAGGAGGTAGCTTAACACGGCATAACACCCCAAAAACAAACAACAAAAATACTTTTGGCTGTGAAAATCTAAGATTTATATTTTGTTGATGTGTATTTTTATCTGTTTACTTCACAAATGTCAAAGCAGAACTGACATTTGCCGCCATTTGCAAAAATTATGGCATCTTTTATAGGGTGATGACTTTTACGCCACCTTGTATATATTGAAATGAAAATTATTTTAAATGCAATTTTTAAAATTGGAACTGATTTGTTGATAATTGATTAGATAGTTGATGAATTTCTCGTGATTTTTCTCAAGCATTATAAAAAATTAAAACCTTAGGTGATTCCCATCATTATCTTTGGTGATTGATTCCCAATGGTAAAATTAGCATGTAGATTGTAGATAGATAAATCATATTTAGCCACTGGAGTGCTTTTGGTCACATTTTGGCAAATTTGCAAACACCTGCAAGCGTTCGCTGGACAAAATGTGGTCAATTTGAAGAGATATTTTAAAACGTTTATTGTAATTATTCCAAAAGTTCACGCGCATTGGAATCTTCCAATAACTACAAAGCTAACTTACTAGTTTAACAAGAGATGTCTCACATCTTTTTTGATTTATTTGTTATTGACATTCCGCAAACCGATATTATTGAAATATATTTTCTTACAAATCATTGATTGATCATGTGTTTATATATTTAAAAATTTATATCTCTGAATATCAACTAGGCCATAGACAACCCACAAAAGTCATAATCTTACTAAAATTATAAATGCCAAAGTTTGCATGGATGTATGTGTGTTTGTTACTCTTTCACGCATAAACTACTGAATGGATTTTAACTTTACAATAATATAGCTTGTGCATCAGAATAACATATAGGCTATAATATGTTGCCAGCTAGGAAGGTGACGCGGGAGCAGTTCTGTCAGTTCTGTCAGTTCTGCTTTGACAATGTATTTCTTTGAATATGGCATTGCAACGCATGTCGGGAACCAGCCGGTATGTATTATTGCTACACAAGTAGATATAACGAATGACAATTTTAAAGTAAATAATACTCAGAATTCACACTTTTACAAATTTAAAGATTTAAAAAAAAAATTATGAATCTATAAAATATGGAATTAACAGTCAAAAGTAAGGGCATTTAATGGCTGTCTTACACTACAAACAATTTATAAGTCTCAATATTAATATTCGGAAGTAAGATATTTTAAGACGGATATAAATTTCCAAACTGACAGCTTATAAATTTCCAAACTGACAGCTTATAAATTTCCAAACTGACAGCTTATAAATTTCCAAACTGACAGCTTATAAATTTCCAAACTGACAGCTTATAAATTTCCAAACTGACAGCTTATCAATTTCTAAACCTACAGCTTATAAATTTCCAAACTGACAGCTTATCAATTTCTAAGCCTATAGCTTATAAATTTCCAAACTGACAGCTTATAAATTTCCAAACTGCCACCTTATAAATTTCCGAGTGCTCCCGTAGAACAATGTCGGATGTGCGTTTTTGTAGTTTTGCAGTAGAGCTGTGCAGCAGAGTAGTAAAGTTTCGTTTCTGCATTTTACTGTTTTTGAGATCAAGAAATATAATGTTGTTTTGATATTGAATATTTCATTCAAAATTTTGAAAATTCAGGCTTTTAAATTAACAAAATACGCCAACAAAAAGCCAACAGAACGATTTTAAATTTTTAGCAGATCCGACGTTGTTCTTCGGGACCGTCGATATAATGGAACTCTCAAGTAATTAAAAAGAAAATGCATATGTAATATTTTTATTTTGGTTTATTTTTTTACAAAATGGAATTACATACATGTAATTGTGTGTTATGTAACATGTACAGAAAGTTATGTAAGAAAATATTTTTTCACAGTTTTCAATAATAATTCACTTAGGTAATACTAGAATTAATAATTAAATCAACACAATTAAAAAACTAAAATAATATTTACAAAATTATATAATTAAGTACACAGTAATTCTAATTTAATGCTCTCTTTGAAATTATAGAAATATTACACAGTAAAACTGTTTTTTTTTTACAATTTTTTTATTATTTTAATATCAGAACATATTATATAATATTTATATTTCCCCAGAACCTGTCATCTTTGGGGAGGCTGTGTGGAGGACCTTTTTAAGAAGGCATGAAAGGTTGGCAAATCATTCCCAGTCAAGCTCTTGAACTCAAGAACGATTTGTAGAAACGAACAGATATTGTGTGACAGATGTCAACGTGTTGGGCGTATGTTTGGCATGTTTCCTGACTGGGTATATGCATAGAGTCCACCTCACGGATAATACGGAACGTTTGTGTTGTCGAAGTTTGATGCACGGATAATACGGAATATTCCTTTTTTAACTAATAGACAATCAAATCTTATAAAATAAATATTCTTGTCAAAAACAAAAGTACCTACTTCGAATTATTGGATTGAGGTTCAAACTACGAAAGCTGCATGTCATCATACTTTTAAAAAACATCCCAGGTTTTGAATGGTTTGTTTGGCAAAGCAGGGTTTGTCTATCGGGTTTGTGTAATTATTCTAATACATTTCTTTCCATGTTCTGCTGTTATAAATACAGTTACACACTTGTCAATAATGCATTCACTGAATAAATTATTGTTTTACATGGCAATAATATTTTTTCTATGATTGGCAGCATTGATTATTTATATTGGTCTATGAAATGTTAAATAAAAACAATGAATATAACAATGGCGTTAATGAATTAATTTTAACAAAATTAAAATGTTAAATGAATATTTTTTGGTCTCCCCCGACATAAATACTCACTTTTCGTAATAGTAAAGCTAAATCTAACTGTTTGAATACAAAAGATTCCGTATTAACGAGTAAGTGGTTCAATGCATAAATAATGAGGTATTTTGGATGTCCAGACCAATGACGTTATATAAATAGACTTGCCATAGTCTCACAAACTCAAGATATAATGTGGCAATTAATCAACACTCTTTTGTTTTCAGCGATTTTCAATAATTTCTTAATTCAAAAGTTATTCGTGTATGTTAAGGATAGACGCTTAAAAGAATATGTGCATATGAACAAAACAAAAGATATAACGCGGGCGGCATTTTCGTATTCAAAATTCAAAAGTTCCGTCGGATACTGTCTCAAGGCCGACTAAAGTAGGAGGCCTGGGCACCAGTCGAATTTTGAGGTGTCAAATAGCTATAATGAACAACGATAGTTTGCAAATGGCGTTGATTGTTATTGTATTTGTTGTTTCTGCTGATTTGTATGTTGTTTTACCGCAGGCAAGTAAATAAAGAATCATTAGATTATTATTATAAAAAGTAAATTTTACTTAGCGACGGCATCGACTTTGTAATTTGGCTGTTGCGCATCCAGACCTGTACTTTAGTAGGCCTTGAGTTCTCTAATGTCGCATAAAATCTTTGGGCGGAAAGCAATTGTATTATTTTTATAATCGATAATAATAAGTAATTTGCATGTATTTACAAATGAAATGTTATTCCTTCGCTTTTACGACTGTGTACCGTGTAATGGAAACATTTTCTCATCACATGGAGGGAATTTTGGCGCTTTTTAATGCAATTTACTTACTAGTAGGACACGACCTTACTCGACGCGTGGCAGTTTAGTACTAAAGTACTAGAAATCGAGTACTCTACAATTGTCTTGTTGTTGGCTTCCCATTTTGAGATTTCTACCCCGCATCTAAAGTATGTAACGCCTTTGGTCCAGATGTGTATGAACTGGTTCCATGCCAACTCAGAAATACCTCAGAAAGGTAATTAAAAGCTATGAAAAAATAATTTTGAAATTGAAAGCTGGTGACCCTAACCTAACTTAACCTATTTAACCAATTTTTTAATATTTTTTATCATCACTCTTAATGACCTTTCTGAGGTGCTTCTGAGTTGGTTTCATTCTGAGTTGGCCGGTCACCGTATTATAACTATTATACAATAAGTGATTTTTGAGAATTTATTTTTGTAAGCATTTTCAAAAGATTTATTTAAATATCACACAATACATGTAAATCTTCGTAAGACATACATTTTACTTACTTACTAAACTAAACTTAATACTAACAGGACAATCATAATCACAAGATATACAGGGTGTATTGGGACGTTCTTGAAAAAAAAATGACCAGCGATTCTTGAACTTATTTGATGTAATAAAAATAATGTGTATGGCATTTTGATCCCTGGCGAACATTTTTTTTTCAAATTCAAATTAAAACAAAATTTTTTGCCAAGGTTTCATTGATTTTTTTTTACATTAGCTCCAGACAGGAGGCCCTGAGAAAAATACTTCCCCTCATGTCATCTTTGGGGATGCTGTGTGGAGGGTCTTTTTAGGAAAGGATGAGAGGAAGTTCTGTGAAGGAAAAGGGTAGGGTTCTGTGAGGGGTGGGTAGGAATCTGGAGGTCATTGTATCGAGGAGTGACAGAGGTATAAATATATCCCTCCCACTGCGGTGCAAGAGTATGAGGGGTGGGTAGGAATCTGGAAGTCAGTGTGTCGAGGAGTGACGGAGGTATAAATATATCCCTCCCACTGTGGTGCAAGGCGATATTCCGAGAGAGTATGAAAGGGTCTGTGGTGAGCTGGTGGACAGACGCATCCGCTGCCAAGACCTCACCTCATGAACCTGGGCACCCTTGCTAAGTCACCAAACGTAGCGAACCACTTGGGGTGACCTGTGGCAGAGTTGTTGTTTTGATTAACTAATGTTTTCATGTGAAAAAAAAAATTGTGTAACCGCAGACTAAAGTGACATCTACATTTTTTATTGCAAATACATTCATGAAGCGAATCACTGGTTAAAATTTCGTCGCCTCAGTTCTTATTTGTCCAACAGACCAATTCAGTTTTTGTTCAATCTCCACTTTAAAATTGAAAATAAAGTATTAAAAATGACATTTAATCACTTTAGTAAGAATTATATAAACTAATGAGACCTTTAACTTTATGGAAATAGCATATCAAACATCTATCATTATGTTTTATTGAAATAATAAAAGAAAACTTCTCCTCCCGTAAAATTTTCTAATGGTCTGTTGGACAAATACGAACTAAAGCGATGATTTGTTGGATATGTCCTAAATTCATTCTCTCTTTCATTCTTGTTCATTTTCAAATAATTACTTACGGCTATATTTAAAAGACGTCATAATCTGCTCTTTCAGATGGCGCTTTTTAAATTATTTTAGGAATAAATACTTTTTGCAAGTTACGCTTCAATATTAATATTCTAAGGTTATGTACTACTAAGTAATGCAAAACCGTGTGTTTTTATTTTGAAAATTACATCGCTTAGAAATATTTCAGATGCTTATTTCAGTACTGCAAATAGAAAACATATTTAATCTATCTATATAAACAAAAATGATTCGCCAAAATGTATTTACGTGCATAACTTCCGAACGACTGCACCAAATTGGATAATTCTTTTTTTTTTGTGTTCGTTATTGTCAGGATAAGGTTTGTATAAAAGAAGCGGTGAGCTCTGGTATAATGAAATTTGTATAAAAAAATTGCCACAGGTGGCACACGAGCTGTTTGAAAACTGAATGTATCGGGACTGAATGTATGGAATGCGGGAGGGGGGAAGGGAACTCGAGAGGGGGGTTCGCGGGGCGGGGGAAACGAGAGAGCAGAGTGGGGAGAGGGAAGGCGGAGTGGTAACGCTTGAGGGGAAAGGAATGCGGAAGAGGAAGGGGAGGCGGAAGGGAAACGGGACGAATGGGAAAGGACACGCAGGGAGAAACATTTCTTTATTAAGTGGCGTAACAACGCATGCCGGGAACTCACTAGTTTGAAATAAGTGTTAGGCCTATAAAAACTGCTTTTAAGATCAAACTCTCCTTTTTACGACCCCTTTTCAGTTACGTTTTTATTGTACAATGTGGAAAATAAAATTCTTTAGAAAATGATTGTAAAACACTTTAATATTTGTGACTGAACTTGTCAAAATAAAATAAAACAAGCTTTTTGGCAATTTTCCTTGAAAAAATCAAAACAGACTGCTGGTATTAAACGGGATTTTAAACCTTATTGCCATCTACATAAGGAGCGTTATTGTTAGCGACCTAATCCTGAATTTTACACGACATGAAGCATATCTTGCAAAAAGCATTTTTTCCTAAAATAATTAATTTGGCGATATCTTTGAAAGAGCAGATAATAAATTCTTTTAAGTATCACCTTAACCAAAATCTCTGGTTTCATCCATTGTTAGTGGCCAGTGGATAAAAAATGATGTATAAATTATATTTTAATGTTTTTTTTGCATGTTATCACACCGTTAATGTTTAAATAGTCATTCATCCAACCAATCATTTCCAAATTAATTAATAACTTAATAGATAATCAGTGTACAAAGTTTTAAAATAAATTAGTGGACCGCGCATAGCATTGTACTGACAAGAAATTGCAAAATACTGGACATTGAAAAATTGTAAATAGAATGCATTCATTTATCAAAATCTTAACTATGAGAAATCTATTAGTATAATTTTTTTTTACATTTACTCCACACAGGAGGCCCTGAGGAAAATCATTTCCCTCAGGGCCTATTTCATCTGATATGCTGTGTGGATGGTCTATTTGAGGAGAGAAAGGAATGAACATTGGTCTTGAAGAGACCCATATTGTAGGAAGGAGGAAATACAGATGTCGGCAAATCGTTCCACAGCCGAGCTGTTGAACACAAGAACGAGTCGAAGAAGCGACCCGTTCTCATATGACATATGTTAGGCACACGTTTGGCGTGTTTCCTGACTATGCACCGGTGACGAAGGAATCAATGACGCTAGTTCCTCGGAGCATCTTCCATTGAAATACCAGTAGAACAAGGATAGCATTCCTACCTGACCCCTGTGCTCTAAAGATTGCAATCCGTTTGTTAAATTAGGAGAATCTATCAGACGTACCGCCCGTTTCTGCACAGAGTCAAGGGTTTTTTTCAGGTATTTTGGGGCTCCAGACAAGAGATGGCTGCCAAATTCAACTATGGGGCGCACTTGTGATTTTTACGGGGTTAGCAGTTGTGTACTATTAAAGTATCTGCGGGCCCTGTACAGTACGCCCAGTTTTTGAGAGGCTAACTTAACTTTGGCTTCGATGGAGCCCCCGTATCTGAACTGGTCACTTAGAGTTACACCAAGCATATCAATGGAGGGCCTGTTCGGAAGATTGCTTCCGTTGAAGGCCACTAGATTTTCATTTCATTTGTCTTTAAAAAAAAAAAAAAATTATGTGAATACCTCACAATTTTCGTCACAGCAAGTAGTATTGTAGGGGTCTACGGAGAGGTCACGGTGTGGTGTGTGAGATAGATGCAAGAAAATGAAAACTTTTATCATTTGCATGAAACAGACCTAAGTACAGTGTGTATCTCTTCTTTTGATATAGCTGCAGAATTATTGTTATAAGGAATGTATGTTTATTTCTATTATCTATGGTTTAAAATAATAAATCCCATCATTCATAATAAATAACGTGTACAATGCTAGGCCGGCGCACTTCTAAGTTTAATTATTATCCCTAACTTAAGTGGTATGACAACTGTCACTGAAGTCACTGATGTGTCACTGAAGTTTCTTCCTTCGGTTGGGCGCCAGTATTTTGAGCATCGTCACGACGGGCGCCTCGAAGGCCAGAGAAATCACAAAGGAGAGGAGGAATGAGGCCATCATTTGGCCGAGGAAGATTATAACCTAAAAAAAGAATGTGCAGGTATATTAATTACAAGCTGTTACATTAATTAATACAGTAAGAAAAAATACTCATTCCCTACTTCTCAGTATGTAAACAAGACCTAAACAATATAACAAGTCAATAGCGATCACGTCATTATTAAACAATTAACCCTTTACCCGTCGCGCCTTTTTTGTAACGCAAGGTGTCGCGCAGGGTCGCTTAGGACCCCAAAAATAAATATGATTAAATTGTTGTTAAAGCATACATTTTATGTGTTATTTTAACTGAATACAGTTAGGTGATAATGACTGCTTTGAAATAAAAAGAAAATTAGTTATTTATATTCAATGCAAGAACTTAAAAATCAACAAGGAACATTTTTTTGTAATTTTGAATCACGTTTTTTTAATAGAAAACTTTAAAAAAAATTTAACCAATTCCTATCAAACTCTAAGATTGGTTATCCAATAAATGGTTCCTGGGGCGGCGGTACCCATACCCGCCTCCCAAATTGTAATAATAATAACACAAATGCAAAATTGTGGTTTTTTATGTGAATACCATTAAAGAGTTCTAAATGCTGCCAGTAGGGATAAATATTACATATGGCATATCCTATTGGGGTATTTTGATAGCTGAAAGAAGTGGGAAAGAGATGAACATGGGGTTAAGAAAGATGGGGAAGTAACGGGTTACCAAATACGGCTAAAGCCATTCCAAACAACATCTCGATGAATGCTGGTCTTTCACCAGATATACAAGGATTAATAATGTTAATTTAATTTACCATCATGGACTTTCCCAGGTGGAAGGGGTGGTCCATGGTCATTGCGAGGTACCGTATGACGACGGGGTGCACGAGGTAGGCGCAGTACGTCACTCGGGAGAAGGGGTAGAGGATGGTTGCCGACAGCAGTGTGTTTATATAACCTGCAAATCAAATATTAACATTCCTCAATACTTTATTAATTATTTTGGCTATATCCCATTGAGAGTTCTCAACGCCGCTAATATAATTAAAATTAATTAATTTTTTTGGGAGACCAACAGTTAACAACAAAAATAAAATAAAAAATGATGTACATTGATATGATTGAATTAGCTCAGTGGTCAGAGAACTTCCCCGGAAGGAAGCGTAGACCGACTTCAAAAGTTTTTTTAAGAGAAACACGGACAGAAAAATACAAACATATTCCGCTAATTACCTCTTTGGATTTTGACACTAGTGCAAATATTTTTTTATTATAATATAGATGTTTACCACTGGTGTGTCCCTACGTTTTGCTTTTTTGATAAGTCACTTCTTATTAGGCGTGAGCGTTATTTAACGTAACTAGATACAATAACTAGTTACACGGTATGTAATGGAAATAACTAGTTTCGATAAAACTGCAAGTAGTTATTTTTGTAAATGCGTTATTTCTGTGTTGGGTGTGATGTGAGTAACTGATTGCAGAGTAGTTTCGCCGCGTTTCACGTTTCGCATAGTTGCGTTTACCGGCCGGCCGAGCGTGCAAGATTTTGAATCGAACATTTTCGAGTAAGCGGGAGTGGGTTCCGTTTCTGGGAAGCGAGCGACCATTTTTTGAATTTTAAGTAAAATAATTCAGTTTGTTTTAGTTCGTCGTTGTACTTGTGTATAATATTGAGCACTTTCGGTAAATTTTCGATCGCACTGTCAACGCTTATTACGAACAATTTTTAGAAAAAAAACCTTTAGATTCACCTTAATTACTATAAAAGGAAACTTTTTGCATTTGGGATGGCGGAAAATAATGCATTTTAAATTTCAATTGCGTAAAGTGAAATTTTGTCATTTAAAATTTTATCAAATTTTATCAAAATTAATCATAAATACATTTAATGCAGTCAGTCCTAAGCCTGAATAAAGTATGAAGGGAAGTTAATTTCATATACGTTGATTTCACTGTGTAGCTACAAACACTTAGATACTAGAGTGCTTTAATTTATTTTCGTTTCGTGTGTAACTTTATAGTTGGTGGGGGTATACAGTTTCGTGTGTAACTGAAGCTGAATGAAAATAACTAGTTACAAAAAGAATCTGTTTTGAAACAGGTTACGCCGACCAAGAAACTAGTTTCGTTACGTTTCTTGAAAACGGCGTAACGACCCACGTCTACTTCTTATAGGGGTTAGAACCTTCCAAAAATCCTTAAAATTGCCTAGTTTGAACACCGTCAATATACAAATTTGGCAATGTATTTTTAAAAAAGCAAAACGTACAGTCATAGAAAATTTTCATCTAATACAGTTGGTGAAAAAAGCCTTAAAAATCGGACTAGTCTTGAAGGAGGGGAATATAAAATCTCAATTTTGACGATTTTATTTATGTATAATCAATCTGCCGAGCTATTCTCTATTTTATGTGGGAACGAGATCAATATTGCGCGAGATCTCCTGTCAGATTTGTGTGATTTTCAATGGCTGTTATTTGCTTTTTCTACGGTCCAATGTCAGAATTTCAGCTGTGAGCTGTTACGTATGTTAGTTTAGGTCGTTTAAAGCAAACATTTCTGCAAGTACGCATGCTTATTTATTCAGTTAACAGTGATAGAGAATCACACAAATCTGACAAGAAATCTTACTTTAACCAGTGATTCCTGAAATTATTTGGAGTAAAAAGTGTTAATGAAAAAGTTTTACCTTAAATTATGTACTTAGCTTTTTTTTATTATGTACTTAGCTTTATTTAAAACCTATAAAGTGAGATAAACATTACCATTTTGCAGCCAAATCAATGTTTCTTACCAATATTCGTGTGAAATTCTCAGTATAAATCTGCCGCCAATGTCACCTGGCAGTCCCAAAAGCATCCATCAGGCGGTGACTCTTTAGATATCTATTTTTTTCTTCAAAATTAAACAAACAAAAAAACTTCCAAGTGTCGTTACCGGTCACTCAGCCGAGTAACAAACCCTAAAAACCCCTAAATCCCAACTATCTAATACCTACTGCTTTTTTAAGTTTTTATTTGAAAAAAAAAATACATCAAAAAATTCACCGAAGACAAAAATTTCATTTAAATTTTTCACTCTAAATAATGTCAGGATCACTGGTTAAAGTAAGTCAAGTACATTAGCAGCCTGTATAAGATAATTAAGAAATTCTGTAATAAAGACCATTTTTATCATTTATTGAGTACTAGTTTACTGATTGTTTAAGTAATGCCGACATTTTACAGCATACAATAATCGGAAATGATATAGGATCGGAAAAAAATATATAGTAGCATTCCTATTTATCAGCGATGTTTACCTCCGTATCCCGTGGAGCAAGCGATAACGATCCACGCGACGGCCAGAGCCCACGCGGTGTGCGATAGCGAGCTGTAGGCCGCAGCCGCCAAGGGTGTCAGCTGCGTGTTGTACAGACCGTACACCAGGTACAGCAAAGTCAGCGTCGAGCACAACCAACCTGCCGCCACCGTTAGCTGTGGAAAAGCACATTATTTTAATTTATTTTAAGAACAGTAAAAGTTTTTACATCACTTTATTCATTTAAAATTATCTTCACTGCAATAGTAAGAAGTAATTTAGAATAAAACTCCACTATTAGGTCCCAAAACTATAAAGCACATCAAATAATAATTGAGGGAGTTCTACATAAAATTTTAAGGTTCATGAATTTCAAACTGTCCATACCCATTTAACAAATTAATTATGATAACTTAATGAAAATACTTAATTTAATTTAATTTAACTTTAATTTAAATATTTAATTTAATTTAATTTAATTTAATTTAACTGATTTATCTTGTAGAAGAACCAAGAGCAATCTGGTACTTTTATTCAAATTAGTTAATGTCTCAATTGATCTCGGCTTGGATCTTGTACTCTGTCGCTCTTCGACTTCTTTTTTCCAGGATCCTAGCATCAACTTTTCCTGGTTGACTGATAGTTTCTGAGCTAGTTTCTGGTCCCCTTTTTTAAATATTGGGACTATAATTCCTGTCCTCCAGGCTTTCGAGGTCCCGTTCACCCAGCCGCTGAGAAAACTAACTTTAACCACCTGAGGCCTTGTTGCCCATTGTTGCAATAAACTATATATTATTTTTAAATAATTAATTGTGAACCAAATAAAATTTGTCTGTGCATGCCGGGATTTGATCCCTCATCCTTCGGATTGCGAGTCAAAAGCCTTACCTCTCGACCACCTAGGCCTAATGTAACAAAAGTAATGGAAAATTACCTTGGACATACGAATCTTGCAGTTTGTTTTGAAGAGCAACCAGCCGGCAGCCATGCCGATAAGGTAAGGGCCCAGCCTCGTCCAAGGCTTGTCGTAGATCTTATCGAACAGGGCCAGCGGGTCGTCGGATGACGGCATGTGGTTGTTGGACCAGGCGATGTAGCCTGTGGTGAACCAGGACGATACCAGGAACAGGGCCATGGCACCCGCCGCCGTCTTGAAATGGCTGGAACGGACCCATAATTTATTTATTTCAAAACATACGGCACAACATGTGCCATTCATAATTATATTTATATATATTATAATACAATAACATAAGGAAAGTAACAATATAAATGTAAAGTCAAATCTAAAAAAAAAAGGCAAAAAAGGAGTTAAGGTAATAAGCAATAAGTAGTAATTAAAAAGTAAGATGTATGAAATGAATAATCAATAAAATATAAAGTATTAGATGACCCGGCCACGCGTTGCTGTGGCTACTAAAACACAACGTCATCTACTGGATGGTTATCCAACCTTTATAACCACCGCCGTCTTTGAGTTTATCGCAAAGAGACAGACAGATGCCGCGGAGGACTTTAATTTATAATACGTAGAGATGGTGTGAAAGATTATAATAATGTGCATGAAATGCTTGGGGGTAACTAACGTATTTAAGTTAATAAGGATTAATACTGTATCTGTCTAAATAACTTTTCAATTACTGCAATGTATGTGACCATTTTTTTAGAAGATAGAATTGGTATAGTAAGCTATCCGTAAAAGATAGATGTATGACTTCGCGGACTTTTTTGTAGATCTATAAAATAGGAATATCCCACCATGCATTGTTTTGTTATATCCCAAAAGGATTAGGCAGCGTTTTCGATGAAAGCTACCAGGCGGCTTGACTTTTTCCGACACTTCTAACAATTATCATTATGTTTCAACCAATTTACACAAATCCTTGACAAATTACTTACCTAAACCTTTCTCACGAAACACTCGATCTATTGGTGAAAACCGCATGAAAATCCGTTCAGTATTTTTTGAGTTTATCGCGAACAGACAGACAGGCAGAAGACGCGGGGGACTTTAATTTATAATATGTAGAGAGATAATGTAAAAGGAAAAAGTTAAAGGGCTGGAAATAATATAGTAAAAAGTAAAATGTACGGTGACTATAAGACAACTATAATGAAGAAATTATAAAAAAAATCGAGTGCAGTTCACATGCAGTAGAAGTAAAACCTTCACCCACACAATCTTAACCAATAGTAGCCTTGAAAATGCATTCATAATCAAAGCGGCCCGGTTTGACAGAGCGGGACACTTCGTAGGTACTGTACGTAGGTAAGGTTTCATTCTATCTCATTCTCTCCAGGCTGAATCCTATATGTGTATGTGTTTTTCTCTTTTTAGTGTCGCTTATTTCCGTTTCATCGATAAATCACAACGGTGCTAAAGAAGTTTTCACTTAAATAAACCTCCATGAGGGGTAAGTAGGAATCTGGAGGCCAGTGTGTCTAAGAGTGATGGACATATGAATCTATCTCTCCCACTGTGTTGCAAGGCGATGTTCTGAGAGAGTTTTGCTGGAGAGGTCAAAAGGTATCCTCAACCAGTCTCTCCCCATCCGGCCTGCCACGCAGTTGGTGGGCAGACACATCCGCCGCCAAGACCAGAACAACCTATAAACTGGGTCCCCTTCTTTATATATATATTTTGCCCACTCTACGTATTTTTAGTTTACTCTCGAGCTTGTTTGACTTGCTTGTTGACCCATAAGCTTGTTTTCACGATAATATAGCATTACCAGGCATATGACGTATGAGGCGTACCTGACTTGTTAAATTGTCACCCTGATGAAGCTTAAGCCAAGCTAAACCGGTTGCTAAATTTAAATAAATTAGTGGTTTCTAAGAAGAAAAAAAATCATCACACTTCGCCACTAGGTACAATTTTGCGTATAACATTATACACACTCCGTCTCATTCCAACAGTGTCGTATAGACGAGACGGGGCGCATATCATGATCGTTGATTCGTTGCGAGGTGTGATTTTTTATTTTTTTATTTATTTTTTTTTTTAATAATCGGAGACAGTTTACATATATATAGTTCCCGTGAGCACTTAGGCCATAGACCCATTGTACTATCTCCCATTTTACCTCATTCCTTTGACAGTAACCCAGTCTCTTTTATAAAGTTCACCAGGATTGTCATTGGAAATGAAGCTATATCTTCTCGTTCGACAATGTGTCTTCCCAGGTCTCATTTCCCCTCTTCATTCCTCCTTGGTTCCCTGAAGGCCCCACGACGGAAGAGGGCTTCATCTCTCCTCTCCACTCCTTAGTTTCCCGATGGCTCCACGACGGAGAGTCCACCTCCCCTTGGTTCCCTAAAGGCCCCACAAGGGAAGAGTCTACTTCACCTTGGTACCCTGAGGGCCCCAGGAGGGAAGGGAACTTCATCTCTTCTCCTTGGTTCCTTAAAGGCCCCACAGAGGGAGAGTTCATCAAGATGGCCTCATTTCTCCTCTTCACTCCTACATGGTTCCTCAAAGGCCCCACACGGGAAGAGGACATCATCTCTCCACTTCACTCCTCCTTGGTTCCACAAAGGCCCCGCGCTGGAAGGGTGCCCTTCCCCTTGGTTCCTTGAAGGGAAGAGTTCATGGAGGTGGCCTCAGCTCACCTCTCCACGGTTTCTCCTCTTGGTTCCTCCTACGGCCCCAGGAAGGAAATCCACAGAAGTGGCCTCAGCATTCCTAGGTTCCCAAAAGGCCCCTAGTTTTCGAATGGTCCAAATTTTTGGTCCCACGAGTTACCAGGGAAATAGAAGGTCCACCCAGCAGAGCCCTGAGTGCTGGAGTGAGGTCTAAATACCTTGTTTCTCGGAGACACCGTTCGTGATGCTGTTCCCCAGGACATTCAGCCTGAGCATGGTAGCTCTCACCTTGGTTTGGGATGGCTATTGCAGGTTTGTGTTTCCACTCCCTATACTAAAGCGACATGTGATAAAAAAAAATTGTTTTTTGTTTTTTTTTTTTAAATATGTCTGGATTAAATTTTGGTTTTAGATGTAAAATAAGAGAAAATTCTCCAACAAAGATCGAGGTTCGTCGAGATAATATGTTGCTTTATTTATGCAGTTCCAAGGTTTACAATGAATATTTAACTAGACCAGAGGTCCATACTGGAAGCTCTCAAATATTCTGAAGCCAAGGAACTCGACACTAAGGGAGCCCAGCTCTATCGTGAGTCGTCAGCTATTTCCGTAACCGTTCTTGCATTAGACACGAACGATGATGGTCGGCACACTTCTAAAGTAAAACTTAACTGACATCTATTAAGACACCTTAAAACTACAAATAACTGTCTATATTAACGACATCTGTTTAAGGATGATGAAACTAAGTGTATATTCCTATATTCAACATGTACAGAACTACTAGTAAAATATATTTGTTTCAATACAAACCTTGCAGCTAAAATGAGGATGACTGCGCCCACAACGTAGAACTGAGAGTCATCTGCCAAGTACCAGCTCCACAGCATGCACTGAAAACCAAGCAATTATTAGTACAAGTCATTGAAAGTCGTAGAAAATCACATAAATATAATAGCTGATAACGATATACGCACGACGGACGCCTTCTGGTAACCCACGGATTTTGCGTTTTGTCTCCTAAGGCCGACTTAACGCTAATGAGGAATCGTTTGTGCCAAGTTTCATTAGGTCTGTAAAATAGTAACTAACAATAAAGGGAAGCCATTGAGATAAATGCAGATACGTATGTAATTATAATTATGAAACATTGTGAGAAAGTATGTACTCGTATGTGTATGATCTCTGTTGATATATCCATAGAAACAAAGGAGATGGGCCATTCATATGAAATGGTGAACCCGACAGTAAACCCCTCGAAATGATATTTATTATCGAAATCACTATGGATCTTGCTTTATGTATCTTTATGTAGGGCAGTGCTAGGAGCTGTCCCAAAAGTCTGCTAGATGGCAGGTAGTTTAGTTCGGAGTTTGGGCACCAGATGGACCAAGGGTCTAGGCGGCTTTAGGAGTTCATTAGCATCAGATTCCATTTAGCCAGTTTCCAGATAGGTCGTCCAAGGTGGTCACTCCTTGTTCACGCAAAGTATCAAATAAACCCAGATTAATACAAAAGAACTTTATTGCTTTCCAAATAAGAAATCTCCTTCCAAGGGGAGTTGGAGAACTGTTGTTTGAACACTACATCTAATAAGTATGCCGAGAGGCTGTCAGGGGATCAACTATCATGGAACCTAAGTTACTAGCTACAAGTCTTACGGCCGCTGTTCCCAATCCTACTAATCAACTGCTAAGCCGAAACTAAGGCACAACACTGCTCAAATGCACAACTACACTCTTTCCAACACACAAGCATCGGTTAAGAATCACTTAATCTAAGGAAGCCGGACATGTGGATTAAGTTCGACTGAGCAAAGCAAAGTTATAAAAAGTGTCAACAGAGTGGCGCTAATGCTACAAGGTACCGACACTCCAGTGGCAAAGGTCAAGCTGACTCTTTATTTTTAATATATTTTATACATTTGTTTAAAAAATATAAAATTCAAGTTTATGGATAACAGTATTTAAAAGAAAATATGTGTGTTAATAATAAATACAATATTTAACTCTTTAATATTAATTTAACATTAAAAGTTTTTACTTTGATGCCATTTTGGGCGGGGCCAAAGTGGGTGGGGTCACTTAAGATAATCAACGATAAAATATTTGGAAACAGCGAGAATCGAGCGTTACCTTTAAAATATTCACAAATCGCTAAGCTGATGGTAGACTGAGATTGGTCAATCGAAAGTTGGGAACAAGTATGGGTAAGTCAGTAGCTATAAGTCTTAGATGTAAGTCAATTGGTTGTTAGCAAGTTATATTTATTTTATTATATATTATAAAAACGACACTATGTAAATCAGCCAAATATTAATATCAATAGATTCTTACCATTTCCTCCACAGGGAACAGTGTGTTGATGTACAGGACATTTCTCCACCAGTATTCTGGACAGTTGATGTGGTCCTGAGTGGGCGGGTCAAACACCGAGTTGTAGAAGAACCACTTCATGGAGACCTCCACCACTCCCAGCATGAACATGTAGGGAGCTGTCAATCTAATTACACCACAAACATGGGATTAACTTAAATATTTTTTACTATAAAACCACCCATCATTTGCTATAAACCTGAAAATATAGCTATTTTTATTACAAAAAATTACTATACAAATACGATTTTTCTGGTAATAAAGCGAGCGAGTTTACAAGCTATTATCTACTAAGTTTAAAAGCGGGTGAATCGGCGAGTGAGATTGTCATGATGACACACAAAACTGTCCACTCGCTCAGTAGTGAAGTAAACTGAGGTCGCTGCTAGCGCCAGTAGCGAGAATAACGACGCCTGCGTGAACTAATTCTGTCAGATGTTCGACAGTCGAAATCAGCTGTTTATTGACAGCCATATTGAAAACATAAATAAACCAATCACGAGTAAGCAACGAGATCTTTACGATATTTCTAACGAGATCTTGAGGAGAATCCCATTTTTGTCAAGGAATTCCCTTTTTACCACACATTATGTGTATGACTTTTATAAGAAGGACGGCATTAAAGTGAGACAACTATAGATAAACCGTGAGATAGAGCATGGTTGTCCTTCTCTTTTTCATGATTACCTGACTTCCGAGATAACACAATATTATTAACAGATAAAAATCCACTGCCGCAGGTAGATAAATTTGCAAGGAAGACTTCATCAGTTCTCTTTGAATATTAGAGATGGCAGCACTTCCATTTGTAGCTAGCACACATAGTGAGTATGTACCACAGACATTAGCGTAATAATATTATAACAGAAACAGATGTTAATTACATGCCTTTTACTGACTCTGCCATCCCAATATCACAATAAATCCCTAATGTAAAGGTTCATTATAACATGGGTGCGTTACAATAACAATAATTACCTTGCAAATCTGTAGGCCAGTAAACCAATGAACTGCAGCAGTCCTGATGTGAAGCCCTTTGTTCCCTTGGTCAATCGATCCAGGCTCCCCTTGGCATTTGTTCGGAAGTAAATGTATGACACCAAAATTCCACTAGAACACACAATCAACATATTTATAATACAGATAAAAACAAACAGATTTTTTTTTTTTTAAAGAAAGACAAACATTCCCGGGTTACGAATAACCCAACAATCTTTGAAAATCTCCTACTACCACCACAGAAAGCCGAAAATGTTGCTTGTGTTGTAATGAAGGACATAGCCAGCCGAGGAGTCGAACACGCAACGCTATGGTTGGGCCCAAGCGCGATGCCCACTCAAACACTGACCGGTCTAGATGCTTTTATAATTACCGTGAAGACAATTTTCGATCACTGTGCCTTATCGCTATAATACAGCAGCCCTTTCTTACACATTAAATGAGATTAAAAGATTAAAAAATGTGATAAACAAAATACGTATATCTGTTTCTTCCAAAGTACTACCTTTTTCCTATGGAGGAAGCAGATATATCTTATTGGAATTATAAACTGGAATTGCGTTTCATTTTCTTTATATGTGTGATGCAGATGTATGATAATGATTGTATGTTTCCTTTCGGGGGTGCAGGCATACATTCACCGCTTGTCTCATTTTCGACTGTTGTTATTTTGTGTGTAAGAAAGAGTTGCAGCATTATATATTTAAGAACAAAAGAAAAACCGTCAGTGCATTGACATTTGACATTTTTGAATCTTTGGAATTCACTCACACTTCAATATTATCCTTGTAACTCCCCAATCCCTCAAACAAGTGTGTCAATCAACCTATAATATAAACATATTGATTATACCCGATACAGAAGAAAGTATCCACACTGAAGGCCCCGTTGGTGACGGACTGAAAGAGGAATTCTTTCTCCACATCCTTGCGCAGTTCCGTATTGTCAGAGTATTTGAAAGCCACAATGCAGGAGTGACCGAGGATGACCCAGGCCATGGAGATGCTGCGGAGACCGTGGATTGTGGGAATGGTATCACTGCCAACCGTCTGGTCGCAGATGATCTTCATGTTGGAGATCACGGAGAATGAGAGAATCAGCTCGGAGAATATGTCTGCAAATTATAGGGAACTTAAAAATGATAGAATAATAATAGACGAACGTTCACACAAAACATAAAAACTCCATCGCTAAGCACAAGCATTGCACAAAGACACCACCAATACCAAACATTGAAGCATCCAGCAATCGTTCACTCCACACAAAAATTTAGAAAAACAAAAAACATTTCACATACAAAATTAAAAGATTAATTTTTTCAATGTGATTACCGCACAAGAATTACCAACTGCTCTCAACCGTGAGGATCCAGTGAGACTATGGCATCCCCAATTAGAGTATGTTGTGGGGCTGAAAGTTGTGGGAAGGAGAAGCAGATGGGAAAGAGGAAGGTTGGCCATTTTGATCTGATCACCAATCACTTAGCCGTGCCATTTCAAGCAACCTTTCAATGCTGAGTGGTGATCTTACACCAGGGCGATACTGAGAGCATCTTAGAGTCATGGATGGATTTATACATGCGTTACTCCCGGACATTTAACTTCAACAGCTCATATAAAGTCATTAAAAGTGATGAAAAAAATATATTAAAAAATTGGTTAAATAGGTCACATTAGTTTGGGTTATGCACTATTTTTCAATTTTTTTTCATCACTTTTAATGACTTTTCAAAGGAGTGTTGAAATTGCATGATTATGAGTTGTTGTGGGACCGATTCCTGCAGACCCCTTATAAAAACCGTCCACTCAGAATTCCCAAATATGATATAGGGAAATTATTTTCTGAGGAAAACATTGGTACTATGTACCATTTATCTTTTTTATCTATTTTCGTCTTATAAATCAAATAATAATATTTTTTGTCGTCATGCAATTTTCACAACGGCTACGTATAAAGTTTGCGGAATCGTTATATATCGGGCGTCAAGTAAAATCACAATAACATTTAGTCTGTCACCTTTTTTTTATTTTCTTTGTCTTGTTCTGTTTCATGTTTCGTATAGATTCCTTAGTTTTTTCTTCTTCTTCAATGATTAATATTACATTATATTAAAAAAAAAAATTGAACGCACATCTAAGTATTTCTACATCCGGACAAGAATGTTGCTGTTTTGCTACGGTTATGACTGTCTCCGTGTTCGAGGGGTATGGCTCTTGACTAGCAATCTGAAGGTGGCGGGTTAAAATCCCCGTTACTTCACAATTAATTAATTAAAAATAATTATATTAGGTCCTTACATATGAAATTGGCGATTTGTATGGGAGGAACATATAGTCGATTTTTTTTAAATATAATATATTTATTTAATCAAAGTATGTACCATTGCTATCTATGCACTTCTGCCATCTCATAGGTAGTTCATCGATCCCTTTACTAAAAAACCATTCGGACAGGAATCAATAAAATCTTTGAAGGCGGTTTGGACTGCCCCATCGGAGTTGAATTTTTTCCCTCGCAAGAAGTTATCCAAATTTCGAACAAAATGGTAATCTGTTGGGGCAAGATCCGGAGAGTACGGTGGATGTCTTAGACATTCCAATTGAAGCTCCTCTAATTTGGCCGTCTGTTGTGCAGTGTGTGGTCTAGCGTTCTAACGCGCGTTTGTTGATTTGCTTCACTCAATTCGTGAGGTAGATACACACCTTTCAAGCTTTTTCACCTTCCCAATTTGCTTCAAGTGGATTAAAACAGTTTTATCACTAACACCGCAGCCTGCAGCTAACTCGGACGTGGTTTGCGATGGATCCGCTTCCACAATAGCCTTCAATTCTTCATTATCAACTTTGGTCTCCGGCCGTCCATGGGGCTTGTTCTGCAGGTCGAAATTTCCAGAACGAAAACGTTGAAACCAAAAACGCACTGTGTTTTCTTTTGCGGCACCGTCGCCATACACATCATTAATCCTTCGAGCCGTTTCTGCAGCACTTGTGCCACGGTGGAACTCGTACTCGTAAATAACGCGATATTTCAAGTTTTCCATTTTGTAAACTAAGTGACGCAAAGAAAAAACAAATTAATTATAATGAAAGAAAAAAACAAAATTAAAGAAAAAACAAATTAATTATATTTTTCGAAACACAAATACATGAGTAAATAGCTGTATAAATTTGAATTTGGATTTCCTACCCAAAGAGAAGATATTTGAGATCAAAGTTGCCAGTACGGCAAAACGCCAATTTCATATGTAAGGACCTAATATAAAGTATATTTGCGGCACTTTGCAGGGTGGACGATACTCTCAGTATGGCCCAGGTGTAAGATCACCATTCTGATTTGAAACGTTGCTTGAAATAGATTTAGCCATGTTTTGTGGCCAGATCTGAACGGCCAGGTACTCCCCACCTTCCTCTTCCTTATCTTCCTCCCCACCCCATTTTCTTCAGCCACCAACATTCCCCAAATGTGATTCTAAAATGCTGAGATGGTGTTTTAAAGAACATGAATAGTTGCACTGAGAACATGAAAAAGGTTTTTCCCCACAGTGAGTAGCATGTGGCTCGTGAGATTGCCCTTTTGAGAATATGAATAGATGCACTCGGAACAAGCAACTGGCTCTAGATGGGTGGGTGCAGTTGGGATTCTGTTAAAAAAAATATTTTGCTGTGTTTCTCAAAAAACGTTTCGCCTTTTTTAATAAATTAAAATTTTCAAATCTTTACACAGTATAAAATGAAGTCGGTCCCGCTGTATGTGCGCTTAGATCTTTTAAACCACGCAACGGATTTTCATGCGGTTTTCACCAAGAGTGATTCAAGAGAAAAGTTTATATGTTTAAAACATGCAAATTTTTTTCTAGAGAAAAGTCGAGAAATTCAAAGATTCAATTCAAGCAGCTGGCAAGCGGGCGGTGTGAATTTGATATGTATGCAAATTAACAGATGACGTTGGTTATAAAGTTTGGGTAAGCCAGAGCAACGTGTGTCCGGGTCTGCTAGTAAGGATATAAAATGAACTTACTCAATTCAGTGGGTTGCTCGGTCGCTGGCATCTCGATGTTGAGGCGTTCTTCAGAGTTGTTGTTATTGTTATTGTTGTTAACTATTCCATTGTTGAGGCTGTACACCGACTTTCCTGAAATTCAATTTTTAAAAATCATTGAGGTGATCCACTAGTCCTTGAAAAATTCGAAATCGGAAGGGCCCGCCTATTTTTGGGAGGGATTTAAAAATACTGGAAAAGACTTTTTTGGAAAGGTTGGAAAAGGTAATTTTTAAGAGTTGTTTTTACAGACCTTTAGAGGAACTCCTTTCTTACGCATTGTTTATTAGTATAACAAGGAAATTTTAAATTGATTTCACGGAAGCGACGTAGAGTCCCTTCAAAAATTTGGCTTTTTTTTCGGATGGTCAAAATATTATCGCTTTACAATAAAATGCAAATATTTGGAATATTTCTGAACATATTCAAAAACCAAAAACTGTTTTAGAAAGGTGATGAAATACACTTTCAAATTATAGAATTCGAAAAATATATATTTTTTTAAATTATAAAATTTTTGTATACAAACATAAAAAAGTTTTCAAAATGGCTCACCTTATGTGTTTTCTAACTAAAGTTACTGATAAAAAAAAAATAAAAACATATGCATATTTTATTAGACAAATGTATAACAAACACATATTGTAACCTCAATTTTTTGTCGCTCTATGAAATTTTTTTTTTTAAATTCCCGAAGTTTCAAATTCTTTTTTCAATTTGCGATTCAAAACTTTGTGTACATAAAAGTGTACATTTTACTTTTTTGGAGGCAATTTTTTAGATTGGAATATAAAGCATGATGTTTTTCCTTTCTAACACCGATTAGAACATATTTCTAACTATGATAGTAAGGGAGTTACGGCGTCTTATGTGAGACCTATGTGCGTTGGTCCGCATCTGGTCTCCTGTGATTAAACGGGTTAAGAGGAACGCATGCGTGGCCTGTTTCATACAAAATTTTGTTTTGGATTTACGGCTAAAATATCCAATTAAATATTTTTTTCTTTTTTTTAATTGATAAGTTAGGCATGTATACAGTTAGGATGTGAATCCGATTTTCGATTTTTGTTTTAAATTATAAAATATAGGCCCCAAAAGATGACGATTTATCCATGAATTTAGGAGGCAACTTTGGAATTTTTTTCTGGGCAATTAAAAAAAAAAACTGGGACGCAATTTAAAAAAAAAACTCTTCACATCCTGAGTCAGGAATATGATGAAGTATACGATAAAATTTTATTCTGCACTGAAAACAGTTTTATTCGTGTAAAAAACCGAATTTAGATACGCGCAGATTTGTAGTAAAATTACTTAGGTTTTTTGATGCCGTCTCATCTATTCATTTGCCAGCCGTACGGGGCGTAGCTTGCGCGGGCCGGGGGCCGGGGGCCGACAAACCAATACATACATAACTCAATCGCCTTACATTAACAATATGTGTATCTATGTCTTTGTTTGTTGACAATATGCAGGTGTTCGTTGTTTTAGAATCATTTTTGAACTCTTTAATTTTAACCGAAAAAATCGAGAACGTATTCAACCATATTCAACGTATTTGTGTTTACTTGGTAGGTAGTAAGATTAAAAATTTTTGCAGTTCAGCTTTTATTTTTTAAATATTTTCTACGATATCGGGGTACCTACCTACCTAGGTATGTATGGCAGATGGCAGTGAGGCATGGGAACTGGCAGAGGTGAATGAAAGTACCTAGACTGAATGCGAGGCGGGTATGCGTACCACTGCCCCGGAAACCATTTATTGGATAACCAACACTTCTGCCATAGGTCATCCCAAATAGTTCGCTACGTTTGATGACTTAGCAGGGTTGCCCGGGTTCATGGGGTGAGGTTTGTCCGAGTCTTGACGGCGGATGCGTCTGCCCACCAGCTGCATGGCAGGCCGGATCGGGAGAGAATGGTTGAGGGAATCTCTTTGACTTCTCCAGCCGTAGGTACTCTCTCTGAACATCGCCTTGCACCGCAGTGGGAGGGATGGATTCTTGCATCCGTCACTCCTAGATGCACTGACCCACAGATTCCTAATCACCCGCAATACTTACCATTTTATTTCTCAGAACTTCGTCTTCTTCCTTTTCTAAAAAGACCCCTCATTTTCCTCAGGGCCTCCTGTATGGAGCTAATGTTAAAAAAAGCTGTAGAAAGAGATCCCTGAGGCGTATGTATAGAAAACATATATACATATATAGTAAACTCCGAAACGCCGATTTTGGAACTTTACAGTACCTATAATTGAATGTGAAGTTACACATATTATTTGACTTTCAAATCTGACATAAACAAAGGACAAGATTATGTTTTTATACAATAGCTCCACACAGGCCCAGAAGAAAATAATTCCCCTCAGGGCCTATGTCATCTTCGGGGATGCTGAGTGGAGGGTTTTTTTAGGAAAGGAAGGAGAGGATGTTCTGGGAAATAAAAAGGTAGAAGGGGTGGGTTGGAATCTGAGGTCAGTGTGTCCAGGAGTGACGGACGAATGATTCTATCCCTCCCCGTGCGGTGAAAGGCGATGTTCCAAAAGAGCCCTACTCGTGAAATCAAAAGGTCTCCCTCAACCAGTCTCTCCCAATCTGGCCTGCCATGAAATTGGTGGACAGACGCATCCGCCACCAAGACCCGGACAAACCTCATCCCATGAGCTCGGGCACCCCTGCTAAGTCACTAAACGTAGCGAACCACTTGGTGTGAGCTGTAGCAGAGGTGTTTGTTATCCAATAAATGGTTCCCTGGGCTGCGGCACCCATACCTGCCTCCCAAAATGAGTATTAACACTAAATTTTAATAGGCGTTTTTATTGCTGTTTTTTTTTTTATTCCAAAAATATTCTTCGTCTTCGACGACATTATATTGATAAACTTTTCCTTGGAATTATCTCGCTGAGCATTTAAATTGTTATTATTCTGAATTTAAGTTTTCTAAAGGTACAATCTTTTATTTCTTACTGGCGAGTTCCCGGCATGCGTTGCAATGGCGCTTAATAAAGACATTGTTTCTCCCTGCGTGTCCTTTCCCATTCGTCCCGTTACAAACATACATTGATTTTTATACATAGATGTTTCCTAATAGAATTCTTTGCAGAATTGTATAATACTAGCTGGTTCCCGGCATGCGTTGCAATGCCATATTCAAATAAATACTTTTTTCTCCCGGAATCACCTTCCCGTGCGTCCCCGTTCCCCTCCCGCTTCCCCTTCCTAGCTAACTTTATAAATTATCTAATACTTGCACTTTTAAACTCGCGATATCTTTCGAATGGTATGTCCGAATTGAATAATTCAAAAAGTTAAATAAAGGTATTAAAGCAGTCTTGTTTATGAAGTAATTTATTTTGGTAAGGATTAAAACCAAGATACAAATAAAGATCCTTTTCAAGCGGCGACATTTTAATTAAAATTTTCAAATAAAAGAACACTTATTGTGGCATAACTATAATAGTTAGACATATGCTGTCGCGACACTTTTTGTAAATAATGATATCTTCTGCAAAGTCGTAGTACATTATTTTATTCTATCATTAATAGTTTTCGCAGCGCACGCGATGCAAAGAATATTTTAGGTAGTTTTTTTACACCTTGGGTTACATTATGAGAGTTTTAGTAAGGATCCCTAATTTTTTTGAAAATATAATATAGCCTATGTCACCCGGGGATAGTGTAGCTTCCTACCAGTGAAAGAATTTTTCAAATCGGTTCAGTAGTTTCGGAGCCTATTCGATGCAAACAAACAAACAAACAAACAAATCTTACCTCTTTATATAGTGTCTTAGATTACCTATCATTATTATTTCCGGAGCGCTTCTAACAATACATGTCTCAGCTAATATTGGATGAACTAAGCAAAAGGGTGATTTCTCGTCTTGACGAAAATATATTGACATATAAAATTAAAATTTCGTTTCGGTGGTTTCTCGCGTGTACACGTCTCGTAAACACCGGACACCGGACACACTAACACCATTACGAAATATGTCGGGAGTCTCCAATTTTATAGGTGTCTCCTAAAAATATTATACTCAACAAAAGGGGCATTTCACCGTCTTCGTGCAAGTATTCGGGCATGGAAATAAATGCCTTATTTTGTTTAACGCTCTATTTTACTTATTTACAATTTGACGTCATGCATCCGATTCCCGTATCTCCTATAATAATATAATATATCCGTTAATTTCAAGACACTAAACAAAAAGATCATTCCTCGTATTCTCCGATAAAATGATGTTACATAATAATTACGCGGCCTTTTCTTTAAACCTCTATAACACCAATATGTTGCTAGCTAGCGCTGCAGCTAAATACCACTACATAGAAAACTTCCATTCCCGCCTCCCCGTTCCACACCCCAAACACAATATTTCGTTAGAAAGGGACAAACGAAAGTCATGAGATTATTGAAAATCGAGTTTGGTCGCCGGCAAACAATGGTCTTAAGGACGTCCATTCGCCACAGTAGGGGGGCGTTAACTGGTAAAAAATGCACATATTTTTTATGCGGACGTTATTAAAGGGTTTAATTCTCAATTCCAAATTCGTTGAACACCGGCCATTCGTTGAACACGTGCCGAAAAACAGGGCGAAATAGCATTGTTTTATTTAATTTTGTGAAAATGAGGTACAAATATTAAGATGTTTTCCGATTATTTTCTAAAAAAACTTAATTTGCCGCATTATATTTTTAAAAATTTGCCGCATTATATTTTTGAAAAAGATTTATTAGTAGGTATCTAGGAGATTTTTCACTTCGGAATCCGTTTTCCTCGCACTAAATGCTAAGGTTTTCTGCAGATTCCGGACCCCACACAATAGAGTGTCTACTGTTTCAATTAGTGTCTCAGCAAATTGGTTTAACCGGTAATAAAATTTAGATAAAATTTGACATTTAAATTCTTATAAATAAGTCGTCTCAAAGTGGTTTAACCACAGTTTTAAAATGGCCTTGTAAGCCGAAACAGCTGTAACAAAAATAAATACTAAAATACTTGCAGAACTTGATAATAACACTATTAAATTTAATTTGAACATTTTTATTCAAAATACCTAACTCTAAATTCGACTGTTGCGAACTCCTACAACTCATAAAATTACGAATACCCACAGTAACCACACAACAAAATACACTATTCTACTGCAGCATTCACAAGTGGAACTACATTGCCCACTCTCCGATACAACGATTTCACACTATGGGGAATCAGTACTTAAGTGACGTTGACATTGACGTTACGTTGACGTTGACGTTTTTTTTTTACATGAGCTTCACATAGGAGGCCCTGAGGAAAATAATTTCCCTCGGGGCCTATGTCATCTTTGGGGATGCTGTGTAGAGGTTTTTTTTTTAAGGGAGGGAAGGAGAGGAGAGTTCTGGGAAGGAAAGGGGTTTAAGGGGTGGGTAGGAATCTAGGGTTCAGTATGTCCTGGTCATCCGCCTCCAAGACCCAGACAAACCTCACCCCATGAACCCGGGCACCTCTGCTAAATCACCAAACGTAGCGAACCACTTGGGGTGACCTATGGCAGAGGTGTTGGTTATCCAATAAAGGTTCCCGGGGCGGCGGTACCCATTCCCGTTGACGTTGACGTTGACGTTGACGTTGACGTTGACGTTGACATTAACATCAACTTGGTGAATTTTGTGAATCTTGTAAAAAAGTTATTCCAAAACTATTCCTAAACATATCTGTATTTTTGTAAACTTATCAAATCGATGTATTTTTGTATATTTTTTGTATTTTTGTGACTTGAGTGCACTTTTTTCTAATTTTTTTTTTTTTTTATTATTTCTTTATCTGTTTAAAAATCATCTGTCATGAATTAATTGTACTACCAAACATGTAAAAGCCCTTTGGTCGTTGAATAAATAAATAAATTTAAAAAAATAATGGACTTCTACGAAACACAAAAACAATGAATAATTTTGGTACAATTTCACCTGTGCTAACAGCGCGCACGCACGAGTCGATTAGGGAATATTCTGGACTCACCGTTGGCCATCATGACCTTGGGCCCCTGGTCCCCCTTGGCAGGCTGCAAGGCGGCTGCAGGGTCGGGGGCGGAGTGGTGTGAGGACTGCAGGCGGGCTCCTAGCGCCAGCTCGTACAGACTGCCTGCTATCATCAGCCCGAGAACCACCACAGAAATACCACTGCAAACATAAGAAAACACACAAACTTTATTGATTTGGCGTAAAAAGTTCCTTCACATCTATCTTATATTGGTGAAAACCGCATGAAAATCTGTTGCGTAGTTTAAAAGATCTAAGCGTACAGACAGCGGGAGCGACTTTGCTTTATACTGTGTATAATATAAAGGTTATCTATTTATTTATTTACGCCCTAGTGGGCTTTTAGAAAGACAGGTAATAATAGTTAGGCAGGCACAGAGTACACAATATTATAATGATTAAATTAATAGTAAAGAATAAAATTAATTAATATTAAAACCATACATTTCATTAAAGTAATTATAAAGACTTTGTTTTATAACTAATACAGAATCTGCATTAGTTATAAAACAATCTGTGCCTGGGAAGGCCAAGACTAAGATGGAGCGACAACGTCCTCAAAGACATATCTGTCTTGGAGCTTCCAAACTGGAGAGAGCTGGCACAAAACCGAGATGAGTGGAGGAAGACTTTTGAGGAGGCCAAGACCCACCAGGGGTTGTAGAGCCAATAATGATGATGATGATGACAGAATCTGCAAACATGTCTACAATATTCCCAAATTTATTGCCAAAATGATGTAATCTATTTATAGGTGTATGAGCCTCGTAGTTTGTTTTAAAATTGTCACCGAAGAAGGTAGCACTTTGCCTCGTATTTCTGGTCGGCACGTAAAATTTTATTTTGAGAATTTCAGGGTTGTCAATGAAATTATTAAGGGCCCGCAACCCGAATTTCTACCGATTTCTTACATATCTCCCTTAAACCTCAGCCTTACTAAAAAAAAACCACAGCGCGACCGATTAACTGTGTTATTGCAATAACATAAATATACCTCGTATACAATTAAACACGTTTTATTATCAATAAAGTTACTTACGTGGTCACGCTGTTAAAACGCATTAAGATGTGACAACGTTGTATATGGTTTTAATTTACTAGGAAACAATGTTGTTTTAATTTTTCTCCGCAAGGGGCATTATTGGCGCGCCTATGCATTAGTTCTTCGGCCCGCGACAGCCCGCGATGACAAAACAGCTCGGTGTGTTTTATGGCGGGATATCGAAAATTTTGTGATTTTACTTAATAATTTCTATTGTAGTGACGAATTTACTCTTCTGTTCACATAATGGATATATTTACCATGTTATTTGTGTGGTTTAGATTAGTTTAATCAAGTTATTGTACAAACGCCGTACTTTCAAAGTTGAACTGTCAGAATATTGTTTTTTATAGGTTACTTAAAAGATAAAATTTTCATTTTAAGATCTTTATTTTAAGAGAATTCCTTAAAAGTGATAATTTTTTATAATATTAAAATCTAATACATGTGTTCGTAAACGTATCAAAAAAAATAACGTCTTTAGAGATGCAAGAAATCTGTTTTAAATTTCGGTATTATTTCTAAGTTATTTTTTTGGCAATAAACAAAACTTTTAAATTTTTTATTATTTTTTTATTGTATACACGATGAAAAAGTGAGGTGTTAGTTTCCTTCCAAATTTATTACATAAAAGGAGTGTGTTTTTTAAATTTTGATTTTATTTAAATTTCTCTACATTTTGGTCAAAAATGTTGTGGGAGGAATTTTTTTTCCATTTTTTTCCGAGTTTGAATCTTAAAATATGGCAGTTTTTGAAAGCTAAAGTGTATTTCAAATACACAAATATAAAAGGTAATTTTATCTAGTTTTCATAAATGGTATTTGTTTTTACGACACCTTCAAAAATAAGAAATATATAGAACATTCAAAATACTATGGAAAAATTACAAATATCGTTCGAACATCAATGGTTAAAACAGAGATAAACTACCCTCTCAGGCCGCGGAAACCATGTGTATTTCTTTCAAAGAACAAATTTTTAATTAGTAAAGTTTTCACATCCGCGGCCGTTTGTCAATTGAATAAAATTTTCACTGGGTTTTTTAGTAAGGCTGGTTAAGTTTTAAAGCTCTTAAAATAATATATGTTATTCTTGAAGATAATATCTAGACATTTCCCGCGCCGAAACGCAAATTATATAAAATTCCCTCGATAGAAAAAAATCGCAAAGTTTGCTCCAAAAATTATTATAAACGCGTTTGTTTCAGTTATTTTACAAGTTATATGTATGAAAATGTTTCTTTAAATGCTGTTTAAGACAACGTTCGCAAGATTTTTGCTCTATTTTAAACGAGTCGTGTTTTATTAAACTTTTGCGCAATTTTCGAATCGATTTTGCAGCTGTAAATGTTAGCGCTCTCCTCTAACATTCGTAATTTCGTATCTCTCCATCTTCTTCTTTTCGAGCCCGGTTGCGTATTTACAATCCCTACCGCGTTTCAGTCGCTTTAAATTTTTAATATCAAAATTTAAATATTTAGAAATAAAATTATAAATTTCTAATACACACATCAGAAAGATTATTTTATCTAGATTTTAGAACAATTTTTGTTTTTGCAAAGTGATAAAAAATTATCAATATAGAGGTGTATTTACAATTTATGGGAATAATATTAAAATTTAAATATTTTGAAATAAAATTATTAATTTCTAATATACACATCAGAAAGATTATTTTATCTAGATTTTAGAACAATTTTTGTTTTTACAATGTGATAAAAAATAACCAATATAGAGGTATATTTATAATGTAAATTGTCGTTACCGCGACTGAATCGGCATAGGTTTTGTAAATACGCAGCCCGGTTGCGGAGCCTTAATGATTTTATTTAATAGTACAAGGTCAGAGATGATCCGCCTGTCTGACAGATTATTAATTTATTATTATTTATTGTGATGTCACATCACAACATTACAAGGTGTCTGCTTCACATGAATAAAAAAATAAATTTTAGTTGCGCACGCCGGCATTTGCACCCGCGACCTTCGGATTGCTAGTCGAGAGCCTTACCCCACGACCACGGGGGCCGTGGTATATTATGACCGGGGAAGAAAGAATACCATATAAGCAGGTAACATAATTATGTCGGAATTTACGCTATATCATCATCATCATTGCATGGTATAAAATGAAGTCGCTCAAAATGTATGAGCGCGTTAATCTTTTAAACTACGCAACGGATTTTCATACGGTTTTCACCAATAGATAGAGTGATTGAAGAGGAATGTTTATATGTATAATACATGTAAATTATTTTAGAGAAAAGCCGAGAAATTCAAAGAAAACATATTTTTGTTTGCGATTTAAACGGGCCGTACTATAGTCACTTTTGAAATTCGTTCTACGGAAGAAATTGTAAAATAGATGTCCTAGAGTAAGTAGGTATTTGATTTTCCCTTTTCAAATATCCAGTGTTGCATTGCAAGCATTGTATAATTAGTGGCGAGTTAATTAGTTTATATGTATAATAAATGCTTATTATAGTAGAGAAAAGCCGATAAATTCAAATATTCAATTCAGGCAGCGGGCAGCTGGCAAGCGGGTGGTGTGGATTTTATAAAGATTGGGTAATGGCGTTGTGTTTCGTTAGCCACAGCAACGTGTGGCCGGTTCTGCTAGTAAACAATAAACCATAAAATGATAATTATTGAGAACTAGATCACAGAACTTTGCGTGTTTCTTTTGTTTTTTTAATCACGACTTTCGTAATAGTAATCAGTAATCACGTTACACAAACATTACATCTGTCGTACAAAAACACACACTATCTAAAATGCATAACATACATTCACTTTGCTGCGATTTTTAGATGGCCTAGATTTGAAATTGGTCTACCGATGTTTTTTTTTTCATTTCATCAGACCAAAATTTAATTTTAATTTTTAAATGACTATCTAACCATCACGCCGTTTCCTTACAGGGGTAGGCAGAGAGGGCGGACCGCCAAACAACTCGGTCTTGAGACACAGTTTTCGCCTCATTCAATTACATACATCATACATCTTCTTCTTCTCTGTGTGCCGTATCAGGTCCACCCGACGTTGGCGATCACTCTTGAAAATGTCTCTCTGTCTTGCGCTGCCCGGAATAGCTCCTCCTCACTTCTAATGCCGGTCCACTCTCGTATATTACGCAGCCAAGACATTTGTCTCCTATCAGGCCCTCGGCGACCCTCTATCTTGCCTTTCAATATTAAGTGGAGCATGGAGCAAGTGATACTTCTCCCCTCGAAGTATATGACCCAGATATGAATTTTTCCTGATTTTTATTAACGTAAGCAGTTCTTTATCTGCTCTAGCCCGCCTGAGAATTTATGTGTTGGTGATCGTGGGACCTTGAGCATTCTCCGGTGAAGACACATTTCTAAAGCCTCTAACCTGTAACATCATACATACTCTTATGTTATTCTGACGCTTGACATGGCCTGACTCAAGTGTCTGATTCACTTGATGGTACCATGTCTTCCTCGGGCGACCCCAACTTCTTCTACCATTCACATTTGCGCCATATATTTTTCTTACACTCCTTTCTTAGTACTTAGTTAGCTCTACATGCCGTCAGCCTTGCATTCTTTTCGGATTTCCACATTTCTCACACGACCATACATGATTTTACCGCAAATACGTCTAAGGGATCTAATTCCTAAAGCATTCAGTCTACTTTCAATCTTCCTCTGCCAGTTCTATGCCTCACTGCCGTACATCAGGGTAGGTACCATCACTCCCTTGTGGACTGATACCTTCGCTTCTTTTGACAGTTTTTAATTAGCGCCAACGGCATTCAGTCCTCCATTAATGAAGTTACTTGCATTTACTCTTCTTTCAATATCTCTATCAGCCTTCCCATCTTTCTCTAATCTCAATGGTTTTCATACTCTCTCTTTTAAATACCATGACTTTAGATTACTTTAGTGGCGTAGCTAGCATGGGTTACACCCGGGGCGGATGTCACCCCCCGGGGAGTGGTGTCACCCCCCTCCCCTATTAAAGTTGACTTGAGAAAAAATTCAAAACGATAATTTCGACTTCATAAAATTGGTCCATCCTGGGGGGGGGGGGGGGGGGGCAAGATAATTTCAGATTTCTCCACAAATATAGGCTATGTTCCCCCCCCCCCCTCTCGCTACGCCACTGCGTAGCTAGCACGGGTGGCACCCGGGGCGGATATCACTAAACTGCTTGCAATGCAGTTATTTAAGAATCTTCTGACATAAAAAATAAGACGTTTGATTTGGGTCCAAGATGTCATCAAATCCTAAAATGACTAAATATTAAAAAATAAATGCCAATTTCAACAGAATGTGGTTTCATTTTGGAGGTAAAGGAGATTTTGGGGAATTCAGAAATCCATTGTGGGTATTTTAGTGACCTTGTGTTCCAAATATATTCGTGATTCCCATGGACATATGATTGGACCTGCCTTAAGTGATAAAAGCGTATTATTTCCCCCTCCCCATACCGGTTCCATGGAGCCGGCTGGGCTTACGAGAGCCTCGCTTGAATCTAAAAAATGTGACGTCATGTGACGGCAAAAATGAGAGCTTGTGCTATACAGTATACCCTAAAATATGTGGACATAGCGAATGTGGGCGGTTCTCCAGTGAGCTCGTCGGTGGTTACTTGGTTACAGGGGAAAGTAAATTATGAAACATTTGTAAAAGCGTCTTAACTAAATACGGCAACAAAATATTCCGCTGTGAAAAGTGGCGAACTTTACTTTGCCGCATTTGGACTTTGCAAATATGCTGATAACGTGGCGAGCAATTCGCGCTCCCATGTAAAATCGGCTATTCATTCAAGATTTTGCTTTTAAGAACTAAATGGTGATATTATAATGCGAAATGACTATATACTGTCAGATTGATTTTTTAACGAATCACAGTCATCTTTCCCCTCTTCGCCCCCGATAGTTTGGTTTTACCCCTCATCTGTGTCTTCTCGTCTATTAAATTTGGATGTATATGGTGATTCCCAAAATAAATCACGAAAAACATGGTTTTTTCGTCTCCACAGCGGGCTATTTTGACATTTTTGCAAAGAATGCGCCGGCGCGAACTGAGATCGGATTGAAATGAGCATGCTCGTAAGCTAGCCTGTTCACACGTGCTTGGAGGCTTCCCCTTCCACCCGATAATCCAATGAGACACACATGCTACTAGGTAGCATGCTCTTTGGCTTCTAATGAGCAAGTGGTTCAACAGATAAGTGCTCGCGCTTTTAACGCTGTGTGTGACGAAAGCCTAAATTGATAATTGATTGATTCTAATTGGCAATCGCCCGATTTAATATAGTCTTTTCTAGTAAAGTATGTCGCTCAGTCCAGAAACTTCTCACGAGAAATCACTGTTTGCATTTTCAATAAAAATAAATGCTAATTTTACAAATGAGATGCTAAAAATAATACCACACGTAATTTGATAATATTTATTCTTGATTATTGACAATATAAACAGCTGAAGTCTACGGCTTTGCCCGGGCTTTACGCATAGTTTTTCGAAATCAGGTTGTAGATTGTAGACAATCATTTTCCTCTAATTTTGAAATTTACATTATTCGTAGAACTTTAAAAATATTCATGGAATCAAATAACAATGCACTGTAAACATGTAGGTAGGTAATATAATAATAGGCCACTTGCATGGACTTCATAACGACTTGAAAAAAATCGTGTGGATAGAGTTTTTTACTAAGATTACGAAAATGTTAGTAAAAAAATTTAGAAATGTACAGTCTTTTTATTTTTAAATAAATAAATCCATTATTTGGGCTCGTGACGTCACTACATGAAAATGTCCCGTCGCCGAAAATGTTCCTATTAATTTTATAAAATTCCACACGGATTTATTTTTTTATATGGCATCACTTTGATTTCAGGCGAATTTTTGATTTCGTTCACTAGATTTATTGTTTGTTCTCCGCGAACTTATCATTTGGTTTGATTTTTTGACAGATGTTCTGAAGAGAACCCCGTACAATTAATGGGTATTGGGTTCCCTTCAGAACGTGAAGATGATGTCGGTACATGCAGGGCTGGGCAAAATACATGCTTTGCTGTAATTGAAATACAAATTACAAAATAATTTTTCGCATGTATTTAAAATACGAAATACAAAATACTTTCAAGTCGTGTATTTAAAATACAAAATACAGTATTTTAACCATTTTTTTCTTTCAAATACAAAATACAAATTACAAAATACAAAATACAAAATACATTTGGTTTTGGTAGAACCTTTGGTTGCAATAAATTGTCGTAAATGCCCTTATCTAAGGGTGCATTTCCATAGAAGCAATGTTGAGCAGAGTGAAACAGAGACGTGCAAAAATTGACCAATCATATTGCTCAAAAGACACATCTCATCTCCGCTTCACTTGTAAAATTTGTGGTAAAGGACTCAGGTGTTAGGTAATATAATAATAATAATATATTATTATTATAACACGACATTTGTATAGCGCTATTTTGTGTTATTTCTAGTGACCGACCGAAGGTTCGGTTTCGGTTTCGTCAAGGTTCGGTAAAAAAATCTAGTTTCGGCATCAGTTTCGGTTTCGGCAGAAAATCTGCCGAACCTTCGGCCGCACCGAAACTCTGCATTTGTGAATTATCTCGTGCCGTTTGACTGACTTCGGGTGAGTTCGTGGCTCGTGTGTCATCCACCATCATCAACTGAGTTCGTTGGCCGGTCCGGGTCGTGCTTGTATTGTGAGTTTATGTGATCACAAACTTCAATTATTTTTATTTATTTCATTCTAATTTTAACAAGTGTAAATAAAAATTAAAATCTAGTCTCCTTCAACGGAAGCGATCTTCCGAACGGTCCCTCGTTTGATGTGCTTGGTGTAAGGCCCTCCGTTCATGGAGATACTTACAATCTACGTAATTGTGACGAAACCACAAGTACCCTGTTGATATACATACTAATTTTTAATTTATTTTATATATTTAATAATATTATCAATTAAATTAAAAATTAAAATGGAGTTCTACAAAATAAACTTATTAACAATAAATATATACATACTACTTTTTAATGCTAGTCTCCGTACATGGCGCTATCCGAAATATACTATATAGTCACATGAGAACGGGTCGTTTCTATGACTCATTCTTGAGTTCAACAGCTCGGCTGTGGAACCCGGCCTCTATGTTTCCTCCCTCCTTCCTCTCCCCAAAAAGACCCTCCATACAGCATCTTCAAAGATGACATACGCCCTGAGGGAAATTATTTTCCTCAGGGTCTCTCATGTGGAGTTAATGTAAAAAAATGTGATTGTAAACGCAATTAAAATTATAATACTCAATTTATGAAGTCCTTACTTTATAGTGAATATAAGTGTAAAAAATAAGCCGAATTTCAGTAAACAATAATAATAATAATAATTGGATGACTTCTATAGCGCCATTTTCGTGAGAAAATCACCTCAAGGGCGCTTTATAGATTTTTAACATGTCTAAAAAAGTTTCGGTTTCGGTTTCGGCCGAAACTGAGACAGATATCGAATATTCGGTTTCGTTTTCGGTAGAAAATCCTGTTTCGGTCGGACACTAGTTATTTCACTTCAAGTGCGCTCTACTGTAATTAACTTAAAAATAGTTTAGTATTCAGTCAAATTATTCCTATAGTGCTTGATCTAATACTATGACACAAAAATGTACAATACAAAGCAATGACAAGCATTACATAATATGATACAAATATGATAGAAAATGTACAATAACAGTGCTATTATAGCACAGGACGTGTTTCCAACTCTAAATATTAACACACATAACATATAGCTTTGGATTCTAGCGTTTTTAGTCTACGTATTATCTATGTCAGTTTATTTTTCATTATCATTATTAAGATCGCAAAATGTATTTGAAAATGTATTTTGAAGCCATAAGTATTTAAAATACAAATTACAAAATACCTCAGCCCCAGGTAATTGAAATACCAATTACAAAATACATTTTAGGAAGTAATTGAAATACAAATACAAAATACGTATTTGTATTTAAAATACGTATTTCAATTACAAGTATTTCAAATACTGCCCAGCCCTGGGTTTTTGAGGTATAATGATTATGGTGCTGATTTTAACAAAATAAAATTTTATAATATTCTTATTATTATTACAATTTACAAGTTCAAGTATATTACATTGAATTTAGTAATATAGACGCTGTACATTATAATGATTTATGATCAATAAGATGGATCAAGGAAAAAAATATTTATGAGATGTAATATTTTTGGTATGCCTCGTTATTCTCCTGTGCCATTAGTGTGGAAAACGTTCTTTTTTTAAAAATGATTTTCGGCTATGTAATTATAGTTTTATCACACCTATAAAATTATGTCCAGTCTTTCCGGTTTATAAAAAATGGTCTGATTTTTCGGTTTGAAATTTTCAAAAAATCCCCAGGGTTTCAAAAATACGATTAAAAAAAAAAAAAAATACAGAATGTCTTAGAATATTTGCCTAAACCGGAAAAAAATTTAAAAAAATGTGATGCAAGTGGCCTATTGTAGTGTTAAAATGATGAAACAAAAAAATGTCCTCAATTTTTTTTTTTAAATTTGCTCCACACAAGAGGCCCTGAGGAAAATAATTTCCCTTAGGGCCTGTGTCATAGTTAGTGGCTGTTAGTGGCTGATATGTAGAGGTTTTTTAGGATAGAAAGTGGAAGAAGTTCTGGGAAGGAAATAGGTATGAGGGGTGGGTAGGGATCTGGGGTTTAGTGTGTCCAGGAGTGACGGATGTATGAATCCATCTCTCCAGCTGCGGTGCAAGGCCATGGGTCGAGAGATTCTGGCTGGAGAGGATAAAAGACCTACCTCAACCAGTCTCTCTCGATCCTGTCCACCATGCAGCAGGTGGGCAGATGCAACGGCCGCCGAGACCTGGACAAACCTCACCCCACGAACCCGGGGACACCTGCTAAGTCGCTAAACGTAGTGAACCACTTGGGGTGACCTGTGGCAGAGGTGTTGGTTATCCAATAAATTGAAAGGCGGGTGATGTTCTCTCAATTTCAGAAATTAGCACACAGTGGGTGCTAATTTCGGCACCTACTTTGGGCGAAGGTGTTACAAACTCATTTGATGCGCATTTGGCTAGTGAAAATTCTAAATGCACCCACTGATGTGAGCACTGTAAATTACACAGAATTGATTAATTGTTACACTAATTTACTAGTTATACCTAGTTTAGTTAACCCCTGCGGTCAAATAAAATATTTAAAAACTAGCTGGTTCCCGGCATGCGTTGCCATGCCACTTAATAAAGAAATTATATCTCCCTGCGTGTCCTTTCCCATTCGTGCCGTTCCCCTTCCGCCTCCCCTTCTTCTCCCACGTCCCCTTCCCCTTTTGCGTTCCTACCTCCACCTTTCCTCTCCCCACTCCACTCCCCCCTTCCCCCGTCCCGCGCACCACCCTCCCTCCCACGTTCCATACTTTAAGTCTCGGTATATTCAGTTTTCAAACAGCTCGCGTGCCATCTATTGCATTTTTTTTATACAAATTTCATAACGCCAGAACTCACCAGTAGTTTTATACAAACCTTGTCCTGATAATAACGAACACACAAAAAAAATAATTATCCAATTTGGTGCAGTCGTTCGGTAGTTATGCGCGTACATACATTTCGGCGATTCATTTTTATTAATATAGATAAATAGATAGAAGACAGATTTAAACGGTTTCTTTTTGTTTTGCACAAGGATTTAGCGGAAACTTAGGTCTTTCTTTAAATATTTAATTAAATGAAGAAAATGTTAGCGAAACTCAATCGAAAATGTGGAGACTGAAAAATCAGAAAAACATATTGACACCTCTGGGACTCGAACCCAGGACCCTTTGCTTACATGACAAGTGAGCTAAGGTGTCGATATCAAATTCGGTCACTTTTTAACTGTATCATACTTCGTCTAAGATTATCTTTATTTTCTTAACACACACGTTGTAATGACTGCTATCTTTATATATGATTGCAAGATTCCACTCGAACTAAATGCTATCTAGATAGTGTCTGGATAATTTTTTATCCGTTTCATTTTTAATACGCGACATCTATTGATTTTTCTGCAAGTCTAGTATGAATATTTATTTTTAATTTTTAACTTTATGAGTAAAATCTCAAATTATAATATTTTAATTAAATGAAGACTATATTAGCGAAACTCAATCGAAAATGTGGAGACAGAAAAATTTGAAAAAAATAATTATTTATTATTATTTATTTATTATTTATTACACGCCCTGATGGGCTTTTACAATATAATTTATAAGTTGAGTAACAAACAATGAAAAAAATATAATACAATGAGAAAAGAAAATATACAAAACAGTGTAACAACAAAACAAATACTAAAATAAAAATACATATTATGTAAAAATGATAAGAAGTCTCATATTCAATATAAACAAAAATTGAAGAAATTATGTAAATCTATTTGTGCCTAGAAGAATAAAAGTGATAGAATATACAACGTTTATACTGATTAGTTTTAAGATGAAATATATCACCTAGATTAGAATATTTATTTCCGAGACTGTGAAGTCTCGGAAACGGAGAATTTTGATAAGCTAGTGTCCTGGTGTTATTGAAGTAGAAGGGTAATAAATGTCGACATGATTTTTGGGGAACATGGATATTGATAAATTGAAGTAATTCAGAACAGTCAATTTTGTAATGCAGTATTTTATGTAATAGTATTAAATCTGTGCTTATTCTTCTTTCTGAAAGTTTCAATAGAGACGTTTTATCCAGGAGATAATTGTAATCAATGTTTAGTATAGGAATATGCAATTTATAGTTTATAAACCTTAGAAACTTCCGTTGAATCTTTTCAATGTTGTCTGAATGAATGTTGTAAAAGGGAGACCATAACGTAGAGTTATATTCAAGTTGGCATCTGACAAGGGTTTTATATAACATAATAAATGTGTCTTAATTATTGAAATCTTTTGCAGCCCTCAAAACAAAACCGAGAGTCTTTAGGGCTTTATTGATAATATTATTAATATGACATACAAAGGTGAGTTTACTGACGAACATAATGCCTAGATCCATGATTTCACTAACACAATTTAAATTTTCATCATTTAAAGAATACTGAAAAATAATAGGATTGTTTATTTTGGAAAAATGAATGAACTGACATTTGTTTATATTTAATGCTAGTTTGTTGATAGAGCACCATTCAAAAAGATATATCAAGTTAGTTTGAAGTATAATACAATCATTAATATGGTTAATCTCTTTATATAGTTTCATGTCATCGGCAAACAATAGCACATTTATGTTAGTAAATATATCAACAATATCATTTATAAATATAATAAACAAAATGGTCCCTAAATGGGAGCCTTGCGGCACTCCACTTGTTGCTTGCTATAAATTTGTAAGACTGTGTGCCATTTATTTTCACACTAAGAATTCTTTTGGACAAATAACTAACAAACCAATTTAATAAGCTACCATAAACTCCAAGTTTCGCCAATTTATTGATTAGTATTTTGTGACACACCTTGTCAAAGGCCTTGCTAAAAATCAGTGTATATTGAGTCAACCTGGCACCTGTTGGCTAAAGATTTAGATATGTAGTTTTCGTATATTAGTAAATTGGTCAGTGTAGATTTATTTGAACAAAAGCCATGTTGGTAGGGAGTTATAATTTTTTTAATGTTTGTGGATATTTTATGGAGGACAATTTTTTCAAAAAGCTTGGGTATCGATGATTGGATACATATTGGTCTATAATTTGTTACGTCCGTTTTGTCCCCTTTTTTAAAAATGGGTGTAAGAAAACTGTGTTTCCATGTATCAGGGAAACTGCCTGTCTCTAGCTGGTTAAAAATTAGAAAAAGAGGAACAACTAAGCCGTTTAAACATTCTTTAATTAACACAGGTGGAATATTATCAGGTCCTGCATTTTTTCTAGCATCTAACAAATTTACATGGTTTTTGATATCTTTAATTTCTATGCGTACTTCAGATATATCCAGACTAAGATTGGATGAGGTATTGGATGAAGTATGATGCAGTTAAAAGTGACCGAATTTGGATATAGACACCTTAGCTCAGTTGGTAGAGCTGTTGCAATGTAAGCAGAAGGTCCTGAGTTCGAGTCCCAGAGGTGCCAATATCTTGTTCTGATTTTTCTGTCTTCACATTTTCGATTGAGTTTCGCTAATATTGTCTTCATTTAATAAAAAAGCATTTTTATTAGTTTATCCTTGGAGACATAAAATTTTCGCCTAAGGCGCTTTGCTTATCAGGTTCCTTAATTGTTTTAAAACAAAAACAAAGTTTTTTTAAAATACAAATAGGTTAGGGACACCACGGAATGCAATGATAACCATGTCAAGCTGTGAACAAATTGAAAATGAATAAATTGGGGCTCCGGTTAAAAAGGTTGAGCATTACTGCTCTGGTTTTTGAAGTAAAACTTCTTTACACGCACGCTTGACTTGTGGAGTAAGCTGGTGAATGCGTAACGAGAGCATTATGAAAAGCGAGGCAAACGGTAGTTGAGAGGGAAATATAAGTTAGTGAAGATAGAAAGAGAGAGAGTTACGTTTCGTATATTACTGGAGGGGCAAGAGAGAAAGGTGCGAGCACACATTTTCTTTCTCTCTTTCTCTCATAGCCAGTTACGTTTCTTATATCTAAGACACAGTGCAGGCCTATTGTCTATATCACACTGTAGAAGCAAGAGAGAGCAGTGCGCGCGCACATTTTCTTTCTCTCTTCCTATCATATAGATGGAGCTACAGAAGCTACAAGTCGTGTGGTCTAAAGCACACTCGTTTCTTTTTACATTAGCTCCACACAGGAAGCCCTGAGATAAATAATCCCCCTAAGGGCCTATCCCATCATTGGGGATACTGTGTAGAAGATCTTTTTAGGAAAGGAAGGAGAATAATTTCTGGAAAGGAAAAGTGTATTAGAGGTGGGTAGGAATCTGGGAGTCAGTGTGATCACGAGTAACGGACGTATGCATCCATTTCTCCCACTGCGGTGCAGACGCATCCGCCGCCAATACCCCAACAAACCTCACCCCATAAACCCGGGCACCCCTGCTAAGTCACCAAACGTAGCAAACCACTTGGTGTGACCTATGGCAGAGGTGTTGGTTATCCAATAAATGGTTCCCGGGGCGGCGGTACCCAACCCACCTCCCAAATGAAAAATTAAATGGTTGAACATCTGAACATCTCATATCTACCATCCGTACCACTGATGTTAAAGAATCAATACCACCTTTCCAGGTGCTATTGATTCTTTAACATCATTTGAGTAAACGGACATTGTCAATAAATAATTTATTCCGATACTTTTTTCGAGTTCTGCCTTTTTTAAACTGACCGAAACCAATAAGACTATGGCATCCTCAATTGAGGTATGTTGTGGTGATGATAAAAGGAAGAAAAGTTGGGATGTACCCGAATATTCAGATCTGGTCACCAAACACGGCTAAAACCATTTCAAGCCCCGAGAAACTTGAGCCTGACTGATTTTTTTTTTTAAATATTTTTAAAGAAAGACAAACATTCCCGGGTTACGAATAACCCAACAATGTTTGAAAATCTCCTACTACCACCACAGAAAGCCGAAAATGTTGCTTGTGTTGTGATGGAGGACTTAGCCAGCCGAGGAATCGAACACGCGACGCTCGGGGTGGGACCCTAGCGCTATGCCCACTCAACCACCGACCAGTCAAATAGTGATGTACTTACTTCAGGAATTTTAATGGAGTTCATTACGCAAGAATATTTTATATCACGCACTTCATCACAGACAACCAAAATTATTCGTGTGATCTTATTCTATATGTAAAATTCTCACCTGCAAGTGAAATTGTAGCATTTATTATCTAGCGAGTTCCCGGCGTGCGTTGCAATACCATTTAAATAAAGGAATTATTTCCTAAATGCCTCCCCTTCCTGCGTTCACTTTACACGTTCCCCGACTTCCCCCTCCCTCCTCTTTCATTCCCCTCCACCCCTCAAGTATTCCCCTCCCCCTCCCGCCTTCCCTCCCTGCCGCTAAAACACATGAAATCTAGATATCACTCATTTTTCAAACACCTCGCACACCACCTATTGCAAAAAAATTTACACAAATTTCATAATGCCAGATCTCACCAGTATGTATAGAAACCTTCGCGGGCGTGACCACAGTAACTCGCCAAAGTTTCATTTGGAAAACTTTGGAACCAAAAACGCACTGTGTTTTCTTTTGCGGCACCGTCACCATACACATCATTAAACCTTCGAGCCGTTTCTGCATCACTGGTGCCACGGTGGAACTCGTACTCGTAAATAACGCGATATTTCAAGTTTTCCATTTTGTAAAATAAGAGACGCAAACAAAAAAAAACAATAGGCCACTTGCATCAAATTTTTTAAAAAAAATTCCGGTTTAGGCAAATATTCTAAGACATTCTCAGCCTTACTAAAAAACCTAGTGAAAATTTTATTCAATTGACAAACGGCCGCGGATGTGAAAACATTACTAATTAAAAATTTGTTCATTGAAAGAAATACACGTGGTTTCCACGGCCTGAGAGGGTAGTTTATCTCTGTTTTAACCTTTAATGTCCGAACGATATTTGTATTTTTTCCGTAGTATTTTGAATGTTCTATATATTTCTTATTTTTGAAGGTGTCGTAAAAACAAATACCATTTATGAAAACTAGATAAAATTACCTTTTAGATTTGTATATTTGAAATACAGTTTAGTTTTCAAAAACTGACATATTTTAAGATTCAAACTCGGAAATAAATGTAAAAAAATTTCTTACCAAAGTTTTTTTGACTAAAACGTAGAGAAATTAAGAAAAAAACAAAATTTCAAAAACACAGTCCTTTTATGTAATAAATTTGGAAGGAAACTATCACCTCACTTTTTCCTCGGGCATACAATAAAAAAATAATAAAAAATTTAAAAGTTTTTTTTATTGCTAAAAAACTAACCTATAAATTATACCGTCTTTTAAATCAGATTTCTTGCATCTCTAAAGACGTTAATTACTTTTATGCATTTACCCACACATGTATTAGATAATATTATTTAAAAAAAAACACCACTGTCATAAAATTATCATAAAATAAAACCTTTAAATGTAAATTTGAATTCTCATGTATCATAAAAAAAAGTTTTTGACACTTCAATTTTCAAAGTACAATTATTGTTTTATAACTTGACTAAAACTTATGAAAAACCACACAACACACGGTAAATATATCAATGATATAAATATAAGAGTAAATTATTCATATTAATAGAAATTAACCATCACATAAGTAATATTGGACACACAGAAATCATTTCGCGCTTCCAGCGTCTTTTTCGACCGCGAACACGAATGCGCAGGCGCCGCGCCGCCGCGCAACCTAGCGGTTATGAAGAAAAACAAACAATTTAGTACTTAAATATGCGTGGTTGCCGGATTTACAGTACGTTTTAAGACCAAATCTTATTGGTAATGTTATCGTGTTTTAGTGTATTTTTGTTTTATTTATGTTGCTGCAGCAACACGGGTAATCGGGCGTGCTGTGTTTTTTTTTTAGTAAGGCTGTCTGTATTTTTATTTTTTTTTTAATCGTATTTTTGAAACCCTGGGGATTTTTTGAAAATTTCAATCCGATAAATCAGACCATTTTTTATAAACCGGAAAGACGGGACATAATTTTACAGGTATGAAAAAACGATAATTACATAGCCGAAAATCATTTTAAAAAAAAAATAACGTTTTCCACACGAATGGCACAGGAGAAAAACGAGGCAAACCAAAAATATTACATCTCATAAATATTTTTTTTCCTTGATCCATCTTATTGATCATAAATCATTATATTGTACAGTGTCTATATTACTAAATTCAATGTAATATACTTGTACTTGTAAATTATAATAATAATAAGAATATTATAAAATTTAATTTTGTTAAAATCAGCACCATAATCATTATACCTCTAAAACACGTACCGACATCATCTGCACGTTCTGAAGAGAACCCCGTAGATCATTAAAAGTACGGGGTTCTCTTCAGAGCATCTGTCAAAAAGTGAAACCAAATGATAAGTTCGCAGAGAACAAACAATAAATCTAGTGAACGAATTCAAAAATTCGCCTGAAATCAAAGTGATGCCATATAAAAAAATAAATCAGTGTGGAATTTTAAAAAAATAATAGGAACATTTTCGGAGACGGGACATTTTCATGTAGTGACGTCACGAGCCTAAATAATGGATTTATTTATTTAAAAATAACAAAAACTGTACATTTCTAAACAATTTTACTAACATTTTCTTAATCTTAGTAAAAAGATCTATCCACATGATTTTTTCCAAGTCGTTATGAAATCCATGCAAGTGGCCTATTAAGGAAAAAACAAAAAATTAATTTTAATTTTTGAAACACAAATAGGTACATGAGAAAATAGCTGTATAAATTTGAATTTGGAATTCCTAACCAAAGAGAAGATATTTCAGATCAAAGTTGCCAGTACAAAGTTGCCAGGCAAAACCGGGACCTAATATTATAAAGGCGAAAGTTTGTATTTATTTATTTATTTCTATGCTCTTACATACAGTATAAATACAATGACATAGAGTTAATAAATGCAATGACAATTACATACGGTGGAAGTTTAGTAAAACAAAAAATATTCTTAATATGAAACATAGTAGGTAGTAGAGTGAAATATGATCGGCAACTGTATGTAATTGGTTAAAATGAATGTGGTTATGGATTGAGAACACCTCACTGGGAGAACCCGTGCTGAGGTGTACGCATGTATTATTATGCCATCATAAGTGATAGCACAGTATCCCCCTTGAGACTCTCAAGGAGGACTCCGTGGTACCACCCATTGTGTATATATAGTAGGATGCAGGGCCGTATTTATACTTTTCATAAGTATAGGCCACTTCATTTGCGCCGCCCCTTCCTCCTTCTTAGAAGTTGCCACCTATCATAATCACTCACTTGTACCTACTTTTATTAGGTGACACACAATTATCAAAATAAATATTCAAATATAGGTTAAGTAGGTATTTAAAAATGAAATAAACGAATGAATTAGTCGTAAAGAAGTAAAAGTGTAACATGAAACAAGAATTACAATTTTTTACCGGATTTTTTATTGACAAAATCATCTATATTAATATCTTCATAATTTATAATTTTCAGTCTAATTCTATGTATAGAAGAGGTTACGAGTTAAGTTTATCTTGAGACAATACAGACCTTTCGTAATTCTCCCCTCGCTTTAAACAGGAAAATCTCCTTTCTCCAGAACAATTTGTGGCCGGAGTGCAAAGTGCGATGTGGAGAGCTATTATAGGTATCCAAGTTCGGGTAAATGTTGCACAGAGATAATTTCCCGTTTATAATCGCACACAAACTTAACGGCTTACCAAAGCGAGCGAGCGCCGCCCCTGAACTCTGCCGCCCCTAGGCCGCGGCCTACAAGGCCTATTGACAAATCCAGGACTGGTAGGATGTATGGATGCATGTTTTTACTCTTTCACACAAAAACTACTGAATGGACTTCAATCAATTCTTTCACTAATAGAAAGCTACATTGTTTGCGAGTACTATAGGCTAAATATATTGGTAAGCTCTGGCGTTATGAATAATATCTGGCCTTATGAAATTATTTATCATACTTTTTCTGTCCCTAACAAAATCGAGTTATTGCAAACGTCAGAAGAAAAGCAAACAAATTGTTGCCTTGGAAACGATGTTTTTTTTTTTATTAGACAATTCACCCTAAAAAGAGTGCTTTGTTGGCGTCGCAGTTATATCTATCTCTAAAAACGAATCGCCGAAATGTATGTAACGACTGCACCAAGTTGGATAATTCTTTTCCCCTAATACCATGCAAGCGAAGCCGCGGGAAAAAGCTAGTAGGAAATAATTTCATAACGCTAGAATTTACCCTTATATATAAAAACCATTGCGGGCATGCGCACAACAAATCGCCAATGTTTCATCGCAATCGGATGAACTATTTAGGGACCGCATAAGGGACAAACAAAGAAACATCCATTTTGCATAATTAATATTAGCTAGTCGAAAATTTAATAAAAATATATCCACAAATATCTTGACGTCTGAAAGTGGGTCATTCTGGTGATACCAAATAGTGATTCTTACCAAACCGGTTCCGCCACCGCGTAATTTTGTGATGTTATAATATGAAAGTATTATGTTTTGTTGCTTCCACTAGCAACGCAATTCGTAACAGGTGATCCGTAATCGGAAGAAAGCGAAATTGCTCGAATCTATAATTTTTAAACCCACGGTCGGTCAAGTACTCTCGCGCATATTAAACTTTTAATTTTTGAATTATTAATGGTATTGTAGATAATAATAATAATAATAATTACTTATATCATTGATGTAGCTATTCCAAATTCCTGTAATATTCAAAAAACTATTTCTGAAAAAATAAGAAAATACAGAGATTTAGGAAATGAGATTAAAAGAATTTGGCATTCTCGGACTATAAAAATATTACCATTTGTTATTTCGGCCACTGGCATAATACCTAGGAATCTGATTCAAAATTTAAGCATATTAGATTTATCAAAGAATTTGTATATAAAAATGCAAAAATCAGTAATTTTAAATACATGTAGGATTACAAAAGATTTTTTAAATATTTTTATTGAGGGATCAGTAGGATTTATAGGTTTAAGTGTGTGAAAGGGTTTAGTTTTCCTGTGGGGAAAATTTAACCCGGACATTTAAATCTGGTGCGTAAAGTAGTAGTCATAGTCATTTTAATCCTACATGTATTTATAGTCATTTTAAATACATGTAGGATTACAAAAGATTTTTTAAATATTTATATTGAGGGATCAGTAGGATTTATAGGTTCAATTAGGAATTCCACAGAGCCGAACCCTCTGATATGAAAATATCTGGAGTCAGTGAATTATTTTCCCATTTGATCTCTAGTAGTTTGACATGTTGTTCTTGTATTGTTTTGTATTTATAATACTTATATAGTGCAATTGCATAGCGTGGATTGACTAGATGATCATTTGGGAAGTGTGTGAAAGGGTTTAGTTTTTCCTGTGGGGGAAATTTAACCCGGACATTTACAGCCTTACTAAAAAACCCAGTGAAAATTTTATTCAATTGACAAACGGCCGCGGATGTGAAAACATTACTAATTAAAAAATTGTTCATTGAAAAAAATACACTTGGTTTACACGGCCTGAGAGGGTAGTTTATCTCTGTTTTTGTAATGATATCCTAACGAAATTTGAAATTTTTCCAAAGTATTTTGAATGTTCTATATATTTCTTATTTTTTAAGGTGTCGCAAAAACAAATACCATTTATGAAAACTAGATAAAATTACCTTTTAGATTTGTGTATTTAAAATACACTTTAGTTTTCAAAAACTGCCATATTTTAAGATCCAAACTCGGAAAAAAATTTCTTACCCAAACATTTTTGACCAAAATGTAGAGAAATTAAAAAAAATCAAAATTTCAAAAACAAATTCCTTTTATGTAATAAATTTGGAAGGAAACTATCACCTCACTTTTTCCTCGTGCATACAATAAAAAAATAATAAAAAATTTCAAAGTTTTTTTATTGCCAAAAAAATAACTTAGAAATAATAACGGCATTTCAAACAGATTTCTTGCATCTCTAAAGACGTTACTTTCTTTGATAGGTTTACGAACACATGTGTTAGATATTAATATTATTAAAAAATATCACTTTTAAGAAATTCTCTTAAAATAAAGATCTTAAAATGTTAATTTTATCTTTTAAGTAAACTATCTATAGTTCTATAGAACAATATTCTGACAGTCCAACTTTGAAAGTACGGAGTTTGTACAATAACTTGTATAAATTGATGTAAACCACACACATAACATAGTAAATATATCATTTATGTGAATAGAAGAGTAAATTCGTCACTACAATAGAAATTATTAAGTAAAATCACAACATTTAGGCACTAACAAAATTTTTTGACATCCCGCCATAAAAGCACACCGCTTCATCGCGGTGCCGCGGCCGTTGAGAATTAATGCATAGGCGCGCCAATAATGCCCCTGGCGGAGAAAAATTAAAACAACATTCTTTCCTAGTAAATTAATACCATTTACAATGTTGTCAGATCTTTAATGCGTTTTTACAGCGCGGCCGCGGATGCAACGTTATTAGTAACAAATTGGAATCTAGCGTATACAGGGTTTATTTATGTTATTGCAATAATACAGGTTATCGGTGTTGCTGTGGTTTTTTTTTAGTAAGGCTGTTAAAGTATAGCCTTTATTCAGACAGTAAATTACAATACATTATTTATAATATTTATAACATTTATCATGCATCGACTCCCTGTCTGTATGTCACCTAGTTGACAAAGGCCTCCTCCAACTGTCGCCATTTCTCTCTATCATTAGCTACTCTTGTCCATGTACCACCTGCTTTGGCTTTTATGTCGTCAACCCACCGTCTAAATGGTCTACCTCGTTTTCTCTTCTTGTCACTTGTGAACCAATTAATGATTAATTTAGACCATTTTTCACTTCTTCTGATTGTATGGCCTGACCACTTCCACTTTAGCTTTTTTTATTGTTTTTGTGACATCTTTTGTTCGTGTTTGTTTCTTAATAGTTTCGATTTTTATTCTGTCGGACGAGTTTTCCCTAACATACTTCTTTCCATGGAGTTTTGGCAAGTTTAGAGGTATTGTAGATAGCCCTGATTTATTACCTTCGTAATACCAACAACATCTATTCGATCTAAAATTCGTTTTAATTGCAATAATATATCAGGACTAGCAGTTAAAAACCCGCTCCACTAGTTTTTGCTGCTAGGCCCTGCGGGTGGCTTCGCCCGGTTTGAGTGTTTGTGACCATTTTATAAATCCGATGATAGAAACTGTTTCCTAAAAGACTATGACGTCCCCAGTCGGGGTACGTTGTCATGCTGAAGGTAGTGGGGGAGGGGAAGGAGATGTGGAAGAGGAAGATGCGAAAGTATTCAGATCTGGTCACCAAAGACGACTTAAGTCATTTCAAACAACGTTTCAATTCTGAATAGTGGTCTTACACCTGGGCGGTACTGAGAGTATCTTCCACTCTGGAATGTGCCGCAAATGTAGATACTATATATTTTTTAAATAAATTAATTGTGAAATAACACAAATTAATCTAATGAAATTTATTTGCGCATGCCGGGCTGGGCCGGTATTCGATCCCGCAACCTTCGGATTGCGAGTCAAGAGCCTTACGCCTGGACTACGGAGGCCGACATCGTCGCCTTTACAAAACATATTGTTTTTTTAAACAATAAACGTGGTTACTAAATATTCTATAATTTCTCGTAAAATTTTGCCACAAAATAAGTAAGATGAAGATAAGTGAAATCCTATTTAGATACTATTTTGATTAATCTTTACGACGAATCGGCTTACAATATGAACATCAAAAAATATGCTACCGATAAATCGAAGCTTTTACTGGCTTTTCTATGTATTGGAATTGCAATAAAATTATTATTTACGTAACAAAAATTATAAGCGTAAACCACCAAAAAAATGTTTTTTCATGACTTAACTATGAAGTAATACAAGAAACTTTTTTTTTAATACCCCTTTATGGCTAAGGCTATTTTTGAGGTTTTCCATGTTCTAACTTTTTTCGTTCTTATAAAATTATGCACAAAATAAATAAAACCACTTTTTCGCTTACTAGCCTCGTGCAATAAGACGCTCGATTTTAAAATTTTGCAGGCATGAGATTCGAAATATTTCAAGAGTTTAAATTCCTCTTAATGAAATTTATTTGCTTATTCCAGAATTCGAACCCATTACTTCAAGATTCGTAGTTGAGGATGAAAATCGCACTACCAAGGAAAATAATCTTAACGTAATAAACCTATGTTTTGTTACGTTACAAAAGATAAAGAATAGACCCCCTTATTCCTGTTGCGAGGAGCTAGTGAATTGACCCCAGTGCACTAACTCGTCGCACCGCCCCTCTCCGCCCCCCTCCCCGCACGCGCAGTCCGTGGCCCGAGGCCGAACGGCACCCGGCAGCCATTCCCCCGCTGCTTTCGGGCTCGGCAACAGTGTCCCAGAGTGTCCACAGTAATTGCGCCGCGGCGCTGTGTCGAGAACCTAAGAACTCGCGATGTTTACTTTAATTGTGTATTGTGCTCGAAGAGGCTTACGCCTACCCAGTACCTGACTGACGACTACCTATTTCCTGCTTGTGAGTACAAATGAACCTTCCTTCCCCTCTGTGTGCTAAGAACTGACATTTAAATTCACTAAATACGTGTAGAGAGTTGAGAGAAGTCCCCCCCCGTTATGATAGGATTATAGAGATAGCCAAATACCCATGTGTATAGTGCCGAGGCTGGCTTTTGTATAACCCTGGACACCTTTAAATGAATAAACCCTTTACGTGCAAAACTGTGTTCTGATTGAGGAAGGAGACCTGGAGATTGTGAGGAAAGAAAGAGGAGGAGGAATTTACAAGCGAACCACAAACACTCGCCCAGGTTTTAAGAGGAACCTTGCTCGCGCCGGCTTTGCTGAGCTAGCTGTTGGCCTGTTTATTGCGTGTCCTTTCCAGGTTTTGGGTTTAGCGAATGGCCGCAAGTAGCGCCGATGCTAACAGTTTCTATCCGGGCACTGTATAAATTTACACTCGCTTTATAAGGAATTTTCGCTTTCCATTCAAGGTAAAGCAAGTAGAGTAAATAACTTTGTGTAACTGTACTCTTGACCTGGCTTATCGGCGCTCAGTCATGGCAAGGTCGATTACTTGCTGTTACCAAGGCATTTAACAGGGGAGGGTGCCTAGCACGGTCATTCGGTCATATCGATAATGAAGCATTATCGATAGGGCAAACTTGGCTGTCTACATCTGATTATCCGGTTCCATGACAGTTAATCCGGTGACAATTGACCCCCGACAGTTGATCCTCTGACAGTTGATTCCAAAACAGTTGACCCTCAGACAGTTAATCCCTCGACAGTTGGCCCCGACAGTTGATCCCACGACAGTTGGCCAGTTGACAGTTGATCCCCCGACAGTTATGCCCCGATAGTTGATTCCCCAACAACAGTTGAGCCCCGACAGTTAATCCCTCGATAGTTGGCCTGCCGACAGTTGATCCCCCGACAGTTGATATCCCGACAGTTGACCACCTTGACAGTTTTTCCCTCCTACAGTTGATCCCTTAAGATTATTTTTTAAGTATTGACGACCTCCGTAGTCCAGTGGCTAAGACTCTTGACTCACATTCCGGAGGTCGCGGGTTCGAACCCGGCATGCGCAAATAAATTTCATTTGATTAATTTGTGTTATTTCACAATTAATTCATTTAAAATAATATATAGTATATTTGCGGCATGTTCCAGAGTGGAAGATACTATCAGTATCGCCCTGGTGTAAGACCACCATTCAGAATTGAACCGTTGCTTGAAAATGGCTTTAGCCGTATTTAGTGACCAGATCTGAATAGCCAGGTACTTCCCAACCTTCCTCTTCCCCACCTCCTTCCCCTCCCCGCTACCTTCAGCCTCACAACATACCCCAATTGGGGATGCCATAGTCTCACTGGCTCCAGACGGGAGCAGTTGAGATTCTTGTGCGGTATTCACTGTAAAAAAAAGTAAGTATGTAAAGTAAGTATGCAAAGAAGATATACGGCCGTACAACCAAAGTCGATATACTTATATCTGAAGGCATGTTGAGTGAAAATCCGCTGTAAAAATATTTTTACTAACAATAATTTTGACTCTCCGGAGGAGCATGCGGTTATAAGAAAATACGACATACTTATACGTGTAGCCGGCTTAGCAAAAATTCGCTAAAGGTTTCAACTTGCATACAATGTCGCCGGATCAACTGTTGGGGGGGTCAACTGTTATGGGATCAACTGTCAGCTTGCCAACTTTCAGGGGGCCAATTACAATAAATTGATTAATTCCATGGAAAAAAAACGCCCATCGAAGGCAAATCCGACGTTTTCTTACCTATTTTTGTAGAAGTTTTTTCTTATGAAACTTATTTCATAATTTTAATTTTTTTTACTGTTTTTGACAAATGTTCGTTATATCTGATGAATAACTACAGAAACTCCGATTCCTTCATTCCCGTTCGTTTTTAGGCTGTTATTTTTATCGATGTTTTAGTAGACAACTTTATCTAGCGCACGGACCCGCTAGTGGCCTCGATAAACTAAGACAGCTTTGTCGATTATAACTGTCAAATGTTATTGCTAATTATTGTAGGCATGACAGCAAAAGTCGACTATTCATTCACAACGTTGATGAAAACCTCTATCGTGCTAATATAGATAATTTTAAACTATGTTAGCAATAGTTAATAGGTAATAACACATTATGTTTGTTTTTTACACTGGGTTCTTACGTGAGAACAAACCAACTAAGTATCAAAAACTCGGTAATACACAAGTATACAAATATACGATGAATAATTATCCGTTTAAGTTACTTAAATCTTTCTTCGTTCGTCTAAAAACAGCCATTTTTATCGAAATATTATAAAAACAACTTTTAATCGACCTGTCCGCGCAGTCTCAATAAATTATGAAACATAACTCGGTTATAACCACGGACATATGAATATATCTGGACCTGCCCTAAGTGATAAAAACGTATTATTTCCCCCTCCACATGGAGCCGGCTGGAGCTCCTCCTTGGAACCGGCTCGCTCCATGGGGAGGGGATAGAGCCTCGCTTGAATCTAAAATGTGTGACGTCATCATTCTTGCCGTGAACAGCACGAAGCTAACATCCATACATTTAACGAAATTACACGCCAAAACGGTAGCTTGTGCTATACAATATACCTACATATCAATGTGCACATAGCGAATGTGGGCGGTTCTCTAGTGTGCTCGTCGCTGGTTACAGGGGAAAGTAAATTATGAAACATTTGCAAAAGTGTTTTAACTAAACACGGCAACAAAATATTGCTATGTGTATTGGGGCGAGTCTTTTTGGGGCGAGCATTTGGCCTTAGCAAATATGTTATTAACTTGGCAAGCAATTCGCGCTCCCATGTAAAAAGGTCTATTCATTCAAAGCAGATTTTGCTTTTAGAACTAAATGGTGATATTGTAATGCGAGATGCCTATATACTCTCAGATTGATTGTTTAACGAATCACAGTCATCTTCCTCTCTTCGCCCCCCATAGTTTGGTTTTACCCCTCGTCTGTATCTTCTGGTCTATCGAATTCTGATGTCTATGGTTATAACTATCAACCGTCATTGCTATTTGCAATCATAACGGCTGAAGTCGACTAATCAACGACAGTGTTGATAAAAACCCTTAACGTGTCAATTCTGACAAATTTAACCCATGTTAAAACCTGATTCCATTCGTCTGAAAGCAGCCAGTTATTTATTTAAGGGAACGTACCCATACTACGTGACCTGTTCGGGGGGGGCCTCCAAATTTCCACGCTTGGTACAAATGAGCGACGGCGGCCTTAGGTTTTTATTCACCGGGGAGGGGGGGTTAAAAATTGCAAAAAGTTGGTCACGTAGTATGGGTACGTTCCCTTAAGAGCGCCGGTGTTGATAAAAACCTTTATCGTGTTAATGTTGACAATAAAATTAAATAGTTGAATCTAGAACATATTCATGCTAAAATCTGGAAATCCTGTCGACGAATATATCGAAGTGGCGTGACAGCAAACGTCGATTAATCACCGCCGACGTTGATAAAAAACCTTTATCGTGTTAATGTTGTCAATAAAAAAGTTGAATCTAGAAATTACTGATGCTGGAATCCGGAAGTCCTGTCGATGAACATATTAAAGTGAAAGTCGACTAATGTGTTGATAAATGTGTTGGTACAAAACTCTTATCGTGTTAATGTTGACAGCAAAATAATTGAATCTAGAAAATACTCACGCTAAAATCTGGAAGGTTTTGTCGGCAAACATGTCGAAGTACTGGTGATGCGGTGCGCGCACTTGCAGCACGCTGGGCGCGCCGTGCCCACGGGACATCTCCAGCACGGACTGCACGTCGCGCGCCGTGCACACCGCGGGCAGGCACAGCCCGAGGTTGATCATGCGCGGCTGGGGAAAAACACAGAATATTAAATATTATGATAACAAATCTCTCAAGTGTTGATTAACTCGTGGTAGTTTACAATTCAGTTTTATAGGTATAATATGGTGAGCCGACAATTGTTCCAGCGACAATTGGCCCCCGACATTTGAACCCTCCGGCAGTTGATCCCCCGACAGTTGATCCCTCCGACAGTTAATACCCCCTCAGATGATCTCCCGATAGTTGATTCCTCCGACAGTTGATCCCCTAACCCTAAAAGATTATTTCTTCAAATAGGTATGCAAAGAGAATATTACGGCCGTACAACCAAAGTCGCTATACTTATGTCTGAAGGCATCTTGAGTGAAAATCCGCTGTAGAGTAGAAATTATTGTTAGTAAAAATATTTTTTACATCGACATATTATATAGAATTTAGTTTTACGGCCTTATATGCTCTTTGCATACTTACTTGAAAAATAATCTCTTAGGGGGTCAACTGTCAGAGGTATAACTCATCCCATTCAATATTCCTTCACGAAGACTCAGAAATAAAGAACTGCTCTTCTTCAATCAACACTCGACTAATTATGGTTATAACTCACCACTGTCCAGAATGTGTAGAATCGTCAACTCAATTCAAGACCTTGATTTTTTGGTATAAGCCTAAATGATTTTTGTTGCTCTTTAAACAATTGAAGATATTTTATATTTACTCTAATTTTAGCAAAGTCTCGAGTTGATTTGACACCAGTGGCGGCGTAGGGTAGATTGGCACCCGGGGCGGTTTCGTATTGAGTACCCCTACTTAAAATTAAACACCATGCACAAAACTCTAAACATGCTTACGAGACTTTATGTTCTAAAATATTCGATCACATTATCAACATTGATTTCCCTGCCTATTGAAATTGATAAAATCGAAAAATTGGTTAGTCGCGCTTGGCTCATTGTGGACCTTAAGTAAGATTTTATTAATTTTAACTTTGAAAAGCTTCTTTCACATGAAGCCACCGAAACACAAATTGTTACTTAAAAAAATCTAAGACATAGCGCTAAACTTAGAATGGTCCCATTTTACAATGAATCTGAGCTGAGAAGCTTAATGTAATCCATTAAACCGCTTCTTGGGCAGAAATGTTGACGGCTTTCAGATGGCACCTCAATCGTAAAATCTTTAACACAATGTCCTCTCCTGAAAATTCATTGTAAATTTTTAACTGATTTGGATCCATTCCACGAAGACCTTCTTCTGGTGACGTTACCAACGTTTTAGGCTGAATAACACTAAATGTGACCAGAATAAAATCCATCGCCCTGTAACAATGGTCTAGTTCTTCGTAAAATCTATCATGATATTCTTACCTTGCTCTCTGCAGCACGTCAGGTAATGTAAGTCCAGCATCTCGGGCCATTTCTCCAGGCATATGTTTTTTCGAAATCTCCTCCTTTCTCTTTTTCCTTCAATCGGAATGTCTAAGTTGGACATTTTTTCCACTATTTGGTTGCTTTGATGTTGAAAAAAATGAACGCTTCTCCAATGATAGTTCAGATTTTTTATATAATTTTTTGTCTGATTAACTTCTAGGACTTCACACCAAAAGGAAAGATAGCATAGAAAACTGAAGTCACACAAAGCTGGTGTGAGTGTTGATGCTGTTTCTCTTCTTTCAACGCTTTCTTTGCTGGTGCTGGGATCACACATCTTTTCGAGTGTTGATATAAGCTTCCCAAAATTATTCAACAGCGTCGTAATGAGCACTCCATCTTGTCTCTGATAGTTATTTAATGGATATGCCTACATTTTTTCATTAATATTTCATACCGCGATCGATGTTACGCGCGGTATAAGATCAGACCAAGCGCAACATGAATTCATTATTTTGGGGAAATAGAAATTATATTTTAAAAAAAGAAGAAAATATGGTTGCGAAGGGTGTCAAAATATGATATTAGTATGAAGTAGCTAGGTACAAGAGTAGGTAGTTGAATATTGATATGTCTTTATAGAGGGATATTTTGTGCGCATTCTTTGGTTCTACGAGTGAGTTGTCGTTGTCACCCCTTGGTGCTTGGCACCCGGGGCGGACCGCCCCCTCCGCCCCCCCCTTACGCCGCCACTGTTTGACACTTCTTTTTCACTTCTATTTTCTTATGTTTTCTCTGTTTGTCTTTGCTTTCATGTACCATCCTTTATCCTTTGCATTATAATATGAGATGTGTAAATAATCTCAAATCCTTTGAGCTTAATACTCAAAGATTTGATTATGAAATCTACTTGCGCGGACAATATATCACAAAGAATAGCAATCCGACAACTCCAGGGAAAATAACAGATTCACCAACCTTGCACGTAGTTCTTTGCTGCTTTGGAGGCCTCCGTAATTTTATCAATTAAAATCCAGATCAGTATAATCCTTTTGTGACTTTGAAAAATCCACAAGCGAAGACGTTATATTCTACAGACGCGGGGTAGAAATCTCAAAGTGGGAAGCCAAAAGCAAGACAATTGCACTGGTCTCGATTTCTATTACTTTAGCACTAAACTGTCACTCGTCGAGTAAGGTCGTGTCATACCAGTAGGAAAATTGCATTTAAAAAGCGCCAAAATGCCCTCGTACAAATTACTTATTATTATAATAAATACAATTAATTTTCATGTCCCCGTCCGACAATTTTGTGCGTCATTAGAGAAAAAACACACATTATTCGATTGTCTTATGGTACGGCCACACTGAGGCCAACTTCAAACTTTCGGACGATTGAGTAGAAGGGTAGTTCTTGCGTTGGAAGTTTGGCTTCGGTGTGGATGTAGCATATCATTTTAATACATGAATCTTTTGAATTAAGAAATTACTGAAAACCGCTGAAAACAAAAGAGTGTTGCTTACTTGCCACATTATTTTGCGAGTATGTGAGACTATGGCGAGTCTATTTATATAACGTCATTGTCCACAAGTAGTTAGTTGTCAATATTACACAACATTAGTTTTCACAATGAAATGAAAAGCAACATAATACGCTTTTCTACATTGATAGATGCAACACCAATTCCAACCAAAATGAATTTATGCAAAGGGCATGTAACTACTATAACATTAAATTTGCACGTTTAGAAACACTTGCTGACATATTCACTGCTAGTTACTTTCGCTACAGAATTTCATTGTATAACATTCTACGTGCGAATAATACATAACACATATTCATGATGATTAAATTAATTGTACCTAATATTTTTAAATTACCTGCGTGGCAACTTTCCCTTATCCCTGTCCTCCCCTTACCCGTCCCAATCCAAATACCTGTTTCGCACCCTATTTTCTTTACAGTTATAATAGCATTTATTTTATTGTTGTTTTTATATTTAGGTTTATTACTTGTTGAATCTTCACCTGTATTATATATATATTTTTTTAATTGCTGCTTTGTCCTGTTTTTTTTTTCTTTTCTTAAATATTCTAGTTTCCATTCAGTTACTTTTATGTTTCTAAATACCTATCTGTGAACATTAATAATTGGTCTGTTTTCTGTTATGCTCTTATGTATATTATGTTATTAAGACTGTTTATGTTCCTTAAATAAATAAATAAATAAAAGAAATATTTAAAAAAAAAAACAGATGATGCAGTCTTCACTTTTTCCAGTAATATTTTCAAAAATAAAGACATTTTAACATTGCACATTTCTCCAAACTGACCAGTGGCCTCTGATCTATTGTAGCCGTTTTTTAGCAGTTTTTAGAACAAGCCATTTCGGTGTCTCTGCTAATCCCAAGAGTGTGTCAATTACCATTCTTGTGATATAAATGTATTTAATTATTTTTTCAAACAAACAAAACAAACATATTCTAATGCCTAACCATCCTTAAAATGTACATTTTCCCAAATTTCGTGATATTTTGTTGTAAATTTGACGTAAGTCCGCTAATAATAAAAAATAAATAAAAATGTGTTACATTAATTAAATTAGCCTGGGGGTTAAATAAGTTATTACACATACCCCTCCTAGAGCGTTGGTCTCATTGATCTGAAGTTTGGCAATGAAGAATGATGGTAGAAATGGCGGGCGAACTTCGTCAATCGTCACCGACTGTGGGATGAGCGCGTTGAGTTGGGTGTGACCGCCGTTCTTTTGTAAGGGAGCTGCCGTCGTGGTAGTGTCTGTGGAATAAAATAAAAAATATATAAAGCTGTGTACACACACTGCTATCAAATATAAAATATGATCGCACGCCAAATAACTCTCTCCATACAATTCCTTCAGACCGTTCACACCTAAGCTGTTTATGCGCAGATCAACCATAGACAATAGACAATACAGATCTTACGCCCTAACCGCTCCCGAAGCGATATGCGAAAAGTTAAGCGCCCCCCTCTCCGAAGAAAACAGGAGAGGGAGTTATTTTAATTACGAAGCTGTCTAGACCGGTGGATTCAAAGATATTCAAATACAGAAGAGATATGCTATGGTGTCCGCGCAACTGTCGCCGGACTACGCGCTAATTAGCGTAGTTTTCATACAAAAAGAATTTGTTCATTTCGTTGATTTTTTGAAAATGTGCATTAATATTAGTTAACAATATATTTTGAATAAGGAAAGAATTCGTTCATTTAGTTTAACGTTCGTTTGGTTTATTCGTTAATTATTTGTTCTTTTAGTTTATTCATTTTTATACCTACTATACTTTATATATACATGTATGTTAATGGCACATGTTGTGCCGTATATTTCAAAATAAATAAATTAATAAATTAATTGGTAAACAATATCGGCGACACCCGGAAGCGCAGACCCACATAGTAAAAACAGCAGATAGCACATCTACTAATATTTCAATATCTTTGGGTGGATTACAGATGTCAAGTTGACAGATTCAGTACAAAAAAATGTGCATTCCGTGGCCGCTCCCTAATTCATTTACAGCTTTATCTTTTGTTTCGAAGTCAGGCTTATTATTTACTAACTGGTTCCCGGCATGCGTTGCAATGCGATATTCAAAGAAATACATCTCCCTGAATCACCTTTCCCGTGCGTCCCCGTTCCCCTCCCGCGTTCCCTTCCTACCTAGCTTTATAAATTATAGTCTATATGTTATTCTGATGTATGAGGTATATTATTATAAAGTTTCATTAAAATCCATTTAGTAGTTTTTTGCGTGAAAGAGTAACAAACGCCCACACATCATCCCCCATGTTGACATATACATGTTGTTAAGATATACTTGGTCGATGGCCTCGAGAGAGATTTTTTCCTCGGGGCTTCCTGTGTGGATAAACGTAAAAAAGTAAAAACGTAATGAAACACGACAAGAAATATATTATGCAAAAAGGCCTGTTCAGATTAAGCGTATAAATATAAAAGATAAGATGCCAAATATCGCTCTCTATACAATCCCTTCAGACCGTTCACACCTAAGCGCTTTATGCGCACATAAACCATATACAATGCAAATCTTACGCCATAACCGCCCTTGAGGCGATATGCCAACAGTTAAGCGCCCCCCATTCCGACGAAAACAGGAGAGGGGGTCATTTTAATTACGGAGCTGCCCAGACCGGTGGATGACAGATGTCAAGTTGATAGATTCAGTTAAAAAAATGCGCACTCCGTGGCCGCTCGCTAATTCATCTGACCCCCTCTCCTACCATAGGAAGAAATATTTGATCTGCGTCGTGTAAACGGCACGAAACATAAGCGTTCGCGGTTTAAGGCGGTACACAATCCTAATAATTTTTGTACGCTCAAAACTTACATTTTAATCATTTCCGGCGAATCCGTAACTAAAATAACTTTTTTATTGCCATGCCGCACAAGAAATGCGAATTATTTATATACTAGATTAATAAAAACAGTACCTTACCATTAATATATTTTACGTACAACGATTTGAAAACTATATAACCCGTTTTTCAACTATAAAGTTAGCGGTAATCACCAGATTTTATTTTTCTAGGCGATGAATTAATAATTTCGGGAGGACAACATGTGTTTACATTTTTAATATTTGTAGCACGTTCTTCAGAATTAATTAAAATCAACGCTGCAGAAAGGTCGAATCTCGCCTGCTAGGGTGAATTCGACCGTACGTTCGTGCAATACGCCGTGCCGCGGCGTATATTTGTTTACACGCTTTCTTCACTTACGTCGTTAAGATTCCCACATTATTTATCTTCTTCCTCTTTTCTTTGATACGGCAAATTCGACAGTAGGTTCGTCCAGAGCACGGGTCGCGAGTCGCAATTTGTATACACGGTTTCTTTACTTACGTCGTAAAGATTCTGAATATATTTTAGGGTATATTGTCATCTTAACAGATACCTGCTCGCGGTTATATTCGATGTCTGAACGACACTTAAACATAGTAATAAAATATTTATGTTATATTATGACTATGTTGGAATAAAAGTAGCGAAAGTGAAAAATCAATTTCTCAATCAATATATTCTATACATTTAATAATAAAACCACCGTTAATGTTATATACATTGTGAAACTGCATATAAAATTTTATTATCGCAAAATACGTTAATTTTCGCTGTTAGTTTTCGCCAAACACTCTCTCCGCCATAACACTAAACCGTAAAAAAAGCATTACATGCTTTTATTATAACCGTGACTATTCATGGTTACGGTACCGTGACGGCAAACAACGGTAATACACATAAGTTCCTTATGGTTATAATGCTGCAGCTCTTTCAAAAGATGAGATACACAATGTACTTAGGTTCGCTTCCTCCAAAGGAAAAAAAAGTGATCATTTTCTTGCATCTCTCTCACACACCGCACCGTGACGTCTCCGTAGACCCCTACAATACTACTACAGCCGCCGTAACGATAATTTTGAAGGTATGGGATATAGTTAGTTACAGGGATAATATTGACTTGTGAGTGAATTACAAAAATTAAAAAAAAAACTAGTGTGCTTTAAGATCACACGACTGAAGTAAAACTTCACTAACTTATATCTCTCTCTCAACTTCCGTTCGTCTTGCCCGATCACACTTTTCATAACGCTCTCGTCACGATTCACCAGCTTTTTCCCCAAGTCAAGCGTGTATAAAGGCCCGGCCGTTCGCCTCGCCCGATCACACTTTTCGTAACGCTCTCGCATTCACCAGCTTACTCCACAAGTCAAGCGTGCGTAAAGAAATTTTTTCTTCAAAAAGTGATCATATTCTTGCATCTCTCTCACCCACGGCACCGTGAAGTCTCCGTAGACCCCTACGATACTAATACAGCCGTAACGATAATTTTGAAGGTATGGCAAATTTTTAGTTACAAGGATAATATTGACTTGTGAGTGAATTCCAAAAATTAAAAAAGGGTCAAATGTCAATGCGCTGAAAGTTTTCCTCCTGTTCTTAAACATATATGTTACAATTTGGGAGGCGGGAATGGGTACCGCCGCCCCGGGAACCTTTATTAGATAACGAAGACCTTTGCCGAAGGTCACCCCAAGTGGTTCGCTACGTTTGGTGATTTAGCAGAGGTTCCCGGGTTCATGGGGTGAGGTTTGTCTAGGACTTGGAGGCGGATGACTGCGTGCATAATGTACGTGATGTCTCTGCCAGGGGAATCCCTGTCGCATCTAGTACTAGGGGCTACACGAGCTCAGTCGAATAAACCCGGGCGGTTTGAGAGGAGCGCAACTTGATAGTGGCGCCGCTCTCAAACGTTGGCGAGAGGGGGCGCCGCTATTAAGTTTCTGCCCCGGTTTGAAAAAGTCATAGCTCACCCCATACTAAGTCACCAAACTTAGCGAACCACTTGGGGTGACCTATGGCAGAGATGTTGATTATCCAATAAATCGTTCCCGGGGCGGCGGTACCCATACCGTTTAGTTATTAATATTGTTTAGTTATCGATATGGCCGTGATTGGAATAATATTAAGAGCGTTTAACCAGCCAGCGGACGAAAATCCACATTTCGTCGAAAGTTGTTCTTACGATCGTGCAGGGCGGTTACAATGAGAGAGATTAATTATTCTCCGTACCAGCTTTTTTTAATTATAACTCAATATCGAATTTATTTCAATCCAAATTAGCTTTAATTTATACCTTCATCCAAAAATGCTGAAAGGCGTGATGATAAAACTATTAAAATAATGTACTTTTTGTAGTTATTTTTTGATTATAAGTATTTATCATTTTTCAATAATGTCTAAATTTAATAAGAGTGTTAAAAAATCTGAAATATATTAGTTTGTAAGTGCGCAAATAAATACACAAATAGACGAATTTTCGTCAAGAAACACATGTACGTAGGTACATATTTTTTAATGATTTTATTGAAACTAAAATTAAAATTCTAATACATACGTTTGCTAGATAATGTATTGATTTATTTTACTGCATGATTATATTATTTGAAATGGGTGTGGTATAATACAAAAACTTTTTGAAAATTTAACAAATCTGCCAACGACCTATGGAATAACCTTATTATAATAAAAATTTAAAAAAATTCTCAAAATTTATTACATACGAATGCTAGATAAAAGAACAATCTTTCGAAATCCATTTATAATTTTTTGTGAAAAAGAGTCAATACGTCTAAAACCTTTTTTGAAAATGACGTATTTCCGGTTTTCTCTGGTAATGCCCTCTTAACAATATCTATTGTAAACATGACAGCATTCTTAATTAACATCAATTTACACCGACTGTAAACCGTTATTACATTGCGTACATGATTTATGTTTCAACTAATATCTAATGCGTTTCTTCGAACATCTGTTACACAATTTGTAATGGCTTGACAGTTATCTTATGAGGAGCATGGCTTTCTGTATGGCGTGTGGCGTATATAGAAAAACTTTCACTAGGACATAGAACGACACCTATTATCCTTTATGGTAGCTTGTGAAAAGGAAAGTGTTGTGTCATCACTTTCGATACTGTAATTTGTGGATGAGTTATTTTCAATCCCGATTAACTAATTGTTACAATAACAAAGTAAATATGTTTTATTATTGTCGTAAATATATTTGATTCGAATTGATATTTTCTTTTCAATACGACAAACTTTATTTTTAGAGAGATATCTTCGAACTTGATGTCATTTTCTAGAGAAATCTCGTAGACATATAAGTATATAAGGGACGCTGTTCATATCAAAGAAAAGGGCCAGACATGGGAACTATTGAAAACTGAATTCAATGCATCCTTTCGCGCAAACTGTCATCGATCTACAAAACAACTGAGATACAAGTTTTAAAACTTGAAAAAGTCTGCCAGAAAGGTTTGTAGATTTTCAAACGTTGTTTTCTGAAGTCATGGATTGTGTGAAAGTGGTTAACTTTTATTTAAACGAAGTTGGAATATCCCATTTAAGCAAGAATTGATCAAAACGTTACTTTTATTTAACTTTAACTAAAACTATGTTCGATGTAACTGGACCTTACTCTTCTAGACCGCTTCTTTTTGTGTTGTTCTGACCTCACGGACAAATAATGCGGTTTTTAATACTTAGTCCTTTTTTAACTCGAGCGTTTTGCATTATTTGACATTTCACAATTTTTTTTTGCGTTCCGTGTCCGGTCAATCTTGTCAAGGTGGTAGCCGTGTCGGTCAGTACACTTTTACTCCGCCAGGGTTCGCATGAGCACCAGCTGTCAAACAGGAATAGTCAATATTATGCGTCTACCATTCACAGAACGTTTGATACAAATTTATTTTAATAACTATCACGCCGTTTCCCCGCATATGTAGACAGAGAGGACGAACCGCCAAACAACTCGGTTTTAGCACACATTCCACGCCTAATTCACATCCATACATCGTCTCATACGTACTCTTCTTTTATTCTGACTTTTGACATGGACCGTCTCAAGTATCTGATTCACTTGATCACATTCACATTTGCGTCATATATTCTTCGTTCACTACTTTCTTCGTTCATTCGCTCTACATGCCCAAACCATCTGTGTGTCCCTCATTTCTTATTCTTTCTTATTACGCTTATATCAGCCTTGCATTCTTTGCGGATCTCCACATTTCTCACATAATCATACATGGTTTTAACACACATACGCCCAGGGCTGGGCAGTATTTGTATTACTTGTAATTGAAATACGTATTTGAAATACAAATACGTATTTTGTATTTGTATTTCAATTACTCCCTAAAAATGTATTTTGTAATTGGTATTTCAATTAGCCGCTTCTGAGGTATTTTGTAATTTGTATTTCAAATGCTTATGGCTTCAAAATACATTTTCAAATACATTTAGCGATCTTAATAATGATAATGAAAAATAAACTGACATAGATAATACATAGACTAAAAACGCTAGAATCCTGTACTATTGTCCTATTGTCCTGTGCTATTATAGCACTCTGACTAATAATTATTTGTAGTTTTCTTATCATTGCTTTATAATGTACTGTACATTTTTTTATGTCATGCTAGTTATTATTATTGTCCTGTTCTATAATAGCACTGTTATTGTACATTCTGTATCATATTAATCCTTGTTTCCCTTGGTCACGCCTTAACTTCAGAATTACTTTACCTATTTCATTAATTTTTTTAAAGTTTTCTAATACTTTGTAGAAGGTTCTTACTGAAAGAAAAATTAAGAAAATTGGATAATTTCAGAAAAATTAACGATTATTTTAACTTCGCAAGTTTGACAGTTCGCGCTAAATTGAATTTAGCAGGCAGCTGTTTTTTTTGTAACAAAAGAATTTTCTATGGATTTTTTAAATTATCGATATTTTAAATAGGTAGGGTTGGGCGGGGCTAGTTGAACCAAGGGGCTTGTTGGGCCACGTCAATATCTTCGGAGCCGAAAGACTTACAAAGTATGCCGAACATGTTCTGCAAGCCAGAAGTGTGGGGACCGCGCCACCAAGCATTTAGTAGGCGCATGCAATATGCATGGCGTACGTAGCGTGTGCGCGAGGATTTTGTGTGATTTTTGCTCCAAAAGTAAAAAAAGTCGATCGACTGCTTTTTTGAAAATAGATACCAAGGAAAAAGGTATCAAGTCAAGGTAAGTCAATTTGATATTGGTGTTTACTTAACTGTATCTCGTCAATTGTAAAATTGAAATACAATTAGTGGTATATGAGTTATCCGATGAAATTTGTAATAAAACATGGGTGGGGCTATTTGAACCATTTGGTTCAACTTGCCCCATTCAGATTCCTTACTGTAATTTTATACGTAATTTCCAGGAGAAGAGTGCGTTCGTTGTCACGCCAGTCTAAAGTGGGCACACCAAAAGTGTGCATCTGGCACTATTCCAATGTATATCGGCGTCAATTGTGACAGCGATATCGATTAAATAATTCTAAGAAAATTTACCTGTTTTATTAGACTCGCTTTTTTAGATAAAATAATCATTATATTACCTAATTCTGTATTCTTTCAGTATTTCAATAAATTTAGTTTAATAATTTACATAATTTGTTTTATCAAACCATGAGTGTGAATATATAACACTATATTGTTCAACAAGCCCCGTGGGTGGTTCAACTAGCCCCACCTATGAGGCAAGTTGAACCATTTCTCCTTCTGCGTGAAAATTTAAACATCTTGCCTAAGGTCAATGTATTATATCATTTCGTGAATATCATTATAAAGCCAGATAATGAAACTATCTTACTAAATTGAAAAAACAAAAATATCTATAAGAGTTTCGAGTCTGGGTCAAATTAGCGAAATCATGTTCAACTAGGCCCGCTCTACCCTACCTATGTTAGGTACCAGATTTGATTGATTGTTCTTATAATATAAAAAAAAAAATATTTGTAAGGTGAAAAATGAAAATTTGAATAAAAAAATTGTAATAGCTGGCACGTGAGTTCTTTCTAAACTGAATGTACTGGGACTGAATATATGGAACGCTGAGGGGGGTTGGTGGAACGGGGGAGCGGGAGAGGGGAGAGGGTAGGCGGGGAAGGTGGAAGGGGAACGCGGGAGGGTAAGGGGATGCGGGAAGGGAACGGGGACGCACGGGAAAGGACATGCAGGGAGAAACAATTTATTTCTTTGAATATGGCATTGCAACGCATGCCGGGAACCAGCTAGTGATATTATAATAATAATTATTATTATCTAACACCTTAGTCCTATACCAAAAAACTTTACAAGAGAAGCGAAGACGAGATGTGTCTTCCGAGCAATATGATTGGTCAATTTTTGCACGTCTCTGCTTCACTCTGCTCAGATTTGCTTCTATGGAAATGCACCCTTAGATAAGGGCACTTACGACAATTTGTTGCAACCAAAGGTTCTACCAAAACTAAATGTATTTTGTAATTTGTATTTTGTATTTGAAATTAAAAAATGGTTAAAATACTGTATTTTGTATTTCGTATTTTAAATACATGCGAAAAAGTATTTTGTAATTTGTATTTTAATTACAGCAAAGCATGTATTTTGCCCAGCCCTGCATACGCCTCAGGGATTCTTATTTGAGTATAAAAGAACACACTTTTATACTGAAATCTAATAAAATGAAACCTTTCGATTTTTTCATGAATTATTTTTAGATGGAACAATAAGAAATGAGATAATAATTTTAGGAGCGTTCTTTGCCATTTTTTTCTTTCGAGGGAGTTTCTTAAAAGTACTTTTTCAACTCAAGAGCAGAGATTATGTTCAAAAACAGTATAGGTATATTTTAAGAGCTTAAAAACTTTTCAAAGTGAACTTTTTTAGGGAAGTAACCATACTTCCCTAATAATAATAATTTTCTGGCTCAAGTGCCCCGAGAGAATCCAGTTTAAGCTCTGCTGGATGGTATTCAAGTCCCTTAAGAGCGTTTAACCAGCCAGCGGACGAAAATCCACATTTCGTCGAAAGTTGTTCTTACGATCGTGCAGGGCGGTTACAATGAGAAAGATTAATTATTCTCCGTACCAGCTTTTTTAAATTATAACTCAATATCGAATTTATTTCAATTCAAATTAGCTTTAATTTATACCTTCATCCAAAATGCTGAAAGGCGTGATGATAAAACTATTAAAATAATGTACTTTTTGTCATTATTTTTTGATTATAAGTATTTATCATTTTTCAATAATGTCTAAATTTAATAAGAATGTTAAAAAAATCTGAAATATATTAGTTCGAAAGTGCGCAAATAAATACGCATACGGACCAATTTTCGTCAAGAAACACATGTACGTACATATTTTTTAATGATTTTATTGAAACTAAAATTAAAATTCTAAAACATGCTTTTGCTAAATAATGTATTGATTTATTTTACTGCATGATTATATTATTTGAAATGAGTGTAGTATAATACAAAATCTTTTTTGAAAATTTAACAAATCTGTCAACGACCTATGGTATAACCTTATTATACTAAAAAAAAAAAAAATTCTCAAAATTTATTACATGCGAATGCTAGATAAAATAACAATCTTTCGAAATTCATTTATAATTTTTTGTGGAAAAGAGTCAATACGTCTAAAATCTGATTTGAAAATGACATATTTCTGGTTTTCTCTGGTAATGCCCTCTTAACAGAATGGCTCCGACTTACTTATCGGAAATGTGTATTCCAGAAAACTCCAATTCTCGACAATCAACCCTCAGGTCAGCAACAACATCAGCGATTGGAAGGTTAAAGGAACCAAAGCGCACACCAGATACTAAATTCGGTGAGCGTGCTTTCGGACTGTCAGGACCTAAAGCCTGGAGTGGACTGCCACACGAGTTAAGAATGATCACAGATTCAACGGAATTTAGAGCCAAACTTAAAACTCATCTTTTCTGACAGTCGTATCCATAAGTTTAAAAATAAAGCAAATTCTTAAAATTCTCCAGACTTTCAAAATAAATATTAACTCAACTCTGGCATTAATCTCCTTATAAATATAAATGTAAAACTAACAGTGATGAGGGTAGCAAAGGTAAAGTCAAGCATCGTCCAATGTTTTAAATATAATGTCCTCCACGACACTCCACGTGCAAAGTCGTATCTTCCCCAAGCATAAACTTTCTAATAAAGTGTGTTTTTTCGGAAGTGTCCTGCAGGTAAGTATGTTTCTGTATCGATTTGTAAATAATAAAATTAGATAGAGCCTAGGATTCATAATAAATTGTAAAGCGTTCTTAGAGGTGATTTTTCACAAAAACGGCGCAAATTATCCAATTATTATTAATTATTATCACGTGTATTTATTTTTCGTGATAATATTCTGAAAATTTCAAAATACTTTGTACTAAAAAAATACACGTGATTTTAAGGGGGGGGGGGGGGGGTTAAAAAGTTGCTAAAAAACGCGTGATTAATGGACGACCCCTAATCCAAAGTCATGGTGTTTGAAAGAGAGAGAACGAAAACAGTGTGCAAATAGTTGTGAATGATGAATACTTGGAGCAGGTAACCTTGAGGAAGAGAGCATCGCTCTCTAAACATGTCGGTTTTGTAGACATTAAAAGTGGTTAAAACAAAGAAATCCTTTAATTTTGAATTAAAATGGTGCCACAAATAAATTTGAAGGAGAGACCTATATGAGTTGTTATAAAAAAAAATTGCCTGAGGGGTTAAACAATAAACATTGGCGTAATGTTAAATGTTCTTTGATTATTTCAACAGTATGTATAAATAGCCATCCATCATTGACGTAAAATACCAGTTTCAAAAATGAAATCGAAAATACCATTTTGAAAAGCACTAGTCGTAATAAGTTTCAATAATTGGAAATTCCAAAACGTGTATCTATTTATCATGATTTCTATTTTCAACGTGATATATTATTTATAAAAATGGTTTTATCGTATTAAAGGGCCTGACCTGTTATCTATGTACCAACAAATTAAAAAGGTGTGTCGATTTTCATTTGTAAACCAGATACTATCTACATTTCGCTTGCTGCGGATTGGTTTGTACTCCTGTATTTGTGTTTTTTAAAGCTGTCTATAACAACTGGACTATATCCAGTCAAGATGTACATCCGTGCTTACAAAAGGTCCAGTGGAGGTAATCCACCACTTACCCGCCCTGGTATAAGTAACAGATGGTTACTCCTTCAAGGCTCTCGCATGGACTCTAATTTTTTTGAAAGAACGAATCTACATTTAAGTTTGAACGAATCTAGACCTCCAGTGTCCCTGCTTACGGTGTTAGGAAGCAGTATGCAAGTGCTTACATAATATACAAAATGCGAATAATATAAAGCAAGTCAGGGATAAACTAATTAAAAAAGATAGGCAGGGTAATGGCATCTTGCGTATGTTGCAAGCATCTGTAAGAAAAGATAATGAAAACAAGTATCGTGATATGAAGAACGCTTGTGTCGGGTGAGGTACCTCTCTCGTCATCTGGCAATACCAGCCAGAATGTGTATGGTGGTCGGTCTGCCGTGAATGAATCTCAACGTCCGCGCCCTTTAGCCGGTTTCTCGGTTGTACCTTGACGATAGTAAGTGGGAAGGTACAAAAAGTCCAGTCGTTCTGAATTTTTTATACGTTGTTAGGACCTAAACCAATATTAAAAAAAAAAAAACAGATTTGCAATTTCCAAAAGTGCTGTGCGAGAGGCGGTGTACCCAAAAAAACATGAAATTTTCGGACTATATTCAGTTTTTGCTAAGTTAAGCGTTAAGTCGTCCATCACGACACAAGCAACATTTTTCGCAAACTGTGGTGGTAGTTGGAGATTTTTAAATTTTGTCAGGTTATTCGTACCTAACTCGGAAATGTTTATCTTTCTTTTTAATTTTTTTAAAACTATCGTAAAGTAATGTAATCTAAAAGCACTCTAAATAAAAGACAAGTGATTTATGTGTGGATTGTTCAAATGATGTATGCATGTAATCAAAGAATGTAAAAATAATATCACGCTTTCTTTTAGATTAATTTGTTTTCACAAGTAAACCCAGAAGCCAATTTGTCTCAATAATTGGACATAATTCAAAAAAATTCCAAGCGCAATCTGGAATTCCTCAAGGGTCTAACCTCGGACCTATGTATTTTCTAATACTTATAGATGACACCCAAAACTGTGTTAGGAACAGCAAATGTCTACTATTTGCTGATGACCTTAAAATTATTATGGAAATAAGCTGCCAACAAGATTGCTTTAAAATGTAAACTGATCTGGATGCACTATCTGAATGGTCGTTGGCAAACAAATTAGATTTTAACACAAACAAATGTGTCACAATGTGCTTCATTCGTTGTAAAAAGATTATAGTTTACGATTATAAAATAAAAGGCGAAACGTTATCACGTGAAAAATCCGTGAAGGATCTCGGTGCCGTTTTTGATCCCGAACTGACATTCTCTTGCCATATATCGCAGCTCACCGAGTCTTGCTACAAACTTCTTGGGTTCATCATCAAGACTTGTAAGCAGTTTGATAACCAAGAAGCTGTGCTAGCGTTATTCGATGGCATACTGAGAAGCAAGCTGGAGGATGTACTTCTAGTCCACCAGAAGTACATCGATATGTTAGAGCAAATCCAGAAGAAATTCCTCAGGTATGTTTATGTGCGGAAGCATGAATCTATCTATAATCTATCTAACCTATCCAAGATTCATGCACCATATTGACTTACTTGAAGAAACTGATTCTGTGAGTCCCGGAAAGCAAGTCTTGCTATTCTGTCTTTCAAAATTTGGAACAATTTCATCGATATCCCATTTCTCTTGGGATGCTATGATTTATATGTACCAGACCACTACAGCCGAAGTCGAAATCATGACTTATTTAATGTACCGAAAAGTAATAAAAAATAAAAATGAATCGCGTTATTAAGAGGAAATCCAGTCGCCGAGAAATTTGAACAATAGGTATTTTACAAAACTGTTGCTGTGACTATCGCTCTTACCGTTTCATTTTAAAAAATCAGAGAGTGTAATTCGCAGGCGACAGAAGTGAAACATTCAGAAAACTAAAGTAGACAAGGGTGGGAAGGCTGAAGCACAGCACAAAACGTAGATTTATGGAGTACGAATCACCGCACAAAGAGGAGACCGATTACACTATATTATTGTCTCGCGGGCTAAATCCTACAGATGTATGTGTTTGTCTATTTTTAATGTTACTTGCTTCCGTTTCATCGAGTTTCAAATCACTTATTAAGTTTTCATTTCAAAAATATCTACAGTAGGTACTGTCAAAATCCAAAAGTTTGTATGGACAAAACGCCGCACGATTTCCTCTTTACAAAGCTATTACATTATCAATTCCATTGTTCTTATTAACATGTTCATCTCAATCTATGGTTTACGATCTTGGAATGTGGAGACCTCTAAAACGTACGTAATGATCAGGCTATATGTATAGTATGGAAAAGCGGGTCGAAGACCACACTCACTGCAACATCTCCATTACATCAGCTATCGTAATCATCTCTGTAGAAAGTTTCTGTAATAATGCTGGGTGACCCAAGTTGATTCGTGAACTTCAAATTATTATTAACTTGCGAGTTCCCAGCATGCGTTGCTACGCCACTTAAAAATAATAAAAAACGAGTGTGCTTTAGACCACACGACTGAAGTAAAACTACAAGACAAACCTCGCCCAATGAACCCAGGTATCCCTGCTAAGTTACCAAACGTAGCGAACGGGGTGACCTATGACCTAGGAGTGACATATGACATTGGAGTTGTGATGTCTGTGGATCGGGTAGTAATAACATCTATTAATGTTACAATGTTTATTGATTGCCAGGTTAATATGGAGAGAGCGCTCAACAGCGGGTACATCCCTTTTATACATACCATTCTCGCTGTCTCGCACTCATGCCGTCACCCTCATACACATACGTCACAGGAGTGAAATATAACCATGGGGTGACCTACGACATTGGGGTGACCTACGACCTTGGGGTGATCTACGACCTTGGGGTGACCTACGACCTTGGGGTGACCATCTTTATCCTGATCCTCATCCTTATCCTTATCACTCCCCAAGTCAAGCGTGCGTTAAGGGCCGACCGTTCGCCTCGCCATCGATTACCCTTCGCATCACACTTTTCGTAACAATCACCACTTTTTAAAACTAAACGAGAGTAAGTTAGTGAGGTTTTTTGTCATATTTCTACCACTTTCGTTTCTTAAAGATAGAACGAAAAAAAATGATCGCCTTTTATATTAATTATTTACATCTGTGGATCGCGTATACGATTTCTTTCAAATCTAAGAGCTTCGTTAGTTCTCCTCCATTCATTAATAAGCCAGCTATTTTGCATAACAAAATGCATTATTCAAAATGCAGCTTATCTGAATATTAAATTTGTCCATAGACGATTGTAATATTTTTTATCAATTTGTTGACCGTGCTCGCAAATATCCATAACTGATCATAGTGATGGATTTTGTTGTTGCAATTTAAAAGAATTTTCATTTATTTGCCTTTATACAGTACGAGTATGTTTTAATGAATACGTAAAGTCATATCATTGTAGAAGAAGATAACAATAATAGGTAAATATCGGTTCGGACTGGCCACGCTTATTACGAATAATTTTTAGAAAAAAACTTTAGATTCGCCTTAATTACTATAAAAGGAAACTTTTTGGCTTTGGGGCGGCGGAAAATGATGCATTTTAATTTTCAATTGCTTAAATCCAAAATTCACTTCGCGAACCGACGCAGCAAAAATCCGCGGCCGTACCTGTCACTGTCATGGACTGTAGCCGACTTCGTGGGATACCTACATGAAATACCGCGAATCACAAACCATGTTACACAAACCTAGCGTAGCCGCTAAACCACTTGAAAACTGGGATGTTTTTCTTGCGTTGACGCGAGCAGGCGTTATAAAGGGGCACATTCTTTTGTATCACAAACCATGTTACACAAACAAGCCCGCTAGACAAATTTCATAATTACGCATCGTCGTATTAGCTCTTGTTAATTTATCAAGGATACCAACATAACAGTGACAGTTACGGCCGCGGATTTTCGCTGCGTCGGTTCGCGAAGTGAATTTTGGTTTTAAGCAATTGAAAATTAAAATGCATTATTTTCCGCCGCCCCAAAGCCAAAAAGTTTCCTTTTATAGTAATTAAGGCGAATCTAAAGTTTTTTTCTAAAAATTATTCGTAATAAGCGTGGCCAGTCCGAACCGATATTTACCCAATAATAATCTAAACGAAAATATGAAAGAGAACAAGACACAGAAAAACAGAAAAAGTTAATGGTTGCAACTGGGACTCGAGCCTAAAATCTAAATAAAAATAAAAATCGGATATATTTATTATCCGTAATGCTACCTAGGTTACAAACCAATTCTTAGAATGATTGTTTCCAATAAAAAGTTGCCTATAATATGGAAAAAAATAGTCGAAGATCATATTGTTGATTCTAAAAAAAATATGAGATTGACTAATATGACGGTTTGGCAGTAAATGGCAATGGCGGAATTGGTAAACGCGCACGTCTCGGTTGCATATTTACAAAACCTATACCGATTCAGTCGCGGTAACGACATTTTACGTTTTAAATATACCTCTATATTGATAATTTTTATCACTTGTAAAAACAAAAATTGTTCTAAAATCTAGATAAAATAATCTTTCCAATGTGTATATTAGAAATTAATAATTTTATTTCTAAATATTTAAATTTTGATATTGAAAATTTAAAGCGACTGAAACGCGGTAGGGATTGTAAATACGCGTCCCGGTTAGACTAGAGGTCTGGGTTTGAGTCCTAGAGAAGCGACCATCATGTTTTTCTGTGTCTCTTTTCTCTTTCATATTTTCGTTTAGATTATTATTGCCAACTTCTTCTACATTGATATAATATTACATTGATGGGAATAACCGTCAAAAGTTATAAAAACGGACTTTTTCTTATAAAAATTGAATAAGTAAATTTTTTAAATATATTTGAATCGGTCGCGGTGTAGAGGTAAGTTAATCTTGAACCAACCTGTATTATGGGACCCTACAAGCAGTGCTCAGTCGTAGGTCCGGTACCAAATAGGTATAAGGCTCCATAGGACTGTGTCAAGGTCGTTTGAGATGGAATTTATATCCCAATAGATACATATACCTATCTGAGACAATATTCCACTATTTTTTATTATTCAATATTATAATTACTACCTCTGATACCATAAAACATGCTGTAGGGCTCACATTTGTTAGGCATTGTACGAGAAACTGCCCATAGATATTAGAAACAAGGAGATGTGGCATGGGAGCGTGGCGATTGTCGCCGAGCTAACATGAAACTGCATGGACTATCATTGAAAGTTATGCGTTTGGCGTGTAGGTAAAAACAAAGGCGGAATTGTAATGCGCGTTTTCATAACGCGACAAAATATCCTAAGGTCAAAACATCCTCCAACAAAATATCTGCTAAAACCTAAGACATCCTGTAAAGTTAGGTTAACTTTACAGGATGTCTGTATTGTTTTTGAACAATAATTTATTGTCATTACAGGATGTGTGTATTATTTTTGGCCCATTTTTTGTTAGGTTAGGTTAGGTTAGGTTTTAGTTAGGTTGGAGGATGGTTTGTCCGTTTTGTCGAGGATATTTTGTCTGGGATATTTTGTCGGAGATATTTTGTCTGGGATATTTTGTCTGGGATATTTTGTCTGGGATATTTTGTCTGGGATATTTTGTCTGGGATATTTTGTCTGGGATATTTTGTCTGGGATATTTTGTCGGAGATATTTTGTTTGGGATATTTTGTCTGGGATATTTTGTCTGGGATATTTTGTCTGGGATATTTTGTCTGGGATATTTTGTCTGGGATATTTTGTCTGGGATATTTTGTCTGGGATATTTTGTCTGGGATATTTTGTCTGGGATATTTTGTCTGGGATATTTTGTCGGAGATATTTTGTCTGGGATATTTTGTCTGGGATATTTTGTCTGGGATATTTTGTCTGGGATATTTTGTCGGAGATATTTTGTCTGGGATATTTTGTCTGGGATATTTTGACGGGGATATTTTGTCGCGGGATATTTTGTCTGGGATATTTTGTCTGGGATATTTTGTCTGGGATATTTTGACGGGGATATTTTGTCGCGGGATATTTTGTCGGGGATATTTTGTCGGAGATATTTTGTCTGGGATACATTATGTCGCGGGATATTTTGTCGCGGATATTTTGTCGGAGATATTTTGTCGGGGATATTTTGTCGGAGATGTTTTTTCGGGGATATTTTATCGGAGATATTTTGTCGGGGATACATTATGTCGCGGGATATTTTGTCGCGGATATTTTGTCGGAGATATTTTGTCGTGTATATTTTGTCTGGGATATTTTGACGGGGATATTTTGTCGCGGGATATTTTGTCGGGGATATTTTGTCGGAGATATTTTGTCTGGGATACATTATGTCGCGGGATATTTTGTCGCGGATATTTTGTCGGAGATATTTTGTCGGGGATATTTTGTCGGAGATGTTTTTTCGGGGATATTTTATCGGAGATATTTTGTCGGGGATACATTATGTCGCGGGATATTTTGTCGCGGATATTTTGTCGGAGATATTTTGTCGGGGATATTTTGTCGGAGATGTTTTTTCGGGGATATTTTATCGGAGATATTTTGTTGGAGATATTTCGCCGCGGGATATTTTGCCGGGGATATTTTGTAGGAGATATTTTGTAGCGGATATTTTATCGCGGGATATTTTGTCGGAGATATTTGGTCAGGGATATTTTTCGGGGATATTTGGTCGCGGGATATTTTGTCGCGGGATATTTTTTCGGGGATATTTTGTCGGGGATATTTTGTCGCGGGATATTTTTTCGGGGATATTTTGTCGGGGGATATTTTGTCGGAGGATATTTTGTCGAAGGATATTTTGTCAAAAAATATTTTGTCGCGGGATGAAAACGCACATTACCGTTTTATCGAAGCGATGAAAGAAAGATGACTACTCACTATCGAATGGCAAGTTCGCAGCAGCGGCGACATGGTCACACAGATCAGCTGATCCGGTCCAGTAGGCATTGCCCCAATAATAGCCTGATGTGTAGCGGCCACTGGCGTCGTCCACTGAAACAAAAAAAAACACATCATAAGAAAAATTAAATAAAAAAATAAAATCCGCAATAATTCATCTCTTCAAATCCAATAGACGCTTTTATTATCATCGTGAAGATCCACGTTTACGGTACCATAACGGCCAAAAAGGCCACAAATGTTCCTTATCTTATCACTAGTGTCCGACCGAAAAAGGACTTTCTACCGAAGCCGAAACGGAAACCGAATCTTTTGTATCTCTCAGTTTCGGTCGAAACCGAAACCGAAATTTTTTTAGACGTGTTAAAAATCTATTGTTTACTGAAATTTGGCTTATTTTTTACACTTACACAGACAGTTAACACGTGTTAAATGAAATAAAAACAATAATCGATATGCGAAAAAAACTTTTCTTTTTAAATTACTGCTATAAAACAAACAAAATTATAAAAATTAATAAAAAATGTTAACTACTTCTTGGAACCAAAATTTGTCGATAATCTACACATATATTATAAAGGTAGGATCTCATTAATTAAGTATCTTAATTTTAATTGCGTTTACAATCACAACAGTCTTATTAAACGTGTTAGGTGAAATAAAAAAAAAAAAAAAACAACAATTGAAGTTTGCGAAATAAAAATTTTAAAAAAATTATGTATCTGCTATAAAACAAACAAAAATTATAAAAAAAAATACAATCATGTTAACTACTACTTGGAACAAAAATTTGTCAATAATCAGCACTTATGTACATTATCAAATTATCACACATTAGATAAACATAAGCCACGAACTCACCCGAAGTTAACGGAACGACGAACGATTATTCACGAACGCAGAATTTCGGTGCGGCCGAAGGTTCGGCTGATTTTTGCCGAAACTTGCCGAAACCAAAACCGGAACCGAACTTTCGGTTGGTGATTACATAAAAGTCAAATTTTCTTTTGTTCTACATATAATGCTGCCGCTCTTTCTTACACACTAAATAACAATAGTTGAAAATAAGACACACGGTGAACGTATGTCTGCACCCCCCAAAGGAAACATACAATCATTATCATACATCTCCTCACATGTATAAATATAATTAAACGCAATTCCATCGTATAAAAATAGTACTTCGGAGGAAACAGTCACACGTATTTTGCGTGGTCTCACCCATTATTTAACGCCCTCACAAAAATCGTTTCCTATAATCTTGACATTGGTCGCAAACCACTTGCTGTTTTTCTCGATCTCGCAAAAGCATTTGATACGGTCTCACATCCATTACTACTAAAAAAACTGCAGCAGATTGGAATAACTGAAGTAGCCTACACATGGTTTGAAAACTATCAAACCGAACACAACAAACTCTCATCCAATCTGATAAAATACATATAAGCAATAAATTATCTGTGTCTTGTGGTGTACCCCAAGGTAGCATACTAGGACCAATTTTATTTCTTATATATATTAACTCACTATGTGCCATGAATATTGGTGGAAAAATATTATCATTTGCTGATGACACGGTCTTAATATTCGAAGATGAAACATGGCAATCAGTTATTAACAAAACTAATAATGCTTTAATAAAAGTAAAGCATTGGCTTGAAACAACCCTCCTCACACTTAACATCGACAAAACACAATATATGACATTTTCCATACGCAAATACAATATACCCAACAACTGTCCTAAACCAATCATCCACTCGTGTCAACTCAATTTAGAAAATCCAGAAACCACATCTAATATTAATTGTACGTGTTCGACCCTCAAATCATCAAAAGTAGTTAAATATTTGGGAATAATCATAGACAACCAACTACGTTGGGAAGCTCACATTGATATCACAGTACAAAAACTTCGTAAACTCTGCCATATTTTCTGCTCCCTTAGGTCTATCTTAGATTTACAAACTCTAAGAAGCGTATACTTTGCCCTTTTCCAATCCATGACAACATACGGTATAGTGGGATGGGGTGGTTGTGCTGAATCCATTATTAGACCAATTATTTTAGTTCAAAAACTAATTCTGAGAATTATATTTAAATGTCAACCTACCCACCCGTCAAATGAACTCTTTGCAAAAATCAGAGTCTTAGATATTCGACAGCTATTTACTAAGATAAGCATATGTTATATATGCCAAAATAATCTACTGGTGGCCCCACAACATCAAGCACACACACGCTTCTTAGCAAACCTGGGTTGCGTGGTCCCTAAAACTCAAACTTCTTTCGCTCAACGACAATTCTGGTATATCGCTCCTAAAATGTATAATGCTTTGAGTGTCGATATTAAGTCACATAATTCTAAATCTCTCTTTAAATCCCGTATCAATCATTGGATATTTGAAAAGGGAAGAGATTTCTTCAAACAACACATGAGAGCTTAATATTACAATAAAAAACAAATAATATTAATATTAATTAAAAAAATATTACAAATTTAATTAATCAATTACTTTAACTTAATATTGCATTTAAAAAAAATCAAACAAAAAAATTACTTTCTCTAACACTCTTTCCAATTTCTTTCATAGAACGAATATCAAAAATGACTACAAACATGTACTCTCGTGCAGAAGATTACTTACCAAATTTTATTTCTATTTTTATTTCAACAAGAATAATGCTCACCAATGTTTATTTCATCTACTTTAAATTTTCTTTATTTCTTAGATAACTTGCAATTCTTATATTTTTATCTGTTTTTAGTTTTATATATCCCTAAATATGTTATTTTTTTCTTTTCTCTTCTTATATTTTATTATCTGTTTATATAAAATTATATTACATGTACGACTACCACAACACTGGCAATAGCCTAGTATTGTAGTCAAAAATGGCCAAAAATGTAACATTTAATCATTTATGAAATAATAAAAAAAAAAAGAAAAAAAAAGAGCTGCAGCAATATTCTGATAAGAAACGTATGCTTATATGCCGCCACGATACCGTTACCGTTAATCGTCACGGTAAATATGAAAGCGTCCAATTCAATCAGCCTTCTCATCTCTCATACTGACTCAAATTAATATAATAATAATAATTGGATAATTTGTATAGCGCCGTTTTTGTGAAAAATCACCTCAAGGGCGCTTATATATATTTATTATGTTTAGTCAAATAGTCAAGGTAAATGAGCAATCAAAATAATATGTGTTATGATGACCTCCTTGTGAAGATTAAAAAACTATCTATGTACTTTTTAGTGGTTTGGGTCATCAGTCATAACTCATAACGACATCCTCTTACGGTGCAGTGCTGTGACATTGAACGATTTGCACATTATAATTTGACGATATGAAAATGATCGGTTTCCACACGACAAAGGCACATGTAATCGTAATAAATGACTTATAAGTAGAACGGGTCGCATTAGATGCAAGTTATTACGTGGTAGAAAGCGAAGGTTACGATTGCAAAGTTACAGGAAGTAAAGCCGGGGAAGATCAGGCTTAAAATATTCGGAAGGTTAAAATCATAGACATCCAAATGGATAGACAAGCAGTTACAGATGAGGGGTAAAACCAAACTATGGAGAGCAAAGGGGGGAAAGATGACTGTCATTCGTTGAACAATCAATCTGACAGTATATAGGCATCTCGCATTACAATATCACCATTTAGTTCTTAAAAGTAAAATCTGCTTTGAATGAATAGACCTTTTTACATGGGAGCGCGAATTGCTTGCCACGTTCAAAACTTATTTGCTAAGGCCAAATGCTCGCCCCAAAAAGACTCGCGCCAATACACATATCAATTTTTTCTTGCCGTGTTTAGTTAAAACACTTTTACAAATGTTTCATAATTTACTTACCCCTGTAACCAGCGACGAGCACATTGGAGTACCGCCCACATTCTCTATGTGCATATTGATACGTAGATATATTGTATAGCACAAGCTGCCGTTATTTCGTTAAATGTATGGATGTCAGCTTCTCGCTGTTCACGGCAAGAATGATGACGTCACACATTTTAGATTCAAGCGAGGCTATATCCCCTCCCCATGGAGCGAGCCGGTTCCAAGGAGGAGCTACAGCCGGCGCCATGTGGAGGGGGAAATAATACGTTTTTATCACTTAGGGCAGGTCCAGATATATTCATATGTCCGTGGTTAAAATGAACTTTTTAACGTTTTAAGTAAAGTAAACCTACGCAATAATGAGCAACATCTCATCTTACGAGTATCTTACCTTACCTTATCTTATCAACATACGAGTATTATAAAGGCGAAAGTTTGTATGGATGTATGTTTGTAACTCTTTCACGCAAAAACTACTGAGTGTATTATATAGCTCCGAGCTCCGGATTATGAAATTTATATAAAAAAATTGCATTAGGTGGCACGCGAGCTGTTTGAAAATGAATGTATCGGGAATGAATGTACGGAATGCGGGAGGGGGGATGGGAACCCAGGAGGGGAACCCGGGGGGGAGGGGAGAAACTCGGGAGCGGGGAGGGGAACTCGGGGGTAGGATTCGCGTGAAGGGGTAGGCAAATACGGGAGGGGGAATGAGAACCTGGGAGGGCGGAGGGGAACTCGGGAGGGGGGTTCGCAGGACGGGGGAAGGGGGGAGTGCAGTGGGGAGAGGGAAGGTGGAGGAATCGGAGTGGGAACGCGAGAGGGGAAGAGGACGCGGTAGAGGAAGGGTATGAATGGGAAAGGACACGCAAGGAGAAACAATTTCTTCATGAAATGGCATAGCAACGCACGCCGGGAACCAGCTATTCTTCTTGCATATAAAAACAGTATTGGTTTGTTTGTTTTAAGCGCTATCCGTTCATCCGATTGCTATTAAACTTTGGTGATATGTAGTGTGCTTCCCGCGAAGGTTATAGGCAATATATAATAAATGGTAAGCTCTGGCGTTATGAAATTTGTATAAATGAAAATGTGTGTATTTCTTATATTTTAGCGGCAGGGAGGGAAGGCAGGAGGGGGAGGGTAATGAAGGAGATGGGGTCCGCGGGAGGGATGACGAGGGAGACGAAGACGGGGAAGGTGGAAGGGAACGCGGGAGCAGAAGGAGACGCGAGAGGGGAACGGGAACGCGTGTTGAAGGTTAAAGAAGGAAGTAGCGCAACACGGCATAACACCCCAAAAACAAATAACGAAAGAGTAATATTTCACTTTCACTAGGTACATATATTTTAAAGTCATTAACAATTTCGTTTTGGAACGAATATTTTTTAGAAATGTATTTAAAAATCCATCAAGAGTGATGTTGGTAATACCCCATTATATTATTAGATTATGTGTCTCTAATAATAAATAACAATAACCATAACATGTCATAATAACAATAACAATAACCTGGAAATTACCTGCCCACCATTCTGAGTTCAATAACTAATGTTTGGTACACGAGTCACATGTTGCAATACAAGTTTCATTAAGAGGAACGCGGGCGGCGTTTTGTCTATACAAAACGTATTCCCGATAAGCCAATAACACGTTTTTGTTGGTTTACCTCCTGTATTGTACAAGAGGGTATAACCAGACAAAACAGGAAATATGTAATTTTTAAATCAAATTCTAGACGTACCGACGCCTTTCAACAGAAAATATAAAATTCATTTCGAAAGATTGTCATTTTATCTAGTAACTAGCAGACCCGGCCACACGTTGCTGTGGCTAACGAAACACAACGCCATTACCCAATCTTTATAAAATCCACACCACCCGCTTGCCAGCTGCCCGCTGCCCGCTGCCTGAATAGGCCACTTGCATGGATTTCATAATGACTTGGAAAAAATCATATGGATAGATCTTTTTACTAAGATTAAGAAAATGTTAGTAAAATTGTTTATAAATGTACGGGGTACTCATCAGGTACTGTAATTAACATTTAATGATGTACGGAAATCTCTTCAGAACGTGAAGATGATGTCGGTACGTGTTTTAGAGGTATAATGATATGGTGCTGATTTTAACAAAATAAAATTTTATAATATTCTTATTATTATTATAATTTACAAGTACAAGTATATTACATTGGATTTAGTAATACAGACGCTGTACATTATAATGATTTATGATTAATAAGATGGATCAAGGAAAAAAATATTTATGAGATGTAATATTTTTGGTATGCCTCGTTATTCTCATGTGCCATTCGTGTGGAAAACGTTATTTTTTTTTAAATGTTTTTCGGCTATGTAGTTATTGTTTTTCACACCTATAAAATTATGTCCCGTCTTTCCGGTTTATAAAAAATGGTCTGATTTTTCGGATTGAAATTTTCAAAAAATCCCCAGGGTTTCAAAAATACGATTAAAAAAAATTATAAAACAGAATGTCTTAGAATATTTGCCTGAACCGGAAATTTAAAAAAAAAAATGTGATGCAAGTGTCCTATTGAATATTTGAATTTATCGGCTTTTCTCTACTACAATAAGCATGTATTATACATATAAACTAATTAACTCGCCACTAATTATACAACGCATGCAATGCAACACTGGATATTTGAAAAGGGAAAATCAAATACCTACTTACTCTAGGACATCTATTTTCCAATTTCTTCCGTAGAACGAATTTCAAAGTGACTATAGTACGACCCGCCAGCCGTTTTAAATCGCACAAAAAACGTTTTCTTTGAATTTCTCGGCTTTTCTCTAATATAATTTACATGTTATTATACATATAAACATTCCTCTTCAATCACTCTGTCTATTGGTGAAAACCGTATGAAAATCCGTTGCGTAGTTTAAAAGATTAACGCGCACATACATTTTGAGCGACTTCATTTTATACTATGTAATTAATTATGATGATGATGATGAAGCTATTTTAAAATTTAAAAATTTTATTTTTTCAAATATAGTAAGGTTATGCCGTCGGTCGTTGGCCGATTTTTAAATTTCAAATCGATTGTATTTCAGTTAAAATTTGCTTTTATATGTGTATAAAATTCAGGCCTTTAAATATCGAATTTAGCCAGGACTCACACCTCTCGAGATCCACGTAAAAACATTAGGTGAGAACTCTCATAGTAAGTTAGCTAAATTATCAACAGATGTCCGGAAGGTACAAAACTGTGACTAGCCAAGGAAATTTTCTATAAATGACGGTTTTTTAAAAGGATCTACCTCTTTCCTCTTCGTCGCTTCGCTGAAACTACATCTAATTACTAACTCCTTGGTCTGTCTCGGGTAGTTTTGTATCTTCCGATTATAAAAAATGTAATTGGAAATAGAACGAAATAAATCAAGAGTTCCTTAGAATTTGTCCTGAAGATGAGTCTTTATTTTACCGGTTCCTTACCTTAAAACTTTACAATATGTATATATATATATATAGGTACTCGTACCTACGATGTTAGCAGATAAAGTGCGTGATGTAAAATTGTTAAAATTAAGTATTCTTTATACTTATTTTTTAAACATATGTATCTACATTTTTTCAATAATGTCTAAGTGTGTAAAAAAATCTGAAATATATTAGTTTGTAAGACCGTAAATAAATAGACAAACTGCAGTATTTTCGTTGCAAAACATACTCGGATTTCTTTCGATTTTATATGAACTAAAATTAAAATTATTTTAAGTAGCTTTCCTACATAAATTATTGATTAATTTTTGTAATCTCTACATCTCTTCTCAACATCTCTATCTCTACATATTATAAATCAGCCGCGTCGTCTGTTTGTCTGTTCGCGATAAACTCGAAAACTACTGAACGGATTTTTACGCGGTTTTCACCAATAGATAGAGTGTTTCGTGAGAAAGGTTTAGGTATATAATTTGTCAAGGATTTGTGTAAATTGGATGAAACATAACGATAATTGTTAGAAGTGTCGGAAAAAGTCAAGCCGCTTGGTAGCTTTCATCTAAAACGCTGCCTAATCCCTTTCGGGATATAACAAAACAAAGCATGGTGGGATATTCCTCTTTTATAGATCTACAAAAAAGTCCGCGAAGGCATACATCTATCCTTTACGGATAGCTTACTTTACCCATTCTATCTTCTAAAAAAATTGTCACGTACAATGCGGTAATTGAAAAGTTATTTAGACGGATACAGTAATTTTTTTTTAAAAATTGTACAACAGATTTTTATCCAATTACTGTACAATTTTCTCATTTTGACAGTCTTAACACCTAGGAAGATGATTATTATACAAAAAAATCTTAAGGCTATCTAAAGAAGAGTTATATATATCTAGTGTTTCCGATATTTCGTTCAACAGCACCATTCCTCTTGTCATGCTATGCTGTGCTAGAACATCTGTTCTGCCGTATGGTATTTTGAACAAGTCGTGTCGACGACTACGGCTGAAATTTTCAGGCACGTATAAGCCATAACATTCCAAGAGGAATGGGCTGTCAATACGATTATGGATTATGTTAAAACTAAGAATTGCAAGATTTGTATAACGTCTAGTTTCCAAGCTAAATCTATTTGTTGCCTCAAGTAATTCCATATGGTGCATGAATCTCGGGTACGTTCCATTCATCCGCATATATACATACCTAAGGAACTTTTTCTTAATCCTTATTAACTTAAATACCTACGTTAGTTACCCCAAGCATTTCATGCACATTATTATAATCTTTCACACTCTACGTATTATAAATTGTTATGTCTACCCTTTCCTCGGCAGATAGTAATTATTAATAACGGTTCTTTAAATATAAATGTGTTTATTACTTGAATAACCTAGCTGGATAGCTACGACTGTTTACTATTCGGGGGTAGGTAAATCTCTGGAGCCTTGCCACGGGAGCTCGTAAAGTATATCTCTGATACTGCTTCTTGTACGCCAATGCCATCTGGCGAGCTATGGTGCAAGCTACATGCTTACCGCCATCTATCGTATTCTTTCCATATTAAATACTTAATTACTCTACATTACATAAATTAAAGTCCTCCGCGGCATCTGTCTGTCTCTTCGCGATAAACTCAAAGACGGCGGTGGTTATAAAGGTTGGATTACCATCCAGTAGATGACGTTGTGTTTTATTAGCCACAGCAACGCGTGTCCGGGTCAGCTTGTACAGTATAATTTATTGATATCTAGGAAAGCAACTTTTCAGAATTTTAATTTTAGTTCATATAAAATTATTAAAAAGATATCCGAGGATGTGTTTTGCGACGAAAATACTTCAGTTTGTCTTTTATTCGTACATATTAAAGCAAATTTTAAATTAAATCAAATCAATATTGAGTTATTAATTAAGATGCTGGTACGAAGATAAATTTATCATTGTCGTCAGAACCACTGTACATTTGCAAGGGTTCGATCGCAAGATCATCTTTCGACGAAATTTGAATTCTCGGACCCTGGTTATAAACAAAAATTTTAACAAAACAAAAAAACGACTTCAAAAAATGCACTAAAAAGTTAAAAAATAATTTCGTATTCTTCTACAACTTTATAATCAACTTAGCTTTTCTACTCATCAATATGTACGTACGATTGTTATTTTTGGAGTCGGTGTCGGCGGGAGAGGAGCTGTCAAGTGAACACGCCGGGCCGCGGGTACCTTGGTTGACACCGACTCCAAAAATAACAATCGTACCTACATATTGATGAGTAGAAAAGGTAAGTTGATTATAAAGTTGTAGAAGAATACGAAATTATTTTTTTACTTTTTAGTGCATTTTTTGAAGTCGTTTTTTGTTTCGTTAAAATTTTTGTTTAATTTTTGATTTTTAGTGAATCTGAAGTACACTAACTAATTCGATTAAGATTTGGCCGAGTATCGTAAATTTGTTCTTCAGAATTGGAGAGTTCCGTTACTTTGTCATGGATCCCATAATCAGAACCTAACCAAACTCTCATCAAACTACCCTTGAGGTACATCCTTTCCAATAAAAAAAGAATCATCGAAATCGGTTGGCGTGATATTGAGTTATTCGTCCATTTGTCGCGCACATACTAGATGCAAATTTAAGACTTATATGATTTTCTCATGGATGCCATTGTCAGAACTGGACTAAATTAAAATGGGACCACACAGGAAGCACCAGCTTTCAAATAAAAAAAGAATCATCAATATTGGTTCACCCAGTCGAAAGTTCTGAGGTAACAAACATAAAAAAAAAAATACAGTCGAATTGAGAACCTCCTCCTTTTCGAAGTCGTTTAAAAATGAAATCCAGAAGCAATAACTTAATGAGCCAATTTAAAGTATTTGTTGTGTGCTTAGAAAGGTAATATTGCTGCAACATGGAATTGTTAAAATACAAATTACCAAGCAAAATTATTGCGCATGTGATCATTACTATAAAAGTTTTGTTTCCAAACCAAACAGAACGTGGTAGCATGTTTTCATATTTTGAATTATGTAATATAATATTGTATACAAGGCGTCCGGAAACTCGCAGTAAACTGGCACAAGCGGGAAACTGGTGAAGCTACATCATCATCTGGCGTCCCACAGGGATCGGTTCTGTCACCGACTTTGTTTCTGTTGCACATCAATGACCTCTTGACATGTGCAGTGTGCACCGATTCATTGTTACGCGGATGACAGTACAGTCCATGATAGCTTTTTGTTTGACAAGCCCCCAAAGGGCACACAAACTCCAATAGCTCGGAGGGCTTTGAAGCAAAGAATGGACGGTTACCTCGAGAGTGTTTTCTCTTGGGGTAATAATAAACCGACTGCAAATTGTAATATTTTTATGTATTTATTTATTTATCTATAAAAAGTATATTTTGGTACATTGGTTTTATTTGATGCCTGCAACACTAGGATATACAGAGGCCAGAGGCGTCTACTAATATCTACAGGAATTCCAAAAACTGAATAAATCGGACTAATATCTATGAGAACCAAAGTGAGGACGAATATCTACAGCTCAAACTGCTGACTAATATCTATGAGAACCAAAGTGAGGACGAATATCTACAGCACTGGCAGAGGTTGGATTTGCAGTTATGTATAGCATATTGGAATAACGTAATATTGCGTAGGTTAGGTTAGGTTAGGTTTTCCGTACAACCTCTTGCTCAGCTGCCCTCTGTAGATATTAGTCCCACCTACGCTCCATAGATATTAGTCACCACTGTGACTGTCATAGATATTCATCCGACCTTAGCTCTATAGATATTAGTCCTCACTCTGAAGTTCATAGATATTATTTGTCCAACGTATGAGCTGTAGATATTCGTCCGACATACAGGCTGTCGATATTAGTATCTGGAGTCGGATATACCTGTGTCCAGACAGGCGTAGAAGTATATAAACGAATATCGTAGTTATAAGAATATTTAAGGTAAAATACATATTAATTTGAGTAGAATTAAAACAGAAAGGTAATTGGAAGGGTGGGTAAATCCCATAAAGAGAGTTATCTTATAATTGTTGGAGATGAAGTAGGTAAAGTTGTAAATTCTGTCTAATCTATTCATGGAGTTAAATTTGACAGGATTCTATTATTTTTATTTATTTTATATGGGTTAGGTCGTATATGAATAGTTATTTCTGTCTATGTTCTATGTGTGATATATTTTATAGATGTTTGTAATAGTGTGGCGTCCAGTACTTATAATCCATTTCTTTATATCTTGTTTGAATTTTATCAAGGAGTCAGTTTGTCTGATCGAGCTGGTAGTGTATTGTGTGGTTTGCAAGGGAGGCGTCTACTAATATCTACAGGAATTCTAAAAACTGAAAAAATCGAATTAATATCTATGAGAACCAAAGTGTTGACGAATATCTACAGCACAAACTGTTGACTAATATCTATGAGAATCAAAGTGTTGACGAATATCTACAGCACTGGCAGAGGTTGGATTTGCAATTATGTGTAGCATATTGAAATAATGTAATATTGCGCATGCAGTTTAAAAAACTTAATTTATGTAAGTGTGTATGTAAAAATCCGTAATATCGGACTATTGGACACATTTAGCTGATTAGTCCAACCTACGCTCTGTAGATATTAGTTCAACCTATGCTCTGTAGATATTAGTCAACACTCTGAAGTTCGTAGATATTAGTTCAACATATGAGCTGTAGATATTCGTCAAACATACAGGCTGTAGAATTGTAGATATTAGTATCTGGAGTCGTTTGCAAGCTATGTATTTAAGGTGTCTTTGTCCAAAGGTGGTTTTGGAAACAGGAGTTTGGAGAAGTTCTTTATTTTTGGCTGGGGTATTGTGTATTGTTTGTGTAGCTTTGTATAGTGTTTTATTGTTTTTGTGTAAATTTACTAAGGTGGATCTTAAGTAGAGCTGTTTTATGTCCATAACGTATATATTAATAAGTAATATAAGTATGCCGTGGGGCCACATGTCGGGGATCAACTGTTATAAAATCGTAACCTATTATAGGTTCAACCCTGGACAAAGATAACAAAACATGTAAATCTCTCTAGGAAGCATGTTGCTATAACACCCAATAATGAGTTCGACGCAGGAAATCACGAGACGCGGAAAAAGCAGAACTTCTTACGTGGATAAAAGGAAAAAAGAGTTTTTACTTTATTCATGTCCGTAACATACTGTTTTTACACCTCAATAATCGCTAGATATCAGAACTTATATAATCTCTGAATAAGTCAGTCGGTAATGAGCTGGCGGAAGATTTCCTTATTATCGACCCAGATATGATCTAAGCAACCATCGTCGATTCATATTATTGTAATATTATGCATTATGATTGACCGGCAATCTGTCTGAGATGTAACGAGGTTATGCAATGGTAGTACTGTTTACTAAATGACAAATTGATCGTGCCACTATTCAAGACATGGTCCCTTTAGTTGGACAAGATTATAATGGCGATTTTACGGGGTTGTAAGGTGTTAAGTCATCCTGCGTAATGTCGCCGTGGTTATTCAATCTATACATGGATAATTGCTTGCAAGAATTGAAAGAGATGGGATTGGGCGCAAAATTGAGTAATCTGAAAGTATGTTGCCTGTTGTATGCTGATGATGCGATGCTGATTTCTAACAGTATGGAAGATCTATAGTATCTCGTGTTTAGGATGATCCAAGTATATATGAAGAATGATTCAATGATGAATGTAAGAAAAGTCGTGGATAATTGCACGCAAGAATTGAAAGAGATGGGATTGGGCGCGAAATTGAGTAATCTGAAAGTATGTTGCCTGTTGTATGCTGATGACTCGGTGCTGATTTCTAATAATATGGAAGATCTACAGTCTCCCGTATCTAGGATGAATCAAGTATGTATGAAGAATGAGTTAATGACGAATGTAAGTTAGCCTAAAGTCATGGATGGGATTGGGCGCGAAATTGAGTAATCTGAAAGTATGTTGCCTGTTGTATGCTGATGATGTGGTGCTGATTTCTAACAGTATGGAAGATCTACAGTCTCCCGTATCTAGGATGAACCAAGTAGGTATGTATGAAGAATGAGTTAATGATGAATGTAAGTTAGCCTAAAGTCATGGATGGGATTGGGCGCGAAATTGAGTAATCTGAAAGCATATGGCCAGTTGTATGCTGATGATTTTTTTTTTTTTACAGTGAATACCGCACAAGAATCTCAACTGCTCCCGTCTGGAGCCAGTGAGACTATGGCATCCCCAATTGGGGTATGTTGTGAGGCTGAAGGTAGTGGGGAGGGAAAGGAGGTGGGGAAGAGGAAGGTTGGGAAGTACCTGGCTATTCAGATCTGGTCACTAAACACGGCTAAAGCCATTTTCAAGCAACGTTTCAATTCTGAATGGTGGTCTTACACCAGGGCGATACTGATAGTATCTTCCACTCTGGAACATGCCGCAAATATACTATATATTATTTTAAATGAATTAATTGTGAAAACACAAATTAATCAAATAAAATTTATTTGCGCATGCCGGGTTCGAACCCGCGACCTCCGGATTGTGAGTCAAGAGTCTTACCCACTGGACTACGGAGGTCGTGATGCGGTGCTGATTTCTAATAGTATGGTAGATCTACAGTCTCCCGTATCTAGGATGAACCAAGTATGTATGAAGAATGAGTTAATGATGAATGTAAGTCTAAAGTCATGGTATTTGAAAGAGAGAGTGCGAAAACAATGTGCAACATAGTTGTGAACGATGAATACTTGGAGCAGGTAGATGAGTTTGTGTATTTGGGAAGTATGTTTACGAGAGATGGAAAGGCTGGTGGATATATTGAAAGATGGGTAAATGCAGGTAACTCCATTAATGACGTTGGCGCTAACAAAAAACAGTCCAAATAAGCGAAGATAGCAATCCACAATGGAGTGCTGGTAGTTACCCTGATGCATGGGTGTGAGGCATGGAACTGGCAGAGGAAGGATGAAAGTAGACTGAATGCTGTAGAAATGAGATTCTATATCTCTCAAAAAATAAAGTTTGTCGTATAAAAAAAAAATGTCAAGTCGAATCAAACATACGTACGACAATAATCAAACATATTTACTTTGTTATAGTAACAATTGTGAATTACATATAACAGTGAATTAACGCCTAAAACTTCATAAACGTCAAATAAATACGACGCAGAATTGTAGAAATGGCGCGGGTCGGAATAGTGTTGCCACCCGTAAAAAATAATTATGTATTCATTTTTATTTATATGAATCAAATCAAAGGAAAACTCGAAGCCATTTCGATGGCAGCACTGATAAATTTAACGAACATTTTATTTATGTGAATCAAATCAATGGAAAACTCAAATCCATTTCGATGGCAGCACTGATAAATTTAACGAACATTTTATTTAGATGAATCAAATCAAAAGAAAACTCGAAGCCTTTTTTTAGATGGTAACACTGATAAATTTAACGAACATTTTATTTATATGAATCAAATCAAAGGAAAACTCCAAGCCTTTTAGATGGCAGCACTGATAAGTTTAACGAACATTTTATTTATGTGAATCAAATCAATGGAAAACTCAAAGCCATTTCGATGGCAGCACTGATAAATTTAACGAACATTTTATTTATATGAATCAAATCAAAGGAAAACTCGAAGCCATTTCGATGGCAACACTGATAAATTTAACGAACATTAATTTATGTGAATCAAATCAAAGGAAAACTCGAAGCCATTTCAATGGCAGCACTGATAAATTTAACGAAAATTTTATTTATGTGAATCAAATCAATGGAAAACTCAAATCCATTTCGATGGCAGCACTGATAAGTTTAACGAACATTTTATTTATGTGAATCAAATCAATGGAAAACTCAAATCCATTTCGATGGCAGCACTGATAAATTTAACGAACATTTTATTTAGATGAATCAAATCAAAAGAAAACTCGAAGCCTTTTTTTAGATGGTAACACTGATAAATTTAACGAACATTTTATTTAGATGAATCAAATCAATGTAAAACTCGAAGCCATTTCGATGGCAGCACTGATAAATTTAACGAACATTTTATTTATATGAATCAAATGAAAGGAAAACTCGAAGCCATTTCGATGGCAGCACTGATAAGTTTAACGAACATTTTATTTATGTGAATCAAATCAAAGGAAAACTCGAAGCCATTTCGATGGCAGCACTGATAAATTTAACGAACATTTTATTTATATGAATCAAATGAAAGGAAAACTCGCAGCCATTTCAATGACAACATTTAAATAATAAATTTAAACCAACATTTTTTAATATTGATGCAACTCAATAGGCCACTTGCGTGGATTTCATAACGGCTTGGAAAAAATCGTGTGGATAGATTTTTTTACTAAGATTACGAAAATGTTGGTAAAAATTTTTAGAAATGTACAGTTTATTTTATTTTTAAATAAATAAATTCATTATTTGGGCCCGTGACGTCACTACATGAAAATGTCCCGTCTCCGAAAATGTTCCTATTAATTTTGTAAAATTCCACACTGATTTATTCGTTATTCTCCTGTGCCCTTTCTTGTGGAAAATGTTCTTTTTTTTAAATGATTTTCGGCTAAGTAATTATCGTTTTTTCGCACCCATAAAATTATGTCCCATCTTTCCGGTTTATAAAAAATGGTCTGATTTTTCGGATTGAAATTTTCAAAAAATCGCCAGGGTTTAAAAATACGATTAACAAAAAAAGACAGAATGTCTCAGAATGTTTGCCTAAGCCGGATTTTTTTTAAATGTGATGCAAGTGGCCTATTGTGTTGAATTTCGGGTTAACTTTAATTATGACTTTAATCTCAGTTTAAATACTTAACTTTAAACCTTACATTAAGTATTTTCGATGCAACTGGCCTAAAGCAGAAATAATGCAACAAGGAGAAAGTTGACGAAGTGAGAAATGGGACAGATGACGAGATGACGAATAATGCAACGGATGACTGTAAAAGGAAATATACATTGTACAAGAACATACTAATCTTTATAATGTTATGTGTGTCGCATTAAAATGAATAACATTTTGCATACTGCAATTTTTTTTTACCTCAAACTTACTATGCGCCCCGTTTCGGCGCGTCCCGTTTTATACAAATCTTAATTTTAGATTTGAGACAAAAAAACTCAACTAAATTGAAAATTTATTTTTGTTATCAAAAGGTATATATATATATATATATATATATATATTTATCCCCTCTCGTACTATGTTGATTTTGCGCGACGGTACACCAGTTTTTTATTGATCCGTTTGGGTTTGTTGATCTGGCCGGATTTTTAGATCCGTTACCGAAGCTGGCATACAAATCCTGATCCATGTGGATCTACTTTTGTCATCGAGATTTACCTCTAAGCCACGCCCATTTTTCGGTGACATATACATTTTACACGTTTTTATTTGTTGATCTCCATATATGTATATATGGATGGTGCCGGTCTGTCGAACTTTTCTGCTCCTTTTAGTAGGTAATCGTAGGAACGTTCTTATTTGCCACGTTTTGACCGCGAACTGTGCGCAATGCAAATAAAAAATGTTCTATGTGCGTCTGTCGTATTGTTCAGGTCCATTTAGTATCGGTACGTTCTATAAAGATTAAAATATACTTAAGAGGATAGACCGCCTCACAATTGCGTCATGGTACTTTACCCTTGAAAAGTGTTTTTATTTACCACCTAACACGTGCCAAACTACTTGTACGGACTAGTTAGAGCGGCTTTTTATCGTTACCCGGTTGGGAAACTTTCTGATGCGAGTTAAGGTGGGGACCAAAGACTCGAACTCGAAAAACTACTGTAACCATTAAATAGAGTTAGCACACCTATTGGAGATGGCTTGAGTAATGAGACTACGAACTTTGACTACGAATCCAGAGGTCGCGGGCTAGCATCTGTGCGTAGTATGTATATTCATTTCTAATTAAGAGGATGAACAGTTTGAACGGATGTACTTAATCTTCGAAAACGGTTTTTATTACTTATATGTACGCCATTACGAACTTCGACTAAGAATCCGGAGGTCGCGGGTTAGCATCTGTACGTAGCATGAAGATTAATTTTTACTTTAAGAGGATTAACAGTTTCATCTTGGGGGTCATCTATTAATCACGTGAGACTCGAAAGGGGGGGGGGGGGGGGGGTTGGAAAAAAACACGAAATATCACGTGGGGGGGGGGGTATAATGAGATATCACGTGTATTTATTTTTCGTGATAATATTCTGAAAATTTCAAAATACTTTGTACTAAAAAAAATACACGTGATTTTGGGTATGGGGGGGGGGGGGTAGTCTTAAACCTTACCACATATCACCGGGGGGAGGGGGTTAAAAAGTTGCTAAAAAACATCATGTGATTATTAGACGACCCCAAATGAAAAGGAATAAAGGGTGGGTAGGAATCTGGAGGTCGGTGTGTCCAGGAATCTATCACTTCCACTGCGGTGCAAGGCTATGTTCCGAGAGAGTACGGCTGGAAAAAGTCAAAGGGACTCCTCAACACTCTCCCAATCCGGCCTGCCATGCAGCTGGTGGCCGCCGGGTGGATCCGCCGCCAATACCCGGACAATCCTCACCCCATGAACCTGGGCACCCCTGCTAAGTCACCAAACGAAGCGAACCACTGGGGGTGACCTATGACAGAGGTATTGGTTATCCAAAAAATGGTTCCTGGGGCGGCGGTACCCATACCCACCTCCCAAATCTTAATCTTGAAGGCGACCTTTTGAATTTCCAGATGGATTTTCTCGAAATAACGCCATGCGCCGCAGTGAGAGGGATGGATTCATCCGTCCATCACTCCTGGACACACTGACCCCCAGATTCCGACCCACCCTTCATACCTCTTTCCTTCCCCGGACTTCCTTTTCTTCTTTTCATTAAAAGAAGCCCTCCACACAGCATACCTAATAGAGATGATTTGACTAAGGACTAATTGAATTATTATAAACGAGGTATTCCAATTTGGGAAGCGGGTATGGGTACCGCCGCCCCGGGATCCATTTACTGTATAACCAACACCTCTGCAAGCAGTTTGCTACGTATGGTGACTAAGCAGGGGTGCCCGGGTTCATGGTATCAGGTTTGTCCAGGACATGGCGGCGGTTAGGTCTGCCCTGCTGCGTGGCGGGCCGGATAAGAGAGTTTGGTTGAGGGAGGCCTTTTGTCCTTTCCAGCCGGACTCTCGCGACCCATCGCCTTGCACCGCAATTGGAGGGATGGAATTTTAGGTACGTCACTCCTAGGACACATTGACCCCAGATTCCTATCCACCCTACATACCTTATTCCTTCCCAGAACTTCCTATCCTTCCCTTCCTTAAAAAGACCCTCCACACAGCATCCCCTTAGATGACATAGGCCCTGAGGGAAATTATTTTTCTCAGGGCCTCCTATGTGGAGCTACTGTAAAAAAATGATATTGCGATATTCAAAACAATGATATTATACTGCGCACGCACACATAGTTGCAATCCGCCGGCCGGAAACCCCACCTCCCCCCGTTCCGCAGTCCCTAGACCTTACCAGCACGTGATAATACATTGCGTCTCTCTGGAGTCTTGTACCTACCTAGGTACCTAAGCAAACCGCATAATAATTATTTGTTCTTTTCGCCTGGAGGGTATCGGCTCCTTTAATCAATTAGTAAACCAGTAGGTATTGTTTATTATAATAAAATATAATAATGTATTGTTTTTTATAATATTTATTTTTATTTTATAATATAATATAATAATGTAAGTTTTGTTTATTATTATTATTATATTATATTATTATATAATATGTTAATGTATTGTTTTTTTATAATGCCTTGCGCCGCAGTGGGAGGGATGCATTCATCCGTCCATCACTCCTGGACACACTGACCCCCAGATTCCTACCCACCCTTCATACCCCTTTCCTTCCCCGACTTCCTTTTCTTCTTTTCATAAAAAGAAGCCCTCCACACAGCATCCCCAAAGATGACTAAGGTAGGTACTGAGAGGTTTTTTCTCAGGTGGACACCCGTGGAAGTAATGGCACGATCAAGTGAATCAGATACTTGAGTCGGGCCGTGTCAAAAGTCAGAATAATAGAAGAGAATGTATGAGACGATGTTTGAATGTGAATGAGGCAAGGTGTGAGTGTCAAGACTGAATTGTTTGGCGGTCCGACCTATTTCATTGTTTAGTAACGTGGTTTATGTCTGTCTGTAACTCGGGTCCAATGAACTCGAATTGGCTTTGAATTTAAGTGTCATTTTGAAAATTGAACGTGTTTAAAATCCACAAAAAGTACCTACCTAAATAATTCAATACAACCATATTATAACTAAGTCTGTCACGAGTCACGACCCATTTACGCGATCCATTACTTAATACAAAAGTTTGAATACGATATTTTATATAGAATATACAAGAAAAGAAACTATTCATAAGCGTTTTAAAAATTTAGCTGATCCATTGGATAGATTTTTTTACTATGTGCCGTTATATTAAGTGTTATAACATTCATCATTCAAGACTGCACGTGCAAAATAACGACAATTTAAACAACGTTTCAACGGCCGCTTACAAAAGCAAGAAATTTAACATTTAAGTAGATGTTATTAGGTGTCAAAGTCCTAAACCACTGTAAACCACTTCTAACGCCGTTGAAAGTTTCTCCAAATGAGGTCACAACTTTGCGGATTTTGACGAGAAGCATACAAGTGCTAGTCCAAAATTTTTAGAAATAAGTTTTTGATGCAGTCTTGAATCGAAGTAAATAATCATGTTAATCAGTGGCAGAACGATACAGATCCTATCATGAAGAAAAAAATAGGATTTTCTAAAATGAATATAACTTAGCTTCTGCTCTAAGATAGTTGTTCCATGAAGCGATTTAGTTGCATTTTTAGAATTATGACTCAAATCCTACGTATTATGTGGTATTATGACGCAAATTATACATTACTACGCATTCTATGGAAGTAAACAATTTTTAAACATTGATCCATTCATAATACACCACATGTCAAGAAGGACTGAAGTCCATGCTATTGTTTGACTCAAATCAGCTTTTTTAAAAGTATATTCAAAAAATTATTTAAAACATATAAAATATTTCGTTTTATTTGCTCGTTTTTTAAACAAAACTAATTGACTTGGTAATAATTTTTTTTTATCTATCAACAAGGATATCCGAAGAAGTAATGAGACCATAGTTAGAGAAAAAATAGTTTTTTGGCTCTTCCGAACTTTAAATTTTTTGGACTTGCACCCGTATATTATTCTCGGTTACAGAATATATGAAGATCAAATTACCGATTACATCCGGCTTCCAAAAATAACATTGGTTAACGTGGTAGGTAAAACAATGTGTGATCGTGTGTATGATTATGTCCGTTTCTGTTTGACACGTGAAATATAAATGGAGTAGAAAGAGACAATTAGGTATGTTATTTAATTGGTCGAAGGAATTGATAAAGAACAAAAAAACAGTACGACGGTTGAAGTCACATGCGAGAAAAGTGAAAACTAAAGTAGACGAGAGTGATAGATACGAAGCATCGCACAAAGAGGAGACCGATAGGCTGGCTACGAAGCAACGCACAAAGAGGAAAGCGATTAGTCTATGTCATTCATTCTCTTGCAGGTTTAATCCTATAGATGTATAACAGATTGTTTGTCTATTTTTAGTGTCGCTTTTTTTCGTTTCATCCAGTTTCAAATCACAACGGTCCTAAAGAAGTTTTCACTTGAATAATTTTATAGAATCTGTGTGCAGTTCACTCACATGCGAGAAAAGTGAAAACTAAAGTAGACGAGAGTGATAGATACGAAGCATCGCACAAAGAGGAGACCGATAGGCTGGCTACGAAGCAACGCACAAAGAGGAAAGCGATTAGTCTATGTCATTCATTCTCTTGCAGGTTTAATCCTATAGATGTATAACAGATTGTTTGTCTATTTTTAGTGTCGCTTTTTTTCGTTTCATCCAGTTTCAAATCACAACGGTCCTAAAGAAGTTTTCACTTGAATAATTTTATAGAATCTGTGTGCAGTTCACTCACATGCGAGAAAAGTGAAAACTAAAGTAGACGAGAGTGATAGATACGAAGCATCGCACAAAGAGGAGACCGATAGGCTGGCTACGAAGCAACGCACAAAGAGGAAAGCGATTAGTCTATGTCATTCATTCTCTTGCAGGTTTAATCCTATAGATGTATAACAGATTGTTTGTCTATTTTTAGTGTCGCTTTTTTTCGTTTCATCCAGTTTCAAATCACAACGGTCCTAAAGAAGTTTTCACTTGAATAATTTTATAGAATCTGTGTGCAGTTCACTCACATGCGAGAAAAGTGAAAACTAAAGTAGACGAGAGTGATAGATACGAAGCATCGCACAAAGAGGAGACCGATAGGCTGGCTACGAAGCAACGCACAAAGAGGAAAGCGATTAGTCTATGTCATTCATTCTCTTGCAGGTTTAATCCTATAGATGTATAACAGATTGTTTGTCTATTTTTAGTGTCGCTTTTTTTCGTTTCATCCAGTTTCAAATCACAACGGTCCTAAAGAAGTTTTCACTTTAATAATTTTATAGAATCTGTGTGCAGTTCACTCACATGCGAGAAAAGTGAAAACTAAAGTAGACGAGAGTGATAGATACGAAGCATCGCACAAAGAGGAGACCGATAGGCTGGCTACGAAGCAACGCACAAAGAGGAAAGCGATTAGTCTATGTCATTCATTCTCTTGCAGGTTTAATCCTATAGATGTATAACAGATTGTTTGTCTATTTTTAGTGTCGCTTTTTTTCGTTTCATCCAGTTTCAAATCACAACGGTCCTAAAGAAGTTTTCACTTGAATAATTTTATAGAATCTGTGTGCAGTTCACTCACATGCGAGAAAAGTGAAAACTCAAGTAGACGAGAGTGATAGATACGAAGCATCGCACAAAGAGGAGACCGATAGGCTGGCTACGAAGCAACGCACAAAGAGGAAAGCGATTAGTCTATGTCATTCATTCTCTTGCAGGTTTAATCCTATAGATGTATAACAGATTGTTTGTCTATTTTTAGTGTCGCTTTTTTTCGTTTCATCCAGTTTCAAATCACAACGGTCCTAAAGAAGTTTTCACTTGAATAATTTTATAGAATCTGTGTGCAGTTCACTCACATGCGAGAAAAGTGAAAACTAAAGTAGACGAGAGTGATAGATACGAAGCATCGCACAAAGAGGAGACCGATAGGCTGGCTACGAAGCAACGCATAAAGAGGAAAGCGATTAGTCTATGTCATTCATTCTCTTGCAGGTTTAATCCTATAGATGTATAACATATTGTTTGTCTATTTTTAGTGTCGCTTTTTTTCGTTTCATCCAGTTTCAAATCACAACGGTCCTAAAGAAGTTTTCACTTGAATAATTTTATAGAATCTGTGTGCAGTTCACTCACATGCGAGAAAAGTGAAAACTAAAGTAGACGAGAGTGATAGATACGAAGCATCGCACAAAGAGGAGACCGATAGGCTGGCTACGAAGCAACGCACAAAGAGGAAAGTGATTAGTCTATGTCATTCATTCTCTTGCAGGTTTAATCCTATAGATGTATAACAGATTGTTTGTCTATTTTTAGTGTCGCTTTTTTTCGTTTCATCCAGTTTCAAATCACAACGGTCCTAAAGAAGTTTTCACTTGAATAATTTTATAGAATCTGTGTGCAGTTCACTCACATGCGAGAAAAGTGAAAACTAAAGTAGACGAGAGTGATAGATACGAAGCATCGCACAAAGAGGAGACCGATAGGCTGGCTACGAAGCAACGCACAAAGCGGAAAGCGATTAGTCTATGTCATTCATTCTCTTGCAGGTTTAATCCTATAGATGTATAACAGATTGTTTGTCTATTTTTAGTGTCGCTTTTTTTCGTTTCATCCAGTTTCAAATCACAACGGTCCTAAAGAAGTTTTCACTTGAATAATTTTATAGAATCTGTGTGCAGTTCACTCACATGCGAGAAAAGTGAAAACTAAAGTAGACGAGAGTGATAGATACGAAGCATCGCACAAAGAGGAGACCGATAGGCTGGCTACGAAGCAACGCACAAAGAGGAAAGCGATTAGTCTATGTCATTCATTCTCTTGCAGGTTTAATCCTATAGATGTATAACAGATTGTTTGTCTATTTTTAGTGTCGCTTTTTTTCGTTTCATCCAGTTTCAAATCACAACGGTCCTAAAGAAGTTTTCACTTTAATAATTTTATAGAATCTGTGTGCAGTTCACTCACATGCGAGAAAAGTGAAAACTAAAGTAGACGAGAGTGATAGATACGAAGCATCGCACAAAGAGGAGACCGATAGGCTGGCTACGAAGCAACGCACAAAGAGGAAAGCGATTAGTCTATGTCATTCATTCTCTTGCAGGTTTAATCCTATAGATGTATAACATATTGTTTGTCTATTTTTAGTGTCGCTTTTTTTCGTTTCATCCAGTTTCAAATCACAACGGTCCTAAAGAAGTTTTCACTTGAATAATTTTATAGAATCTGTGTGCAGTTCACTCACATGCGAGAAAAGTGAAAACTAAAGTAGACGAGAGTGATAGATACGAAGCATCGCACAAAGAGGAGACCGATAGGCTGGCTACGAAGCAACGCACAAAGAGGAAAGCATAGCGAACCACTTGGGGTGACCTATGACAGAGGTATTGGTTATCCAAAAAACGGTTCCCGGGGCGGCGGTACCCATACCCACCTCCCAAATCTTAATCTTGAAGGCGACCTTTTGATATCTCCAGCTGGATTTTCTCGGAATAACGCCATGCACCGCAGTGGGAGGGATGGATTCATCCGTCCATCACTCCTGGACACACTGACCCCCAGATTCCTACCCACCCTTCATACCCCTTTCCTTACCCGGGCTTCCTTTTCTTCTTTTCATAAAAAGAAGGCCTCCACACAGCATCCCCAAATATGATAAAGGTAGGTACTGAGAGATTTTTTCTCAGGTGGACATCCGTGGAAGTAATGGCACGATCAAGTGAATCAGATACTTGAGTCGGGCCGTGTCAAAAGTCAGAATAATAGAAGATAATGTATGATACGATGTATGAATGTGAGTGAGGCAAAGAGTGTGTGCCAAGACCGAGTTGTTTGGCGGTCCGTCCTCTCTGCCTACCCCTGCAGAGAAAAAGCGTTATGGTTAGTTAGAATTTTATAAAATACATTAAGCAAAATGTTAGAAAACTAACACGAGACTGCATACTGATCCAATCACGATGAGATGGGTTTGATCAAACTAGCGCTGTCTCGTTTGTTTAAAGTGCCGCTATAATGCTGCTAGAGCGAGATGCAACGCCTGTCGAATGACCGCGGGCAGCAAATTGAATATTTTGTGGAGAATTTACAAAAATATATATTCTTCATAAACGTTGAAAAAATTTAGCTGAACAATTGGATACCTTTTTTTAGTAGGTGCCTTCCATATCTGGTCAACCAATGAGAAGGCTTCGTTCACAACACACCACGCCCAACACGACCAATCAGAAGGCTTCCTTTTTCAGCCATCTTTGATTATACACAAGCGGATCAAATGCGTACTGATATTTGGGCGGATCCGCAACGTATGGGAATTTGGACGGATCATCAAATAAGATGCGTATGATTTCCATACAAAGTTCGAAAATTTTATGTGCAATATATCAAAAACTTTTACCGAGAAACTGGCAACCTTGGTATTTGTAGTAACGTTGTTGCCAATTCATACAGATATATTCCATCAAAGCCAAGTTATACGGTGTTAAAGGTGGATCAACATTGTCAACCAACTTCTTACAGGATCAAGATACCACGGGAAGAGGTCAATATATATATATATATATATATCTATATATAATCCGTACTAGAGATATATATATATATATATATATATATATATATATATATATATATATATATATTTATGTCATACCACATTTTGTGGCTCATCTTAGAAGAAGCCACTTAAGTTGCTCATTCTTTCGCATGTAATATATACTTACGTAGATGAAGTACCAACATGCTGTCTTTTAAATTTTGTTTAAAATATGGTCAGCTATAATATGTAATCAAAAATTATGTTTATTTATTAAAAAAATATATCTTAAAATAACGTGCATTCCTTGATCTATTTTAAGAACACACTTACCGCATCACGCTACGTTGCCAAGTTTAATGCTACATATACATACCAATATAGTTCATATGAAGGTAGGTTGACAGAACAGGTCGGATGTTGCTTATTCACACATTTATTATTTCAAGCGGCCGTTTTTGATTATTGGCGCGTTTTTTTAAAATTGGAGTATGATTTGCTAATTAATATTGTTATTTATTTGGTGTTTACGGTTGTTTTGTGTTAAGGTTTATTTTATTATTATCACAAATAAAATTAGGTATTTAAATACATATTGGTGTAGTTTCTTTTATTTGCTACATAATTATTTTATCTTAGTTTTATTAGTGTTTTCGAAAAATTATGAATAAACTTATTAGAAATATATTACAAAATTTACTTTGTTCATTGATTCGTACGCTTCTTTAAGTTGTAGGTTGGTTTGCAAATTATAATTTTTAATATGTTTATTAATTTCATGTTTACATACAGTTTTATTAAAATGTGTGTAAAATGTAATTTTTATATAATGTTTTATATTATCATGTTATACCTACTTATCTTACCCTATAATTATTTTTACACGTGTAAGCATTGTCTCCAGTTGTATGACACATAGGTAGGTACCTATCTTCCACCAATTTTATACACGTATTCTAATTTTATTATTTTCTATAGTATACATTGTACAACCAACGTCTCTACAATAGGCCGCCCCAAATGGTTTGACTAGGTGTCGCATCTGGGAGAGGGTGGTTGAGGGAGACCTTTTAACCTCTTCAGCCTGGCTCTCTCGACTCATCACCTTGCACCGCAGTAGAAGGGATAGACCCATATGCCCGTTACCGACACACTAATCCCAAGATTAGTGTCGGTGTGTGTGTGTATTAGAGCACAGGCGTCTGGTTTGAAAGCTGTCATTGTTCTACTGGTATTTCAATGGAAGATGCTCCGAGGAACTAGCGTCATTGATCCCTTTGGCACCGGTCCCTTTAGTCGGGTAACACGTCAAACGTGTGCCCAACATTTGTCACATGAGAACGGGTCATTTCTACGACTCATTTTTGCCTGCCTCTGTGTGTCCTCCCTCCTACAATACGGGTCTCAAACGTACCTTTCAACATTTCAAGGGTGATAAAATAAAAACGATCATTTTGAAAAAAAACTATTTAATTTGAATTTTTAAAAACAAAAAATATTACTATACATACTAAAAAAAGTGTGTAATCATTTGAAAAATAACATAACACAATAAAAAAATAATTATAGCCTAATAACTTTATATTCACAATCATTATAAAAACAGCATAATATAATAAAAAATTAAATCATAATTAAAACCAAATAACTTTTTATTATACATCGTTCACGAAACATTTAGCGTTGTACATTACAGAAGAATCTTTCGTTTTTTTTTTATTTAACAAGGGATATCAAATTATACCTTGCACATAAATTTAACAAAAACTAAAATAAATTATAACCCTCCACAACCAATATCATGATGAAAGATAAAGGGGCCTTATTCACCCGGTACTCTGTATGCCAGTATTACAAAAGATAAAATATATGGAACTGCTATAACGACTGCCAATGATCAAACTATGGAACAAGCCAACAGCTACTTTACGATTGCTTCACGCTTTATATCAGCTGTAGTGGAATCGGAGTCGATACCTTTGGATCGTTCAATCGTTGAAGCCGGTATAGCGGTCTCTTAATCAATACAATTCATTTGAATTCAAGTTAAGCATCCTGGAGGTAGAATTCTCTTTTTCTCTGCAAATCCTTAGGTAAGGGCAATTTCTTGACACGGTGATTATTAATAAATGTATTAATTTGCTTCCATGACCTCATTGACAATATTCCTGTTTGTTTTTTTATTTCGTTTATTTTCGTAGCGCCAGGATCAATCCCTTCGATGAAATAATTTGCAAAGTTTTTATAAAGTTCATCTTTTTCTTGATTAAGCCACCTCCTTCTAACTATAATTTTTTTTGCCATATTCCCATCAAGTAAATTACTTGGTAAAGACTCTTGGTCATTTTCTAAGCTATTATCCAACGTAACATGATCCACATTTTCTTTATGTGATTCTTCAGGTTGAGGGACGGAATCTATTTCATTTTGTAAAGTTGTTGTAATGTTCGTTCCATTATCAGACTGTGATCGGCAAGATATTTTTCCCTCAGCTAATTGCAGTAAATTCAAGCCAACTTTACCTTTCTCAAGAGCTAGTTGTGGTATCATGTAATTCCCTTTATGTGTACCTGGTGTATGCCCTAAGAAATGAGACAAAGCGTTTACATAAGCATTATTCTTTCCAGCTACTTGGCTCATGGTTGCAACATGGTGTCGCAGCCCAGTTGAAGTTATATGATCTGAATTCACAAAGGAAAACTTGTGTCTTAGTTCCCTTAAAATTTGCGTGCCACAAAAATAAGGTTCACCTCCTAGTTTTGGGAATAAAAATTTGTTTTCATTTGGAATTCCAACTAAATTTCTGTACGCAAATATAGTGTCTACATTTTTTTTCATCTGATTTCGAAGAAGTATTGGAACTGTTCTCCCCCTTTTTCCTGGGATATGGAAGCAATATAATGTATGTATAGCATTTTGCTCCTCAGAACTCATGATTTCCAATATTTCTTCAGGAATGTCTTGTTTTTCACTTTGGCTGGCTATATAATTTTCTAATGGAGCTCTTGCAACTTCTCCTGCCCTCCTCCTATTAAAAATTATAATATGAGCAATTGTTATTTTACATAGCTCCTCATAGGCGATATAAGACTTTTCACATTCAAATCGTTGAGCTATATTCACTTCTAGTTTCATAACTTCCGTGCATATTTTTTTTATATCAGTAGTTAAAAGCATGACATCAGTTTTCAGCATTTTTTGAGTTTTCCTTGATTTTTCAGCGTTAGTAGAAATTTCAAATTTCCAAGCGTGACCAAAGATTATTTTAAATTCAGACAACTTGTTTTTTATAACATCTTTGGATGAAGTGGTCAGCACAGGATTCTGTATTGTTTTACGCATCAAAATATCAGCACAATCTTTTATAGATGTACAAAGTCGTTGAGGGATGCTAGGAATTTTTACAGAACCTGTACTTTCATCGTAACCACTATTTATTTTGACAGCGTCCATAAAAACATTAAAATGTATAGGGTCAAATGCAAGGTCAAATGAGGATATTGCAGGATTTTTTTCTTTGATGACCATGAACAGTCTAGCGAGATCTCTCATCTTGGATGTAATGTGTGTTTTCAAATGATGTTCTTTATGATTGCTTAATAGTAGGGAACCATATGCACAAATTAATGGCTCAGACTTTGCAATTTTTGCAATAGGATCATTTTTGAACACAGGAAATATCTGAGATCTTAAAGATTCAGTGATCTCAGAATTGTCTGGGGATAATAAAATAGCGGATGATTTTAACACTCTGCAGCGTTTTAGTGGATTTCCTTCATGTGATTGTTTTCTATTTGAACATTTTTTCAGGTGTCTATAGAGTAAACTTCTTTTGAATGTGCCACAGCATTCTATACAAACCGCATAATCTTTAGCTGTCGCAGTCGTTCTTGGGCGGCGATTCGGTAGTATTATTCCATCAACTCTATTTATCGCGTCCTGCTTATATAGATAATTGCCTCTATTTCTTATTTTCTTCGAAATTAATTCACACTTTTTTTTTCGTTCGCGCAGATCGGGATCTAAAATTTTATTATATTCAATCACTTCTGCCTCTAAGGGATGTTGGATTGTGATGTGGCGTACAAAGTTGGTTATCAGCTTGAAGCAGTATGGACAGAAGTTTTTACGGTCATAAACTCTTGGTTTTTTACTAGCTAAATCAGATGTACATTGTTTTGAAGTTGATGACACATAGCAGTCCGTTTTCTCCTGCTTCCCTGGATGATCGCTGGTATATGAATCTAAAATTTAAAAATGCAATAACATTTTATAACATATTTAATAAATTAAATTTGTGTGGAAAATTATACAGAGTGAATTATACAAAGTTACCACACAAACTTAAACCAGCGATTCCTGAGCATATGTGGTGTGTCAGTCATTTTATTATGGGATGACTTCTTTGTTCGATAAACTTAAACTGTATTCACGCAAGCTGTCCCGCTACAGCAGGGTTTCCCGACCCCGTGAACGGTTCGTATGTTCCCACCACTATTCGACAGAGACAGAATTCTTTCATAAACATTAATTAAAAATGTGAATTATTTTTATTTATTTGTTAGAGTTTTAAGTTTTTAAGTGCGTAGGTTTATTAAATACGTTTGTATGTTTGCGATATTGTTTGTATGAGTGGTTCCTTTGCTGACAGTACTTCGCAACTTGTCTAGCGGCCGCGGCGTGCCAGACTGTACTCTTCACGCTAGCCTGGAACGGGAAGTGCTATTCACTATTGCACATCACGCATTGTACTGCAGATTTTGTTCAAGGTAAGATAGAAGAACTAGAGTTAGAAATTTTGGACCTTAAGAATGATATTTAGCTAAAATCCTTAATATCAGAGGACTTTTGGAATACAGTGGACAGAGAAAAGTTCCCATTTTTGAAAAAAGCCGCATAAAAAATTGAATCATTTTTCAGTTCGACATATTTATGCGAATCCTTGTTTTCAAACATGAACTTAATAAAATCAAGATATAGATCTCGACTCACCGATGAGCATCCTTATGATTGTTTGCTAACAGGATTATCGTCATACCCTCCTAATTATGAGGCAGTGACCAATGATATGCATTGCCTCAGATCACATTGACATATTGATATTATATTTTTTTATAATTGAAACGTTGCTTGAAAATGGCTTTATCCGTGTTTGGTGACTAGATCTGAATCGCCGGGTATGCTTGAAAATGGCTTTATCCGTGTTTGGTGACCAGATCTGAATCGCCAGGTACTTCCCAACCTTCCTATTCGCCACCTCCTTCCCCTCCCCACTACCTTCAGCCTCACAACATACCCCGATTGGGGATTCCATGGTGTCACTGGCTCCAGACGGGAGCAGTTGAGATTTTTGTGCGGTATACCCGGTAAAAAAAAACTCCACACAGGAGGCCCTTAAGAAAACGATTTCCCTCAAGGCCTATGTCATCTAAGATGCTGTGTGGAGGGTCTTTTTGAGGAGAAGAGGGAGTTAACATTGGTCTTGAAGAGACCCATGTTGTAGGAAGGGGAAACAGAAGTCGGCAAATCGTTCCATAGCCGAGCTGTTGAGCACAAGAACGAGTCGAAGAAGCGACCAGTTCTCATGTGACAAATGTCAACCGTGTACATATGTTGGGCACGGGTTTGGCATGTTTCCCGACTATGCACCGGTGCCGAAGGGATCAATGATGCTAGTTTCTTGGAGCATCTTCCATTGAAATACCGGTAGAACAAGGATAGCATTCCTACCTGACGCCTGTGCCCTAAAGATTGCAATCCATCTGTTAAAATGGGAGAATTTATCAATCAAACGGATCGCCCGCTTCTGCACAGAATCGAGGTTATTTTTCAGATATTTTGGAGCTCCAGACCAGAGGTGGCTGCCAAATTCAACTGTGGGGCGGACTTGCGATTTGTACAAGGCTAGCAGTTGTGTACTATTAAAGTATCTGCGGGCCTTGTACAGTACGCCCAGTTTTTGAGAGGCTAGCTTTACTCTGGCTTCGATAGAGCCCCCAAATCTGAGCTGGTCACTTAGAGTTACATCGAGCATATCAATGGAGGGCCTGTTCGGAAGGTTGCTTCCGTTGAAGGAGACGAGATTTTCATTGCGATTGCGAGACGTAATAATACATTAAATACATTTCTCTGTGTGTATGCAATTTGAATAATAATTTTATTATTTTGAAACATTTTTGTTTATTATTTATTAATAAATTATGGGAAAATGAGAAGTTATGGGAGGAGTTTGTCGATTAAAAATATGTGGTGCCCGCCACCCTACCGATATTTTAGAATGTGCTCTAGAGTACAAAAAGGTTGGGAACCCCTGCGCTACAGCATAGCGTTTACATTACCAAGTTGGAAATTTGAAACGAGCGCTTACCATGCGCTTATCACATATATGATCAGGAATCATTGGTTAACGTTTGTCAGATAAAGGGGTTTGTTTTACCTACCAGAATCAGACGAAATTCTCGAGGGTAACTTGAATAAGTCATCACTGCCGGACGTCACACTTGCTTCTAAAATAAAGCATAATAATGTAATATTCGAAATAAAACAATTCATATTACGTAACGTAATATTCCGCATCACTATCGTTAATTGCTAAAACATTTCACAATAATAAGTAACGTAATGTTGGTATGTAATGAAAAATACCTAAGATTATTGTATATTATCAGTAATTATTATGTACATAGCTACCTGAATCTGAAGAGTTTGCAAATAGATCATCCAGTTTTTCCTCCATTTCATTAATTACGGCTCTTTTATCCTCTGAAATTGGCGAACTTTCACTTGTACTACATATATTTTTATCTATAAAATAACAAAACACATTAAAAATCATAAACATAATAAAACAATAAGCATAATTATCATACTTATGTGAAAATCAACAAGAATTATTATTAAAATATCAGTGAAAAGCGTTTTTATAGAAATCATAACCTAAAATGTAATTTTACCTAAAAAAACATTTGGTAAATATCGGTTCGGACTGGCCACGATTATTACGAATAATTTTTAGAAAAACACTTTAGATTCGCCTTAATTACTTAAAAAGGAAACTTTTTATTATATAATAAAAATTATTCGTAATAAGCGTGGCCAGTCCGAACCGATAATCACCAAACATTTTTGGTATGTCATTGATTGTAATAATTCATTATGCAACACAATATTTAAGGTTACATGATAAAATCTTACCGTTAATTGAAGAATCCATTGATATTGCAATAATGGTACCTTCGCCAGCGCGACATTTTATAAAATGCGAAAGGAAAGGATTCATATGATCCACATCCACACACGAATCGGCGGCGCCATAAATATACCAAATACCAATCTAGCGCAAATATCAACTAAATCACCGAGACAGTGTTGCCAACTTTATTTTGACCAATTCACTACCGTAACCCATCAGAAAACAACTAAATTTGGCTATCCCTCAAACCACCGTATTATGCCAGTAAGTTAATACCTAAATATTATTTTTTTACAGTGACTACCGCACAAGAGTCCCAACTGTTCCCGTCTGGAGCCAGTGAGACTATGGCATTCCCAGTATGTTATGAGGCTGAAGGTAATGGATAGGGGAAGGAGGTGGGGAAGATGAAGGTTGGGAAGTACCTGGCTATTCGGATCTGGTCACTAAACACGGCCAAAGCCATTTTCAAGCAACGTTTCAATTCTGAATGGTGGTCTTACACCAGGGTAATACTGAGAGTATCTTCCACTCTGGAACGTGCCGCAAATATACTATATATTATTTTAAATGAATTAATTGTGAAATAACACAAATTAATCAAATAAAATTTGAGACCTGCGGATTGTGAGTCAATGGTCTTACTCCTGGACTATGTAGGCCGTATATTGTAATTTATTTTTAAATTATTGTTTATTTTTGTTCATAATATTTTTTATAAAATACACCCAAACAACAATAAAACACCTTTTTATTATCTACTACAATACAACTAGAGACAATGCTTTTGAAAAATAGTCACGCGTAAAGTAATTACCTAGGTACAGATCATTTTTTTAAATGAAAAACTCTAAACAAATTAATATAACTGTATGAAAAAACATATTAAATGAGTACCTAATATATTTCTGAAATTTTTAGAAAACCCTGTATAGATATCATCACATTACAACTGACTATGCTTTCGGAACGCAAAAGACAAATACATAATTACGAAGCAAATATTTTATTTATTAAAGAAAAACTACATAAATGTGTATTAAAATACGAAATAATATAAAACTTGTAATAAAAACAAAAACCATTAACACAAAATTAATAACGATATTATAAAAGCAATTCGTAAATCAATCTTCAATTTTAAAAAAGGGCGCGAATAGCCGGTAAATATTATAATATAATGTCTGTTCTTCTAACAGTCCACCGCGAGCGCTCGACAGTCTGGCTACCTATGTAGGAATACAACATATTATAACATTCCGGCAAACATATAACATATCGCAAAAAGATTCAATCTGACTTAGCAATGTCATGCGATAATAGATTTTGAGGAATTTAACCATTGAGTTCAATATCGCAAAGCATTGATAAACGACTTGGAGTTTGAATGATATTGTATGACGAGAACATCCGGCAACGTCGCATGCCGTGATGTTATAGATGCGATAAAAAGTGTACCCAATTGATGTTCTAAGTATGGATGAATATTTACTGATAAAAAACGCATTCCGGAGCATTAACGGTCCACGTAAAAATGTCATTTATTCACTCAAAAATTTTTTTTACACCGTTCGACTCGTCTCATCGAGTTTGATATGATGGACTTAAAAAAAAAAAAACGATGAGCCACTAAGTGCCCAAATGAGCCAGTAAGTCGAAATGATCAAGAAGTTCCGGTAATTAAAGGACGCTTTGAGCCACTAAATGCCGTAACATAAACCTATATCTATATATAATCCGTACTAGAGATATATATATATATATATATATATATATAGGTCCCACTACACTTATTGCGTCCGTGCGTAAATCCGTCTTTGGGCGTCCACCACTTCTAGCTATTTTTTTCATATTGTTTTTGTGAATATTGCCTTTTATAATGCTCACAATAATCGCTAATATCATGATTTTTTAATATTCATAATAATTCAGGATTTGATATTTATTATACTTTCATACACTTCTTGCGTCACGTACATACTAACGTCCGGGTGTATATTTTTTGTATATTGTAGGTTTCTATTAGTAACGGTTTCACGTCCTTTCACTCTAATTTAATTTTTGCGTCTAACTCTTCTAATAAAGGTTTCACGTCCATACTGAATAAAGTATTTTGTGCATCCGAGTGTATATTCTTTGTATTTCTTATACCGCTTTTAATATATTTTTCACGTCCTTACACTATATGTTTATTTTTACGTCTTCCGCATATTGCTAACTTTTCTAATAAAGGTTTCACGTGCATACTAAATTATTTATTTCTGCGTTCGAGTGTACATTTCTTGTAAGCTGCTTACCGTTTTCTTAAGATTGGTTTCACGTCATGCACTCTAATTTAATTTTCACGTCTAAGGAAAATAAGAATGTAAAAAAAAAACTTAAATATGTTTGTTTGTAAGACCGTAAATAAATAGACACACTGAAGTATTTTTCAACCCAAAACACGTGCGTGGATCTTTCTTTTAATGATTTATCAAGTTTTAAAATTTATTTTTCGCGTTTGGTGTAAGTTTTATTTAACTTCTAATATATTATTATAGGCCAGTTATTTCATAAAACCGAAATAATCACAGAACTCGAATAGAACTTTCATAGAACGTGAAAATAAACTTAGAGTCCCAACTGCTCACAAACGTCTCGAGCCAGTGGGACTATGGCATCCCCAATTTCGGTATGGTGTGATGCTGAAATTAATGGGGAGGGAAAAGAGATATCGAAAATGTACCTCGGTATTCAGATCTAGTCATCTATCACGGCTAAACTTAAACGTAATAAGACTAAACCTAAATTCACTGTAAACCAGCGTAAAAATTCAAAAAATCATTCAGTATAACTTTTTTAATCCGACTACAATACAAGAGTCCCAATTGCTTCCAACTGTCTGGAGCCAATGAGACTCTGACATCCTCAATTTAAATACGTTGCGAGGTTGAAGATAGTGGGGAGGGGAAGGAAATGTGGTAAATGTAAGTGGCTATTCAGATCTAGTCATCAAACACATTAAAGTAATTTCAAGGAACGTTTCAATTCTGAATGAATACTGACGAACAGCAAAATAAAACATACTTATATGTTCAGTGTATTTATACGTTATATCTACTTACGATTTAAGAGGTGAATATGTTTACCGCCGCCTCGGGAACCATTTATTGTATACCAGCACCCCTGCCGTAAGTCACTCCAGTGATTGCCAGGTTTGGTGAATTATAAGGGTTGCCCGGGTTCTTGGAGTGAAGTTGGTCCAAGTGGTGAATGCTTTTCCTCACCTTTTGCGTGGCGGTCCGGATCGGGAGAGACTGCTTGAGACAGACATAATCAGGACCTCTCCAGCCGGACTCTCTAGAACCATCGCCTTTCACCCCAGTGTGGAAAATTTATCTGACTATTATAGTATATGGCTAAAGTCATTTCAAGAACGTTTCAATTCTGAAAGACGTTGTTATACCAGGGCGATAATGAAACCTTTTAGATTCAATTTCTTTTAGCAATGTTAGTTACAAGTAATATTATTTACGATGGGTCGAGAGAGTCCGGCTGGAGAGGTCTAGATTATGTCTGCTTCAAGCAGCCTCTCCCGATCTGGACCTCCAAGCAGTAGGTGAGGAAAAGCATTCGCAACCAAGACCTAGACAAACCTCACTCCAAGAATCTGTGCACCCCTGATAATTCACCAAACGTAACACAACACTTGGGGTGACCTATGGCAGGGGTGTTGGTTATCCAATAAATAATTCCCGTGGCGGCGGTACACATAACCACCTCCAAAATGTTAATAATTGTCCATATTAAAATGTCAGACCACAGGTATATTATGAATGGGTCGAAATAATACTATTCGAACCGGCCCGCCACGCAGTTGGTAGACAGGCGCATACGATGTTCCGAGGAACTAGAGTCATTGATCCCCTCGGCACCGGTGCATAGACGGAAAACACGTCAATCACGCACTAAACATTTGTACATGGTTGACATTAGTCACATGAGAACGGGTCGTTTCTACGACTTTTCTACGAGTTCAACAGCTCGGCTGTGGAACGATTTGCCGGCCTCCTTCTGTGTTTCCTCCCTCCTACAACATGGGTCTCTTCAAGAACCCATATTCACTACTTCCTTTCCTCAAAAAGACCCTCCACACAGCATCTTCAAAGATGACATAGGCCCTGAGGGAATTTATTTTCCTCAGAGCCTCCTGTGTGGAGTTAATCTAAAAATAATATTAAAAATAGAAAACCAATCACTCCTCCCCCCATAAACCCGAGCCCACCCGCTAAGTCACCAATCGTAGTGAACCACTTACTGCGACCGGACCTATGGGAGAGCTGTTGGTTATCGAATAAATAGTTCCCGGGGCAGCGGTACCCATACCCTCCTCCCAAACGTTTGGTGACTTAGCCGGGGTACCCGGGTTTATGGGGTGAGGTTTGTGTAGGTCCGGGCAGTGGACGCGCCCGCCCACCATCTGGCATGCCGGATCGGGAGATAATGGTCGAGGAAGTCCCTTCGACTTCTCCAGCCGTACTCTCTCGGAAAATCGCCTGGCACCGCAATGGGAGGGATGGATTCATAAGTCCGTCGCTCCTGGACATACTGACCCTCAGATTCCTACCCACCCCTAATAACCTTTTTCCTACTCAGAACTTCCTCTCCTTCCTTTCCTAAAAAAGACCCTCCTCATAGCACCCCCAAAGATGACACATGCCCTGAGGGTAATTATTTTCCTCGGGTCCTCCTATGTGGAGCTAATGTAAAAAAAAATTGATTCTATTTCATTCTATGAAAACGTATTCTATTTTTTTTTTCTATTTTCCATATCCACATTTCTCACACGATCATACATGGTTTTACCAAACATACGCTTCAGGAATCTTTCAACAGCATTGAGTTTACTTTCATCCTTCCTCTGCCAGTTTCATACCTCACTGCCATACTTCAGGGTAGGTACCAGGACTCCATTGTGGACTGCTAGCGTCACTTCTTTTAACAGTTTTTTTATTAGTGCCAACGGCATTCAGTCTTCCAGTAATGGAGTTACCGGCATTTACCCTTCTTTCAAAACTTCCATCAGCCTTACCTTCTCGTAAAAAATACTACCCAGATACACAAACTCATCCACCTGCTCCAAGTTACTACGAGTACCTACCGAAAAATGGGAAGTACCTATCTTAACTTTTGTATTACTGTTCTTTAAAAAAAAAAATACAGTCGAATTGAGAACCTCCTCCTTTTTGAAGTCGTTTAAAAAAGGAACATCTGCGCGGCCTGTTTCATACAAAATTTAGTCAATAGAGAACTCCAGTCCAATTTTTTTATTTTTTTAATGAATACTGACCTCCTAACTTAAATAACTGCATTTTTATTTTTATTTTTAGAGTTAGTTTTAATAGATAAAATAATTGTCAAAGTTTTAATTTTTCGAGACCCCCCGAAAACCATCGAATCGTGTGACGTCATCACTCCTGAAAAATTAGTATAGGATAGGGCAATCAGCTGATCTACTGCGGCCATTTTGAATCCCGTTGTTCGAAGTATTCTCCGTAGAAATAGCATTACTAATCAAAGTTTCAATACATGACTGGTGACGCGTGACGTCAGCAATCACCATTTTCAGTAATACCAACTTTACAGTGTGTTTTCAGGAGAGGTTTAAAAATGCACTTTTTAATAATTTTTTAAGAACTCTACGTTTAATATTATGAAATAAAACTTATATATTCGGAATCAGCGTTCATTGGTCTATATTAACATATTTTTTTAAAGCCATAATATTTTTCACTGGAGTTCCTTATTACCTATTTTGATTTTTTTTTCAACCAAAAGGTATGGCATAATATAATATTATCACTATTATATGTTGTGATTTTGTATATTGTCACAACATAAACAAAGCGAAAGGGCGCAAGATCACCTTACCTCGGAAACTCACAACAAACTGTCCATAAATATACCAAATCCTATTAATAATAAATATTGTTAGAAGTTTGAATGAATATTTTGTATACACGCGTACCTACTGGGCGCAGGAGTGTGACACTTTTGTTTGCCCTTATTCAAAATGTATCGTTTCATAACGAACCCGTTCGCGCCCTTATAGTGTGCGGTTGAACTTTTTTAAGCCGGGACACTAATTGACCGCCCGCTCTAAAAAAATCTTATAAGAATGTCCACCCGCGCAGTCGTCACACCCATTGTTGCCAAATCTGGCGATTTCATTCATCAAGGGCTCAAACAATACATAACAATCATAACAGTCATAACGACGATAGTATTGCGTCCTTAAGAACTTAATCATTAACAATAATAATATAGGTATCTATTATCTACTCGCGAATACGCAATACTACGCCACAAGGACGCAATATTATCGTCGTTATGACTGTTATGATTGTTATGTATTGTTTGAGCCCTTGATGAATGAAATCACCAGATTTGGCAACAATGGGTGTAACGACTGCGCGGGTGGACATTCTCATAAGTGTTATGTATTTTTGAGTTTTGAAATTTGCCAACAATGGGTATATTTACAACGACGCCAAACGCCATTCATACTTAGCATGCTGTTACTCATCACTAAAAGAATTTCTAGCTTTTCAGACATTTTTTTATTTATTACATTACATTAGATACATTTATGTAGCAAAAATAACATCTAGCAATAATATTGCAAAATAACTGTGAATATTAAAAATGTGTACAAGTGATATTATGTCATGAATGTCGATATTAGTTCCTAGCTAGGCAGACTGCCCGTTATAAGGACCAAATGCTGGTGTAAATGCTAAAAATTTATTCTGTAAAAAAGTGTTGTTTTTTCTTCTTTTAAATTAAACATGCCTACTCTAATTTTTTTATTCAATGTGCCATTAATGAAATGCCAAAAAATTATTCTGTAAAAAAAAATATTTTATTATAATACACAAAACCGTGATGAGTGGAGGAAGACTCTTGAGGAGGCCAAGACCCACCAGGGGTTGTAGAGCCAAGAGTGATGATGATGATACTAAGTTTTTACTAAATGTACCATCATTAGGTAACCATGTAAATTTTTAATTAACATTATTTAATAGTATTTCAGACTCCACCCTACCAAAGCCAATCAGCCATTTAGTTATTTAATGGAACCGATGCGATGTAGGACAATTTGCATGTTTTAATATTTAATTCTGGGGGGATTTTATTATATAATTTCGGTCCCAGATATGTATAGGTCTTTTGATACTTAGCCGTATTTCACCCTGGGACTATGACATCCTTTCTGGTGTGACTTCTTGTGATATATTTATGATCAATTTTATTAATATTTTCTAGATTTTTATGTACGCGGATAATAACCCTTTTTACATTCATTTTTTTATACAGCTGATCGCTAGAGAACCTGTACGCAAAATAATAATTATAATAATTTGATTTATAAAGCGTAGTTTTTGTGAAAAATCACCTCAAGGGCGCTGTACAAACTTAATAATATATTTCTAATATCTAGAAAAACTAGAAACTAGACAAATAATAAAAAAAACAATGTATGGCTAAAAATTGCATCCACCGGTTCATTGATCACTGATACGAAATTATATGTGCAATATTTTGACCAATGAACGCGATATAATGACTCCTATTTATGGATTTCTGGCCCTTCATAAGCAGACCTAAAATTGTTCTACCTGACCCCAACCAATACAACCATACGTTTAGCTGGGGTTGCACAATCCAAAATTTATTTTTCTTAGGTCTGTTGTTTAATTATATTTCGTAATGCAAAGAATATGTGAATCAATTTTCTTACCCTTATTGAAAAGTTGTCGATATGATATTTCCACTTAAGATGATTGTCTATAATAACACCTAGATATTTGATGTTTTTCATACCTTCCAAAGCTTCACAGTTGCAGTGACTGTGAAGATATGACTGTGATTGTGAAAATTTTACCGTGTAGATGCAGCACGACCATCGCACAGTGGGCCAAATCCCCCATTTCGATACAATAAACAAACAAAAACAGTAACAAGTAACAGAAAGTGAAAATACTAATGACCTCGAACTCATCGGAAGTTCAGAATTTAATAGCCTCAACCGAGTTTCATGCCATATCGAGAATAATGAAATTTATTAGATTATGTAAACTGGAAAATATTTTAAAGTGATTTTTTATACAAAATGAATATAAAAGAACAAAGTACCTATTAAATGCATTTATTCAGTTATTCTTGATAAATCCCTAATTTATATATACTTTAAATATTCACTATAACCATAGAAATAAAAATAAAAGTAAAAAATCAATATTATACGCACGCATAGGAATTGCCTTGTGGGATTTTTTTGCTCATACATTTATTATTTTAAGCTTTTTCCATATACTTTTCTTTATTTTATGTATCTAATTATCGAATTGTATAAAAATTGAGTTGAAAGCTCCCATTTTGTAGGAGGGAGGAAATATAGAGGCTGGAAAATCATTCCACGGCTAAGCTGTTGAAATTAAGAACGAGTCGTAGAAACGACCCGTTCTCATGTGACAAATGTCAACCGTATACATTTGTTGGGCACATGTTTGGCGTATTTCCCGACTATGCATTGGTGCTGAGGAGATCAATGACGCTAGTTCCTCGAAGTATCTTCCAATGTAATACCGATAGAACAAGGACAGCATTCCTACCTGACGCCTGTGCTCTAAAGATTGCAATCTGTTTGTTAAGTTGTTAGGAGAATTTATCAAACGTACCGCCCGTTTCTGTACAGAGTCGAGGTTTTTTTTTAGGTATTTTTTGGTCTCCAGACTAGAGGTGGCTGCCAAATTCAACCGTAGAGCGTACTTGCGATTTGAACAGGGTTAGCAGTTGTGTACTTTTGAAGTATCTGCGGGCCCTGTATATAATATTTTAATAACAATCGAAAATAGGTACTGTGGATACCAATTTTATCATTGTCTATGGTTTTTTTAACAACCTTATATCGGCGCGAGAAGGTAGAAAGAACCTTCTTTTCTGATGTTCACGGGCACTCGCTGTACACATCAGAACTGTGGGTTGACTACACTGCATCCCAATGGCATAAGTTGAAGGATGCTCTTGAGGCGATTTTTCGCAAAAACAGCGCTATATAAGTTGTCCAAATTTATTATTATTATTATGCTTACAATAAGCATATCGTGAACTTTTCCACCTACCGAGATACTGCAGTGCTACGGAAATGTTCCTGGAGGGACGAGTGTACACTTTCCGAGCACTTTTCTGCCACCGCATGGGAGGTTTATGGCGCAGACTACGCCAATCGAAGAATGCGATCATCACCGCCATGATTGCGTAGATGGAGTCCCCCCTTATGGCCCTCTGGAGATGGGAAACGACGAGGAAATACCTTCCGTAAACAGTTGCATGAATTAATTTTATTGTTTATTATTTTTTCAGTTTCATTTCTCATGTTTTTCATGCTTATTCGTTTTTATTTTTATTTATGTGCTGTTATTTACTTTCAACCTTAACTCACTATTTGTCTAATTTCTTTTATTATTTCAAAATTTGGAATGTATTGCATATGTGATGCTGCGTCTACACAGTTGGTCCTTCTTGCGTCCACGCTATTATCACGCTAGTATCACGCTATTACCACGCCAATATCACGCAGCAATATTATTTTTAAGACATGACGACTGTCTTGCTGCGTCTACACAGTTGGTCCTTCTTGCGTCCACGCTATTATCACGCTAGTATCACGCTATTACCACGCCAATATCACGCAGCAATATTATTTTTAAGACATGACGACGGTCTTGCTGCGTCTACACAGTTGGTCCTTCTTGCGTCCACGCTATTTTCACGCTAGTATTACACTATTATCACGCAGCAATATTATTTTCAAGACATAACGACGGTCTTGCTGCGTCTACACAGTTGGTCCTTCTTGCGTCCACGCTATTTTCATGCTAGTATTACACTATTATCACGCAGCAATATTATTTTTAAGACATAACGATGGTCATGCTGCGTCTACACAGTTGGTCCTTCTTGCGTCCACGCAGCAATATTATTTTTAAATCATACCGATGGTCTGTGTCTATTCTGTGTCATATTACTTTTAGTCACAACGACGATCGTGCTGTGTCCTCCCACTCAAATTTTCAGTCACAGTCATTACAGCCATAACAACGAGAGTATTGCGTCCTCGTGGCCATTAAGAGTAGATATTAGGTATATTGTTATTTATTGTTTAAGTCCTTGATGAATTAAATCGCCAGATTTGGCAACAATGGGTTCATTTACAAATGATGCCGATCGCCATTCAGAACTAAGAACATGCTATAGTGATAATGGCGCGAATCGGCGCGTTATGAAATTATATATTTTGAGTAAGGGCAAACAATACTGTCATACTCCTGTGTCCAGAATATAATATGTATACAAAATATTCACTCAAACTTCTAAAAATGTTAATAATAATATTTTGATGATTCGTTAATCTTGACAGAAACATTAACAATCCGCGTATTGGATCTCGTATTCTTCAATTCTCAATGTATCAAAGTGAGTAAGGCCATAGAAGTTGTCATACCCCCTGACGTCCATCATCCTCCACTAAATATTTGTATAACTGACTTTGGCGAAAAAATTCTGAAGTCTACGAGATCATGCTACAATTTTAGAAAGGCAGATTATTCGGGTATGTGTGACTCTCTTAAATTGGTTGACTGGTCTTTCTTAGAGAGTGATGATTTAAATCGTACTACTGAACAGTTTTACTTAATTCTTAGTAATCATATAAATTGCTTTGTCCCTTACACTCAATATAAGGAATCTAAATATCCAGTTTGGTTTAATAAAGATTTGATTAATTTAATTACACGTAAAAAAACAGCTCACAAACTGTATAAGGATCACGAAACATCGCAGTTGTACATAGAATTCTCCAAAATTAGAAGTGATTGTAATAAACTATCAAGGGCATGGGCAAGCAGACAGAGAATGATATTTTTAACAATATAAAACGTTTTTGGCGATTCAGTAAAACATTAAGAAGTGGTGATTCTGCTATACCAAATACCACGTATTTTGAAGGCAGAAAGGCTGATGGCACCAAAAATATTATCAATCTTTTTGCCGACTTCTTCAAAAACGTTTACGATAAAAGTCAACCCAATCAGTTCTCCTTACTTAACTATACTCCCAGTTTCTATATAAACCTGTCACATGTGCACATCGAACTAAACGAAATTATAAAACAAATTAAACTTCTAGATCCCAATAAAAATGCCGGTCCTGATAACATTCCACCTTTAATCTTGCAGCAGTGTGTCGCCGTTCTTGCTTATCCCCTATACACACTCTTTAATCGTTCTTTGTCAAAAGGTAATTTTCCTGATCTATGGAAACATAGTTATATAACACCTATTTTCAAAAAAGGGGATAAAAACGAAGTAACTAATTATAGACCTATATGCATACTATCAACAATTCCAAAACTGTTTGAGAAGCTGATTTTGGATAAAATAACTAGCTCATTTAAATATAATATATATCCCGAACAGCATGGTTTTATGGCCGGCAAGTCAACACTAACTAACCACATTTTTTTTATCAAAATTTCATTTCCGATGCAATGGCGAAGAAGCTCCAAGTTGACTCAATTTACACTGACTTCAGCAAGGCGTTCGATAAGGTTTCTCTCGCCATTCTTGTAGAAAAACTGTTTAAAGCTGGAGTTCGTGGTAATATGTTGCTTTGGTTTATAAGCTATCTTTCAAACCGAAAACTTAGTGTTAAACTAAATGGGGAATCATCGTATGATTTTTTTGCATCCAGTGGTGTTCCGCAAGGTTCCCACCTCGGACCTGTATTATTTATCTTTTTTGTAAACGACATTTGTAATATTTTTAAAGACATCGACGTACTTATGTTCGCAGATGATTTGAAACTTTTTAAAGCAATTCGTAGCCTGGATGACTGTTATATTCTCTCAGCAAACTTATCAAAATTAGTTGAGTGGTGTAGCGATAACAAGCTATACCTTAATGTTAATAAATGTATAACTATGAGATTTTATAAAATAAAAAATCCATTTTTTTTCAATTACACAATCAATAACTTCATTCTCGAATCTGTTTCTGAAATTAATGACTTAGGTGTTACTTTCGACACCAAACTTAGCTTCATACCACACATTGAAAATATCTCAAAGAAGGGTTTAAAAATGTTAGGTTTTGTACTAAGAGTGGCTAAAGATTTCAAAGACATTAAAACCTTAAAACTTCTGTACACATCACTAGTGAGAAGTCAGGTTGAATATAACTCAACTGTGTGGTCTCCTCACTATGATGTGCATTCTCAAACAATAGAAAGAGTACAAAAAAAAATCCTAAGCTTTTTAAATTATAAACTAAAAATACCAAAAGAACCATTAAACTACACTTATCTACTGCAATTATCTAATCTATTAAATTTGTGACAGAAGAACTATTTCCGATCTAATATTTTTATTTAAAATCTTGCATAATACAATTGACAGCCCTGAATTCTTGGCGCTCATAAATTTTAATGTGCCAGCCAGAAATACAAGGTCAGTACTACTCTTTTATTCTGGCAATACTACGACTAGGGCACAATTCAATATACCACTATATAGAATTCAAAACTTGGGTTATATGTATTCGCATATAGATATATGGAATATGTCACTGATACACTATAAACATGAAATAATAAAATCATTTATCTATAATTTAAATGCTCACTAAGGATTTTTTTGTATATTTACTTCATCGACTTTATAATTAATTAAAATTCAAATTGAAAAGTTTCGAACTCCTGCAACTCACGAACCTACCATCTACATATAGCGGTTTCACGCTATGAGTGACCAATAAGTACTTAGGTGTTTGTTATTCATGATTATTGTTGTAAATTTTGAAACACATCTGATGACCTTACTTTACAATTTTTGTTCCTTTTATATTTATATCATGCATGTATTATTTTATTTTTTATAGCAACTTTATTGTTTTTATTTCTCTCTGTACTTTTAATTTTTTTTTACTTTTATTTCATGTTTGTATTTTTGTTTTCTATTGTAACTTTTATTTATATTATATTTTTCTTTCTTGCATTAAAATTGTACTGTCTTTATTAAGGTGGTCCAAAATTTTGTTTTTATTATTTTTCATTTGGCCACCCCGTGAATTTGTTACACGTATTCATAGAAATAACATAGTAAAATTTCAGCGAGATAGCTCAAGTAGAAAGGGGTGCTCAATCGAATGTTGTTTTTGAATTTTTTGTATGAAATGCTCAATTTTTTTCTTTTTGCTACAGGCCAGTTTCGTGTGTTAAACTATTAAATAAATATTAAAATAAACCACTGAAGAGTTTTATAGACAAATTTGAACAGTATTTGATACTTATTTAGTAGACTGTGAAGTGAATCAGTGTAGTAAAATGTGTTCATCTACTCGAAAAAAATACGAAATTTTTCTACTTGGGGTTCGAGACATTGAGCCATTGATGAGGCTTAACCAACATCCTACTCTTCGGCAAGTTTTACTCCGTTATCACTACATATTAAATGATTCCAAAAATGTGAAAGATTCCGCGCATGTACTTATTAAAGAACTTATAAAAGTATGGAGTAAATAATCTAGTATTCCGACCAGACAACAAAATCACTGCATTGAAAAACTGATTAAATTTCTTAAGAACTGGCTGCTATTGAAGAAAAATAGAGGAAGAAATTCGGAAGCATAAAGAAAAGGAGAGTATTTTTTTAAAAAATAACTGGACAAACTTTTTGATATTGTCCATGCAAGCTTTTAATTTGATAAAAATTGCGGAAGACTGAGCGTTTCTCATCGATCAAAGATGAGAACATAAGATGATTATGACATCAATCGACAAGAAACTAGAAAAGGTCAAAGTAAGTTCTCTAAAACAGAAACAAAGATCTGAAGAATTGAAAGAAATGGCTGCTAAAAGTAATGCTTCATCTTCGGTTGTGTCGAGACAAGAGTTAGAACTTGAGTGCAGCTTCAGTAGCACTTCTAGTAATGCTAGCATATTAGAGGATAAGTCCAAAGATGAGTTTGTAGTGCGTTGAGCTGTCTACAAGTGACATGTTTACACAATACGTTACCATTGCGCTTGATCATAACAAGATTTAAACTAATCAAGAGAGAAGAAAAACAAATTGTTCGATTTGTTAGTTATCATCTACCTACACCAAAGTTTGAATCGAAGCGTCTTGGCAGCAGATGCACCAGTAAATGACTTAATACTTTGGGATAGCTTAAAATTGTACGAAGCCATTGATTCCGAAATCAGTATAGCAGCTAGGGGTGTCTTAGAGCGTCACTTATGGTATTTGTCAGATGAACTAGTCATATTTACCTTGTTTTCTGAGAAGCTGTCTGATGCTGAGAAACAGGCCATTGTTCAAAAAATAAATTCTGATGGCGGTAATCCAATACGAGGTGATTCTGCTAAGCTTGCCTCAGAGGTTACATTAGAAGCTTTTGCAACACAAATAACGTTGAAAACGCTCGTAGTTCTTGATATCAAGGACTTTTTCTTGCAATTACCTCCTGAGACTTAGAATAACAATGTTGATTAAATTCAAAGCAAAAGCTGAGTCAAAATTTTGCGTATTGTTAATGATACATCGGAGAGAGGTGTTAAACTATTTGAAGATTACAACACGATACTCACTAAGAATGAGGAAGAAAAGCAATTTTTACTTCACATCGTTGAACAAAATAGAAAAAACGTTTCTACTGAAACATTCAAAAAGGAGTTAACAAACATAGTTTTAAAAGATTGCGACTAATATTATGTTAATTATTATTGCTATGTTACCAAATTTTGTTCAAATTTAAATACGTTTTAAACTTATTTGACTAAACTACTTGTAATATTAATAAACCTTAAATTACGTGTTTTACTTAAAATCCAGAACTTTTGTCAGAAACTTCTAATTCGATGAGCACCCCCTTGTATATAAGATAGGGGGCTGAAATTTTTTACACATAATAGGAATGGTAGGTGTAACAAATTTAATGGGTGGCTACATCTATATTTGAACAAAAAAAATTTACTATATAGGCCTGGACCACCTTAGTCTTTATATATTTATGTAAAAGCCCTCGGGCGTAAATTAAATAAATAAATAAATAGCACCTCGATTTATATAGCGTAATCTACACAAAAGCTGATAAAAATTGAAGGTTTAGATTTATAATCATTGGCAAATGATCAGACCACACTGCATCATATTGTACATTTACGCTATTTATAGGGTTTTCCAGTGCTTTTGAGACGACGCAGTGATCTAACCAGCTTGTGGTGCCTTGGGCATCTTTCACATATGTAAAAGTATTTCAGTTCATCAGCTTTGTATTGGCGCCAACGTGCTTAAACTCTTCGCAGAACTTTTCCAGCTCTCGGCCGAACAGACTTTTGGGATCTGCATTGAAATCGCACAAAATAATCGCACTTTATTATTGCGTTTACCTTACCCATGCAGTTTGTAAATTCCTCAAGATTTTTTGGTTTATTTTTCGGCATATAAATTGAAAAAATTAATATTGTTTCGCCGTTTACAGTTACTTGTATTGCCGCTATTCTTGCTTCAAAGCATTCCACTATGTCGACAGAAAGTGAATCCCGCCATAAGATGGTAGGTTAGTTATGGCTTAATTATAATATTGCTGCGTGGACGCAAGAAGGACCAACTGTCTTGACGCAGTACGGCTGTAGCTTTGTCTAAAAATTAATATTGCTGCATGGACGCAAGAAGAACCAACTGTTTAGACGCAGCACGACCGTCGTTATGTCTTAAAAATAATGTTGCCGCGTGGATGCAAGAAGGACCAACTGTCTAGATGCAGCACAGCCATTGTTATGTCTTGAATATAATATTTCTGCATGGACGCAAGAAGGACCAACTGTGTAGATGCAGCACAACCGTCGTTATGTCTTAAAAATAATATTTCTGCGTGGTCGCAAGAACGACCAACTGTCTAGACCCAGCAAAGCCGTTGTTATGTCTTAAAAATAATGTTGCTGCGTGGACGCAATAAGGACCAACTGTGTAGACGCAGCACAGCCGTTGATATGTCTTAAAAATAATATTGCTGCGTGGACGCAATAAGGACCAACTGTGTAGACGCAGGACGACCGTCGTTATGTCTTAAAAATAATATTGCTGCATGGACGCAAGAATGACCAACTGTGTAGACGCAGCACTACCGTTATTATGTCTTAAAAATAGTATATCTGCGTGGACGCAGAAGGACCGCCAATATTTACGAAAATATACGCTGCTCAAAATATACATCGTGTAGCGAACCTGGCGGCGAATCGTCAAACGTTCAATATTCGCTTCCAGACATTCTGAGAGATTTTTTGCTTCCATGACAATTTTTGCCAAATGATTCTACATGGGGTAAGCATCAATCTGGCCAATTTTGAAGTCAAAATATTGTTGCGTCCGTATATCGGACGCCGTAAGTCGGTGGACGCAACAATGCTATGGAGATTTTAGGGGGTGGACGTAACAAGTGTAGCAGGATATATATATATATATATATATATATATATATATATCTAGTACGGATTTGTGCTACTTTATGTTTTAAAGATTAAAGATTTAGTGATTTAGTGATTTTTGAGGCAACTTAGGCAATTATTTAGGCAATTGTGAGTAAGTGATAAATATTTATAAAAAATATATTACTATATCATTATCATCATCATCATTATCATCATCATCATTATCATTATCATTATCATTATCATCATCATCATCATCATTATCATTACATAGTATAAAATGAAGTCACTCAAAATGGATGTGCGCGTTAATCTTTTAAACTACGCAACGGATTATCATACGGTTGTCAACAATATATAGAGTGATTGAAGAGGAATATTTATATGTACAATTTGGTAGGCGGGTATGGGTACCGCCGCCCTGGGAACCATTTATTGGATGACCAACACCTCTGCCACAGGTCACCCCAAGTGGTTCGCTACGTTTGGTGACTTAGCAGTGGTGCCCGGGTTCTTGGGGTAATGTTTGTCTAGGCCTTGATGGCGGGTGCGTCGGCCCACCTTCTGCGTGGCGGGCCGGATCGGGAGATGCTGGTTGAGGGAGACCCTTTACAACCGGTTACCGCTGTCCGGGTCGCTCGGTAGTACAGGGGCCCGACCCTCAGGCTCACGACTGAGGGTGGGCTGCCCCATCAACGAGTGTAAAAACCCCGCCGCTGCTGTTGTGCCGGTTCGTGACCGGAGGGGACCCAGCAGTAGCGTTTGGGGCGCATTGGGCGACCTCTCCAGCCGGACTCTCCCTGCCCATCGCCTTGCACCGCAGTGGGTGGGTTGGATACATACGTCCGTCACTCCTGGAAACTCTGAATCCCAGCATCCTACCCACCCCTTTACCTTTTCCCTCCCTGACCTTCCTTCCCCTCATATCACACTTAAATAACCCTACAAATAAAATCATGAATATACAACCATCAACAAATAACGTCATTACAGCGGCGAGGAGTAGGCGTCCCCGGTGCGGGCCAAAACTGTTGGTGAATTACACCAACATTCGCGGCCTGCACACCAATTTAAATTCTGTCCACCACCACCTTTTTTCCCAACGCCCAAACCTACTTTTCCTGTCTGAAACCCAGATAGCTGAGCCTGTAGACACCTCCTATCTGAACTGCCCGGGCTTCACCCTCGCAGGCAAGTTCAGACCTAAAGGAGGTGTCTGTCTCTATAGTCGAGCTGACGTCAACTGTGTGCGACTGTTGAATCTGGAAAACTCCAGATTCGACGTAATGTGGGTACGCGTCAATCTTGCCAGTACGGTAAGATTCTACGCGTGTTTATACCGCTCACCGAACCTTAGCGAATCAGACACGTCCGAGCTCTTCAAACACTTAAGCGATACTATTGATGACCTCTTGCCCCGCTACCCTACGGCAGAGTTTGTGGTCCTGGGGGACTTCAATGTTCATAACGAACCTTGGTTGAAGTTCTCAGGATCAACAGACTCGGCTGGACGCCAAGCGGAATCCTTTGCCCTTTGCTACGGATTGGAACAAATGGTTCAGGAGCCTACAAGGGTTCCTGATGTCCAGACTCACCGTTCCAATCTGTTAGATCTATTTTTAACTACTGTGCCACACGGTTACAGGATTGAAGTCACAGCGCCTTTAGGATCGTCCGACCACTGCCTGGTGACGACATCAATCCCTGTAAACTTCAGACCACCAAACGAGAGGCTGAAGAGAAAAGTGTGGCACTATAGGTCAGCAGATTGGTTCGGTCTGCGGGCACATTTTAATGCTTTTCCGTGGTCAGCTGTCTGTTTTCGGACTTCGGATCCCTCAAGATGTGCCCAGGTAATTGGTGAAGTCATCACATCCGCGATGGATGGCTTCATCCATTCTACTGTTAAGGAAACTGGTGTGGGCTCAAAGCCGTGGTTCAGTCGACAATGCGCTGAAGCAGTGCGACGAAAAAACGCGGCTTACCGAGCCTACAACACATCTAGAACATCCGAAGACAGAACAGCTTACAACAAAATGGCAAAGGAAACCAAGAGAATCATAAATAGGTCGAAATTGGAGCACGACCTGCAGATCAGCAGAAAGCTGGCTGCATGCCCGCATGGCAGCAGGCAATTCTGGTCGCTTGCGAGCTCAATAGGTCGCAATTTCTGCAAATCCAGTTTGCCACCTCTCACCAGACCTGACGGCTCACTAGCAAACACCGCCACCGAAAAGGCAAACTTATTAGGTAAAATGTTTGCGGATAACTCAACCCTCGATGACCAAGGTGCTGTCCCGACGTCGGTTCCTCACTGCGGTTTTCGTATGAAAAAGCTGAGGATTCGGCATCGGGAAGTACTCCATGTTTTACGAGGGCTTGATGTTAATAAAGCTAGTGGGCCTGACGGAATACCTGCCCTGGTACTGCAGAGGTGCGCTGCAGAAATAGCTCCAATTTTGACGAAGCTCTTTAAATTGTCCCTGAAGACTGGCTCTGTGCCCTCTGGTTGGAAAAAAGCGGTTATCCATCCTATTCCAAAGAAGGGTGACCGCTCCAACCCGGCCAACTACCGCCCCATAGCGATCACATCAGTTCTGTCTAAGGTGATGGAACGTGTGATCAACGACAAACTGCTCACATACCTCGAGAAGAACAAAATTATTAACGACCGTCAATACGGATTCCGGCGGAACCGCTCGTGCGGTGATCTTCTCGCGTATGTGACGCATGTTTGGGGGCGATGCCTGGAACGTTTCGGTGAGACCCAAACGGTTGCACTGGACATCTCCAAGGCCTTTGACCGGGTTTGGCACCGAGGACTTGTCAACAAACTGCATTCTTACGGACTTCCCGCATCCTTGTGTATGTGGATTGCCGACTTCTTGAGGGAGAGGTCGATTCAGACGGTAGTCGATGGTTTCACTTCTTCCTCACACTCGATAAATGCTGGCGTCCCGCAGGGATCGGTTCTGTCTCCGACTTTGTTTTTGTTGCACATCAACGACCTTTTGTCATGTGCACCAATTCACTGTTACGCGGATGACAGTACAGTTCATGATAGCTTTTTGTTTGACAAGCCCCCAAAGGGCTCACAAACTCCAACAGCTCGTAGGGCTTTGAAGCAAAGAATGGACGGTTACCTCGAGAGTGTTTTCTCTTGGGGTAAAAATAATCTCGTTGAATTTAATGTTTCAAAGACCCAATCTTGTCTGATTACGTCTAAAAGGGATCGAAATGAAAATCTAGTCTCTTTCAACGGAAGCAATCTTCCGAACAGGCCCTCCATTGATATGCTTGGTGTAACCCTAAGTGACCAGCTCAGGTATGGGGGCTCCATCGAAGCCAGAGTAAAGTTAGCCTCCCAAAAACTGGGCGTACTGTACAGGGCCCGCAGATACTTTAATAGTACACAACTGCTAACCTTGTACAAATCACAAGTACGCCCCACGGTTGAATTTGGCAGCCATCTCTGGTCTGGAGCTCCAAAATACCTGAAAAATACCCTCGACTCTGTGCAGAAACGGGCGGTCCGTTTGATAGATTCTCCCATCTTAACAGACGGATTGCAATCTTTAGAGCACAGGCGTCGGGTGGGAATGCTATCCTTGTTCTACCGGTATTACAATGGAAGATGCTCTGAAGAACTAGCATCATTGATCCCTTCGGCACCGGTGCATAGTCGGGAAACACGCCAAACGCGTGCCCAACATTTGTACACGGTTGACATTTGTCACATGAGAACGGGTCGTTTCTTCGACTCGTTCCTCTGTTCAACAGCTCGGCTGTGGAATGATTTGCCGGCCTCTGTGTTTCCTCCTTCCTACAACATGGGTCTCTTCAAGACCAATGTTCATTCCTTCCTCTCCTCAAAAAGACCCTCCACACAGCATCCCAGATGACATAGGCCCTGAGGGAAATTATTTTCCTCAGGGCCTCCTGTGTGGAGTTAATGTAAAAAAAAAAAAAAAAAAAAAAACATGCAAATTATTTTAGAGAAAAGCCGAGAAATTCAAAGAAAACGTATTTTTGTGCGATTTAAAACGGCTGGCGGGCCGTACTATAGTCACTTTTGAAATTCGTTCTACGGAAGAAATTGGAAAATAGATGTCCTAGAGTAAGTACGTATTTGATAAGAATTATTTTATTTGATGAAGATCTTTTAAACTACGCAACGGATATTCATGCGGTTTTCACCAATAGGAAGTGAATTCAAGTGATTCAAGAGGAAGGTTTAAATGTATAAAAACATGCTTATTATATCAGGCAGCGAGCAGCGGGCAGCTGGCAAGCGGGTGTTGTGGATTTTATAAAGGTTGGGTAATGGCGTTATGTTTCGTTAGCCACAGCAACGTGTGGCCGGGTCTGCTAGTGTATTATAAAAATAATATGAAATATTAATTAAAAAATAAAAATGATTAAAAGAATGCAATTTTGAAGGGCGTAAATTTAAATTACAATTGACCTAATTATGTCGGAATAGAAGTCTGTCGAATATAAATTAAAATTACTACCCAAAAAAACGCATTTTTGCAATGTTTTTATTTTTTTTGTATTAATATTAAGACAAGATATTTCCAAAATGAAACATATAAAACAAAAATAAATTAAATTGTACATGTTCGTACTACATAATTTATCTTCTATATTTATATATACACGGTGTCCGGAAACTCGTAGTACAAGCGGGAAACTGATCTACATCACATTTGGAATCGATTTGTGATATAACTTTTTTGATTTGACCTTTCGTTTTCGAGTAGGTAAATCGGGTCCAAAGTTAGAATTTTTTTGGTAAAATTTGAAAAAATCGGTCACTAGGGGATTAATTTCAGCTGTGTAATGTATTTAAAAATGCATCGAAGGGTAAACTGGGCTCAATTTTTTTTAACCCTTTAGTTGCCCAAAAAATGGAAAAATAATTAAAAAATAATATAAAAATCGAAATGACCAGGTCGAAAAAAATACGTTTTGGGTTCTCCACGTGATGTAGATTCACTAGTTTCCCGCTGTACTACGAGTTTCTGGACACGTTGTATAAATAAAAATGAATTGCCGAAATGTATGTACGCTCATAACTTCCGAACGACTGCACCAAATTGGATAATTCTTTTTTTTTGTGTTCGTTATTGTCAGGACAAGATTTGTATAAAACTACTGGTGAGCTCTGGCATTATGAAAATTGTTTAAAAAAATGCAATAGGTGGCACGCGAGCTGTTTTAAAACTGAATGCATGGAATGCGGGTGGGGGGAGTGGAGCGGGGTGAGGAAAAGTGGAGGAGGCGGAGTGGGAACGCGAGACGGGAAAGGGACGCGGGAGAGGAAGGGGAAGCGGAATTGGAGGCGGAAGGGAAACGGGATGAATGGGAAAGGACACGCAGGGATAAACAATTTATCTATTAAATAGTATAGCAATGCCGCCGGGAACCAGCTAGCTTTATATAACTTTTGAAAAAAAAAATATTCGGTTCACTTGGGTATTTTGGCCTCCAATTCAAAATTAAGTATGGTATAAAAACTTTTTAAACTTTTTCGTAATAAATTTAAATTTGGATATGAGGCCAAAATACCCAACAGAACTATATAATATATTTTTTTAATAAATATATATCAAGTTATCGAGTACGGACACGTCATACTTTATTTATTTATTATTTAAAATATAATTTACAGGCCACTTGAAGCTATTTTTTACATTGTCTTAAAAGCAAATTTGACAATTATTTGTGAGTTAATGATAATTATTAAAAAAATAGTTTGCCATTTATCTTGGGTAAGAATTTAAAGTGGCCTCTCCAGATGGACCTGGACATCGCCTTGCACAGCAGTGGGAGGAATGAATTCATACGTCCGTCACTCCTGGACTAGGCTCGTTGAAAAAGTATCGATATATCGATATTTTTAATTCAATAAATCGATATTTTTAGCCGATATATTTTGATCCGATATATCGATACAAAATATCTAATATCTAAAATTGTATCAAATACGATATTTTTATTTATTGATGTAACTGGAATCCAAAACCGTATAGGGACGAACGGAAAAAAGTAACTGTATTGGTTAATGACATCTGGCGGTTGAAATTTAACTATTAATAGCTTACAAATCTATTGTCTTTGCATTAGTATTTGTGATCACTAATACTATCTCATATGTGTAGGTGCATACATAGAAATGAATGCTATTTTTCGCCATTTTTTTCTAAGCCACTCCTATGTGTTGGTTCCCAATTGTCTATGATTATTGACTATACCTTGTTCCAAACACGAAGTCCTTTTTGACAGATTAATACGCCAATAGAATGTTACTGAGATACATGCAAACTTTGTACGCGTCTCAATTTATATATAAGTTAGAAGACAGCTTTTTAGTTTTTGATATGTTTGTAATTATTACCTAATAAAAATGAATACTGATAAAAATACCTTCATTTGATTGAGATTTTTGTACATTAAAATAATGCACATTGTGTATAAAAATTACTATCGATAAAATTGAGTTGAATTCACTATTATTTAAAAAACGCAAAATCTTTTGAAAATTTGACCGATATATCGATACATCGATATTTTTTCCTCGATATATATATGTATATCGACGTCGATGTTGATATTTTAATAAATATCGATACATCGATATTTTTTTCACTTTCGACATCCCTTTCCTGGACACACTGACCTTTTTTCCTTTCCAGAACTTCTTTTCTTTTCCTCAAAAGACATAGGCCCTGAGGGGAATTAATGCAAAGAAAAAGCGTCACTGTGTTAAAACCTATCTTTGACATTTGACCATCCATCTTCGAATAGCAGCTGACACAATGCGCCCTATAGAACATTAGATAACTGATCGTAAATCACATTCTCACGACGGACAGGTTCAATATTATTATATAATATTTACCTACACTTTGAAGTAATGATTGATTTCCTGCTTTTACTTCGGAGGAACAGCCGCACGGCCTTTTTCATTCAAAACTTTATTTTTATTTATTTGATACAAAAATATGTACCTATATATATATAAATCAATATATCTTTCAGTAAATATGTATTTAGTCCACATCACGGATAATACGGAGCGTTCGTGTTGTCGAAGTTTGATGCACGGATAATACGGAATATTCCTTTTTTAACTAATAGACAATCAAATATGACATTTGTCGGAAGTACCAGTCTTATAAAATAAATTCTCTAAAATAAACTCGCATGTCATCATAATTTTTAAAAACATCCCATATTTTGAACGGTTTGTTTGGCAAAGCAGGGTTTGTCTAGCGGGTATGTGTATTTATTCTAATACATTTCTTTCCATGTTCTACTGTTATAAATACAGGCACAAACGGAGGCGTCTACCAATATCTACAAAAACTGAAAAAATTGAACTAATATCGATGAGAACCAAAGTGTTGACGAATATCTACAGCACTGGCAGAGGTTGGATTTGCAATTATGTATAGCATATTGGAATAACGTAATATTGTGTATGCAGTTTAAAAAAATTAATTTACGTAAGTACCTATGTATGTAAAAATCCCGAATATCGGACTATTGGACACATTTAGCTGATTAGTCCAAACTACACTCTGTAGATATTAGTTCAACCTAAGTTCTGTAGATATTAGTCAACACTGGGACCGTCATAGTTATTCGTCCGACCTTAGCTCTGTAGATATTAGTGAACACTCTGAAGTTCGTAGATATTAGTTCAACACAGGAGCTGTAGATATTCGTCCGACATACAGGCTGTAGATATTAGTATCTGGAGTCGCTCAAACTTGTCAAGAATGCATTCACTTTGTTTATCATGGCAATAATATATATTTTTTTAATAATTGGCAGCATTGGTTGATTGTCTTTGAAATGTTAAATAAAACGAAACATATAAAAATGGCGTTACCGCGCAAGTGAATTAATTTTAACAAAATTAAATGATTCAATGCATATTTTTTGCATGTTTTTGTCTCCCCCGACATAAATACGTTTTCAGGTGGAAAAAATATAATAAGCAGTAATTGTTGAATGAAACACTAGTATATATTGAATCCAGTGGCGGTTTTCTCTAAAGTGCGTTTGTGCGCTGAACCCCCATTAAAAAGCTGATAAAATAAAAGAAACTTGTTTTATAATAATATACAAAATAATATTATTATAAAACAAGTTTGTAATCATTATAAAACATGTTCATAATCACACCATAAATAGGGCTCCTTTAAAATCCGTTTAAAACTCGCGCCACCGCCACCGCGTCGAAAGGAGGCGTCTACTAATATCTACAGGAATTCCAAAAACTGAAAAAATCGAACTAATATCTATGGGAATCAAAGTGTTGACGAATATCTACAGCTCAAACTGTTGATTAATATCTATGAGAACCAAAGTGTTGACGAATATCTACAGTACTGTCAGAGGTTGGATTTGCAATTATGTATAGCATATTGGAATAACGTAATATTGCGTAAGCAGTTTAAAAAACTTAATTTATGTAAGTGTGTATGTAAAAATCCCTAATATCGGACTATTGGACACATTTAGCTGATTAGTCCAACCTACGCTCTGTAGATATTAGTTCAACCTACGCTCTGTAGATATTAATCAACACTCTGAAGTTCGTAGATATTAGTTCAACATATGAGCTGTAGATATTCGTCAAACATACGGGCTGTAGATATTAGTATCTGGAGTCCGTCGAAATAGGTACCTATATCCATTTTGTGCGAGATGTGTTACGCGCAAAATTCTGTATACAAAAATATCCGGGCCCATACATATTCCCCTGACGGTGATCTGAACAAAACTATGCATTTAGTTAGCAAATTCAAGCAGGCTCGGTGCGTTGCGATCGCGAGTAGGTGCCACGTGATCTCCGATCTTTCACGAATTGTACCGATCGTGTTCGTCGCAGAATGACCATTGCACCGGATGAAGCTATTATACAACTATACTCGAAATCTTATTTAGATACTATTTAGATTAATCTTTACTACGGATTGGTTTACATTATGAACATCAAAAAATATGCTACCGATAAATTGAACCTTTTACTACCTTTTGTACGGATTGGAATTACAATAAAATTATTATTTACGAAACAAAAAATATAAGCGTAAACTACTAAAGAAACGTTTTTTCATGACTTAAGTAACTATAAAGTAATAAGAGAATGAATTTTTAAAAGTACCCCTTTATGGCTAAGACTATTTTTGACCTTTTTATGATTTATCTTTTTTTCATTCTTATAAAATTACACACAAAATAAATAAAAACCACTTTGGCGCGTACTTACCTTCTGCAAACAAGATGCTCGATTTAAAATTTTGAAGGCGTGAGAATCAAAATATTTCTAGCGTTTACGTACATTCCCCTTTTTTATATTATTTTCGGCAAACGTCGCATTGTCAAGTCGCTAGTTATGTAATTTATTGTTGAACTTACTTCGGTATTTTTTTTTAAATCGCTGAACACAGTGGTGTGTACATAAAAAATAATGCTAATAATATAAATGAAAAAAGGTTGGAAATTAAAAATAAAAGGCCTCCGCGTCCACTTTTATATTCTACTTAATTATTCTTGTTGTAAAAACAATAATAATTAGCATCGTTTATTGCTGTAAAAAAAACATTAAACAACTTAATTCCTTTAAATGTAAATTTTGATTAGATTCTCTTGGATTTCTGAACCCCCTGTTAAAAAGACCACGAACCGCCACTGATTGAATCATTTGGCGGGTACAAGATAAGCCGCCATAGCTCAATTGGGAGAGCAGCTGACCGGCAATCAGAAGGGCACGGGTTCAAGTCCCGTTGGCGTCATGTATCTTTTCTCGGAAGATTTTTCAATGTGGATGAGTGTTTCAGGCTGATAATTATTGCTTATAATAATTGTCACCCTTTGTGCTATGCATAAAAATCTTGTCTTAAACGTTAGTTTAACAATTAAAAATAATAATAAATACTTACTTTTCGTGATAATAAAGCTAAATCTAACTGTTTGAATAAGAAATATTGTAAGCAGAGTAAGACATAAATAATTATCTTTCTGTATGTGAAATGTTTGAAACTATCAAAATACCTTCTTTCCACCCTCACGAAAATTTCTGGATTATTACAATCACATGACAATACATCTGAAAAGCTTTTTTAATCGTTACAAACACTCTTACGAAACAGTTAAAAATGTCACAATTTCAGAATGAAATTTTGCTAACTTCTTCTTCTTGTGTCCTGTCTGTTCAATGAACGTTGGTGTTGGCTATGCGGACTTTGCTTACTGCGGCCCGGAACAGCTCCAAACCAAACCACTGTCTCAGGTTTTTCAGCCATGAGGTTTTCCTTCTTCTTTGCTAATTATCGATTGTTAAATCAAAATTCTATTTTTGAATAAACATTTTAAATTAATAAATTTAATCGAAACTCACCTGTGAAAGGTACTAACCAAAATCGAATAGGTACTTTGAATTTAATCAAAAATTATAGGTAGATATTTATTTTAAATAGGTACCTATGTTAAGTACCAAATTGGATTGATTGTTGGCATTGTTGTTATAATATACAAAAATGTTTACATGAAAATTTGTAAAAAAAATTGTAATAGGTGGCACGCGAGCTGTTTGGAAATCTGACTGTACCGGGACTGAATATATTGAATGCGGTAGAGGGGAGTGGGTTTGCGTGAGAGGGGTGATGGAAGGCTGGGAAGGTGGAGGGGGAATGCATGACGAGAAGGGGACATAGAAGGAGAAGGGGTGGCGGAAGGGGAACGGGACGAATGGGAAAAGACACGCAGGTAGAAACAATTTATTTATTAGTGGCATTACCAGGAACTCGCTGGTGAATATAATTATTCAACGCGTATCTAAAAGTCTCGTTCGTTAGTCTACTAATACTATAAAGAGGAAAGATTTGATTGTTTGTTTGCATTGAATAGGCTCCGAAACTACTGAACCGATTTAAAAAATTCTTTCATCAATAGAAAGCTACATTATCAGCAAGTAACATGGCTGTATATAATGGTAAGCTCTGGCGTTATGCAATTTGTATAAATGAAAATGTGTGTATTTCATATATTTTAGCGGCAGGGAGGAAAGGCAGGGGGGAGGTGGGGTTTACGGAGAGGGAAGACACGTGGGAGGGGGAAGTTGGGGAAGGTGGAAGGGAACGGGGATGCACGGGAAAGAACATGCAGGGAGAATCAATTTATTTCTTTGAATGGCATAGCAACGCATGCCGGGTACCAGCTAGTTATACATAAAAGCAGCGATATTGTATGCAAATAGCAGGTAATTAATAACAATTATGCTAAAGGAACTGCCTCGGCTAGCCAGTGGATAGCATGAGCCGATCATTTAACTTACGTAACCGATACCCGCTACCAATTTACCCAAATACCGAAGAGAAAGTATTCTCTCCACAGACGGAAGAAACTCACTCAATATCGAATACTCAATACTCATGTGACCAGACGTCCCGATTCACCGGGAATGTCCCGTTTTCATACAACGTGTCCCGGTGTCCCCGAACACAGCTTCGGAGCGCCAAAATGTCCCGTTTTCGAAAAGAAAGAAACTAGCATTAGAATTTTACAAAATATTTAAAAAAAACGCGCAAAACCTGGCTTATTAATTCTAAATTATGTAGAAACTATGAAAAAATATTTATAATATATAAATTAATCGATAATCTTCAGATACATACATATATAAAATAGCTAACACTAATACGACAAACATGTGTGGGGCTTTTATTTAATTTATGAAGGGGCTAGAATTCCAATAATCCACGCGCTTGGTAGCCGAGTTGTGAACTAGCCTCCTTTATAGTAAAGTAAATTCAATTCAATTCAATGTACCTGCGCGTACAACACGCTCTTCTGTCCTATTCAGGGTGGATCAATGCAAGACAAACTGTAAGCAGAATTCTTGTCTTAACAGACTATGCAATAGTTACAATAGCGTATTATCCAAGGTGGACATTTTCAATTCCGAACTTACCAAATGTAAGGGGTACATAATAGAGTATTTCTCTGATGTTTCATAAATATGTTATGTGTTTATGTTTCTATCGTTTATATTTATAATTCTGTTATCGTTTGATTTATATGTACAACCTGGCTTCTAAGGCCCTCCGTTCATTGAGATACTTACAATCTACGTAATTGTGATGAAACCACAAGTACCCTGCTGATATACCACTTTTTAATGCTAGTCTCCGTACACGGCGCTATCCGAAATGTACTGAACTTGATCATTTTTCACGTGCAGCCGTGGAGTGAACACGCTGTCATGCGATGTCATATGAGTTTTTTCCAACATCAATCCATGCCTTCTCCACTAAATCGTTTCTTACGTATTCTGGTAAAGTATAGTTATGTAAACATGCATTTTTTCCACTTCCAGAACAAATCTAACATTACTTTCATGATCCGACGCCATTTCTGTCAAACGTCAAACGAATAAGTATCAGACAAAAATGATGCGACCGTCGCGTGCAATCAGCACTGTCGGTATCGTGATACTGATTGGAAGCCGACGGCCACCGCGTAGCGCCGTGAACAGGCACCAGCTAAATCGTACGGGGGGTACTTAAGCTGAAGTCACAAGGATCACTCGGATGAAGGTTTACTCGATGAAATGTTCCATTCTCGTTTCACCGAGTGTTCACACGGTTCCTTCGAAAGAAGAGTTCACTCGACATTCTCGCTGCGAAGTCGTCGAGAGTAGTCGCGGCCGCATTGGAATTCGTCCGGCGCTGACGGCTATGTTCGGGAATATTTACGATTTCAATTGACATTTCCGATAACGTCGAACTAAATTACGAGAAATTGGCGATTCTTGTAAACAGTAAATAAATTTCAGCACCATAAAATGAACATATGGTTAAATAATAACCTGAAAACTGATATCTATCACTATTTTTGCACCATGAAAATATTTTTATACCAAAATAGGCCTCGGCTTGCAATAAAATCCATATAAATGGAATATTTATTAACGTATCCAAAAACTAAAAACTGCTTTGGAAAGGTGATGAAATATGCTTCCAAAATTTATTATTAGAAATAACCACGTAATTTTTTAAATAGAGAAATTTTTAATATAAACTTTTAAAAGTTTAAAAAATGGCTCTCCTTGCTTTTTATTCTAACTAAAATTACTGGTTAACAAAAGAAATATAAAAACACACACTTATTTTGTTAGACAAATAAATTATAAACGTTTCTGTCACCTCACTTTTTTATCGTTTCATATAAAAATAATTCATAAAAAATTCACAATGTTTCATAATTTTTTTTTCAAATTCGATCAGAAACTTTGGTTCCATAGAAGTGTACTTTCGTATTCGTTTGTGGTTAATCGTTATATTGAATATATAGAGCATTATTTTCTCTTTCCAATACCGTTTAGATCATATTTATCACTATGATAGTAAGGGAGAAACAACGATTTCTATGAGACGTGTAGGAGTTATTTCGAAAAGCGAACTAAACGGAGCATTTTGACGTTTAAGCCGCTCCGGCTACTCGTCCTCACGCCAGAACATTTCGGCCGACTAATTTGCGAGTGAAAGACTGTTCACTTGAGTGTTCACACACATCATTCGCGTCACGTGATGTTAAATTCCGGTTGCGAGTGAACAGTGCCGAAGGAAGCATTCCAACATTGTTGGAATGCTTCATTCGGAACTGTCTCTATTCACTTTCGTGTTCACACGGTTCATTTCGAGGGAAAGAGGCGGAATGAAATCACGAAATGAACGATAAATGAATGGTGTGAATGGGCTATTACGACCGGCGCGTATGATACGGTCACGAGGATCGAGTAGCTTGTAAGTATCTCCGTGAACGGAGGCACTAACGGTTACCAATGTATTGATATTTTTATGTTTTATGTAAATTTTAGTTTTATATAATTAATCTTTTGTTTTATATCAATTTTGGTCTCATACTCCTTTATTATAAATTTTATTATTTCTAATTTTTAATATGCTCTTTAATCAGAGGTAAAGTACAAACTGGAAAAATGTAAACTGTCGATTTCCCAAAAATAAATAAATTCTTAAGTAAAAAATCAGGCTAATTTTAGTCAAAACATTTTTACTCTAACATTTTGCTTTATTTCGTTTATTAGTAAAAAAAAAAACTTTAAATTTTGAACAAGGTCTAGAATTCCAATCCGCCCATGCGATTGGTAGCTGCAAGATGAATTGTAATCCAACTTCTTTTTCTCTTTTGTAGCGAGTTTTTAGCGAGAACAGCGCTGTAGAAGGTGTCCAAATTTATTATTATTATTATTAAGTACCTACCTTTCTTTTCGGTGTCCCGGTTTGGGGAAAAAATAAATGGTCACGTTACCAATACGTCATTTCACTACAGCTGTTTTGGCTGCCGACAGAATCATGGTGTAACAATCGAAAGTCATAACAACATAACGCGATCCGGTATTTTAAAGTGGGTCATTTGAAATTTTATGATTTCAGCTGATTTTTATGACTTAATTTGCACTTTGAAGTGATGCGCTGCGGTTTGATTGCAATCCGATTCACTTCGTTGCTTACAGGCTGATTAAATGTATGTGTGGACGAAAAACAAGCAGTTAGAGGAAATTGAAATCAATTTAGCTTATCCCTTCGAACAATAAGAAAATAATATCAATTAACTTTTGCCAGTTAAGGTTGGCGCGTAAAATTCCCGATTCTTCCCATATATTTAAATGTACCTTTATATTGGTTATTTTTTATCCTTTTGAAAAAACAAAAACTGTTCTAAAATCTAGATAAAATAATCTTTCGGATGTGTATATTATAAATTATTATATTGAAATTATATTATATATTGAAAATGTAAACTGGCTTAAAAAATACATACCTGCAGATTTCCCGAAAAAGTACGTAAAATAAAAGAAACTTGAAGTTTTAAATACAGATTCCTTTTTTTAAGAAAATTTGTAACAAAACTGTCACTTCACTTTTTATCATATTCATCACCATCTTCTTCCCCTTATCATATTCGGGTCGGGGACCCATTGCATCGACAAGGCTCCTCCATACGTCCCTGTCGTGTGCTGATTGTTCGGCCTCTGTCCATGATAGACCCATCCTCTCCTCACACAGTTTCTGGAATTGCCTCGCCTAACTGTGTCTACCCTCTGGAATCGCACTCAGTATCTTCCTCTGAATTCGAGAGAGAAATTTTGAAATTTTGAAGAGTAGCAGTGGTTAAATGTTTAGATCATCTCGGATCGTTGAGTTTCTTATATGATCCCATTTCGTTCCCCTCGCCACTCCTCTCAAGTACCTCATTTCGGTAGCTTGGACTCTAGAGCGTGTTCATTCATTTTTTTTTGAAAATTAAATATTAAACATTGTTGTTCTGTTCGGGTTTTTAAAATATCTGAACAACATAGCTCTTATAGCTCTTATATTCCTAAGGCAATGAGAAGCATTATTTCTTTCGCTTTCTAACATAAAAGAAATTGACAAATTGAGATATATCTAACTTTTATTGATGCGCGGACGCTCTAGGACAATTTGGGTCTCCTGTTAATATAACGACATATGATGTTTTGCGACAATTTGTTTCTCCTATGATTAAACGAGTTAAATCTCCTATGTATAAAAATGAATGTTTGTCTCTTATTTCTTTTACATTAGCTCCACACAAGAGGCCCTGGAGAAAATAATTCCTCTCAGGTCCTATGCCATCTTTGGGGATGCTGTGTAGAGGGTGTTTTAAGGAAAGGAAGTTGTGGAAAGGAAAAAGGCGTGATGGGTGGGTGGGAACCTTTTATGATTTATTCAAACAATTTATATTCTTTTGGTTATGAAAAAATCTGACGCATAATCGCCATGTTGGTTTTTCTGTTTTATCTTCTACGTTGTACATTATCTTTCGTTATATCGGATCAACAAAAGCTCAGTAAACCCGATTTAGGTACATCTTTTTAAGACGGATGAACGAAGCCTTCTGATTAGTCATTTAATCGAATCAACAAAGGTACAGTAAAATCAGATATAGGTACATACATTATACGATTCTGTGATCAACCAAAGTACGCCAATTTGGATACATCCACCAAAATCATTCAATGTATACAACTCTTACGATGAAATCGAGAACCATTTTCGAATCACGAAACTGCTCGACAGGAGGCTTGTCGCTGATCAGATGCTCCTGTACAAAATTATTAACTCGAAAGTTGACTGCCCGGAGTTGCTAAATAAAATAAATTTCCACGCGCCGACTCGATATAGCAGACAAAATACCCTTTTCTACATTGATAGATGCAACACCAATTCCAACCAAAATGAATTTATGCAAAGGACATGTAACTACTATAACATTAAATTTGCACGTTTAGAAACACTTGCTGACATATTCACTGCTAGTTACTTTCGCTACAGAATTTCTTTGTATAACATTCTACGTGCGAATAATACATAACACATATTCATGATGATTAAATTAATGGTACCTAATATTTTTAAATTACCTGCGTGGCAACTTTCCTTTATCCCTGTCCTCCCCTTACCCGTCCCAATCCAAATACCTGTTTCGCACCCTATTTTCTCTACAGTTATAATCGCATTTATTTTATTGCCGTGTTTCTATATTTAGGTTTATCACTTGTTGAATCTACACCTGTATTATATATATATTTTTTTTAATCGCTGCTTTGTCCTGTTTTTTTTTCTTTTCTTAAATATTCTTGTTTTCATTCAGTTACTTTTATGTTTCTAAATACCTATCTGTGAACATTCATAATTGGTCTTTTTTGTTATCCTTTTATGTATATTATATTATTAAGACTGTTTATGTTCCTTAAATAAATAAATAAAATTAAGAACCGATTTCCATACAAATTTAGAAAATTTTATGAATAGTAACTCAAAGAGTTATTGGCAAACTGGCAACCTTTGTAATTATTGTAATATAGTTACCGATTCACACAGATATATTCCATCATAGCCAAGTTATATGGTGTTGAAGGTGGATCAACTTTGTCTAATAACTTCTTACTGGAACAACATACTGCGGGAAGATACATACGTAGGGTTGCCATCCGTCCCGATATATCGGGACTGTCACCTTTATTGAGCTATCTGTCCCGACGTCCCGACAAAAGCCTTAAATGTCCCGATTGAAATTACGCAATGCAAATTTTAATTTTCCGTGCGTCCCATAGCCCGTACGTGCCATGAAGTGCCGTTGGACGCGCGCAGGCGGCCGAAACTGAAAATCCGGAAAGAAAATGCCTTCTTTTAAAATTATGCGAGTATTTATTTTCTATTCCTGCTCACAACGCCATAGTAGAAAGAGTTTTTTCATTAATGTCGGCCCAGTGGACTCATGAACGAAATCGTCTGCTCCCAGAGACTGTGGAGTCGATTTTACAGTGTCAAGTCAATTACAACATGACTTGTACAGAGTTCTACAATTATGTTAAAAGGTACCCAGAATTGTTGAGAAAAGCGAAATCTTCTGAAAATATGGCCAGCCAAGTACTTCTGCTAGTACCAATTAAAGTAACCTATAAAACAAACATATTTACTTACTTATTATAAAATAAAGAAATTGTTTAAGTATTACACAATTTTTATTTGCTCTATCCTGAAACGTCCCGACGAGACCCTGGCCGAATATGGCAACCCTATACATACGGGGTGTCATGGGATGTACTTAACTTACTTTAACCAAGTGATTCCTGACATTATTTGGAGTAAAAAATTTAAATGGTCTACGTAAATATTATGATGTGTTCATCTTTCGTAATTTCCCGGAAATCGTGTGAATATCATTTAGAATTAGTGTCCCATTATTTCGAGTATATTGTCATATAATAGTCGAAATCAAAATGACTTCCTCATTCGCGAATTACGATTACCAAGTGAACAATTAAAAATTGATACGAAACAGTAAAAGTGAAAACTGAGGCAGCTAATTGGGACATTTTTAGCATTGTTTTCACCGTTGGTTGACTACTGGCAACACCGAACGTAATATAATCACTAGATTTGCAATCTTGAATATTTTGCAACAATAATTCGGGAATAAACTACAACATACATCCACCAAATACCTCGCTTAGATGTGTAGAAATATGCTTGGAAAGAAATTCACGTTAATTATGTATCTACATCAATTTGGGAGGCGGGTTTGGGACCGCCGCCCCGGGAACCATTCATTGGATAACCAACACCACTGCCATAGATAACACTTGGTATCACCCCGGTGGCGAATGCGTTTGCTCACCTACTGCATGGCGGGCCAGATCGGAAGAGACTGGTTGTCATCTCTCCAGTCGGATTCTTTTGTCTGATCGCCGTGCACCGCAATGGGAGCGATGGATTCATACATCCTTCACTCCTGGACAGCTTGTCTCCCAGATTCCTACCAGCCCTTCATACATTTTCCTACCCATAACAGCATTTCCTTCATTTCCATCCATCCAACACCTCTGCCATAGTCACCCCAAGTGGTTCGCATCGTTTGCTGACTTAGCAAGGGTGCCGCGGTTCATGGGGTGAGGTTTGTCCAGATTTGGCGGCGGATGCGTCTGCCCACCAACTGCGTGGCAGTTCCCACTACTTCCTCTCCTTCCTTTCCTTAAAAAGACCATCCACAAAGCATCCCTAAAGATGACACAGGCCCTGAGGGGAACTATTTTCCTCAGGGCCGCCTGTGTGGAGCTAAAGTAAAAAAACTCCCTCCCGCTGTGGTGTAAGACGACGTGTCGTGAGAGACCATATGTAAAGGTCAAAAGGTCTGCCCAATCCGGAATCTTTCAATCCAGCCCGCCACGCAGCTAGTGGGTAATCGCAATCGCACTCCTGCTAAGTCCCTAAACGTAGTTAACTCCCCACTTGGGATGACCTACGGCAGACGTGTTGGTTATCCAATGAATGATTCCTGGGACGGCGATACCCATGTCTCCCAAATTGAGATTGTTTAGAACGACATACTGTTAGAAACAGATAGACCTGTAATACACGTCTATCTGTTGATAATTCAGTGGAGGCTATTGACAGGAATCTTCAGTGTTCACGCGCCGCAGCCGTTGTAATAACACTTTTGCATCACGCACCAATTCCCGCGATTCGCAATCTGATAATAGTTTATATAAGAATAACGGATTATAGTTTTTAATAGCTGTGGTACAATGAAAAACAAAATCTTAATGTATAAAAAAACAGATTGTGCAATTCACACGCAGTAGAAGTGAAACATTCAGAAAACTAAAGTAGACAGGAGACTGGAAACACTCTTTTTAGCAATGTGAAGGATGATTTTTATCCATATTTTGTCGAATTCCGGTGCACCATTTCTTATATATTTGGTCACCTTATTAGCGTTTATATTTTCTTCTCCGGAGTCAGTAAATGTCGCCTTCTTTTGTGTTTTCTTTTGCCTTTTTATTTTGGAGTGGTTTGAAGATTGTATCCATAAGTCAACTTAAAAAAGTGGTTTTGAGAAAAACGCGATTAAAGTTTTCGCTTGTAACCGGGCCGCTCCGTTCTCCGTTCTACCTGCTTGACGCGCTCCAATCCTAACTAGATTTGAAGGTCGAATTTGATGCTATAACTTTAAACCAGACTCCGCCCTTTTATAAGTATAATTATAGGTATAATAGTTCAAGGATTTCATTAGAATATGACGGCCGGCGTGGTCTAGCAATAAGGCTTTTGACTCGCAATCCGAAGGATCGAAACCCGGCGTGGGCAAATAAATTTTATTTGAATAATGTGTGTTATTTAAAACAATGTATCTTTTTAGTATATTTGCGGCACGTTCCAGAGTGGAAGATACTTTCATCGCCCTGGTGTAAGACCACCATTCTGAATTGAAACGTTGCTTGAAATGGCTTTAGCCGTGTTTGGTGACCAGATCTGAATAGCCAGGTACTTCCCCACTTTCTTTTTCCCCATCTCCTTCCTCTCCACACTACCTTCAACCTTACAACATACCCCAATTGGGGATGCCATATCTCACTGGCTCCAGGCGGGAGCAGCTGAGACTCTTGTGAGGTATTACTGTATTTAAATAGATTCCGACTTATCCACATTTACCTGTCTTTTATTAAAATCACTGTGAGTAGATACATAAATAAAATAGCCATGACATGACGTGTTTCACGAACCGTGTCGTACATAATTTTTAAAATGCGTGTGTCTTACAAAAAATTACAATGAACATTGAGGAAATAGCGATTACCTACGCTTTGTTACGCGGATCTGCAAAACAAGTGACACGCTTGTTAGCGTCACTATTATGGGCTGTAAACCAGCGGTTTTCAACCGGGACCCGTTTCTGGGATCGCTTTTAGTGACCTGTTCTTCCTCAAGCAGCACTCGACTAATTGTGATTATAATTCACCAATGTCCAAAATATGTAGAATGGTCAACTCACGTCAAGACCTTGATTTTTTTGGTATCTCTCTCTGGTTTCAATCCTGGGATTGGTTTGCAGCAATTTCATCTATTCGTCTCTTCCACTCTTACCTGTCTTGTGCGGTTCTTTTGAAGTCTGCATGTGATGAGCAGCGCACGTCCACCAGCAGGTCCTCCAGGTACTCTCGGCGTAGGCGTCCCCTAGAGTTTGTCCCCTCGGTCGTACCCTCCATTATGGCATGCAAGAGGTCTTCTTGTCTTATTACATGGCCGATCCATCTTGCACGCCTTTCGGACAAGGTCCTGAGCAGGTGCCTTCCTCCTTTGATTATTTGGAGAACCTCCTCATTTGTAATGTGGTCTCTCCAGGAAATTCCTAATAATCTTCTATAGGACCACATCTCAAAAGCCTCTAGTCTCCGTTTATCTCTTGCAGATAGGCACCAGTTTCGCAGCCGTACATCAAGATACTCCACACATAGGTCTTGATGAGGAGTATTCTCAGTTTTAGGTCTATATTATTCGATTCTATTATTTTCTACCTTTTGGTATACTTAAGCTCAAATGATTTCTGTTGCTCTTTAAACAGTTGAAGATATTTTATATTTACTCTAATTTTTGCAAAGTCTTGACTTGACTTGACACTTCAATTTTCTCTGTTTATCTTTGCTTTCGTGTGCCATTATTATTTATCCTTACAATGTTCATTTCCATATTTCGTGATACTTTCTTGTAAATTGGACGTAAGTCCGTTAATAAATAAATAAATAAATATCCTCCGTTTACCTGTATTCATGGACGGATCTAATAAACGGTCAGAATTTCAGAAAATGCTGACTGTGACCTTATTTGTAAAAATTTGTCATTATTTTACCATATTTGACAATTAGCCGGTCAAATAAGGTTGAGAAACAATGCTCACACACGCGGACATGAGACAAGAAACACGCCTGATCGCCTTTGGTAGACAGAGGACAGGGGACTCCTATTGTGCTGTCAGCTGTGGGCGCATCACGTTTCTTGCAAAAGAAAGTGGTGTTCGCGATTGTTCCGCGAGTTAATGAAATCGAAAGTGAACACACAAAGGTCAAGATTTATGCGTTGGCGAAATGGCGGACGTCAAAACCATTCCGCAACTAATTATTACTTTACGGTTATGGGACGTTTTATTATGCGACGTAAGAATGTGTACGTTCAACAATTTCCGTAAAACATAGTTTGTAATTTTTATTAGGTCCTTACATATGAAATTGGCGTTTTGCCGTACTGGCAACTTTGATCTCAAATATCTTCTCTTTGGTTAGGAATTCCAAATTCAAATTTATACAGCTATTTAATCACGTATTTGTTTTTTCCTTAATTGTTTTTTTTTTCTTTGCGTCACTTAGTTTACAAAATGGAAAACTTGAAATATCGTGATATTTACGAGTACGCGTTCCACCGTGGCACCAGTGCTGCAGAAACGGCTCGAAGGATTAATGATGTGTATGGCGACGGTGCCGCAAAAGAAAACACAGTGCGTTTTTGATTCCAACGTTTTCGTTCTGGAAATTTCGACCTGCAGAACAAGCCCCGTGGACGGCCGGAGACCAAAGTTGATAATGAAGAATTGAAGGCTATTGTGGAAGCGGATCTGCAGGCTGAGTGTTAGTGAAAAAAATTGTTTTAATCCACTTGAAGCAAATTGGGAAGGTGAAATACATGAGTAAATAGCTGTATAAATTTGAATTTGGAATTCCTAACCAAAGAGAAGATATTTGAGATCAAAGTTGCCAGTACGGCAAAACGCCAATTTCATATGAAGGACCTAATATTAAGATTATGAATAATAGAGATAGGTTTTGTATTCCTTATATTATAAAAGATTGGTCCATATTAGTGGTCAAGGTAAAGGTTTACAATCGAGGTTATTAAATATGGACATTGTATTCCGGTGGGTGGAACTAAAGAACACAAGCCCAAAATATACATGTTTTAAATATATTCATGTAACCATGTTTCCGTCGTTCATAATCAACCATTTAATTTGACGGCCTCTGTGTTCGAGGGGTAATGCTCTCGACTAGCAATGCGGAGGTCGAGGGCTTAAGTCTCATACAGTATTTTTTTTTTGAGATGTGTAAATACGAATGTTAGATGGAGCGGCAATATTAAGAACAATATTTAAGATGACAATATACCCTAAAATATATTCAGAATCTTAACGACGTAAGTAAAGAAACCGTGTATACAAATTGCGACTCGCGACCCGTGCTCTGGACGAACCTACTGTCGAATTTGCCGTATCAAAGAAAAGAGGAAGAAGATAAATAATGTGGGAATCTTAACGACGTAAGTGAAGAAAGCGTGTAAACAAATATACGCCGCGGCACGGCGTATTGCACGAACGTACGGTCGAATTCACCCTAGCAGGCCTGGAGATTCGACCTTTCTGCAGCGTTGATTTTAATTAATTCTGAAGAACGTGCTACAAATATTAAAAATGTAAAAACATGTTGTCCTCCCGAAATTATTAATTCATCGTCTAGAAAAATAAAATCTGGTGCTTACCGCTAACTTTATAGTTGAAAAACGGGTTATATAGTTTTCAAATCGTTGTACGTAAAATATATTAATGGTAAGGTACTGTTTTTATTAATCTAGTATATAAATAATTCGCATTTATTGTGCGGCATGGAAATAAAAAAGTTATTTTAGTTACGGATTCCCCGGAAATGATTAAAATGTAAGTTTTGAGCGTACACAAATTATCAGGATTGTGTACCGCCTTGCGAAAATTGTGAAAATGTTTAATAAAACACGACTCGTTTAAAATAGAGCAAAAATCTCGTGGGAAATGTCTATAAAGATATTATAAAGAAACACTGTGAATTTGTTCTTCAAAAAAAAAAATCATGTTAGGTTAGGTTTTAGTAGACATTTTTTTGGGGGATGTTTTGTCCGTAGGATATTTGTCGCTCAACCAAGAATAACATATATTTTTTTAAGATCTTTAAAACAGTGTAAAGGAAAGTACTTATATAACAAATCGGTAGAAATGCGGGAAGCCGCATGTGCTTACAAACTTACCATTTATGTTAACAACACATTATCACATTGTTGTTAATGATCATGTTAATTAATAGTAAATAGGTACAGTCTGTTGTTTTACACCATAAAAGAGATAAAACAATAAACTTCTTCGGTTTTCAGGAAGTTTCAAATGCTAGGGTCAAGCAGTATTTCAGTTAGAGGTTGCAACCTCGCTAAGCGCTTATCCATGAAGTAATGATTACCTTACAAATGTCAAGTAAACGTGGGAAGCTTAAATTATTGTTTGTTTTGTTAAGTGATTGAATACTTCTTTTATTTGAAGTGGAATAATATGTCTTTGACAAAACGGAAATAATTTATTGCGTGACTTACGATGGCGCAGCCGTCCTTTTCGTACAAAACTTAAATTTGGATTTGAGGCCGAAATACCCAGCCAAACTGAATTTTTTTTTCAGTATAAAAGTGTTGTTAATATCTAGTACGGATATGTTCTACTTTATTTATTTGTGATTTAAATTATAAAATACTAGTTGGTTCCCGGCGTGCGTTGCTATACCATTTAATAAAGAAATTGTTTCTCCCTGCGTGTTTCTCATTCTTTCCGTTCCCGTTCCGCCTTCCCTTTCCCTCCCGCGTCCCCTTCCCCTCTTGCGTTCCTCCACCTTCCCTCCCGCAAACCCCGAGTTCCCCCCCCCTCCCAGCTTCCCCTCCCCCTCACGGGTTCCCCTCCCCCCTCCCTCGAACCCCCTACCCGAGTTCCCCACCCCCTCCCGCAATCTATACGTTCAGTTTTCAAACGGCTTACGTGCCACCTATTGCAATTTTTTTATACAAATTTCATAATAACAGAGCTCACCAGTAGTTTTATACAAACCTTGTCCTGACAATAACGAACACAACAAAAAAAGAATTATGCAATTTGGTGCAGTCGTTCGGAAGTTATGCGCGTACATACATTTCGTCGATTCATTTTTATTTATATAGATAGATAGAAGATAGAAGAAGAAGAAGAAGATAGAAGAAGATAGATAGATAGATAGATAGATAGATAGATAGGCCGTGAATGATTTCAATATTTCATGATTTCATAGTTGTAATGTTCTTTGATTTGTATTGTAGCTCACTAGCCCACAGTGTAATGATTACAACATAAGTTATTTTTACTGGTTTATTACGAATTATATTAGGAACAAATATTGTTAGTAGCGTCTGTTTACAGGCGATCTCTAATTAGGTCTGACCACGGTTCGCCGAACGGCCGACTACTCTGCACGTTCGGAAACACTCGGCGCCACCCGATCATCTCCGAAAGAACGCGGTCTTTTCGTGTGGCATTCTACACCACTACATTCATATACTACAATAGTCATCTTGGGCAATTATATGTGGATAATGATAAATATTTTTTCTAAATTTATTATAAAAATACAAGCTGGTACCCGGCATGCGTCGCTACGCCATTTAATAAGGAAATTGTTTCTCTTTGCGTGTCCTTTCCCATTCGTCCCGTTATCCTTCCGCCTCCCCTTCCTCTCCCACGTCCCCTTCGTGATGAAAAAATTGTAATAGGTGGCACGCGAGCTGTTTGAAAACTGAATGTACCGGGACTGAACGTATGGAATGCGGGAGGGGGGAGCGGAACTCAGAAGATGGGTTCGCGGGACGGGGGAAGCGGGCAGAAGGCGGAGTGGGAACGCGTGGAGGAAAGGGGACGCGGGAGAGGAAGGGGAGGCGCAAGGGGAATGAATGGGAAAGGACACGCAGGGAGAAACAATTTCTTTATTATGTGGCATAGCAACGCATATCGGGAATTTGCCAGTCTTCAATAAAACTTCTCATTGTTGCAGCGGAATATTACTTCAAGCGCCAACTGTAAATGCTTATAATAGCAGTAATTAAAAGAAATCTCTCAATTGTTACATCGCAATATAATTGCACCCATTTGTTTACTTTCTTCAATTAATTGCTAATCTCATTTCCCTTCCTATCAGTTCCGATGTTTAAAACGGATTTAAAGTGTAACTTCCGGTGACTGCTGCGCTCAGATTCGCTACGACGCGGACACGAACTGTTATTCTTTCGATTTCACATCCGAACGTAGGAATATCCGGTAAAGTCACACGGAAGCGAAGAGTTTAAATTTTTGAAGCGAAAACTTCTTTAGCACCGTTATGATTTGAAACTCGATGAAACGGAAACGAGTGACACTAAAACGAGACAAACACATTCATCTATAGGATTTAGCCTGTGTGAGAATGATATAGCCTTAAACCTTACTTACGATGCGTCTACCACTGTCAAGCTGAATTTGATTATGAGGTCACTTTTCAAGGCTCCTATTGGTTGAGATTGGGTGGGTGAAGGTTTCACTTCTACCGCGTGTGAACTGCACTCGATGTTTTTTTTATGTGAATAGCTGCCGTCTGGAACCAGCGAAACTAGGCATCCCCAATTGGGGTATGTTGTGAGCCTGAGGGTTGTGGGAAGGGGAAGTAGATGGGGAAGGGGAAGGTGGGGGAAGTACCTGGCTATTCAAATGTGGTCACCAAACACGGCTAAAGCCATTTAAAGCAACGTTTCAATTCTGAATGGCTCTGTGACCAGAGAGAGGAATTGTATTCAAGTATGCTTCTGACCAGCATTATATAGGTACAGTGTTTTGAATGTATTAATATAGCTAAATTAGATCTTTGGATGATAATCTTAGATCTTTAATACAAAACCGAGACAGGTGGGTGGAGAAGAACTACTCAGACCTAGTCACCAAACACCGCTAAAGCCGTTTACAGAAACGGTTCAATTTTGAATGGTGGTCTTACATCCAGTGGCGGCTCGTGACTTTTAGGTGCCAATATAAAAAAATGGCATTATGGCAGGATATTAGTAGGTTAAAATTATTTTTTTTTCTAAAATCGGTTTTTTGTAAGCTGATTTATTAAGAAATCCGTGCGGCACACGACAAAACTGAAACTTCCTGAAATTTTACATACAAAAAATGATATTTAAAGAAAAAAAAAATTCGGCTACAACATCAATAATACCAATTTTTTAAATACCAGCACTCTAGCACTCCCAAAAGTCAATGGGTCGGAGACGCACTGGAAAGGACATCGAAGGAGAAAATTTATATTTCTTTGAATTTGCAACGCATACCGGGAACCAGCTAGTTTGTACATAAAAAAATACTTGGTCGATGTTGTATTGTCATGTTACAATTTCTCACGTATCTAAGAATAGGTACCTAATTGTAAATAATTACTATTTATATCAACACGAATCATGCGTGTTTTTTTGAGGTTAGGTTTAAACTTGAGTTTAATAGTTAGGTTAGGAGCATTGTCGTGTGGTGAAACCTACTTACTTACTAAATAATTAATAATATGATCACAAGCCTGAGTTTTGCAAGGTTTCATAACGTTTCTATTATTTTACAAGAGTGCGGTTTAGACAATGGTAAGAGTACTTGCTTATTATTTTATATTACATAAATACATGTTTTTATCTTTGTGGTAACAAAATGGTGATAGAAATTGTAAAAAGTATTTTTTTTCCATTAGCTCCACACAGAAGTCGCTGTGGTAAATAATTTCCCTCGGGTCTTTTGTGATAATAAGAAACTCCAGTGAAAAATATTATGGATTTTAAAAAATATGTTCATATAGAATAGACCAATAAACACTGTTCTGAATACATTAGTTTTATTTAACTATATTAAACGCAGATTTTTTTTTTTAATATTAAAAAGTCCATTTTTCATCGGGTCGTAAAAACGCCGTCAAGTTGGCATTATTGAAATTTTAGTGGTGACGTCACTGTTCGACGTGTCGTAACGTCACCGTAAATTCAGTCATTGTATGGGAATGTATGATATGACACAAGCTATTGTATTAATTTATTCGTTTTTTTACACACTGTTTATAGAGAATTTGTTGTTGTGTATATTGAAACATTATTTAGGCCTAAATAATGTTTCAAAAATAAAGGTATCTCTTATTAGTTTATCTCTATTATTGAAAATATTCTAAAACTACTGCACAAAAAATAGTAATGCTACTTCCAGGGAGAATACTTCGAACAACGGAATTCAAAATGGCGGCAGTTGATCAGCTGATTGCCCAATGCTTTAGTAATTTTTCAGGAGTGATGACGTCACACGGTTCACCATACATACGGTGGTTTTCAGGGGGTCTTGAAAAATTAAAACTTTGACAATTATTTTAAATATTAAAACTAATTTTAAAAATAAAAATAAAAATGCAGTTATTTAAGTTAGAAGGTCATTCATTATTCATTGAAAAAAAAATTTTGGACTGGAGTTCTCTATTGGGGGATTGCAAGGAAGGAGAGAAAGTTCTGGGAAAGAAAAATGTATGAAGGGTGTGTAAGAATCTGGGTATAATGAGTTACAGACGTTTGAATTCATCCATCCCACTAAGGTGCAAGGCGATGGGTCGAGAGAGTCAAGCTGGGGAGGCTCTCCGGTTCCGGCCCACCAAGTAGTATGAGGGCAAATGTCTCCGCCATTAAGACCTAGACAAACCACACCCCATGATCCCGGGCACTCCTGCTAAGTCACCAAAAGTAGCTTGGTGACCTTGATTATCCAATAAATGGATATCGGGGCGGCAGTGCCATTCAAAATTATTGATAAATTATTTGTTTTATTTCATGATTTAATTTATTTATTTATTTATTTATTTCAACGCCATAAAATGGCTATTACAATCCGGTGATACATAGTGGTACATAGGAGGATAATTTCAATGATAATATATACATTAAACAAAGTACATATGTATGATAACAACTAGTATTTAGTTATAGGATACAAATATGTTTTACAACAGGAAAAAAATAGTATGAGCTCGTACAAAATACACGTTTTTATGCAGAATAAACATAAGTAAATTAAGGTGAATTCTTAGAAAAATTCTCAACATCAAGTATAATATACCCACTTTACTTTTATTTGTACATATTGTTTGATTCTAGGAATTGGCTAAAATGGAGTACATAACTTAGTAATGATATTATTGTTACCTTCAGTTGAAATTACTGAAGTTTGAAATGATTACAGGTACTGCTAATTAGTTCTGCTTATCAGGGCTGCCAGTTAGAGAATCAATAATAAATCTTAGGTTTAAAAATAATAATTTTGAAAAAAAGTTATACATTATTAGCTATCAGTGAGCTATCACTTAACTATCTGATAGTAAATATAAATAAAACAAGCAGTTTGGAATCTATATTAGAGTATGATATAGACGCCGTGCAGACGAACACTATTTAACATTAATTATTGTCATTGAGGTATGATATTATAGCCTTCTTATAACTATATTCGGTGCAGTTGAACACATCTACTACTTCTGAGAAAGCATTTCCAATTGCATGCAATCTAGGTATAAGCGAGTATCTAAATGACTCAGTCCTGATATTTTTGTTGCAATTAAAAAGAATTTTGGATCGAGTAGTTCTAGTAGGTATGTGGAAGGTAATTAGGTTTAATAAATCAGGACTGTCTATAATACCATTAACAATTTTAATTTAATACTTTTTTTCAATTATTTCTGACTCTCACCCTTCAAGGGTGTTCTAGGCCATCATTTAAAATTGCAGAGAAAGGAAACGTGAATTTATATATTCATTTTATTTAAATGTGCAAATTTTAGAATTAGACCTGGGATCATGGGACCTTCACATACATCAAAGGTATTACGGAAAAATTCACGAGCCTTATATATTTCATTAAAAATCTAAGAAACGTGGTAAATAAAAAGGATATGAAAAAGGTCTACTACGCGCTATGTCATTCTCGAATTGAATATGGAATCATAGGATGGGGATCTTTTTTTTTTTTTGCAACAAAACTCCATAACAGTCTTCCCCAAGACATAAAACGAATAAAAAATCCTAATGAATACAAATCAAGAATAAAAATATGGCTGAAAGAGGTCTAAACTATATTTAAATAACTTTAGTCCGCCTCGGCACAGGACCTCACAGGATCTTAGTGAGGAGGACTAAGAAATTCAATATTCTGTACTTACTTCACCATAAAATTTTGTATGTACAATTATTTTATATAGTCGCTAAAATAAATAAAAAATTTAAAAAAGATGATAGATTGGAGTGAACGAAAGAATGAATTGATTGGAGTGAGGACATTACCAGAGAAAACCAGAAATATGTCATTTTCAAATCATATTTTAGACGTATTGACTCTTTTTCACAAAAAATTATAAATGGATTTCGAAAGATTGTTCTTTTATTTAGCATTCGCATGTAATAAATTTTGAGAAATTTTTTAAATTTTTAATATATAAGGTTATTCCATAGGTCGTTGGCATATTTGTTAAATTTTCAAAAAAGATTTTGTATTATACCACACCCATTTCAAATAATATAATCATGCAGTAAAATAAATCAATACATTATCTAGCAAACGCATGTTTTAGAATTTTAATTTTAGTTTCAATAAAATCATTAAAAAATATGTACGTACATGTGTTTCTTGACGAAAATTGATCCATTTTTGTATTTATTTGCGCAATTACAAACTAATATATTTCAGGTTTTTTTTTAACATTCTTATTAAATTTAGACATTATTGAAAAATGAGAAATACTTATAATCAAAAAATAACCACAAAAAGTACATTATTTTAATAGTTTTATCATCACGCCTTTCAGTATTTTTGGATGAAGGTATAAATTAAAGCTAATTTGAATTGAAATAAATTCGATATTGGGTTATAATTTTAAAAAGCTGGTACGGAGAATAATTAATCTTTCTCGTTGTAACCGCGCTGCATGGTCGTAAGAACAACTTTCGACGAAATGTGGATTTTCATCCACATTTGGCTGGCTGGTTAAACGCTCTTCAGACTTAGAAGAGAAGAGATATGGGGGGAATTTACAGATACATTTAGAATGATATGTAAAACATTTGCAACACGTTCCAGAGTGGAAGTTACTACCAGTACAGCCCTTGAGTAAGACTTATTGGAGTGAGCTATGGCAAAGGTGTCGGTTATCCATTAGATGGTTCTCGGAAGGTGGTACCCATACCCGCCTTACAAATTAAAATATGTTTATAAAATTTATTAAAATATCTTAATTTATTGTGTGTTTTGTGTTAAAGTGTTATGTATGTTAATTTAATTTCTTATTAATAATAAACCTTGTATTTTTTTCTACAAGGTGTGCCAATCGCTAAAACAGATGCGGAAACTTTTAAAAATCCACTAATTTCCGTTAAGAGGAAACCGGGCGGCGTTTTGTCAATACAAACAAATTCCCCGATTTCCTCTCTGGATTTTGTCACCACTGCAAATATGTTTTTAATAATATCGAACATTAGCGTGTCCAGTATACAAACTAGACAACTTTTTTTTAAGTAAAACGTTCAGACGTAGAGTATTTTATTCTAAAACAGTTAGTTAAAAAAAAAAATCCGTCCAGTTTTGTAGGAGAAAAATGGAGAACGCAAAACCTCGATTTTGATTATTTTATTTAGGTCTTATCAGCCGGAGGTGCAATCGTTCCTTTCGCACTGTATTGGGCGGAGTAAGAGCGACAGTGACAGCAACTTGGTACGCGGGTATGATAGGTCAGCCCAAGTGATTCGCTACGCTTGGCGACTTAGCAGGGGTGTCCGGGTTCATGGGGTAAGGTTTGTTCAGGTCTTAGCGGCCGATGCATTTGCCCACCTGCCGTGTGTGGTGGACAGGATTGAGAGAGACTGGTTGAGGAAGGTCGTTTATCCTCTCCAGCCTGAATTTCTCGTCCCATCGCTTTGCACCGCGGTTGGAGGGATGGATTCATACGTCCGTCACTCCTTGACACACTGACCCCCCAGATTCTACATATACTATTGTATGTAAATGAACTTTTTGAACTCCCGATCATTGGAAACATTATATCTTACACAGATGATACAGTGATAACTATTGAAGGAAATTCTTGGAATGAGGTCGAAGTACCGGTTAACAATGCAATTAATATCGTAAAACGTTTGACGAAATTTATTGACACTAACAGGGTCATAACAGTTGTCAATATCATACTATGAAATATCATAATACGGAATATCCTATACGATCGGAAGAAAACTACGACAAATATAAAAATAAAAATAATATAAAATACTCTAGTACCACCTTATAACTTTACTTATATGTTTTTGCTTTATCAATCCTTTGAATCAATTATTAACTAACCTATAATTGTAATATATAACTTGTATCGTATTTTCTCATACTTACTAATAGTTTTTGTAATAATATTTTTAATTTATATAGATGTAACAATATTTAGTTGTCCTTTCCTAAACACAAGCAGCTGCTTTATTAGGAGAGATATTGTTGTCATGTTGTTATAAATATGCTGTAAAATTGTATTTTTAATAAATGTTTCAATAAAAAATAAATTAAAATTCCTACCTACCCCTCATACCTACTTCCTTCCCAGAACTTCCTCTCCTTCCTTTCCTTAAAAAAACCCTTTATACAGCATCTGAGTGAAATTATTTTCCTCAGGGCCTCCTGAGGAAAATAGGGAGCTAACATAAAAAAAAACAGTTTGGTAAAATATCCATTGTTTAAATTTATCAGCGTCCGAGTTTCCTCTCTCTGGATATGTACTTTAAAAGTGTGCTCACATTGTGTGGGTGCATATTTACTTTCACGCTTTTAAGGTAATCATCAAGTAGGTACACTTATGGCTTCCGGGGCAAAAAGACTCTGAAAAGTCAAGAACGCAACCACGCTTGCTTTTGAAGGTGCTTTTCAAGAGCTTTTCAAGTCTTCTTCTTCTTATGACAGAGGACAGTTGATGGAGATCAAAGTGAGATACTCATACTGAGGTAATTCTGCCAGTCGATTGGGGATTGGGGGTCATTTGGTTCAACCCAAAAGTTAAGAGGAACTTATGTAGTGGACAATTTTCCACGATGTTTTTTTTTTTACATTTGCTCCAACAGAAGAAGCCCTGAGGAGAATAATTCCCCTCAGGGCCTATGTCATCTTTGGAAGGTCTTTTTAGGAAAAGGAAGGAGAGGAAGTTCTGGGAAGGAAAAGGGAATGAGTGATTGACATTTTTTTTACTTGAGCTCCACACAAGAGGCCCTCAGAAAAATAATGTCTCTCAGGGCCTATGTCATCTTTGGGGATGCTGTGTGGAGGTTTTTTTTAGGAAAGGAAGGAGAGGAGAGTTCTAGGAAGGAAAAGGGTTTAAGGGGTGGGTAGGAATCTGGGGTTCAGTGTGTCCTGATCATCCGCCTCCAAGACCTAGACAAATCTCACCCCATGAACCCGGGCACCCCTGCTAAATCACCAAACGTAGCGAACCACTTGGGGTGACCTATGGCAGAGGTGTTGGTTATCCAATAAAGGTTCCCGGGGCGGCGGTATCCATTCCCGCCTCCCAAATTGACATGAAATTTGATTAAAAAAAATTGTTATAACACGCGAGCTGTTTGAAAACTGAATGTACCGAGACTGAATATATGGAAAGCGGGAGGAGAAGAACGGAGAAGGTGGAGAAACAATTTCTTTGTTAAGTGGTATTGCAACGCATGCTGGGAAATCGCTATTAAAAAAATACGACTTTGCTCGCATCTGAAATGTGAAATGAAAAATAGTACAGTTGCCGGGCAGTAGGCAGTGTGGGCAGTGGGCGGTGAGGTTTGTTTGCAATGACTAGGAACTTTTACTTTTACCCAATATTCTACCTTCAAGGTCATTATGATAGCCGAAATATCTTTTCACCGGAACTAAATATGTAGGCTGTCATTACATCACAGTCAGTCAGTCAGGCAGTTGATGAAATCCAAGATATTACATCTGATGTAATGATACTGGTACCTTCTAAACATTGATTCGGCTTAACTACATATAATACCTACGATTGAACCAAAACCTCATCAAGGCCGGGATAGTGGATGGACAAACTTGGCCTCTTAATTTTTTTGAAGTGAAAATTCTTTAGCGCCGTTAGTGACTTGAAATTCGGGTGAAACGGAAATGCATCACAACTCAGTTCTACACAAATATCGGTTCTAATATAATGCGGTATATTCGCACCTCGGCGCGTGTCTTCCATGGCGTAGTTGGCAAGGTGCCTGACAAGTCTCAGAGGCCAGAGAGACAGACATCAAGCGAATAGAGGTTCGAATCCTACGAAATCAAAAAAAATCAATTTTATTTTGTGAAATCAATATCCAATCTTCAAATCACTTTAAGAGGGCATTACCAGAGAAAACCGGAAATACGTCATTTTCAAAAAAGGTTTAGACGTTTTGACTCTTTTCCACAAAAAATTGTAAATGGATTTCGAAAGATGGTTCTTTTATCTAGCATTCGCATGTAATAAATTTTGAGAAAATTTTTTAATTTTTAGTATAATAAGGTTATTCCATAGGTCGTTGGCAGATTTGTTCAAATTTCAAAAAGTTTTTGTATTATACCACACCCATTTCAAATAATAAAATCATGCAGTAAAATAAATCAATACATTATCTAGCAAACGTATGTTTTAGAATTTTAATTTTAATTTCAATAAAATCATTAAAAAATATGTACGTACATGTGTTTCTTGGCGAAAATTGGTCCGTTTGTGTATTTATTTGCGCACTTACAAACTAATATATTTCAGATTTTTTTAACATTCTTATTAAATTTAGACATTATTGAAAAATGATAAATACTTATAATCGAGAAATAATTACAAAAAGTACATTATTTTAGTAGTTTTATCATCACGCCTTTCAGCATTTTTGGATGAAGGTTTAAATTAAAGCTAATTTGAATTGAAATAAATTCGATATTGAGTTATAATTTTAAAAAGCTGGTACGGAGAATAATTAATCTTTCTCATTGTAACCGCCCTGCACGATCGTAAGAACAACTTTCGAAGAAATGTGGATTTTCGTCCGCTGGCTGGTTAAACGCTCTCAAAAAAACGAGGTTGGGCGGTTACTCGGTTTAGTGACTAGTGATGACAAGCGAACGATTTTTTTTTGTTTAATTTTGAAGAAAAAAAATCACCGGAGACCAAAATTTCTATTGGGTACATTTCTTATCTAACTAACTAACCATCACGCCGTTTCCCCGCAGGGGTAGGCAGAGAGGACAGACCGCCAAACAACTCGGTCTTGGCACAAACTCCTTGCCTCGTTCACATTCATACGTCGTCTCATATATGCTCTTCTATTATTCCGACACTTCACATGGCCCGACTGAAGTATCTGATTCACTTGGTCGTGCCATGTCTTCCTCGGGCGTCCCCGACTTCTTCTATCAATTACATTTGCGTCATATATTCTCCTTACACTCCTTTCCTCGTTCATTCGCTCTACATGCCCCAACCATCTGAGCGTCCCTTTCTTGATCTTACTCATTACACTTACATTCTTGCATTCTTTGATGATCTCCACATTTCGTACATGATTTTACCACACATACGCCCCAGGGATCTCATTTCTACAGCATTCAGTCTACTTTCATCCTTCCTCTGCCAGTTCCATGCCTCACTGCCATACTCAGGGTAGGTACCAGCACTCCATTATGGACGGCTAACTTCGCTTCTTTGGACAGTTTTTTCTTGACGCCAACGACGTTCAGTCCTCCATTAATAGAGTTGCTTGCATTTACCCTTCTTTCGATATCTCAGTCAGCCTTCCCATCTCTCGTAAATATACTTCCCAAGTACACAAACCGCAAACCTATACACCTGCTCCAAAAACTCATCATTCACAACCAAGGGCGTAGCTAGGATTTTGTTAAGGGGGGGGGGGCAGGTGCACAAAGCAAGAATATATCTAAGGTAAATACTGCGTGGGCAACGGGACAGGTTACGTTAAGAATGAAAAACAAAATAATACCTACTGGAGGGGGGGAGGGGTGGCTAGAGAATTTCAGAAATAGGCTATTTTCGTCTAAAATAAAATTCTCCCCGACTAGGGAAATATAATTACAACCGTATTCAATATTTTTGTGACAATATTCTTAGTAGTGTCACAACCTCCCTGTCGGGTCTACCCCCCCCCTCGCTAAACTACTGCGTTCAAACGGTTTTCAGTCATCGTTGATCTCAGCCATGTTTTAACACGACGCAGTGTTGAATAGGACCTCTCTATGTTACTTGTAGTGAAAGGTTGTGCCAAAGAAATAAGTGTTGCTTTTTTGTTGGAGAAAATGTTCGCCTCCTTAAACACTTCAGTAAAACCTAGTTTTTCGAGATCTTTTCTTGTCATACCCTTGTTCTGCCATTTTTTATTCCATAGTTCCGCTTCTTGATTAAAATTAAGTAAATCGTAATATAGGCAAAAACTTTGTGCTTTTTCTTTAAAATCAATTAACGACATATTCAACATTGCACTGAGATGTAGCGACATTAATCCGAAAGCAGGCAAATTTTGGTCACCAAAACGCTGCTCCAATGCAGATATTAGGGAATCTAAATAAGGAATGATAATCGATCGCTTCCAAAAATCGCATGGAGTCTCAGCAAGGTAATTGGACCGATGTTGTTGGCAAGATACAATGCGTGGGACTTGTATATCTGTTCCAAAGGCAGCTGCAGTTCTAATTGAAATATCTAAAATATTTTGGCTCTCTATGTCTACGTTGCTTCAATGATCATTTATAAAAGAAATTATAGCTTTAATATGACTCATACATGCCTACATATTGATAGTTTCCGATCGTAAAGCATTGGCAATAGGTTCCAATATGCCTGAGTACTTGGCTATCAGTTGAATACATATAATGAAAACTGATTTAATAACAGCGCAATGTACCTAACTGATAGGCACGTTTTCTTGATGCTTCATTAATTATGATCAACTAAAAAGGTAATAATGAAAATTAAATTGATTCTCACAAACAATAGGCTACCGACGTAAACTTTACGGTTTGTGAGCATTCCTGCATCTTCTATCTGGGCAGCTGCCCCCCCCCCCCTGCCCGTACCTCGCTACGCCCTTGTTCACAACTATTATATTTCTTACTCCAAATAATGTCAGAAATCACTATTTAAAGTAAGTCAAGTACCTACGTCCCTTAACATGCTGTATATATAGAGCCCACCGCGGGCATTTTTATTGTTTATTTTTTGTGAATTCGCACAAGAGTCTCAACTGCTCCCAACCATAACAGACAATAAACAGTCGTTAGTAACGTTTTATTTCAAATTTGATCCACAAAATTTTAAACTTCGAACTTGAATTAGTTGAAAACGAAAGCCCAAATTTTAAATTTTTGCACCTCAAAATCAACTCCAAATTTTTTTTTACATTACCTCCACACAGGAGGCCTTGAGGAAAATAATTTCCCTCAGGGCCTATGTCATCTGGGATGCTGTGTGGAGGGTCTTTTTGACGAGAGGAAGGAATGAACATTGGTTTTGAAGAGACCCATGTTGTAGGAAGGAAGAAACACAGAGGCCGGCGAATCATTCCACAGCCGTTGAACATAGAACGAGCTGTTGAACATAAGAACGAGTCGAAGAAACGACCCGTTCTCATGTGATAAAGTCAACCGTGTACAAATGTTGGGCACGCGTTTGGCGTGTTTCCCGACTATGCACCGGTGCCGAAGGGATCAATGATGCTAGTTCCTCGGAGCATCTTCCATTGTAATACCGGTAGAACAAGGATAGCATTCCCACCCGACGCCTGTGCTCTAAAGATTGCAATCCGTCTGTTAAGATGGGAGAATCTATCAAACGGACCGCCCGTTTCTGCACAGAGTCGAGGGTATTTTTCAGGAATTTTGGAGCTCCAGACCAGAGGTGGCTGCCAAATTCAACAGTGGGGCGCACTTGCGATTTGTACAGGGTTAGCAATTGTGCACTATTAAAGTATCTGCGGGCCCTGTACAGTACGCCCAGTTTCTGGGAGGCTAACTTTACACTGGCTTCGATGGAGCCCCCATACCTGAGCTGGTCACTTAGGGTTGCACCAAGCATATCAGTGGAGGCCTGTTCGGAAGATTGCTTCCGTTGAAAGAGACTAGATTTTCATTTCGATCCCTTTTAGACGTAATCAGACAAGATTGGGTCTTTGAAACATTAAATTCAACGAGATTAATGTTACGTAAACACACAATTTCCCACTTTTTTTTTTCTTTTTTTTTTATTAATTTCAATAACAAGGTTTGTACATGTATGTATGATGTATATAATAAGTATAGATTCATTTTTTTTTTTTTCACAGACCTCCTCACTAGGATTTCCTGTTCTGAGGTGGCCTGTAGTTTTTTAAAATATTTGTATTTGGTTATGGATTGTCTTTATATCGTCTTCATGATGTTTGTAATTTTATTATCACTTTGATCTCTCAGCCATATTTTTACTTTTGTTTTAAATATATTCATTTCCTTTATATTTTTGATTTGATCTGGTAGAGCATTGTATAATTTTATAGCATGGAATTTATTATTTCTCTGTCCAAAAGATGTGTTCAAACTGGGAGTAACCAGGATGTTATTGCTTACTGACCTGGTTGAGTATTTATGTTGGGCAGTGGAGTATACATATATGTTTTTTTTTCAGTTTAAATAAAATATGTTTTGAATAAAGTTTCTGTACATTGAAGACTTGAAAGTTATTAAATATTTCTTCCGTCGGAGTTCTAAGCGGAACTTTCAGTATTGTCTTCAGTACTCCTTTTTGGGCTATATTGAGTCGCTCTGTGTGAGTGCTCAAAGCAGACCCCCATCCAGTTATCCCGTACTCTATTCGTGATTGACATAAAGCGTAGTACACTTTCTTAATGTCGTTTATGTTGAGGATGTTACGGATGGCTCTAAAGAAGTAAATGTACCTGGTGAGTGTTTTTGTGATTACTTCAATGTGTGCGTTCCATCGGAGATTATCATCAATTTCAATACCAAGATATTTGATACTTTTGGAGTATGCTATGGTAGGAACAATTATTAACATTACTCAAACCACTAGTTTCCGGACACCGTGTATTATTATTAGGTTTTCTAGTGTGTGTACACACGTTACCAAAACGACTTAGCCGAAATATTTATTCACAATAAATAATTAACCGCACATTGCATCACATTCATCTGTGAGGCCGAATTTCATCTTTGAAAGCGAACGTTACTAGCGTCAGAGCCGAATTTACCTAGAACAACCAATAGGCCACTTGCATCACATTTTTTTAAATTTTTTTCCGATTTAGGCAAATATTCTAAGACATTCTATATTTTTTTTGTTTTATTCGTATTTTTGAAACCCTGGCGATTTTTTGAAAATTTCAATCCGAAAAATCAGACCATTTTTTATAAACCGGAAAGACGGGACATAATTTTATAGGTGCGAAAAAACGATAATTACATAGCCGAAAATCATTTTTAAAAAAGAACGTTTTTTACAAGAAAGGGCACAGGAGAATAACGAGGCATACCAAAATATTACATCTCAAAAATGTTTTTTTCCTTGATCCATCTTATTAATCATAAATCATTATAATGTTCAACGTCTGTATTACTAAATCCAATGTAGATAATATACTTGTACTTATAAATTATAATCATAAAAAGAATATTATAAAATTTGATTTTATTAAAATCAGCACTTTTACCATTATACCTCTAAAACACGTAGACAGCAATAAAATGTACTTCATAACATCTGTCAAAAAGTTAAACCAAATGATAAGTTCGCAAAGAACAAACAATAAATTTAGTGAATGTTAAATGTCAAATTCAAAAATTCGCCTGAAATCAAAATGTTGCCATATAAAAAAAATTAATCAGTGTGGAATTTTACAAAATTAATGGGAACATTTTAGAAGACGAGACATTATCATGTAGTGACGTCACGGGCCCAAATAATGGATTTATTTATTTAAATATTTAAAAAACTATACTTTTTTTTAAATTTTACTAACATTTTCGTAATCTTAGTAAAAGATCTATCCACACGATTTTTCCAAGTCGTTATGAAATCCATGCAAGTGGCCTATTAACCCACAATTCTTAGATTGGACGCTTTTATATTTACCGTGAAGATTCTCAGTAACGGAATCGTGACAGCATAAAAAAGGCAATAAACGTTCCTTATCACAATATTGCTGCAGCTCTTTCAAAAGATGAGATACACAATGTATACGTAGGTCTGTTCCCTCCAAAGGAAAAAAGTCATCATTTTCTTGCATCTCTCACACAGTGACGTCTCCATAGACCATTTATTGGATAACCAACACCTCTGCCATAGGTCACCCCAAGTGGTTCGCTATTTTTGGTGACTTAGCAGGGGTGCCCGGGTTCATGAGGTGAGGTTTGCTCATGGGGTCAGACCTGTTGCGTGATGGGCAGGATTGAGAGGGACTGGTTAAGGGAGGTCTTTTATCCTCTCTAGCCAGAATCTCTCGACCGACCGTCTAGCACCGCAGTTAGAGGAATGGATTTGTACATCCCTCCTGGAAACACTGACGCCAAAATTCCTACCCACTCTTCATACATATTTCCTTCCAATAACTTCCTCTCCTTTCTTTCCTTAAAAAAAACCCTCCACACAGATTCCTCTAAGATGATATAGGCCCTGAGGGAAATTATTTTCATTAGGGCTTCCTGTGTGGAGCTAATGTTTAAAAATCATTAATTGTCAAAGTTAACCCTGTGGTACGAATTTCATTTTACATATTGCCCATTTCCATACATTTTGTTGTGTTTACGGTCAGTTTCAACTTGTTTAATTTCAGCCATTTTGCTATATTTTGTAGGCCTTTGTGATCCGTGATTAAACGCATCTTCTTTTTATTTATTTTTTTTTACAGTGAATACCACACAAGAATCTCAACTGCTCCCGTCTGGAGCCAGTGAGACTATGGCATCCCCAATTGGGGTATGTTGTGAGGCTGAAGGTAGTGGGGAGGGGAAGGAGGTGGGGAGGAGGAAGGTTGGGAAGTACCTGGCTATTCAGATCTGGTCACCAAACACGGCTAAAGCCATTTTCAAGCAACGTTTCAATTCTGAACGGTGGTCTTACACCAGGGCGATACTAATAGTATCTTCCACTCTGGAACATGCCGCAAATATACTATATATTATTTTAAATGAATTAATTGTGAAATAACACAAATTAATCAAATAAAATTTATTTGCTCATGCCGGGTTCGAACCCGCGACCTCCGGATTGTGAGTCAAGAGTCTTATCCACTGGTCTACGGAGGTCGTCAAGGTGGATCCGGCCCTGGAAATGACTGAGCAATACTCACATTATCAAAAGTAACCGTCGGGTCTAGATAATGAGGCCACAAGTTCGATGCCCGTCGAGTGCAAAAATTACAAAATAAGAAATCTAACCAAATAACAAGTCGTTTTACCAGACGAGTGGGAGAGGATTTTACGTCGTGTATTTGAATGTGTACATTCTTAGAGACTAGGATTTCTTGCACAATACAATATGTCATTATTAAAATATTTGAAGTGGTAGCCCAGGCATATTATTAAAGCGAGTATATCTGAATAGCTACCTGCATTTAAACAATAAACGATTAAGGCGATCCCATAGTCCAGGAAAAAATCGAAATCGTAATTCCCGCCCCTTTTTGGGAGGAGTTTAAAAATACTTGAGAAAAAGCTTTTGGAAAGGTTGGAAAAGGTATTTGAGTTTTTTTTACAGGTTCATTTCGTAAAGGCCTGTAAAAAACATTAACTCTTTTTTTACGTATTGTTTATTATAATAACAATGAAATTCAAAATTGATTTCATGGAACCAAGCGACGCGGAGTCTGAGACGTCTATTCCCCGTCGCAGACGGGGCGGAACTGATACAAAACGGGTGTGGCAAGTCACGGGCGTAGCCAGGTTTTAGTATCGGGGGGGGGTTCAAAAATCAAAACTCGTGTCGGGGGGGGAAGGGGGGGAGACGACGACTTTGTATTTCTTGAGCATTAACTAATAACAATTTGTGGACATTTTATGTAGAAAACTTTTATTTTCTATGTACATTGGTTAATTAAAGTAACAAATGTATATAGAAAATTATTTTAAGCAGTCTCCTGATTCGATTTCTTTTTAAATACATAATTACATTTTGAGTTGTCAGTGTTAAACATAACTTTGCTTGAAAAAATTGATTGTAAGTACATCAACAATATTTAAGATTCATTGGAATTCCAAAAAAAAAATAGGTATATAATATTGTCATATGCAATAAAAAATTTACCAGGTCGAAATTTCCGTAGATTTAGGGCTGATTTACCTTTTCCCTAAAAATATTTATATATTCTCCCCTAGATCTAGTCAAATTTCCCTAGACGACACGAAAATATAGGTACAATGGTTACCGAATGTGATCGGATAATCGACGACGGCCAGCGGCGGGTGGTAGAGAGGGCGAATCCAAAATACATTATTAGTGTAATAATTAGCAATAAAATAAGTTATGCCGCTCTCCGCATCTCCTTATTTTTAATATTATTGATTGATATCTTAACTTTTCGGGGGGGGGGGGGGTTGAACCCCCAAAACCCCCCTCCTGGCTACGCCCATGTGGCAAGTATGTAGTCCTTAGGTGGACGGCGTAGGGTTCACTTTGAAAATCCAAATTCGTCGACTGCCGGTCGTATGCATATTTTATTTTATTTTGTGAAGTTCGGGCGTAAATATCTATCATTTTTTTGCGATTATTATAAAAGAAACTGAATTTGCCACATCAGACAATAAAACCATATCCGAAAGGGGTCGTCCATTAATCACGTGATGTTTTTTTAGCAACTTTTTAACCCCCCCCCCCCCCCTTGGTGATATGTGGTGAGGTTTTAGACTAACCCCCCCCCCCCCAAAATCACGTGTATTTTTTTAGTACTAAGTTTTAGAAATTTTCAGATTATTAGCACGAAAAATAAATACACGTGATATCTCATTTATACCCCCCCCCCCCCTCGTGATATTTCGTGATTTTTTCCGAACCCCCCCCCCCTTTCGAGCCTCCCGTGATTAATGGACGACCCCAAAAGGGATTTATAAGTAGGAGAGTTTGCACTTGAAAGTTTGTTTTTAGAAAACTAATACTTTATTTTTTTCTTGACTTATTAAAAGACTTATAAAAAAATGATTGATATTTTTAAGGGCCAAGATATGTATGTTCTACACGCAGTATTTAATTGAAGCATCTATTAATACTTCTAAGCGATCAAATTTTCAAAACAAAAATATATGATTTTGCATTATTTAGCATGGCTTTATCTTAATATTTACTTCTTCAAACTTTGCAAATATAGCGTCATTATTGTCATTAATCTTTTTCCTGACGAAGAAAACTTTGTTTTAGAAACACGTCGATAATATTAATAACATAGTGGTGTTTACAAAGTTATTGGTTTTCATTAAATTCATATTTAAGTCAAATCCAATTATGTTTTTTTTTTTTTTTATAAGTTTTTATTCCGGTAAAAAAGAAAATAACATTTTCGCTTACTTAACTAGAATATTGAATTATGTACTTTTTACATTGTATTACATAGTTTTTACAATACATGGTTTTTACATTTCATAACCTTAGATTACATTAGATTGCAATACTAACATTTACATGATATTATATTTACCATACGATATTATTCACAATCACTACTTTGTTTTTTGTGAATAAACATGAACAATTTTTTTTTGAATTTGCACACACTTTTTTCGTTTTTGATATCATCTGGAAGGCAATTATATAAATTGCCCCCCTCGTAACTAATTGATTGCTTACCGTAGTTAGTATGAATGGTGTTTAAACGTATGTTATGTTCTTTATAAGAGTAGGTACATATATGCAAAGAATGTTTATATCCTTCATTCGATTGCACTGAGGGAATACAAGGAGGCGCTGCAAAAAAGGGCAATACCTTTGATGATGAGGTCCACAGGGCAACGCCTGAGGCCCGAGACAGGCTCGCAGATCTGGATGTCCCCCTCTGAACCCCCCCCCCCACCATACGAACGAAAAAGATTGCGATGAAACTTTGGTGATTTGTTGTGCGTACGCCCGCAAAGGTTTCTGTATAAATAATGGTGAGCTCTGTCGTTATGAAATTTTTGTAAATTTTTGAGCTGGCAATGCTTAATTCGCACTTTTTTTAAAAAAATCTTTTGATTCACCTTAATTACATTAAAAGACAACTATTTGCATTGGGGGAAGTGGAAAATATTTCATTCTAAATTTCGATTACGTAAAATTAAAATTAGCTTTCATTCTGTGAAACGAGACCGTCCATTTTTAAACATTATTTTCAAATGTCATTTTGTTATGTTGGTATTCTTGTTACTGTACGAAAAGATGCTAGAGAAAAGCGTAGCAGACTTCATGGGAATTCTAGGTTTGTGTAACATGGTTTGTAATACAAAAGAAAGTTCCCCTTTATAACGCCTACTCGCGTCAAGGCAAGAAAATCATCCCAGTTTTCAAGTAGTTTAGCGGCTACGCTAGGTTTGTGTAACATGGTTTGTGTTTTAAAAGAAAGTGCCCCGTACCTTCAAAATCTTCTAGCCGTTCGTTATACATTCAAGTGTATCAGGAATACCAACATACCAAAGTGACAGCGAATGAGCTAATAGCTAATGGCGTACAATCTCACAAGACGAAAGCTAATTTTAATTTAACGTAATCGAAATTTAGAATGAAATATTTTCCACTTCCCCCAATGCAAATAGTTGCCTTTTAATGTAATTAAGGTGAATCAAAAGATTTTTTTTTTAAAGTGCGTATTAACCGTTGCCAGCGATCTCCAAAAATTAATGAAATTTTTACTAAAGGTGGCGCTCGAGTAGTTTGAAACATGTGTGCATTTCATATAGTTTAGCGGCAGGGAGGGAAGGCGGGAGAGGTAACGGAATTCGTGAGGAAGGGAGGGGAACGATGGAGGAAGAGGGGACGACCGAGGGAAACGCGGGGAAGGTGGAAGGGGCATGCGGGTCGCATGGAAAAGTATACGGAGGGAAACACAATTTCTTTCTTTGAGAGGCATAACAACGCATGCCGAGTACTCACTAGTTTATAATATAATCTTAATAATAATTGACAAAGAAAGTATGCTTGAATCGAGACATGTCAAATATTGGAAATTATAGACCAATATCAATTATATCTAATATTCCAAAAATATTTGAGTCGATAATTACAAAGAAAATCACTCCTATTTTCAAAAACGTTCTGATCGAGGAACAGCATGGATTTAGATCGGCGAAATCTACAACAACTAATTTACTGTCCTTTATAAATACCATTCTTAAAGCCTTAGAAGACAACACTCAGGTTGATGTCCTCTACACTGACTTCTACAAAGCCTTCGACAAAGTTAATCACCATATTCTCATGGCCAAACTTTATGCTATAGGCATTAGAGACCCATTGTTATCATTCTTTCACTCTTACTTGAGTAATAGAAAACAAAGGGTTAAAATAAATAACTTTGAATCCTTTAACATTGATGTAACTTCGGGCGTTCCGCAAGGAGCCCATTTGGCCCCGCTTCTTTTTAACATTTTTACTAACGATATCATTAAAGTTTTTTCTCACACACGTTTTTGGCTTTTTGCCGATGACAATAAGATTCTTAAGATAATAAAATCCCATCTTGGTTTGTCTCTCTACTGTCACATCTATTAAGGACCTTGGGGTCACTCTGGATTGTAAACTTTTTTTCCGGGATCACATTAATAACATCGTAAACAAATCACTTAAACTACTCGGCTTCATTCATAGAATTACCTCTGACTTTAAACATATAAATACACTTAAAACTACTGTTCGCTGGTCCGCCCTCACCTTGAATATGCTAGTGTCATTTGGTCTCCTTTTTATGCTGTCCACATTTGTTACATCGAATCTGTACAACATCGCTTCCTACGAGGAATTGCTTGGAGGTTAGGACTTGAAAGAGGAGAATACTCGTATGATGAAATTGAACAAACTTTAAACATTTCCTCTTTAGAAAAACGTAGAAAGGACTCTGATCTAATATGCATTTTCAAAATTATCAACAGTATTACTGACACACCTGCTTTGTTACAACTCATCCAGTTCAACATTCCTTCCCGTAGACTCCGAAATAATGAATTGCTGTTCTTCAATCAACATTCTACTAATTATGGATATCATTCTCCTTTATCCAGAATGTCGAGACTTGTCAACACAAATCAAAGCATTGAATTTTTTGGTGTAAGCCTAAATGACTTTCGGCAGTCGTTACGCAATGTGGTTTTTTAAAGTCTTTTTAAATCCATCTTCAAGCTACTTGTGGTTATCTTCTCTATGTACTTTTATATTAAATATGTATTTTGTCAATGCTCTTCATCTATATGTAATCTCCTTTCATTGTGATCTCTCTTTTTTTTCTATTCGTGTTATTGATATATTGTTAATTGGACTAATTGTCCGTAAATAAATAAATAAATAAATAAATGTCTGTTTTTTTCATTCGGTTTCCAAATGGGTCGTCTTTTCATATGGATTCGAGTAGATAAAAATAATGTCTTCTAGTGTGGTATCTACCGCTTTTTGTACCTACAGTTTAACTGGGAATAAATATCCAGACACAACCAGAAATATATCATTTTTAAATCAAATTTTTGACGTAGGTATTGACTCTTTTTTACAAAAAAATATAAATTGATTTCGAAAGATTGTTATTTTAGCTAGTAAAACTGTATTTTAAATTTTGAAAAAAAATCTTTATTTTTATTACAATAGGGTTGAATTTTGGATTTTACAACACACATTTCAAATCTTATAATCGTATAGTTATCTAAATCAATACATTTTCTAGGAAAGCTTAAAATAAAATCCCTAAAAAAATCCGCACACGTGTTTTGTGACGAGATACTTCAGTTTGTTTATTGATTTACGGTCTTACCAACTAATATATTTCAGATTTTTTTACATACTTATTTTGCTTAGACGTTCTTAAAAAATTTGATATACTGAAAAAATAATTACGAAAATTCCAAATTTTAACATCACACGTTTGAACATTTTTATTGCTATTTTTATTCTAATTTTTATTGCACTGAATGATCGATACTGCGTTATAAGTTAAAAATGTTGGTGCGTAGAATAACCACTCTTTCTCATCGAAACCGCCCTGTACAGTTGCAAGGGTACGATCGCAAGACCATCTTTCAACGAAATTTGAATTCTCGATCGCTAGTTAACGGCCCTAAAGATGGCGGACGTTATTTAATTTGACATCTGACGTAACTATGTATTTTATATGGAAATTTTATATCTTTATTTCGTGTCATATTTAAAATATTATTATATATTATTTTTCTTTCATCCTCGCCACAAACCTCAATTGGGGTGTCATAGTCACATCTGTAGGTTGTGTAAATGTGTAACTCAGTTCCAACAATAAAAAATAAAAATAAACATCGATGAACGGTCAAGCGCGAAACTTGGAAAATTTGTTTTCTACCCAATTTGATAAAATTTGCTAATAAAACATCAACGAGTGGTCAAACGCGCAACCCGGCAAAATGTCGTTTTAATAGGTAATTTTATCCCCGACGAAAGGAGCGGTGTTATAAGTTTGACTTTCTGTGTGAATGTCTGTGGCATCGTAGCTCCTAAACGAATGGACCGATTATGATGCAGTTTTTTTGTTTGTTTGAAAGCTGACGTGATCGAGATCTGTTCTTATCTGCAATTCATGAAAATCTGTTAAGGCGTTTCAAGGTCATCAGCTAATTTTATTGCTAACTTGAATGTAGCGATGAATGAAATCAAATTTTGAATTAAATAAAATCGATACTGCGTTATAAGTTAAAAATTCTGGTGCGTAGAATAACCAATGATTCTCATCGAAACCGCCCTGTACGCAATCGCAATACCATCTTTCGAGGAAATTTTAATTCTCTGCCGCTAGTTAATGGCCCTAAAATTGGAGATCTGACGTAACTAGGTATATTATTTGGAAATTTTATATCTTTATTTTGTGTCATATTTAAATTATTATTATTTTTCATTTATCCTCACCACAAACCTCAATTGGGGTGTCATAGTCGCATCGGTGGGTTGTTTAACTCAGATCCAACAATAAAAAATAAAAATAAACGTCGATGAACGGTCAAGCGCGAAACTTGGCAATTTTGTTTTCAACCCAATTTCCTAAAATTTGCTAATAAAACATCAACGAGTGGTCAAACGCGCAACCCAGCAAAAAATATCGTTTTAATAGTTCATTTTATATACGAGTAATTTTATTAACTCCCGACGAAAGGAGCGGTGTTATAAGTTTGACTTTCTGTATGTATGTCTGAGGCATCGTAGCTCCTAAACGAATGGACCGATCATTATGCGGGTTTTTTGGTTTGAAAGCTGACGTGATCGAGATGGTTCTTAGCTACAATTCATGAAAATCTGTTCAGGCGTTTCAAGGTCATCAGCTCTTTTTTGTGTCGGGGAAGTCAAATAATATTTTTAATAAAAAAATTCCAATTTAAGGCGAAGCAATTTGTTAAAGAATGAACATTTAAATATATTTTTTTGTTAAGTTGCGGTTCCGATTCAAAATGGTCGCATTGTTGAATATTATTTTTTATCCCGCAAGAGTTCGCATGATCATGAGTACGAGCTGTCAAATGGAAATAATCTTTTTTTAATGTAAATACCGCACAAGAGCCCCAACTGCTCCTGCCTGGAGCCAGTGAGACTATGCCATCCCTAATTGAGGTATGTTGTGAGGTTGAAGGTAGCGGGGAGGGGAAGGATATGGAGAAAAGGATGGTGAGAAAGTAACTGGCTATCCAAATCTGGTCACCAAACACGGCTAAAGCCATTTTAAGCAACGTTTCAATTCTGAATGGTGGTCTTAGGTACACCAGGATGACACTGAGAGTATCTTCCACTCAGGAATGTGTCGCAAATAAACTAATTAATCAATTCTGAAATAAATCAAATTAATCAACTAAGTTTTGATTCGATAACCTTCGGATTGCTAGTCGTGAGCCTAAAGCCTAACCCCTCGACCACGGAGGCCGACCGGTGTGGTATGGTCATTAAGATAATGATGTTTAGATATTTAGACAAATTCCTTATTTAAAATTTTAACAACTCAAAAATTTGAAATATGAGATTGACAATTATGACGGTTTGAAGGTTGCAATGGTCGAATTAGTAAACGCGCCCGTCCAGTTAGACGAGGGGTTCTAGGTTCGAGTCCCAGTTGCGACCATTATCTTTTTAATTTTTCTGTTTCTTGTTCTCTTAGATTATTAGTGTTATCTTCTTCTTCAATGATATTTTGAGAGGATTTAAAATAAAATCATATGTTCCTCCCCAGGCTATAATACCGTATTGTAATATAGATTGAACAATAAGGAACTCCAGTGAAAAATATTATGGCTTTAAAAAAATATGTTCACAGAAACCAATAAACACTGATTCTGAATATATAAGTTTTATTAAATAATACTAATCGCAGAATTTAAAAAAAAAGTCAATTTTTAATCGGGTCCTAGAAACACGCCGTTAAGTTGGTAGTATTAAAATGTTTAGTGGTGACGTTACTGCTCGTCGTGTCGTCACGTTACCGTAAAGTCAATGTATGGGAATGTAGGTATGACTATGACACGAGCCATCTTATTAATTTATTCGTTTATTTACATACCGTTTATAGAGATTTAGTTGTTGTGTTTATTGAAACATTATTTAGGCCTAAATAATTCACTCTCAAAAATAAAGGTATCTCTTATTAGTTTATCTCTATTATTAAAAATATTCAAAAACTACTGCACAAAAAATAGTAATGCTGCTTCTAGGGAGAATACTTCGAACTCTAAATTTCAAAATGGCGCCAGTTGAACAGCTGATTGCCCGATCTTATTGTAACTTTTCGGGAATGATGACGTCACACAATTCACTACACATTTGATGGTTTTCAGGGATCTTAAAAATTAAAACTTTGACAATTATTTCAACTATTAAAACTAACTCTAAAAAAATGCAGTTAAAAGTTAGAAGGTCATTATCATTTTTCATTAAAAAAAAAAAAAAAAATTTGGTCTGGAGTTCTCTATACTCTACACTCTTTGTTGGTTTTCTAGTCTTTTATTTCTAAAATATTTATAGATGTCTCATTATTTAATACACTTTCTTCGGTCATAATTGTAATAACGGTACAATGATTACTTATTGTATTATTGTTGTATTAAATTCCTGAAATTACAGTTTTGTAATGTTACCTTACGCCAACTGAGTGAGATCTCAACTGAGACGAATGTTAACTCAACTCAGAAATGAAAGTTTCCATTGTTTGTCTTTTCTCCGTCAGTAATTATTACGTTTGTTTACTTTGCTGGCATCTTGCAACGGAATGGCCTCCACATAACACTCATCTCACACATAACCACACAGAACCACATAGAAACACGGGGCCACACAGAATCACACGTCTGTCAAACTGTTTGTATTATTTCTTCTGATGAAATGCATTTCGTAAGATTTTTTGCAACTCTTATTATGAATCAGTGAATCTCATTTTGCGAAGGCCAAACTCTAGTGGCTCGTTCACTTGATCTTTCCATGTCTTCTTCAGAAGTCGTTGGGTTTTTTAAATGATATGTCATGTTACACGAACTTCTGTTTCTTGTGATTATTACTAGAATCACCTCCCAATTAATTACGATAGTGAAATAGATTTCTGACACTAAAAAATTAAATAAATATTAAGATTTTACGCTATCTTCCGTACTTAATTACTATATTTATTATAAATAGCTGGTCCCGGCATGCGTTGCTATGCCATTTAATAAAGAAATTGTTTCTCCCTGAGTGGCCTTTCCCATTCGTGCCGTTCCCCTTCCACCCCCCTTTTTTTCTCCCGTTCCCACTCCGTCACCTCCACCTTCCCTCTCTCCACTCCACTCCCTCCCCCTTACCCATCCCACCCCCCCCCTATCTCTCCCTCCCTCCCGCTTTCCATAGCAATAGCCGCTTCCTCGCGTGCCACCAATAGCAATTTTTTTATACAAATTTCATAATCCAGAGCTCACCGGAAGTTTTATAAAAACCTTGTCCTGACAATAAGAGCTCAATAAGCCAGAGCTCACCGGAAGTTTTATAAAAACCTTGTCCTGACAATAACAAATACACAAATAAAAGAATTATCCAATTTAGTGCAGTCGTTCGAAAGTTATGCGCTTAGCAACACATTCAGCGATTCATTTTTATATTACCGGTGGATTTAGCCAATCAAATATTGCCTACGATGCCACTGTACTTGGACAATTTAAAAATGGACTCGTTAAGTTGGTTTATTTAAATTCTAGATACAAAATTTACCAAACTGACACCTACTCGGAAAAACTCTAAATTTATAGTAATGGACTCGACATCAAATCCCCAAAGTTTCGTCGCAATTGAATGAACGGTTCAGCAACACGTAATTTCATGATGCCAGAGCTCACTATTGTATACAGAAACCATCGCGGGCATGCACACATCAAATCCCCAAAGTTTCATAGCAAGCGGATGAACGGTTTAGCAACGCGTAATTTCATGACGCCAGAGCTCACTATTGTATACAGAAACCATTGCCGGCATGCGCACATCAAATCCTCAAAGTTTCATAGCAAGCGGATGAACGGTTTAGCAACGCGTAATTTCATGATGCCAGAGTTCCCTATTGTATACAGAAACCATTGCCGGGATGCGCATATCAAATCCCCAAAGTTTCGTCGCAATTGGATGAACGGTTTAGCAACGCGTAATTTTATGATGCCAGAGCTCACTATTGTATACGGAAACCGTTGCCGGCATGCGCACATCAAATCCCCAAAGTTTCATAGCAAACGGATGAATGGTTTAGCAACGCTTAGCTGACAAACATATACCTAATCATACATACAAACATATTTTGATTTTTATATATATAAGATAGATAAATAAATAATACAAAGGATTCTCCCATCAAAACTATAGTTTCAACAATTCCCTCATATTTTTTATTCTTGATAAATACGCAACATATATACATATGCTTTGAGAGGTGGAAAAAAGTATGTGTGGTTGTTTTTCCGTACAGACAGAGACCTTCCTCATTTTGAATGTCAAGTGTGAAAAATTTCACTAATGTTGGAAAAAAACTGAAGATTGTATAGAAAACACAGACGGCCTTCGTGGTCGAGGGGTAAGGAGATCGCCTCTCTCGTCTTCAAGAAGATCGCGGGTTGAAATCCCAGCGTGCGCAAATAAATTGTTTTTGATTGATTTATGTCATTTCACAATGTAATCATTTAAAATAATTAAGGTATATTTGCAACACGTTCCACAGTGGAGGATACTCTGAGCATCGCCCTGCCGAGCGATTCTTTATCTTTTGTGGGATCGTTATTAGATAACCGACATTATCTCCTGTTAGATTTGTGTGATTTTTACATATTTACTGTCATATATTTTTTTCTAGCAACATGTGCAGGCTTTAGGTTTGGGGGGGGCGACCTCGGTTCTCCTTCGCCTTGCTTCCGGCTACTCGACGCTAAATTCCTTAGGGTCGTCGGGTATTTCCCCCCAATCTTTCATTTAATTTTCTTTGAGGCATTACCGAGGAACCGGCTAAGGGGCGTGGAAGCTGAGTGTGGTTCACGGCTAGACCGAACGTCATGCGCATTTTTGCTGGAACTGCTAATCGATTGGAGAGGACTCTCAACCTTTGCCATACCCTTATTACTTATCTACTGTATCTTCCTCCCAAACAAGTGCTTGTAGGATACGCTAGATTCGAGTACAATCACCCAACGCTCGCCACCTTGTGGACTTTCACCAAGCTGTCCCATTGTCTTATCTATATTTTGTCATACTAACACATATTGTACCTGTATTTCCCGCTAAGCACTTGCATACTGCTTACTAACAACGTATGCAGGACATTGGAGGTCTAGTTTCGTTATCAAATGTAGAGTCGTTTTTACAAAAAAAAATTACAGTCCTTGCAAGAGCCTTGAAGGGGTAACCATCTGTTACCTATACCAGGGCGGGTAAGTGGTGGGTCCTCCAATGTCATATATTTTGGAGGTCTACATTCGTTATAAACTAAATGTAGCTTCGTTCTTTCAAAAAAATTAGAGTCCTTTCGAGAGCCTTGAAGGAGTAACCATCTGTTACTTATACCAGGGCGGGTAAGTGGTGGATAACTTCCAATGTCACATATTTTAGTTTAGATCGTTTTAAACACGAATTCCTGCAAGTATGCATGATTATTGATTGATTTACCTACATAGAAAAAGCAAATAACAGCCATAAAAATCACAAATCTGACTGGAGATAACGTCCGTTATCTAATAACGATACCACAAAAGATACAGAATAGCTCGGCTGGGGTAAGACTGAAGAGTTCAGGCGTTAGTTGAAACGGCTTTAGCCATATTTGATGCCACATCTGAAGAGTCAGGAATTTTTTTTAACATTATCTTCTCACAGGAAACCACGAGGAAAATAATTTAACTCAGGGCCTATGTCATCTTTGGCGATGCTGTGTGGAGGGTCTTTTTTAGGGAAAGGAAGTAGAGAAAGTTCTGGGAAGGAAAAGGGTATGAGAGGTAGGTAGGAATCTGGGGGTCAGTATTTCCTGGAGTGACGGCCGTACGATGCATCCCTCCCACTGCGGTGCAAGGCGATATTCCGAGAAAGAACGGCAGGAGAACTTAAAGGAACTGCCTCAACCACTATCTCCCGATTCATCCTGCCATGCAGCTGGTGGGCAGACGCATCCAGACCCGGACTAACCTTACCCCCCATGAACCCGGGCACCCCTGCTAAGTCACCAAACTTAGCAAACCACTTGGGGTGACCTATGGCAGAGGTGTTAGTTATGGAACTTCATGATCTCCTTCTCTTCTGTACCGCCTCACAATATATCAATTGTGGCTGCCATAGTCTCATTGGCTCCAGGCGGTAAAAAGCAGTTAGGACTCTTGTGCGGTAATCAAATAAAAAAAGGCCGCCCGTCCGCCACAGACATTCTTCTTAAAAATACAGAAAGATAGTATAATTTTAAAATGTTTCTAGCGCGCTTTCCTCAATTTAAACACCTCTATATATTTAACAAGGCTCACACGATTTTCTTTAAAGCAAACACACTTACCAACTTCAGTTGTATTATTTACAAAGTGGGTCAATTTCGAATAGATAAGTGCCAACATTTCTGACGTCAAAAGTTACTAACTCATTTAGCCAAAAATACGCGAAGGTAAACCTACCTATATAAATTCGGTGTCATGCCAACTCAGAATGAAAACAACTAAGAACCACATCAGAAAGGTCATTAAAAGCTATGAAAAAAATATTTTATAAATCCGGTAACCCTAACTTAAGGGCCCGCAACCCGAATTTCTACCGATTTCTTACATAAGCTCTTAAAAAAATATATGTTATTCTTGAAGATAATATCTAGACATCATTGCCCGCACCGAAACGCAAATTATATAAAATTCCCTCGACAGAAAAAAATCGCAAATTTTGCTCCAAAAATTATTATAAACACGTTTGTTTCAGTTATTTTACAAGTTATATACCTATACGAAAAAAATCACAGTGTTTTTTTAAATGCTGTTGAAGACAATGCCCGCGACAGATTTTTGCTCTATATTAAACGAGTCGTGTTTTAATAAACATTTTCGCAATTTTCGCATCGATTTTGTCGCTGTAAATATTCTCTAACATTCGTAATTTTGTATCTCTCCATCTTCTTCTTTTCGAGCCAGGTTGCAGAGCCTTAACATATTTAACCATTTTTTTAATCATCACTCTTAGTGACCTTTCTGAGGTGGTTCTGAGTTGGTTTCATTCTGAATTGACCAGTCACTATGAATTCATACACATATTGTCATTTTCTATAAATACCCCCGTATTGCAAATAATATTTCACACCATATATAAAAACTCCGTCAGTAAGCACAAGCTCTGGACAGAGTGAAAGATACTCTCAGTATCGCCCTGGTGTAAGATCACCATTCAGAATTGAAACGTTCCTTGAAATGGCTATAGCCGTGTTTGGTGACCAAATCTGAATAGCCAGGTACTTCCCCACCTTCCTCTTCCCTATCTCCTTCCCCTCCCCACCACCTTCAGCCTCACACTCATTTTTCAAACAGCTCGCGCACAATATATTTCAATTTTGTATGCAAATTTCATAACGCCAGAGCTCACCAGTAGGTCTATACATAGAAAACCTTCGCGGGCTTGGTGAATTAACAAATCACCAAAGTTTCATCACAATCGGATGAATGGTTAAGGAACGCACAAGGGAAACGCACAAAACAACATTCATTTTCATATACCAAGATTATAATAAACACAATAATATAACTTTGTTTTAATTCCAATTTATTATTTCTTTATACAACCGGTTTCAGTTCATCCTGCACCTTCATCAGGGGTGAATAAAAATATATTGAGCATAGTCTCTCCCTCTTCTAATTTTCTTTTAAATAATATGTATTATGTTCAATATTTTTTTATTCACCCCTGATGAAGGTTCAGGGTGAACCGAAACCGGTGGGATAAATAAATATTCTTGTGTTTATTATAATTATGTATTCCCACAAAGTGTTTGATACATGTGAAAATTTTATATCAAGATTATTAAATAACGCACCTAAATTTAAGAGGGCATTACCAGAGAAAACCAGAAATATGTCATTTTTAAATCAAATTTTAGACGTATTGACTCTTTTCCACAAAAAATTATAAATGGATTTCAAAAGATTGTTCTTTTATCTAACATTTGCACGTAATACATTTTGAGATTTTTTTTTAATTTTTAGTATAATAAGGTTATTCCATAGGTCGTTGGCAGATTTGTTAAATTTTCAAAAAAGATTTTGTATTATACCACACCCATTTCAAATAATATAATCATGCAGTAAAATAAATCAATATATTATCTAGCAAACGCATGTTTTAGAATTTTAATTTTAGTTTCAATAAAATCATTAAAAAATATGTACGTACATGTGTTTCTTGACGAAAATTGGTCCGTATGCGTATTTATTTGCGCACTTTCGAACTAATATATTTCAGATTTTTTTAACATTCTTATTAAATTTAGACATTATTGAAAAATGATAAATACTTATATCAAAAAATAACTACAAAAAGTACATTATTTTAATAGTTTTATCATCACGCCTTTCAGCATTTTTGGATGAAGGTATAAATTAAAGCTAATTTGGATTGAAATAAATTCGATATTGAGTTCTAATTTAAAAAAGCTGGTACGGACAATAATTAATCTTTCTCATTGTAACCGCCCTGCACGATCGTAAGAACAACTTTCGACGAAATGTGGATTTTCGTCCGCTGGCTGGTTAAACGCTCTTAAGTATTTATTTAGATTTTAGATTTAGATGGTTACCTATTCAAATTTACGTTTTATTCTTGAAGATTAATGCCAAAAGCCTCCAGCAACTGTTGCATTCGATTTGAACAACTCAGTGTTGTAAATATTTAGAATTTCGCAAGCAACAACTATGACAAAATCTTGGATCCATCTGGTGACTTTGCGATATAAATACTTTAAGATTCTAGGTAAAGAAATAGCAAAAACTTCGTGAATAATTATTTACAAAGGTTTTGCTTGCGACATGAGCCAAATTTATGGTGAAAAACCCAGTTTGGTTATTACAAGATTGTATTGCGCTGAATGAAAATTTTTGTGCGAATGTCTAAATTTAAATGTAGTAGTTGACTTTTTGAACGACTTCAAAAATGAGGAGGTTCTCAATTCGACTGTTTTTTTTTATTTATTTGTTTATATTTGTTACCTCAGAACTTTCGACTGGATGAACCGATATTGATGATTTTTTTATTATTTGAAAGCTAATGCATCCCGTGTGGTCCCATTTCAATTTGGTTCAGTTCTGACAATGGTATCCATGAGAAAACCATATAAGTCTTAAATTTGCATTAAGTATGTGCGCGACAAATGGACGAATAACTCAATATCACGCCAACCGATTTCGATGATTCTTTTTTTTATTGGAAAGGATGTACTTCAAGGGTAGTTTGATGAGAGTTTAGTTAGGTTCTGATTATGGGATCCATGACAAAGTAACGGAACACTTCAATTTTTAGGAGCAAATTAACGATACTCGGCCGAATCTTTTATAGGCTGATACGGTTTTAGATTTTCACGGCCAAAAGTATTTTCGTTATTTGTTTTTGAGGTATTATGCCGTGTTGCGCTACCTCCTTCTTTAGCCAACGTTTCGGACAGCGTTGCAGTGTCCATTATCAGGGCAGATCCGGTAGATATAGGCTATCCTAGTAGAAAAAGTAAGTTGATTATTAAGTTATAGAAGAATACGAAAATTTTTTTTTTCTTTTTAGTGCATTTTTTAAGTCGTTTTTTTGTTTTGTTATAATTTTTGTTTATTGAAATAATGGCTTACAAGAGCACCGGGCCAAAAAGGCCTTTTTCTCTTTCATCATGATTTATTTGGTTGTTTGTCATACTCGTCTAATATTTTTTATTTTTTTTAAAGAAAAACTCAACAATCCCGGGCTACGAATAACCCAACAATATTTGAAAATCTTCTACTACCACCATAGTAAGCGGGAAATGCTTCTTGTGTCGTGATGGGGGATTTAGCTAGCTGAGAAATCGAACATGGGACGCCTGGGTGGGACCCAAACGCGATGCCAACTCAGCCAATGACCGGTCAGTGGCTGACATTATTTTTTTAATTAATCAAATGAAAAATATTATGGCTTTAAAAAATATGTTCGTGTACACCAATAAACGCTGATTCTGAATGTGTAAGTTTTATTTAATAATATTAAAGACAAAGTTTTTAAAAAATTATTAAAAAGTCCATTTTTAATCGGGTTGTAAAAACACGCCGTCAAATTGGCATTATTGAAATGTTTAGTGGTGATTTCACTGTTCCTCGTGTCGTCACCGTTAAGTCATTGCATGGGAAATGTATGGGAATGTAGGAATGATACAAGCCATCGTATTAATGTATTCGTTTATTTACATACTGTTTATAGAGATTTAGTTGTTGTGTTTATTGAAACATTATTTAGGCCTAAATAATGCTTACAACATAAAGGTTAGTTTATCTCTATTATTGAAAATATTCAAAAACTACTACACAAAAAAAATAGTACACCGAATTCAAAGTGGCGGCAGTTGATCAGCTGATTGCCCGATCCTATCCTAACTTTTCAGGAGTGTTGTTGACGTCACACACACTTGTTCGCTATACATACGGTGGTTTTCGGGGATCTTGAAAAATTAAAAACTTTTACAATTATTTTAACTATTAAAACTAACTCTAAAAATTAAAAATAAATATGCAGTTATTTAAGTTAGAAGATCATTATTCATTAAAAAATATATAAAAAATTGGACTGGAGTTCTTTATTGTCAAATAACACAGTGTGAGTTACTTTCTTTGTACGAGTTATGATGTATGATGAAGATTGAGTATTCACAGATAAATAAGTACCGTACTGCATTGAGAATTGATATTAATTAATGCAAATTGAGGAAGTCATAGATTTTCTGCCGCAGTTGAATAAATATGCACACACATAAGCAAGAGAAAGTAATAACGGTATCTACTAGTAATAACTTCCTAAACGACCGCGAAAACTTTTGTTTGCAGAAGAAAAACGAATTTGCAAAGGGTTCGAAATTAATAACCTATGATATTTACATTTTGGTTAGTGTCTTTTTTTACTTGATATTCCCACGTTTCTTCGTGTTTAAGGGGAACGGCGCTCAACCTTTTTTCATACAAAACTTTATTCTTATACCCTATATTTTATAATTTAAAACACAAATAAATAAAGTAGCACATATCCGAACCTATAAGTACCTTTTGTTTAAAATTTGCTATACCCTTTGTTTAAAAAAAATATTATTTTTCAAGTCGTAAGTTTGAAACTATTTTCAAAACAAATTGCACTTGGCTTGATGAAAATCTCATTTATTTTTGGAAATCGCTGGCAACGGTTAATATGCACTTTTTAAAAAAAAAAAACCTTTTGATTCACCTTAATTACATTAAAAGGCAACTATTTGCATTGGGGGAAGTGGAAAATATTTCGTTCTAAATTTCGATTACGTAAAATTAAAATTAGCTTTCGTCTTGTGAGATTGTATGCCATTAGCTATTAACTCATTCGCTGTCACTTTGGTATGTTGGTATTCCTGATACACTTGAATGTATAACGAACGGCTAGAAGATTTTGAAGGTACGGGGCACTTTCTTTTGAATCACAAACCATGTTACACAAACCTAGCGTAGCCGCTAAACTACTTGAAAACTGGGTTGTTTTTCTTGCCTTGACGCGAGTAGGCGTTATAAAGGGGCACTTTCTTTTGTATCACAAACCATATTACACAAACCTAGAATTCCCATGAAGTCTGCTACGCTTTGCTCTAGCATCTTTTCGTACAATAACAAGAATACCAACATAACAAAATGACATTTGAAAATAATGTTTGAAAATGGACGGTCTCGTTTCACAGAATGAAAGCTAATTTTAATTTTACGTAATCGAAATTTAGAATGAAATATTTTCCACTTCCCGAAATGCAAATAGTTGTCTTTTAATGTAATTAAGGTGAATCAAAAGATTTTTTCAAAAAAAAGTGCGTATTAACCATTGCCAGCGATCTCAAAAATTTACCAAAATCTCTGACCATTGCTAAAAATTTCGTTTCACTTTGTTGGCAATTATTAACTACCTACTCGTGCAACAATAGAAAATCTAGACAGATACTTTTCAATCGTATTTAACTGTTTTTAAATATAGAATATTAAATGTACATTATAGTACATTTCCCCTTTATCAGAACCAAACACTGGTCATTTTTTATATATCAATAGGTACATATCCTAAATTTTGCAACATGCAAACATGGAGTATTTTCTTCTAATAAAGTTGGTATAAAAAATCTTAAAAATCGGTCCAGTTTTAAAGAAAAAAAATGGGGAATACAAAACCTCGATTTTGACTATTTTATTGAAGTAAAACTTATTTACGCACGCTTGACTTGGGGAGAAAGCTGACGAATGCTTAACGAGAACGTTACGAAAAGCGAGGCGAACGGTTGTTGAAAGGGAGATATAAGTTAGTGGAAATAGAAAGAGAGAGAATTACGTTTCGTATTATGTAGGGGCAAGAGAGAGAGGTGCGAGCACACATTTTCTTTCTCTCTTTCTCTCATAGCCAGTTACGTTTCGTATATCTAAGACACAGTGCAGGCCTATTGTCTGTATCACACTGTAGGAGCAAGAGAGAGCAGTGCTCGCGCACATAGGAGCTAAAGAAGTTTTACTTCAGTCGTGTGGTCTAAAGCACACTCGTTTTTTTAAGGTATTATTAGCCTGAGACGCAGTTGTCCCTTTCGCTGTGTTCGGGGCAGTAAAAGCGGTAAAATACCTATTGTTAAAATTTTTTTCTCAGCGACCAGCGAATCTTACGAGTAAATGTACTTTTTTTTACATTAATTCCACACAGGAGGCCCTGAGGAAAATAATTTCCCTCAGGGTCTATGTCATGTGGGATGCTGTGTGGAGGGTCTTTTTGAGGAGAGGAAGGAATGAACATTGGTCTTGAAGAGACCCATGTTGTAGGAAGGAGGAAACACAGAGGCCGGCAAATCATTCCACAGCCGAGCTGTTGAACACAAGAACGAGTCGAAGAAACGACCCGTTCTCATGTGACAAATGTCAACCGTGTACAAATGTTGGGCACGCGTTTGGCGTGTTTCCCGACTATGCACCGGTGCCGAAGGGATCAATGATGCTAGTTCCTCGGAGCATCTTCCATTGTAATACCGGTAGAACAAGGATAGCATTCCCACCCGACGCCTGTGCTCTAAAGATTGCAATCCGTCTGTTAAGATGGGAGAATCTATTAAACGGACCGCCCGTTTCTGCAAAGAGTCGAGGGTATTTTTCAGGTATTTTGGAGCTCCAGACCAGAGGTGGCTGCCAAATTCAACCGTGGGGCGCACTTGTGATTTGTACAGGGTTAGCAGTTGCGTACTATTAAAGTATCTGCGGGCCCTGTACACTGTACACTGAATTTTACTCAACTAGATGCTGAACCAACAGGCGAACTATTTTTATCTTTTTAATTACTGCAAATGTAAGTATGCATACATTTTACTTTTTTTACTAACAATCATGCATGCAGGGACATTGGAGGGTCTAGATTCGTTTCAAAATAAATGTAGCTTCCTTTTTACAAAAAATTAGAGTCCTGACGTGTGCGGCTAAGGAGGTTAAACAATCAGTTTCCTCACACAGCCGTGGGAAAGTGGTGGGTCCCCTCCAATGTACACTGTACACTATACGTGGTGACTACTCTCAATACACTTCTTGGAAAGTTAATTCCCCTAGATTCAGTAATTGGGGAAAGCGACCACCACCAACAGATTAGAAATCAATCACGGATTCCTCCAATCCTCTCCCAGGAGGAAAGAAATTCTAAAATAACTAGAGCTGAAATAGAAATTATAATTAAGGGTTTGAGTCCTAGAAAGGCACCAGGGCATGATAAATTGAATAGTATAATTGTGAGGTATGTATGGATCCATGCCAAGGAAGAACTCTTTCAGGTTATGGAAACGTGTATGAGAAGGGGAGTTTTCCCTTCTTATGGAAGAAAGGCGTGCTCAGGATCATACCTAAAGGGAACGACAAAGAAAGAACTGATGTTAAAGCTTATCGACCAATAACACTTCTTCCTGTATTGGGGAAAATTTTGGAAAAAATTATTCAAAATCGTCTACGAGAAACATTAACACCATCATATGTACATCAATATGGATTTGTCCCAGGTAAGTCCACGGAGCACGCCATTATGACTGCGCTTGACTGGGTGAAGGTCTGCACAAAGAGGTACGTAATCGGTATCTTCTTAGATATAACTGGTGCCTTCGATAATGCATGGTGGGAGATGATTTTGACTAAATTAAAAAATCGCAATTGTCCAAGAAAACTTTTTAAAATATCTTGCGATTATTTTAAAGATAGAAAAATTATAATTTCTTTTGGTGATTGCATCATTGAAAGAGATGTGGACATGGGTTGTCCCCAAGGTTCTCCCCTTGCACCGGATTTCTGGAATATTTTATTCGATGACTCCTCCAGGTTACCCTTACCTGAAGGCACTATTGCGATTGATTACGCAGACGACAAATTGTATTTGGTCTCTGGGGACAGTAGAAAAGAAGTTGAAAATAAAGCTGAAGAAGGTTTGAATATGATTCTTAACTGGGGAAAGGAAAACCGACTGACTTTTGCTCCCCATAAGACCGTGGGTCTCCTTATGAAAGGCTCCCTCAGTAGAGGTAGAAACCCTTTTATAAAAATGGGAGATACTGCAATCCGTTTTGTAGAGAGTACTAAATATTTAGGCGTTACATTAGACAGATCCTCCTCGTTCTTGACTCACGTTAAAAGCGTTTCTAGTAAGGCCCAGGCTCTCTTCTTAAAACTGAGAAGAATCTCAACTGCTGAATGGGGTTTACGTTTCCCTGCGCTCCGTCTATTATACAGATGCGCATATGTGGCACAAGTTTCATACGGTGCATGTGTATGGGAACATCGACTGAGTAATTCACTTATTCATTCAGCGCTTAAGAGGGGCCAGCGAATCCCCTTACTGGCGCTTTCAGGAGCCTACAGAACAGTTTCATCGGATGCTTTGCCAATTTTGGCTGGCATTTTGCCAATTGATTTAGAAATTAGGGAAGTTTTGACAAAGAAGTGTCTGAAAAGAGGAAGACCTGTAAATCACCTTGGTGTTGAATTAATACCTGGTGGAGCAGTGCCTCTCCTTGAACTTCTAAAGATGATGAGAAGAAAAACGCTGAGTGAATGGCAGATGAGATGGGATAGATCGAATATGGGAAGATGGACCTTCTCCTTCTTTCCATCAGTTAAAATCAGAATGGAAGGGGCATATCTTTTAATGGACCACCATATTACCCAATTGCTTTCTGGGCATGGGGAGTTTAGAGGTAGACTTCACAGACTGGCTCTATCATCCCATCCCAATTGCGCTTGTGGTGATACTGACCAAACAGCCGAGCACATTTTGTGGCACTGTGAGATTTTGACGGATGCTCGAGACGAAATGATTGATGGTTTACAAGTTATTACGAGACCTGCTTGGAATACAGATCTCGTCTCGAATAAGGTGAACTTTGAGTGCCTGAAGAAATTCACGAAAGTTTGGGTTGAGAGATGGCCTGTTCTTAGAGTCGCTGAGTAGCTGTTAAACAACTTAGATACCAGGTGTATTTTGCTTCTGAATTCACGGACAATCTTCATGATTACTTTACACTTACCGCTTGGATTTAATTGTTATGATTTATGTGTTTCTGTAATATGTTATTTTTTTTTTTTATTAACATTTATTTTATTATATATTATAAGTTATGTGTTATATTTTACATTTGCATTATGTTATTTTGTTCACTATATTTTGAAAAATGTATATAATTGCCTTGCGAATTGTTTTGTTAATAATTACTATACTACCTGTTAATTTATACCATGTTCCTTGTTTTGTTTTGTTTGTTTTTAACTGTTTAAATGTTTTACTGGATGAACTGAACTCAATTTTTTTTTATTTTTTTTTTTTATTTTTTTTCCCCTATCCCCATATGGGGGGTGCTGGACCTTGTCCCTGCTTCATCTTTAGTTAAATAATTAATTTTGCAGATCCTTTTCAAATCTACCTGCGCCTCCCCCAATGACATGTGAAGGCTTGAGGTTTGATCAGACGACCTTGACTGTCCTTTGTCCTGCCTCTGACTACCCAACGCTGAATTTTCTTTTAGTCTTCGGGTATTTTACCCCAAATATTCAGTTAACATTCTTTGAGGCTTCACTGAGTGGTTGGCTAAGGGACACGGAAGCTAAGTGTAGTTTATGGTCAGACCGAAAGCCATTTACATATTTTGTTGGTACTTGCCAATTGATTTGAGATTTATTGTATTACTTATGTTCTCTATTATATTTATGCATGTGCTTGCAGGTTTTTTACAGATGCAATGCCGCCTCATGGAGCCTCATGAATGAATTTTTTTCTTTTGCCTTGTTTAATTTATCTTTGTCTTACTAACCTATTTTGTGCATTTTGTTTTCCTGTTAAGCACTTGCATACTGCTTACTAACAACGTATGCATGGACACTGGAGGTCTAGATTCGTTCAAAATAAATAAATGTAGCTTCGTTTAACAAAAAAAATTAGAATCTTGCGAGAGCCTTGAAGGAGTAACCATCAGTTACTTATACCAGGGCGGGTAAGAGCTGGATTACCTCCACTGTACACTATACAGTACGCCCGGTTTTTGGGAGGCTAACTTTACTCTGGCTTCGATGGAGCCCCCATACCTGAGCTGGTCACTTAGGGTTACACCAAGCATATCAATGGAGGGCCTGTTCGGAAGATTGCTTCCGTTGAAGGATACTAGATATTCATTTCGATCCCTTTTAAACGTTTATATATTATATTACATGAGGATGGTGAAACACTCCATCAGTCAAATTGACTGTAAGTACTAGCATTGGAATTTGAACTTAAGTGAAATGAACATAATATTTGCGTGTGCCAAAAATCAATTAGAAATCATTACAAATATGAAGTAATCCACACCAGACTGGCTTCATTATTTTAGTAACGTAATAGAGAAATGCCATCGCTAATAAATACAACGCTCAGATTTGTGTGTGAATGTGTTGGTAGGTTTTTATGTAAAGACGTAACCTCATTTTCCGTTCCACCCGAGAAGCTCTCGACACACTTTACTTTCGTTGGGAACTTATGATGACATAATTATAACATAACATAATGACGGTGACACATAATTTTTATAATCGCAGATTCTTTCGAAAATGAAATCATTAAATAATAATAATAATAATTGAAGTTGAAACAATATTCCAAGGATTTAACGAGAAAACGTTTTGAGTGAAAGTTTTTAATAATTCAAATTTATACCTAATTTTACCGTAGGTTTATAATTTTTTTATCTTACGCCTTACAACATGAATATCTCAATTGGGGATGCCATGGTCTCACTGGCTGTGGTTAGCAGGCACAGTTGAGGATCTAGTGCGGTAATTACATTTAAAAAACATGCATTTAAGATTTAAGCCTGTAGAACCGTGGTCACCAAAGTGCGGCCCGCGGCGGATAGGTAGTTGTGCGGCCCGCGCAAATATCTGCCGTTTTCTTTTTAAATATTTTTTTCATGGACAATTACATTATCCGTTTTTGTTTTCAAAAATTTGTATACCCTTCTGATTTTAAAACGTTGATTTTAATTTACATTTGATTTTAGAACGCACAGCTGGTTTTTGAACACATTCTGAATCGATTTTGAACGGGCGCATAGTGTACCTCATAGGTTCTCAACGTGGGCGATGACGCCCCCTTGTGGCCGTTTGAGACTTTCAGGGGAGCAGTAGTAGACCCAGAAAAAAAAAGGCGTTGAGATGGTACAGTGAGGGCGTGGGCAGATAAAAAAAGACAAAAAAACACGCTAATCACGTACTAATAAAGCAAAGAAAACTTTAACATCGATTAATTTTTGCTATTGTATGTATTTTAATCATTTTTATAACCAACAATCCTACCATAGGCCGCCCCAAGTTCGCAGGGGTGACCGGTTTCAAGGGGTGAGGTTTGTCTAGGTCGAATGCGTTTTCCCATCGGCTTACGCCGCAGTTGGAGGGATGGATTCATACGTCCATCACTCCTGGACATATTGACCCACAAATTTCTAATCATCTCTCATACGTGTTTCCTTCGCAGAACTTCCTCTCCTTCCTTTCCCTAAAAATCCCCCCCACACAGCATCCCTAAAGATGAAATAGACCCTGAGGTATGTTTTCCTCATGCGAATTACAGAAGTGTGGTTGAACGATGTTGACGACACTGTCACGCGCGTTTTTATACTAATAATGATTTTGACCAACCTCCCTTGTTTCTAATAAATAAGTAGGTACTTATTATTTTCAATCACTTTTTACTTGATTTTTGCTTCGGGTAAAAAGACATCCTATAATTTGAACAAATAGGTGAGGTTAGGTTAGGGGATTTTAAATTAGGTTAGGTTAGGTTTATTTTTTTTGTCATCAATCATTTGTTTTGTATATCTCACTGCCTGTTATTCTACTAGTGTTATGCTGATGGTATTTTTGTACTCACTTTTTAACGCCCACGATTCGTGCTTGGTCAGTCCCACCAGGTATAGTCCGAGCTGGTGCCTGCAGACAGGTTCTACCGCCCCTTTGATGACCCCCCAATTCTCCACAAGCCTCTGCGCACTGTACACCTCCAAAAACTTTTCAATCCCTGTTAAATTCTTCAAATTATCCTCACTCAAGAACTGGTCGATGTTCGCATCAGTAGCAGAAAGCTCTTCGTTGCTCATTTTGGTAATATCGTTTAAGGACTTGGGTCGACGACTCAGAATTGGCACACGCTTTGGAATCCTGTTTATATTTGATGTCTTTGTTGTCTGTTCGATTTTTGTTATTAAATCATCCTTGATTATTTTTGTAGCTGTCTTTTCTACGTCACTTTTGACCGGTTTGATTTCTTCTTCTGAATCGTCCGTCAAAAACGAGTCAAAACTTAACAATTCTTCGTATTTTTCATCTTTGTCACCTTCATCACCATTAATTTGTTCGTTTGTTTCATTGTTAGATTTAACAACGCTTTCATGATTGTCGTTATTTGTAATTCTTGATTCATTGGAATGTTCAATTGCTGTTCTTGATTCTGGTATCCTTCTCTTTGTTCTTTGTGGTCTTCCAAAAAGACCGGAAAGCAACGAAGTCAAGCTGAAATTTTCGTTTTCCCGCTTAAACGATTTGACAGCTTTGACAATGGAATCTGCCAACTTTCCCTCTGACTGCTTTTTTCTTTCCTCTGGTGTTTTATCGAACACGGAAAAGTCAAAATCATCGTCGTCTTCTTCTAAATCGGTTGTGTTTTTTACTGCTGCATTATTAACGGCTGTCTTGTTAACTGTTTCCTTACAATTGGCTGCTAAAATCGCAGTTAGAACTATAACACCGAACATCCAAGTCCTGGCGTTGTTTTTCACAATCGCCATTTTCACTCTTGTTTTTTTTTTTATTCACTGGCACAGATTATTTTTTATTTTTCGAAGAGTCTCGCATGTTCTAAATCGGATTCTAAAACACGAAATTTCAGAATAAATTTATTAATTATTTTTAAATATTTAAACGTTAATCGGGAATTTTCGAGGAAAATCGGAAAAACGACACATATGAAGTGGCAATCATTTTTAAAAAATTATGTTGTAATTCTATAGATAAGAAGGTAGTTCTAAATAATCCAAAATGGGTAACTCTGTTTCAATGAACTCAAATTTGATTTGAATTAGGTGACGCTCTTAAAAATGGAACTGTGTGAAGAATTCATTCAAGCGATAAAGTACCTACCTACCTATTTTATAAAAAAATTAACAGAAGTATTTTATCTCATTTTAAAAATTGGAACTGATTGGTTAAGAATTCGTTTTTTTTTTTATAAAATCAGAGCTTCTTTGAAACTAATGTTTATTTGATATTTTCACGACTAAAATTAATATAGTGATTTTTTTAGCCAACCTTTCTCACAGCATTACAGTGTCCATCATCAGGACAGATCTGTAATCTACAGATAATAAATGGATTACACATCTGCCCTGATGATGGACACTGTGATGCTGTCCGAAACGTTGGCTAAAGAAGGAGGTAGTGCAACACGACATAATATCCCAAAAATAAATCACTAAATCTACACACAGTTGATGGATTACACATCTGCCTAGATCATGGACACTATGATGCTGTCGAAACGCAGCGCAACACTGCGTAATACCCCAAAAACAAATCACTATGTAATCTAGACACAGTTAATAGATTACACGTCTGCCCTGATGGTGAACACTGTGATGCTGTCCGAAACGTCGGCTAAAGAAGGATAGCGCAACATGACATAACATCCCAAAAATCGATCTTCCCAAAAATCACTACGTAATCTACACAAGGTGGATTAATCGTCTGCCCTGATGATGGACACTGTAATGCTGTCCGAAAAGGAGGTAGCGCAACACGGCATAATATCCTAAAAATAAATCGCCATCATTTAACAAGTTCTTTTATTGCTAAATATTGAAAACAATTTATTTGTCATCAAATATTTTTAATTATTTTTTTCTTAAAAAGATTTTACCAAAAAATTTCCTTCCACAATTTAAAAATTGAATTTTATTTTTGTGTTTATCAATAAATTAATAATTATTTTGTAAGTATTATTTTTATTTTTCTTAGATCACTGCTAAGGTTTTCAAATTTTTTTAAATCACCTGTAAAACACTTGAAACTCTAACCGCCCGAATTCAAATTTCGAATTATTTTTAATCGTTCCCACCTTCCGCTCGCGTTACTAAATTCGAACTAAGAAATTTGTTCCAAACGGAAACAGAATCTGGCAGCCCCCCCTTTAACCCCCTTCCTTTGCCGATACTTTCCAAAGAGACGATTACCGAAAATTCACTTATGCAATACCGATACTACAAATATCTCAGAGAATTTAAACGGACAGTGCTAAAATACACTACGAAATCAAAAAGAGAAAACATTTGTATGAAACACTAGAAATTCAATGCACACAACGATAAAACCTTTTGATGAATGTATTTTACTAAACTTATGCAATGCTAAGACCACAAACATCTCAGCGAATTCAATAGACAGTCTGCTAAAACTATACCACAAAGTAAAAAAAGAAAACATTTATATAAAAGCGTTTATTCATTAAGGATGCATCAATAAAACCTTTTTACGAGTGTATTTTACTAAACTACAATCCGCTTAATTTTGTTTGTTCAAACTATTAAAATGGTGGCACCACATCAATAAGTGATTTCATTGTATAACATCTAAGTTTGTATCTTCTGGTATTTTTATAAAAGCATTTACTTGAACTAAAGAGTGTATTTTTAAAGACAAGACGGTCTGTCTAGCATTTTTAAACTAGGTCATACAAAATTAACGCTTTTTATAAACGGCGATAAGCGTTGCTAAAAGAAATTTTGTTATTATTTAGGAATACTTTAAACTTTTTACTGAATGGTTGAATAGTATGTGAGATAATCTTTTGTTTCAGAGTATGGGCGAAAGTGAAAGAGATGCTTGCATTTTTAATTGTTTAACAATGGAGCAAGCAGATTCGAAAACAAAAGTAATTAAACAGCACGCCGCTTCCGTAGAGGTAGGCAGAGAGGGCATACTCCTTGCTTCATTCAAATTCATATATTTGAGAGGCAGGTGTGGGTACCGCCGCCCCGGGAACCATTTATTGGATAACCAAAACCTCTGCCATAGGTCACCCCAAGTGGTTCTTACTTGGTGACTTGGCGACGTGGGGTGCCCGGATTCATGGGGTGAGAACAGAACTTACAGTTTAACTTACTTACAATTACAAGTAACTTACAGTTTAACTTACTTACAATTACAAGGAACCTACAGTTTAACTTACTTACAATTGCAAGGATCTTACAGTTTAACTTACTTACAATTGCAAGGAACCTACAGCTTAACTTACTTACAATTACAAGCAACTTACAGTTTAACTTACTTACAATTACAAGGAACTTACAGTTTAACATACTTACAATTACAAGGAACTTACAGTTTAACTTACTTACAATTGCAAGGAACCTACAGCTTAACTTACTTACAATTACAAGCAACTTACAGTTTAACTTACTTACAATTACAAGGAACTTACAGTTTAACATACTTACAATTACAAGGAACTTACAGTTCAACTCAATTGCAATTACAATGAACTTACTTACAATTACAAGTAAATTACAGTTTAAATTACTTACAATTACAAGGAACTTACAGTTTAACTTACTTATAATTACAAGGAACTTACAGTTAAACTTACTCACAATTACAAGGAACTTACAGTTAAACTTAATTACAATTAAGATTGATTATTGACTGTCCTAAAACGGGATAATACTCCTAGTTGGGCAGTCAAAATTTAATAAATTATATTTATAAATGTATATTTCTGTGCTAAATAAACAAATAAAAAAAAATAAAAAAATAAAAAAAAATTACAAGGATCTTACAGTTTAACTTTCTTACGATTACAAGGAACTTACAGTTTAACTTGCTTACAATTGCAAGGAACTTATAGTTTAACTTACTTACAATTACTAAGGGAAAAAGTTTAACTTAGGGAACGAACCCATACTACGTGTCCTGTTCGGGGGGGGGGGGGGGGTCTTCAAAATACTACGCTTGGTACAAATGAGCGGCGGGGGCCAAAGGTTTTTGGTCACCGGGGGGGTTAAAAATTGCAAAAAGTTGGTCACGTAGTATGGGTACGTTCCCTTACTTACAATTACAACGAACTTACAATTAAGAGGAACTTACAATTTTAAATTTTAAATTTGGGTGATTTTGTTGGGTTAGGTTAAGTTAGGTTAGTGTGAGATGAATATATGACGCAAATGTGAATGGTAGAAGAAGTTGGGGACGCCCGAGGCGTTCAATTGAATTATGTAGGTACAAGCTGTTGAAAGAATACAAAACAAAAACTTACGTTTTCGAAATTTTAAAATGGGTATTCCAGCAATTATGTTGAACTACAACACTCTGTTAAATGATATGAATATGCTCAAATTGTCCGACAGAAGAATTTTCACTGACTTGGTATTTATATATAAAATTCTAAATGATTTAGTTGATAGTCAGGTTTTGTGTGAATTGATAAGCTTCCGGATTCCAATACGTAATACCATAACTCACGATTTATTTCAGTGCAGAAATTCTGGGACTGACTACCATATGTATTCCTCTTTGCCCAGAATACTAATGGAGGGAAATAATTATACCAAGTCAGTGGACATCTTCAATTTATCTTTAAATAAATTATAAAAAAAGTTTTACTGAGGCAATTCAATTATGTACTTACGATAAAATATGTTTCTTACTTTTCATGTGTAAAAGCCCTGAAAAGGGGCGTTAATAAATAAATAAATAAAATAAAAGATACTAGTCGGGCCATGTCAAAAGTCAGAATAATAGAAGAGAATGTATGAGACGATATATGAATGTGAGTGAAGCAAAGAGTGTGTGCCAACACCGATCTGTTTAGCGGTCCGTCCTCTCTGCCTACCCCTACGGAAAACGGCGTGACGGTTAGTTATTTATTTAGGTTAGGTTAGGTAGGCATTGTATATTATAAATTTCAATTCTATAGACCTACCTCAACTCGGATAATATGGTGTATTGCTTTGTAATTGGTTTATTATACGTTTACAAAAACCAAATAAGATTGCAAGTTACCGTAAGAACTTCATGTAAGTGTGCGTAGATAATTAAAAATCTTAAGTAAGTATTTCGTAAGTCGAAACAAATACTGCAGATTACGAAATTAGAATTGTAAGCAACGAAATTAATAGAACAAATAAATGCAATAATTATTACGAAAATTGTGAGAAAAACGCAGAAAAAATAACCAGGTTGTTTATCATTTTATTATATAAGAGTCAGCTGTTAAATGTGGGTGATGACCAACTAAAAGAGTACATGCGATTCTAGTTATTATGGAAAAGGTTGCAAAGACTGTATTCGTTTGGTATATTTGTGATGACCAACTGAAAGAGTACATGCAATTCTCGTTCTTGTGGAAAAGGTTGGACCGACCGGTTCGGGTTGGCGCGTGTTGGGAAGGCCGCATAAAAGAAAGTTAAATTGGCTGCCGCTCTTGTTAGCGGTCAGTAGACACGTGGTCGATGGAATGTCAAACTCTAAAAGGCATCAGGTTAATATAAATTGTGTAACATCGGATTAAAGTGACAGTTTTGTACACAAGCTGGCAGAAATGTGTGATATATTCAACCCTCCAGGCCTCGGGCCTGTTTTGTCGGAAGGGCAAGAATATCAAATGGTACCTGATCAATTTGAGTTATTTCACAATTTAATAAATATTTTCAAAATGCAAAGTACGACTATTTGCCGATGATACACTAATATACTTAATTGGAGATAACTAATGAAGAACTAATAAATATTTTAAATAATGAGCTAAACAATGTATCAAGATGGCTAAAAATTAATAAGCTTAAATTAAATACAAAAAAAAAACAAAATGTATTGTGATCGGATACAAGAAGACATCCAGTGAAAGCAAAATTAAAATTGATGGTGAAATTATTGAAAATGTTACTGAAATGAAATATTTAGGAGTTATATTAGACTCCAAACTAACATTCAACAAGCATGCTGAGTATACACAAAAGAAAATTGGGAAAAAAATATCTTTTTGGGAAGAATTCGGCCAAAACTATCTAGTAAAACTGCAATCACTATCTACAATTCGATTATTGCTCCACATTTTAACTATTGCTCAACTATCCTTTTCCTATGTAACGAACGAGAACAAAATAAGTTTCAAATTCTCCAAAACAGGGCAATGAGAATAATATTACGGCGGAATAGATTTTCAAAAGTAAACAAAATGTTAAAGGAACTGAATTGGCTAACCGTGAAACAGATGCTGACCTTGAATACGATGATATTTATACATAAAATAATTAACAACATTTTACCAAAATATTTTTCAAATAAAATTGTATTCAACAAGGACATTCACAGACATAACACAAGAACATGTAAAGAAATCAGGCTTCAAAAAAAGGATAAGGCGAATACGCAGAACAGTTTGCTGTACAAGGGGATGAAGTTGTATAACAAGCTACCAGAGACTTTGAAGTCCACACCAATTGGAAAGTTCAAGACGTATTGTAGGAGCTACATAAAATTTAGTTTGCAATACGAAATATTATAATTAATTAGAAATTTGTAAACTTAAATGTACAAATTACTAAAATAAAATTAATAAAAAATAATAAAAAATAATTTAGACATAATATAAGGCATTTGCGGCACGTTCTAGACCATAGATTCTCAACCTTTTTTGCCCACCGCCCACTTTGAGATTTTTTTTTTCTAGCGCCCCCCTAACTCGTGAATCTGAAACAGCAATCGTCCTCACGATTATATTCAGGGGCGGCGCTAGGGCGGTGCGAGCGGTGCGACCGCACACGGCGCCGTCGTAAGGGGGCGCCGAAAACACCCGACCACTGATCGACTATCTATCGATCGTGCGCTTAAATCGTGTGGTCAACCGACAAACCCGAATGTCCCTACAGGAATTGGGTTGCCATCTGTCCGGCTTTAGCCGGACATGTTTGGCTTTTTTAGGTCGTGTCCGGCTAAATATTTATATGTCCGGCCTGTCCGGCTTTTGTTAGGCTTTTTGGTTCCCGCGGGTTTTGTCTTCCGAACTTCTGAAATTGGCGGAATACTGCTTTTAAAGAGTTTTCTCTTTAATAAACACCCAGTGGACCAAGGAACGCAATAAATTGCAAACAATTGCTAAGATGGTGTATACATTGTATAATTTAAAAATGACATGTCAAGAATTTTATTAAATGATTTCCAAAGAAAACGACGTTTTGGATAAAGTAGGTGAAAACGCCAAATGTACAAAATGGTAGATTTTTGTAATTTTCGAATAATTTGGAGAAGTAGAGATTTCATTTTAATTTATGTTTTTCGTTTTTTGTCCACAAAGATAAATATGTTCATTTTATATCTATTTAACGAAAAATTTTAGTCAACTGTTTAACCAGAAAAAAAATTATGTTTTGTTTGTTTGTTTTATAAGTTCAGTATGTCTACAGATGTTTTATAAGTTTAATAAGGAATGGGTACCGCCGCCCTGGGAACTTTCATTGGATAACCAACACCTTTGCCATAGGTCACCCCAAATGGTTCGCTACGTTTGGTGATTTAGCAGGGGTGCCCGTGTTCATGGGGTAAGGTTTGTCTAGATCTTGGAGGCGGATGACCAGGACATACTGAACCCCAGATTCCTACCCACCCCTCAAACCCTTTTCCTTCCCAGAACTCTCCTCTCCTTCATTTCCTTAAAAAAATCCTCCACACAGCATCCTCAAAGATGACATAAAGATGACATAGGCCCAGAGGGAAATTATTTTCCACAGGGCCACATGTGTGGAGCTCGTTTTAAAAAAAAAAGACAGAAGACTCATTATTTTTTTATTTTGTTATCGACATTATATTCTATACAAATGTCAATTGATGACAAGAATAAGACTGATTAATGATTGTTGTTATTAAATTGGTTAATGCGTAATTAATAAACAACTGTAACTTGTAACAGATTTTTTATTATTATGTATAAAAGTTATGCCCAAAATTATGTACGTACGTCAGGCTTTTAGGGCAAAATGTCCGGCCTTTCAGAGCGCAGAGTCCGGCTTTTTTATTTTAGAAGATGGCAACCCTATACAGGAAGCAACCTAGCACGATTTTTAACAGATCTTAGTCTATTCTCTATCCACATTTAGAACAACCCGCGATGGTACAAAATTTGGTTTGTACTGCGCATACCACTCCCCTCGCTACGGTCCCTTCACCGGCCCTTGGCTGTCGCCAATCACTTCCCCCAAAATTCAGTATGCCGTTGACTGTCGTCCTGTGTATCCGCGTTACAAAAAATTAACCCATTCATACCCAGTGGTAAAATGGGTAATCAGCCGATATGTTCAAATACATTATCACTAATTACAAAGAACAAAAGAGGACAGCTGTCACAGAGGGTTATATGATAAATAATAAGTATATTGTAAATGTCACTGCCAGCGAAGCCAACAAAACTAGGTTCCGATTTCTTCCTTAACATTGCGAATTAAACACGAGCGAATTGGTGGTATGGTCGATGATAAAATAACATGTTAAAGTAAACAATATCTCCTTCAAAATAAATGCCTAAGAACACCCACGTAAGAATGCATCGGAAAAGTTACAACAGAGTATTTGAGTAATTTTATTCGACTTATTATTGGTACTAAGCGATAATTTTGGAATGTCCATCATATTTTCATGACCTCGGAGACAACAACGATGATTCACTGGCTTTCAACTTTTCAAGTGAATCATCTGAGGTTTTTTTAAATGACAATGATGATATTTTTAGGTTCGGATTAATTCCTCAGCCAATTTGGTAAATCTCATGCCACATAAAGTACAATATGTATTTGGTAATACTACCGCTACCATTATTTAAAAGGTATAAATTGATGTCATTTTTTGTCAGACAAATAAAATAAAATTTAATAAAATAATTCAATTTATTTAAACAGTGGGATTGAATGTGTTAGCGTTCGTCTAGTAAGCAGTGGGGAGAAGGGGCGGAGACATGCGCGTCCACGCCGTCCACGGGTTGTTCTTATTTTGGATCGAGAATAGAAGATAGTCTCTCTCTCCCAGCACAGTTTGACTTCATAAATCCGTAGTATCAACTTTCAGTAGCCCTGAAGAAGGAAACCTAAGTTCACATCCTCTGGTCAGACAAGAACTCAAAGCCGCAGCATTAAGACATCCTAAATTGGCTAAACCTCCTATCTGGGATCCTCGAGTGGTGTTGACCAGTGTTGCCAACGTAGGCGATTTTTCGCCATTTAGGCTACTCAGGACGAGAATGGGCGATGAAAAAATCTAAAAGGCGACTGGTCGCCTATTAGGCTACTTCAGAGACAAGTTATTTAAATCAGCCGAATCGCAAATAATTAAGAAAAAAATACAATAATGCTGTCGCTGAAAGAATTTTCATCATAATGGGGACAATCAAAACCATCATGGACTTAGCAAACGCTTCGCAATTGCTGAAAAACTGCTCGAAATTTGTGAAGCAGTACCGGACTTATTCGTCTGCTCAAATAACAGCTAAGGAAATAACTTCCCAGGCTGTGAAAGATTCTACGCTTAAGCCAGTCCGATCCCGAAGAAAGAAGCGATTAAGTATTTAAATATGAAGCTGCAGATGAGACACCAACAAATCCTGAAGAACTGTTTAAAATTAACGTCTTTTACCCTATGATAGATACAATTTATTTTTTATTTATTTTTTAATGGCTTTTCACCCCAAAGGAGTGTTCTGGCCAGTGTCAAGTGAATGCTTTTGTGAGTGTAATTTTTGGTTAATATTAACTAATTTAGTTTTAATAACAAGAACCTATCTACATTATATAATAATACTATACAAATAATAATACACAAAATTATTACAATAAGAGATGATTTTAATTAAACATAACAAGGAAATTAAAAGATATGCTGACACAATTTATTGTGCGTAAAAAATAAAATAAATAAATAAATACATGAAACTTAACTTACAGTTACAAATTGATGCTGTTAATATTCAGGAAATTGGCCAAGACTTTATACACGCGTTTGTTCACAGAAGATAACAGGCATGCAATGTTGTAGGGAGGCAATATACCCGAACTGATTAGGTGAGGGATGAAATTTTTGTATGAATTATTTAAAGGGCAACTGAAAAAAATATGATTTTTTAATTTAATTTTTTTTTATTTCATACAATTTTTAAAAGTACACTTTTATGTTTTTTTTTTGATTACCATACTAGGCTAATGCCCGTGTTAAGGTAATCATACATGATATAAGTTATGCAGTGTGAAAACTAGAACAAAATATAGGTTTGAAATAAAAATTATAAGATATTAGAAACAAGAGAAAGAAAAAAGATAAAATATTTAAGGTAAAATATAACAAGATATATGTATACGTAAGCACATACACATACATATGCATACACATACACAAATACATACATATATATATATATACATATATACACACATAAATACATACAAACACACATATGTATATATATATATATATATATATATACGTACATGTATATAAAGGATTATAAAGAAGAAGATGTTTTAAAGAAGTTAAAAAGAAAATACTATAAAATATAAAATACTAAGAAGTAAGATTTAAATATGTGTTTTTTTTTATTTATATGGTATTTTTTTATGAAAGCTAAAATTTTTACTGGAGATTTGTCAAGGTAGGTAAATAATCGTCTAGAAGAGTATATATTTAGGTTAGATTAGATTTCAGTGAAGTCAGGTTGGAAAAAGATGTGAAGTATGATATTTTATTTAGTTAATTTAATTATTTTTCTTTTATTTTATAATGGTTAGGAAGTCATATATTCTTTAAAGAAATCTCGTCCCCTTTCGAATATCCAATTTTGAACACGAGTAGTAAAAAGAGGTATGGTAATATTTGATTTTATATCGGTGCTCAATGCATTGTATATTTTGGGGGCAATGAACCAAAATTGTCGGTGAGCGAATGTGGTTCTAGTTTTTGGGACCACGCATCCCAGGTTTGATGAAAAGCGGGTTTGGGCTTGATGTTGTGGAGCCACCAGTAGGTTATTTTTCCGTATGTAGGATAGGCTTGTCTTGGTGAATAGTTGGCGAATATCTAAGACCCTAAATTTAGTAAATAGCACATTAGAGGGGTGGGTAGGTTGGCATTTAAATATGATTCTCAGTATTAGTTTTTGAACTGTAATTATTGGATTAATGACGGATTCTGTGCAACCACCCCATCCCAAAATACCGTATGTTGCAATGGATTGAAAAAGGGCAAAATATACGCTTCTAAGGGTTTTTAGGTCTAAGATGGATCTAAGAGAGCAGAATATATGGCAGAGCTTACGGAGTCTTTTCACTGTGTCACTTATGTGTGCTTCCCAACGTAGTTGGTCATCTATGATTATGCCCAGATATTTAACTTCCTTAGATGATTTAAGGGTAGGACACGTGCAATTTGTAATAGGTGGGGTTCCGGGTGGGTGTGGGTGCATGTTTAGTGAACACGAGTGAATTATTGGTTTAGGGCAGTTGTTGGGAAAATTATGTTTGCGTATGGAAAACGTCATATATTGTGTTTTGTCAATATTGAGTGTAAGGAGATTTGTGTCAAGCCAATGCCTCACTTTTATTAGGCCATTATTAGTTTTATTAATAACTGCTTGCCATGTTTCATCTTCGAATATTAAGACTGTATCGTCGGCAAATGATAAAATCTTACCCCCAATATCCATGGTACATAGTGTGTTGATGTATAAAAGAAATAAGAGTGGTCCTAGTACACTGCCTTGCGGTACACCGTAAGATATGGATAATTTTTTGCTTTTATTTATTTTGTCAGAATGGATAAGAGTTTGTTGAGTTCGGTTTGTTAGGTAGTTTTCGAACCATGTGTAGGGTATCCCAGTTATTCCGATCTGTTGAAGTTTTTTAAGCAGTAAGGGATGGGAGACCGTATCAAATGCTTTTGAGAGATCGAGGAAAACAGCAAGCGGTTTTCGACCAAGGTCGAGATTAAAAGAAACAATTTTTGTGAGGGCGGCTATTGCATCTGAGGTACTCCTACCTTTGCGGAAACCATATTGGTTGTCCGATAATATTTTGTTATTTTCAAGGAACTTGTAGAGTCTATTCTTCACCGCTTTTTCTATGATTTTAGATATTGTGCTAAGTAAAGATATCGGTCGATAGTTATTTACAGATAGTTTGTCTCCTGATTTGAATATTGGGATTATTGTGGCCTGTTTTAAGGAGTTAGGAAATACACCAGTTTTAAAGCTTAGATTGATTATATGTTTCAGAGGTGAGGCTATATATTTTTGGATATGTTTGATGATTTTTGTTGAAATGTGATCTATACCTACAGAGTTACTGTTTTTAAGGGATGAGATAAGTTCTAAAATTTCTGTGTCAGTAGTGGGAGTGAAGTGGAAAGGGTTATAGCTAAGATTAGTGAGGGGTATATTGTTTGCAAGATCTTTGTCCGAGACGTTGTGTCTGTCTAAAATATTTTTTGCTAAGTTAGATCCAATATTGGAGAAAAATTGATTGAAATGGTCGGAAATTTTTTCGGGGTCGGAATTGACATGTAATATTTGGTCTTCGATGTTAATCTTAACAATGGGTGTATTGGTTTTATTAATATTGGCTATATCTTTAACGATATTCCAAATTTTTTTATTATCACCGGTAGCTTCACTGATTTGTTTATGGTAGTAATCTCTTTTAACACTGTCAATTATTTTTTTGCAATTATTTCTATAACGTTTGTAGAATAAGAGAGATTCATAATCGTGGGGATTTTTTCTACAGAAGTTATGAATCTTATCGCGCTTTCTGATACAGTGGAGAATTCCTGCAGTGATCCATGGTTTGAGTTTTGTGTCAGATCGTTTTTTTTTACTTTTTGTGTATGATGTAGCATCGGTTAAGTGGTTACGTAAGGTATTAATAAATAATTCACATGCAGAGGTGACATCGGTACAAGAATAGATAAGTTCCCAGTTTTCTTTAGAGACACTGTTTAGGAGAGTTTCATATGAGATCTTTTCTTGAGGGGAAGTATTTTGTGGTGATTTATGATTTTTATGCGAGATAGAAGTGATGATTGAATAGTGATCTGTAACAGTTGATTGATAGACAATGGATTTGGTGTCTAATTCACTCTTAACAAATACATGATCTATACAACTGCTAGTGTTTGAGTCTGATTCTCTAGTTGGTGCTGTAACGGCTGGAAAATATCCTAATAAAGTTAGTGCGTTTAGGTATTCATTTGCTTGAGGGTGCATTTTATTAATTATATTTATGTTAAGATCACCTATTATAAAGGTGTTTTGGCGGTGTTCAATGTTTGATAAAATTTCTTGCAGTGAATGTATGAATGGGGCTATGTTATGTGTATTCGGAGATCTGTACATTGTAAGAAGTGTTATATGTTTATCAATTTGAATTTGTAGACAGTTTGCATATTTAATTTTGATCTCTTTTACCGAGTGAGAGATATGATTTTTAATGTATACAATGACTCCGTCGTTCTGAGTTTGGTTGTGTAGAGTATTATAGTGATTGTAGTTTCTTATCGTTTTAGGGATGAAATTTCCTTGAATCCAGCATTCACTCAAGACAATTATATCAAAATCTGAGACAAGATCAGTGAGGAGAATAAGAAGTTCATCAAAATTTTTGTTTATACTTCTTAACTTCTTATGTTCATAGAGAATATCGTAAGGGTTGAATTAGTTAATAATAATTGACGTACTACTTCGGAATCATTGGTAGATGTACATGGGATTGGTGTTGTGTTATCTATTAAATCTGCTATGTCTTCCATTTTCTGGTTTTTTGTTTTGCATAAATTATTAACAACCAAGTTGTAGGGACATTGGTACGTTTATGAGATAGAGATTTAGTTGTTATAGATATATAAAATATACATAAATATATAAAGTGTAAATATAGTTGTTGTGAATATATAATATAAGCACATAATGAATATATGACATAAGCATAGGTGTATAAAATGTACTTATAGTTGCTGCGAATGTGTAACATAAGCATATAAATTTTAAACATAAGCATATAAAGAAAATAAAATACAAGCTTGAAAAGAAAATAAAAGATAAGCTTAAAAAGATTATAAAACATAAGCATATAAATAAAATAAAACATAAAGTATTGTGGGATACATAAAATAAAAAATGAGAGACATACATCCATAAGCTTGCTAAAAATATGAAGAAAGAAGTATCTACCATTTTTAATGTTTGTATAAAGCATAGTAAGTTGCAATGGTTTTGATGTAATCACAATAACACATTTTTTACATAATAAGAAAACTAGATTACCGGAAAGAGGTGATTGTATTAAGTTATTTGATCGATTAAAAACAATGATGGGGTATATGCTTTTGTTAAATGTCTTTGGGCTAGAAAAATTCAATAATATGTTTTTTGTAACAGAGAGTATCAAGTAATATATAAATGAATATACAACAATATACAAGAGAAACAAGTAAAATAAAAGTATACCAAAGGAAGAAAATTGATTATAAGTTATTTGGTGAGGGAGATAAAAGGTTTTTTGTTTTTTCATTGATAAGTATAACGGGTGTCCCAACGTCCTTGCGAACATATATTTGACCCCCTCTGATCCAGGCAAACTTAAAAATATTGTCTCGTGCAGCCTTACGTGCAAGAAACCAATGATGTTTAGCTCGAAATGTCAAGTGTTCACTGATATAAATCTGGGAGCTCTTTCCTGCCATTCCTATGATATTTGTGTTAAGTTTATCTTCCCGATTTGCAGATCGCTTGTTAAATGTTTTTATGTCATTCAAGAAGATGTCACGGTCATCGTTTGTTTTGAATCTGAGGATTATCGGCCGTTGTAAATCCTTGTTGGTTTTTTGTCCAGTACGGTAGGCTGCTTCCACGTTTTTCAGTTCTGTTCCGGCATTTGTAATTTTTTGGATATTGAAAACAATATTTTTTAAGTCTTCTCCGCTTACTTCCGGAATTCCGCGTATTTCCGCGTTTTTCGACCTGTTTTCCCTGTCTAAATTTTCAAATTGTCCTTCTATTTGCTCTAAGCGCGCTTCAAGATCACAGTTTTTTTTTTCAAGTTTTTTGTTTATATTCTCAAGTTCGTGGACTCGAAGTAGGATATCCTCGTATTGTTTACTCATTGTTGTAATTGTGGCGAGAATTTGGGTGTTTTGTTCGAATATTGCGTTTTGTTTTAGTAGTAGTTCGTTGTCCAAAGTTGAGGCACCGCTGGCAGTGACGTTGAAAGCCGGAGTGTCAGACAGGCATTTCTTGCATTTAATTTGGGAGCGTCGCTCCTTAGTGAGTCGACGGTATGAGCTCTCTGCCACTCCGCTGCAGTGCAGATGGAATATTCCCTTGCACACGGCGCAGGTAAATACGGACTCTTCGGAGAGAGTGGGTTCTGAACAGGTTTTGCAATTATTCATGTTGTGGAATATTATTATGTTAGTTAGGTATTAGAGTTGTCCTTGCGCCTGTTGGTAGGCAAGATTCGTAACACGAGTGATAAATTTTATTTCTGATGTTTTTGTCAGGCGATCTGTTCCAGAATAATTGAAGAACCTACAACGGTTCACCAATTCAACTGGTTTATTGGTCCGCTATGAGTTGGCGCTATTGTTGTTTCTTAACACCTTAAGTAGTTTATAAAGAAAAAAATAAAAATCTTTGGCGGCAATAGGGATCGTACCCGCGTCCTCCAGATATCGGTGCGAGCAGACTAGGCTAGCTTGCTCGGCGTTCTTACCACTACACCACGAACGAGTTGTGGGCACTCGTCAAATAACAGTGATATTAAATGACCCACGGCTATTGTATATTAATTACTCGGTGTGTGAAGATTTTTTCTTTTGGTAACAACACTGTCTGACACAAAACACTTTGTTAATCCACTTGAAATAAGAATAAATCTGATTGTTTACAGTTCACTAAGTAGAAAATTCACTTTCCTGATTTTCAGGAACACGTTTACCGATGAATTGCTTGGTTATTGTGTACTGTAAGCCACTGTAAGTAACAAATTTAGGTGATTTCTGAGGAGCGATATTTTGGCGTGCGGTCTGATTGAGGGGTACTAGTATTCTGAGATTGAGATCCTCTTCACCAAGACGACATTCACACATCGCAGAATTCTTAACATGAATTTTTGTCAGGTGAACATTGTGGCAGCAATGTCCTATCCGCATGCAGCAAATCGAGGATGTCGAGAATTTGTTAAAAGAAAGTCAGGAAAACCACGGTTTTGAAGGAATCGTTGGCTGAATTGTGAAAAAATTATATCCTTTTGATTGACTAGATTCTTCCCAATGATTCTGCCATGTGGAAATCATGTTTTCCTTCAATTTTATGAAAATGTCATGAAAATGCATTGGTCACTTGGTTTGAACAATTATCTAAATTCAATGATACATGGTCTTTTTTGTATAACATCAAAATAATTCCTGATAAGTCTTTATTAGAAAAAGTCTGTGCAGATTTGCAAATCATTTTAACCGACGGAAAAATTTGATGTCTCTAGTTGCGAATTGGTTGAGGAACTTTTGAGCCTAAACCCATAACTAAAATATCTTGCCTCAGCAGAGCCACTATAAGTTCTTCAACTTATAAAAAAAATGATTGGCAGGATATATTCCCAAATGTATGGATAGCGCTTCGGATTTTGCTTACCATCGCTGAAAATGTCGCCAAAGGAGAACGAAGCTTTAGTAAATTAGAACGTACTTACGTTCGGCTATGTGTCAAGAAAGACTATCAGATCTTGCAATTTTATCAATTGAGAATGATATTGCCCAAGGGTTAAATTATTCTGATTTTATAAAAAAATTCGCAAGGGCAAAAGCAAGAAAAGTTGTGTTCTAGTGTTTTTATTGATTTCGCAGGTTTAATTAAATAAATTTTATCAAACATAATATATTATTTAAACGACTTCAAAAAGGAGGAGGTTCTCAATTCGAGTACATTTTTTTAATGTTTGTTACCTCAGAACTTTCGACTGGGTGAACTTATATTGATGATTCTTTTTTTATTTGAAAGCTGGTGCTTCCCTTGTGGTCCCATTTCAATTTGGTTCAGTTCTGACAATGGCATCCATGAGAAAACCATATAAGTCTTAAATTTGCATTAAGTAAATGGACGAATAACTCAATATCACCCCAACCTATTTTGATGATTCTTTTTTTTATTGGAAAGGATGTACTTCAAGAGTAGTTTGATGAGAGTTCGGATAGGTTCTGATTATGGGATCCATGACAAAGTAACGGAACTAGTCAATTCTTAGGAGCAAATTAACGATACTCGGCCGAATCTTTTATAGGCTATCCGGATCTTTGAGTCACCTACCGTCAGTGGTGTAGAAAGGAGGGGCGGGGGGGAGGTGGATCGCCCCGGGTGCCACCCGAGGGGGGGGGGGGGGTGACACTCGAACGTGGATTAAAAACTTACGAAAGTGCAAAATTGCCGTAAAAAATATTTTACTCGTGAACACTGACTTTTATTTAGCTCTATGGCTCGGTTGGTCGGAGATTCCCGAAAAAATGTTTTTCCTTATTTTCGTTCCATAACTCGATCGGGGATTTCCTTGAAATATTCCTTGTGTCATTCCAATTTAGTTCGTTAATTGTGATTGACTAAACTCGTGAAGTGAAGTATTATCTATTGATTGACGTGAATAAGTTAAAAAGTTGTTATTCTGTTAGTGTTTTTGAATGTGTTTTAATTTTGTGGATTACGAAATTTTTGTTTACACATTTGACTCTTAGTTAGTAATGTTTTTATATTTTAGGAAGTCGAAATTTGCGTTTTGAATTTCTCAAAGTAAATATTAAGGCGGGGGGGGGGGGTGACACCACGTTTTCCTCCCCGGGTGCCACCCATGCTAGCTACGCCATTCCTTGCCGTAACTTCGTTATGGTCAAGTAATGTCTGTCTCATATGATGTCTTTTATAGTTGTTTATGTAATATGGCAGACTGGGATTGCACTACCCTCCCAGTCATGCTGGAATAAAAACTTAAATAAAATAAAATAAAAAAATATGAGCAGCACGTTTAGAAGGTCTACCCATATTCCGACAAATTAGTTAAAGTACTTCAGATTCACTAAAAATAAAAAACAAGCAAAAAATTTAACAAAATAAAAAAACAACTTAAAAAATGCACTAAAAAGTAAAAAAATAATTTCGTATTCTTCTACAACTTAATAATCAACAAACTTTTTCTACTCATCAATATGTAGGTACCATTGTTATTTTTGGAGTCGGTGTCAGCCAAGGTACCCGGCCCGGCGTGTTCACTTGACAGCTCCCCTCCCGCCGTGGCCTCGCTCTCGCCTCTCGCCTCGTCTAGTCGCGCGTGCGACACAAGCACATCTCACCTATGTATGTAGTTACAAATCGACCTTGGCTGACACCGACTTGAAAAAGTAAGTTTATTATTAAGTTGTAGAAGAATATGAAATTATTTTTATTCTTTTTATTGCATTTTTTGAAGTCGTTTTTGTTTTGTTAAAAAAAAATTTCTGATATTATTTCTCATCTGTCCTACTAGGTACTTCAATTAAAGTTTCATAACTGCACAGAAAGAGCTCTATTTTTTGTTATCAGGGGAGGGTGGGGGGGGGGCGCCACCAAGGGATTTCGCACCACCTAATAATTTAGCTAGGGCCGCCCCTGATTATATTTACCACAACGGAGTGGGCGTAATGGGATGGGATAATACAGATACTCTCAGAATCGCCCAGCCGAGCTATAATCTATTTTTTGTGGGAACGAGATCGATATCGCGCGAGATCTCCTGTCAGATTTGTGTAGTTTTCAATGGCTGTTATTTGCTTTTTCTACCGGCCGATGACAGAATTTCAGCTGTGAGCTGTCACGTTTGTTAGTTTAGGTCGTTTTAAACACACATTCCTGCAAGTATGCATGATTATTTATTCATTTAACAGTCGTAGAAAATCACACAAATCTGTTAAATGAAAAAATAAGCATGCATACTTGCAGGAATGTGTGTTCTAAACGACCTAAACTAACATACGTGACAGCTCACAGCTGAAATTCTGACATCGGCCCGTAGAAAAATCAAATAAGAGCCATTGAAAATCACACAAATCTGACAGGAGATCTCGCGTGATGTCGATCTCGTTCCCACAAAAAATAGAGAAAAGCTCGGCAGGCGTAAGACCACCATTCAAAGTTAAGACGATGCTAGAAATGACTTTAACCGTATTTGGTGACCAGATTTGAATAACCCCGTAATTACCCACCTTCATCTATCCCATTTCTACCAGAACTCCACTCCCTTCAGCCACACCACTGTGAACCGACAGTTGATCCGCCGACATTTGTCCCCCCCCCGAAAATGATATTTACTATAATTTTACTAATTTTTACCAATTTACCAATTTCAAACGTAAAATCGACTTCAAAAATAACCTCAATAATACTTTGGTATGAATATCAAACGAATTTATACACAGTGTCGATTTTTGTTTGTACTTATGAGCTGGTAAACACGGTATATAGGGAAACAGATTTTTCCTTGAAGTACTTGAATGAAAATATGTTTTATACTTTTGTTATTCGGCGGTACATCCTCTCTGCAGATCCCTTCGGGGTCACTTAGTTATATTTTGTGTAATTAGGAATACCGTATTTTCCCTAAGCCGATTGCACATTGTATATATTTTAAGACACTAAATGTTCCTAACCTGCAAAAATTGTATTAAAAAAATATCCTAATATATCAATTTAAAAATACACACATGTTTGAAGAACGAATAAGCACTAGAGCCTTAAGAGAGTCATATGTAAAATCTTTTAACATCCCAGTTTGTCAAACCTCTTATGGGCAAAGAAGTTTTAAATATAATGCAACAAAGCTGTTCAATTCTCTACCTCCTGAAATTAGAAACATGCAATCCAAAAATGCATTTAAAAGTAAAATCATTGATCACCTCAAATAAACATTACCATCACGAGTATTTAATAATATACTTACCTTTATACCTACTGTGTGTATATATATGTAACCATGTAGCTACTGTAATATTCTATACATGTGTAACATACTTAATTGTATATTTAAATAAAAAAAAAAAATTATATCAACCTGTCACTTTCATAATATTTTTCAAAATATTACTTAAACAAAATCATAGATAACCACTCTGTAAATTGCTATCTCAACACAGGCGTTTCACACCTAGTGAGATGGGCAATACGGCACTATTATAACCAAATGTAATATGAAAATAATGAAATAAAAAAAAATATATAAGTACGCCGGGGGGGCAATTGTCGGCAGATCAACTGTCATGGTACCCTAGGGATGTCGAAAGTGAAAAAAAAAATCGGTATTTCGATGTATCGATATTTATTAAAATATCAATATCGACGTCGATATATCGAGGAAAAAATATCGATGTATCGATATATCGGTCATATTTTCAAAAGATTTTGCGTTTTTAAAATAATGGTGTATTCAGCTCAATATTATCAATTGTAATTTTTATACACAATGTGCATTATTTTAATGTACAAAAATCTCAATAAAAATGAAGGTATTTTTATTAGGTAATAATTACAAAAATATCAAAACTAAAAAGCTGTCTTCTAACTTGTACGTAATATACTTCTAATTCGTAACATTCTATTGGCGTATTAATCTTTCATAAAGGACTTCGTGTTTGGAACAAGGTATAGTCAATAATCATAGACAATTGGGAACCAACACATAGGAGTGGCTTAGAAAAAAATGGCGAAAAATAGCATACATTTCTATGTATATACCTACGCATATGAGATAGTATTGGTGATCACAAATACTAATGCAAAGACAATAGATTTGTAAGCTATTAATAGTTAAAATTTTAACCGCCAGATGTCATGAGTTCGTTCCTATACGGTTTTGGGTTCTAGTGACTTGAGTTATATACCTAAATTTAAAAAAAATATCGTTTTTGATACAATTTTCGATATTGGATATTTTGTATCGATATATCGGATCAATTAATAAACAAAAATTTTAACAAAACAAAAAAACGACTTCAAAAAATGCACTAAAAAGTAAAAAAATAATTTCGTATTCTTCTACAACTTTATAATCAACTTACCTTTTCTACTCATCAATATGTAGGTACGATTGTTATTTTTGGAGTCGGTGTCGGCGGGAGAGGAGCTGTCAAGTGAACACGCCGGGCCGCGGGTACCTTGGTTGACACCGACTCCAAAAATAACAATCGTACCTACATATTGATGAGTAGAAAAGGTAAGTTGATTATAAAGTTGTAGAATAATATGAAATTATTTTTTTACTTTTTAGTGCATTTTTTTAAGTCGTTTTTTTGTTTTGTTAAAATTTTTGTTTATTTTTTGATTTTTAGTGAATCTGAAGTACACTAACTAATTCGATTAAGATTCGGCCGAGTATCGTAAATTTGTTCTTCAGAATTGGAGAGTTCCGTTACGTTGTCGTGGATCCCATAATCAGAACCTAACCAAACTCTCATCAAACTACCCTTGAAGTACATCCTTTCCAATAAAAAAAAGAATCATCGAAATCGGTTGGCGTGATATTGGGTTATTCGTCCATTTGTCGCGCACATACTTGATGCAAATTTAAAACTTATATGATTTTCTCATGGATGCCATTGTCAGAACTGGACCAATTTAAAATGGGACCACACGGGAAGCACCAGCTTTCAAATAAAAAAAGAATCATCAATATCGGTTCACCCAGTCGAAAGTTCTGAGATAACAAACATAAAAAAAAAAATACAGTCGAATTGAGAACCTCCTCCTTTTCGAAGTCGTTTAAAAATTAAAAATATCGATACATCGATACTTTTTCAACAAGCCTATGGTACCCCACACCCAGATGAGTGGCGTAGCTAACATGGGTGCACCCCCCCCCCCCCCCCCCCCATTAAAGTTGACTTTGAGAAAATCAAAACCCAAATTTCGACTTTATCATCATCGTCATCACACTTGGCTCTACAACCCCTGATGGGTCTTGGCCTCCTCAAGAGTCTTCCTCCACTCATTACGGTTTTATGCCAGCTCTCTCCAGTTTACAATTTCCAAGGTGGATATATCTTTGAGAATGTTGTCGCTCCATTCTTAAACATCCCAGGCTCCTTCGCCCTGTCGGTCTTGAGTTCAGCAGGGACTTTGGTGCTTGATGCTCGGTCATTCTCTTTACATGACCCAGCCTCCGAAGTATTCCCAGTTTTATAAATTTTGCGACGTTTAGCTCCTTAAAACAAAGTATAGAGCTCATTGTTATAACGTCTGCGCCAAAATCCATTTTCTGAAACCGGTCCGAAGATACGCCTCAAAATTTTCCTTTTAAAATTTCGACTTCATGAAAAATAAAAACATTACTACCTAGTCCAATGTAAATTGGTCCGTCCTGGGGAAGGGGGCGGGTGGCTAGAGAATTTCTGGAAATGGGGGTGACACTCGGTCGGGTGTCACCCCTCATCGGGTGGCACCAGGGGCGGGCCGCCCCTCCCTAGCTACGCCACTGCCCACACCACATTCCCCTATGAAAGAGGCAATAGTGTACTGGGTCCAGACGATTTGGAGCAGTTGGGACTCTTGTATGGTATTTACATAAAAAAGACAGTATGTCACTACGCATGAGTTTAGTGTTATCATAATTATTCAGACTGATGCATAATTTCTACTTGTTTTTTTGTATACAGACAAAACAAACTATCGTATTAAGTATTTCATAATTTGTTTTGGGTTTGTTGACCGCCGGAACCTCGACACCAATTTAATTAAATGTATATTTTGAGATATTGTCATATTGTATATTGCACTCGTGAGTTCCCGGCATGCGTTGCTATGCCACTTAGTAAAGAAATTGTTTCTCCCTGTGTGTCCTTTCCCATTCTACCCGTTTCAATTCCACATCTCCTTCCTCTCCCGCGTCCCCTCCCCTCACGCGTTCCCACTCCGCCTTTTTTCTCTCCACTACACTCTCCCGCTACCCCCTTCCCTTCTTTCGCATTCCATACATTCAGTCTCGGTACATTCAGTTTTCAAACAGCTCGCGTGCCAACTATTTTTTATACAAATTTCATAACGCCAGAGCTCACCAGTATATATAGAAACCATCGCAGGCATGCGCACATCAAAACCCCAAAGTTTCATCGCAATCGGATGGATGGTTTACTAACGTATGTACATTGTACATCTCATATAAGTACATATAAATGCATAAAAGCATATTTTGATTTTTGTATGTACAGGGTATCCGGTGGCAGAATTAGGTTTAAAATTTCGAATTTCTCTGTAACGGCTAAGCGGACGAGCGGGTAGGGGGCCGCGTTAGCTTTGTCGTTCGTGCGGATTATTTAGTCACGATCAGTCACGAACTGGAGAGCAACGTGCGTTCGTAATCGAAGCCTATTTCAAGGCTAACGATTCGTGTGAAATTGTGCGTCGAAGATTTAGTATGTGTTACATTATTCGACGTTTAAGTGATGCCCCAAGTGAAGATTTGATTCGATCATATGTCCGGAGGTTCCGGGCAACATGTTCGGCGGCAAACGACTCACGGCCGGGGCCCAGGAGGACGTCAAGAACAAATGAAAACATCGAACTCGTCACGAACAGTTTGCGCGATAATCCGCGTCAGTCCATACGCAAGAGAGCGGCTATCCTAGGGCTTCCAAAAACTATTGTGCACGAAATATTGAAAAGGATCTTAAATTTCATCCTTTTAAGATTCAAATTGTGGAAGCGCTTAAACCTAATAATTACAATTTACGTAAAATTTCCCGTGAGACAATGTTAGAGCGATTTCGTATGGTAAACACTATCTTTTGGAGTGATGAAGCCCATTTTCATTTAAATGGAAGTGTAAATAACCAGAATTGTCGTTATTGGTCACCTAAAGGACAGAACAAACGTTTAAAACATCAACAGCCACTTCACAGTCCCAAAGTGACGGTTTGGTGTGCATTGTTTAGCAGTGGAATAATCGGACCTTATTTTTTTAAAAAACGTCGAATGCAAGCCATTACTGTGAACGGGGTTTCTTATCGGGGCATGCTTAACGATTATTTTTTGCCAAAAATAGGAGAACATCCTGCCTCCAATTTACACACATGGTTCCAGCAAGATGGCGCCACGCCTCACACTGCTAGAGAGACAATGGCGCTACTTCGTGAATTGTTCCCTAAAAAAATGATTAGCCGTTTCGGTGACATCCCCTGGCTAAGGGGGTCACCAGATCTCACCCCTATGAACTTTTTTCTGTGGGGGTACCTCAAAAGTAAAGTGTATAAAACCGACCCCGCGACCATCTCTGCACTAAAAGAAAAATATCATTCGCGAAGTTAATGGTATCCCGATGTCATTTCTCCAGCGAGTGGCACGAAATACTGAGGCCAGATTCCAAGAGTGTGTCCGACGTGATGGTCTACATTTAGACGAAATAATTTTTAAGAAATAAAATCCGCACTTCTCCTCTTTGTAACAGTTATTGAATTAAATGTATATCCTAAGCAGTTTATTTTTTTTTAGTTTTAAATCCTAATTCTGCCACCGTACACCCTGTATATCTAGATATTGTATATTTGTATGAATACTATATTTATATTTTATTATTATTATTAGGTCCTTACATATGAAATTAGCGTTTTGTAAGGGAGGAACATAAAGTCGATATTTATTGAATCAAAGTATGTACCATTGCTATCTACGCACTTTTGCCATCTCATAGGTAGTTAATCGATCCCTTTACTAAAAAAACCATTCCGACGGGAATCAAAAAAATCTTTGAAGGCGGTTTGGACTGCCCCATCGGAGTTGAATTTTTTCCCTTGCAAGAAATTATCCAAATTTCGAAAAATGGTAATCTGTTGGGGCAAGGTCCGGAGAGTACGGTGGATGTCTTAGACATTCCAATTGAAGCTCCTCTAATTTGGTAGCCATTTGTTGCTCAGTGTGTGGTCTAGCGTTCAACGCGCGTTTGTTGATTTGCTTCACTCAATTCGTGAGGTACCCACCTGTCAAGCTTTTTCACCTTCCCAATTTGCTTCAAGTGTATTAAAACAGTTTTATCACTAACACCGCAGCCTGCAACTAACTCGGACGTGGTTTGCGATGGATCCGCTTCCACAATAGCCTTCAATTCTTCATTATCAACTTTGGTCTCCGGCTGTCCACGGGGCTTGTTCTGCAGGGCGAAATTTCCAGAACGAAAACGTTGGAACCAAAAACGCACTGTGTGTAATCTTTTGCGGCACCGTCGCCATACCCATCATTAATCCTTCGAACCGTTTCTGCAGCACTGGTGCCACGGTGGAACTCGTACTCGTAAATAACGCGATATTTCAAGTTTTCCATTTTGTAAACTAAGTGACGCAAAGAAAAAAAACAATTAAGGAAAAAACAAATGAATTATAATTTTCGAATCACAAATACATGAGTAAATAGCTGTATAAATTTGAATTTGGAATTCCTAACCAAAGAGAAGATATTTGAGATCAAAATTGCCAGTACGGCAGAACGCCAATTTCATATGTAAGGACCTAATATATTTTTATGATTCGCAGCCAAAAATATTAAAGTGATATATTTTTGGGGTATTATGCCGTGTTGCGCTACCTTTTTTACATTAGCTCCACACAGGAGGCCCTGAGGAAAATAATTTCCCTCGGGACCTATCTTTAAGGATGCTGTCTGGAGGGTCTTTTTAGGGAAAGAAAGGAGAGGAAGTTCTGGGACGAAAAATGGTATGAGGAGTGGGTAGGAATCTGGGGGTCAATATGTCTAGGAGTGACGGACGTACGAATTCATTCCTCCAACTGCGGTGTAAGGCGATGGGTCGAGAGAGACCGGCTGAAGAGGTCTAGGTTAGGTCTCCCTCAACCAATCTTTCTCGATCCAGCCCCATGCACTAAGTAGGTTGGCAAAAGCATTGGCCGCCAAGACCTAGACTAACCGTACCTTATGAACCCGGGTAGTGTATATCTTTTTCCGTGTTCAATAGGAGGCAACCGTGCCTCGAAATCAACAAGGGTTTGTAACGCATTCCACCTTCCAAACCCGTATTCAATAGAAGGCAAGCGGCATCCAATTGTGCACGGGTTTGTTTCGCCAATTCTCTTTCCAAACCCGTGTTCAGTAGATAAAAATGAGACCACACCCAAAATCGACCGCCCGTGTGCGCTGCACACCATACACATGCGGCTGAAGCGGTCCTGTCTCCAAGCTTCCGAGACATCTAGGTCAAGTAAATTAGACGAAATATTGGCTAACTTGCATCACAGGCTTTGCCGAATTCTCTTTATATCCGTGTGCTGGACTGACAGGGCTGTGCAAACTACAAATTTAATTAAATATTCACATCATCAAAAATATTGATTTCGATTGTTAGTGTGTCCTGCAAAACTACGGTTCAATGAACTCAAATTTGCTTTGAATTTAAATGGCGGCGCCCCGGGAACCATTTATTGGATAACCAACACCTCTGCCCCAAGTCATTCGCTACGTTCGGTGATTTAGCAGGGATGCCCGGATTCATGGGATGATATTTGTCTAGGTCTTGGCGGCGGATGACCTGGACTCACTGAACCCCAGATTCCTACCCACTCACCATACCTTTTTCCTTCCCAGAACTTCCTCTCCTTGCTTTCCTTAAAAATACCATCGACACAGCATTCCAAACGATGACATAATTTCTGAGATATACTAATGTAAAATGTCTTTTGAAAATGATACTTAAGGCGCCGTATCCCCGCTCAAAAAGGAGAAGATTCGCAATTTGGGAGGCGGGAATGGGTACCGCCGCCCCGGGAACCTTAATTGGATAACCAACACCTCTGCCACAGGACACCCCAAGTGGTTCGCTAGGTTTGGTGATTTAGCAGGGGTGCCCGGGTACATGGGGTGAGGTTTGTCTAGGTCTTGGAGGCGGATAACTAGGACACACTGAACCCCAGATTCCTACCCACCCCTTAAACCCTTTTCCTTCCCAGAACTCTCCTCTCCTTCCTTTCCTCAAAAAACCCTCCACCCAGCATCCCCAAAGATGATATAGGCCCTGAGGGAAATTATTTTCCTCAGGGCCTCCTGTGTGGAGCTCATGTAAAAAAAAAGATGTGTAATTACACTAATTACGAATGTTGGAGAGAGTGCGCTAATATTTAAAACGGTAAAATTGAAGTGAAAATATTTAATATAACACGACCCGTTTAAAATAGAGCAAAAATCTCTTGGGGCAGTCTAAAACAGCATTTAAAGAAACACTGTGAATTTTTTTATACATGTAACTTGTAAAATAACTGAAACAGACATGAAAATAATAATTTTCGGAGACCACTTTGCGATTTTTTCTATCAAGGGAATTTCATATAATTTGCGTTTCGGCGTGGGGAATGTATAGATAATTATCTTAAAAAATAACGTATATTTTTTAAGAGCTTAAAAATTTCAAATGTTTAAGGGGGATATGTAAGAAATCGATAGAAATCCGGGTAGCGATAGCTTCAGGCTCCACAACCGGGCCCGAAAAGAAGAAGATGGAGAGATAAGAAATTACGAATGTTAGAGGAGAGCGCTAACATTTACAGCGACAAAATCGATGCGAAAATTGCGAAAATGTTTAATAAAACACGACTCGTTTAAAATAGAGCAAAAATCTCGCGGGCATTATCTTAAACAGCATTTAAAGAAACATTGTGATTTTTTTTCATAAATATAATTCATAAGATAATAAAAAAAAAACTTGTTTTCAATAATTTTTGAAGTAGGCTATGCGATTTTTTTCTATCGAGGGAATTTTATATAATTTGCTTTTCGGCGCGGGCAATGTCTAGATATTATCTTCAAGGATAACATATATTTTTTAAGAGCTTTAAAACTTAACGTTAAGGGAGATATGTAAGAAATGGGGAGTAATTCGGGTAGCAAGCCCTTAAGACGATACCATAAATATGTTTTGGGTAAATTTAAGCATTTCCTATCGTTTCGCTTGAGTAGAATTAAAATAAAACTAAAACCACTAAATAATGAGTTTTTAAATAGAAAATTATGAAAGCATTTTGAGAATACCTATATCCTTACTGTACACTCCTTCGGGGACACGGCATTGTTTCAAGTGAGTTAGATATTTTCCACACGGAACGCCTGCATATCGCCTGTACATCGACCGATATCAGAAACCTTTCAAATGTTAAAAAAATGGCGCTTAAGCCACCGCTACCCGAATTTCTACCGATTTCTCACATATCTCCCTTACACACTTTAAGTTTTAAAGCTCTTAAAAAATATGTGTTATTCTTGAAGATAATATCTAGACATTCCCCGGACCGAAACGCAAATTATATAATATTCCATCGATAGAAAAAATCGCAAAGTATACTCCAAAAATTATTATAAACACGTTTGTTTCAGTTATTTTACAAGTTATATATATTAAAAAATTCGCAGTGCTTCTTTAAATGCTGTTTAAGACAACTCCCGCGAGATTTTTGCCCTATTTTAAACGAGTCGTGTTATATTAAACATTTTCACAATTTTCTCATCGATTTTATCGCTTTAAATATTAGCGCGCTCCTCTTACATTCGTAATTACATATCTCTCCATCTTCTTCTTTTTGAGCGCGGATACGGCGCCTTAATGTTAAGTTTCCGCGGATATTCTGCAATTTGTTGGCGGTTGAAGTAAAACCTTCCGAAAACTAAAGTAGACAAGAGTGGGGAGGCTGCGAAGCACCGCACAAAGAGGAGATCGATTATACTATCTCATTCTCTCGTAGGCTAAATCCTATAGATGTATTTATTCCGTCTTTGTCTCCTTTCAGTGTCGCTATTTTTCGTTTCATCGAGTTTCAAATCAAATCGGTGTTAGAGAAGTTTTCACTTCAAAACTATTTCACAGAATTGTACTTTCGTGACATTCCTTCTCAGCTCATCTATAATATAAAAATGAATCGCTGAATGGCGTTGCTAAGCGCATAACTTTCGAACGACTGCACCAAATTGGATAATTCTTTTTTTGTGTGTTCTTTATTGTCAGGACAAGGTTTTTATAAAAGTTCAGGTTAGCTCTGGCATTATGAAATTTGTATAAAAAAAATGCTATTGGTGGCACGCGAGGAAGCGGCTATTGCTATGGAAAGCGGGAGAGAGGGAGAGATGGGGGAGGGGAACCAGGGAGGGGGAGGGGAACTTGGGAGGGGGGTTCCCGGGACGGGGGAAGGGGGGGGAGTGGAGTGGGGAGAGGGAAGGTGAAGGTGACGGAGCGGGAACGCGAGAGGGGAAGAGGACGCAGGAAAAGAAGGGGAGGCGGAAGGGGAACGGGACGAATGTGAAAGGACACTCAGGGAGAAACAATTTCTTTATTAAATGGATGGCATAGCAACGCATGCCAAAGCATGCAAAGTGTCTAATATTGTGACAACCCTGTTCAGTAGATAAAACCGCCAGTCACCGTTACATCTCAGAAAACTCTGTGCACGATAACATATAACAAATTACGCGATGCACGCCATGTTCCGCACCCGTCATTAAATTAAATATTACACATTACACAGAATAACACTCGAAATTACATTAAAAATTTTTAAAAGTAGAACGGTAAAGCCACAGGAAACGTAATAATGAAAACGTCATAATTTCCATTTTATATTTTTAATGCATGATTTCTAATAGGTAGGTACTATTGCGAACTAAATGCAAATATATTTTTTAATGTCTGTTATCTCTTTTTTTGCAGTCACCTCGAACCTTGTTCAACTGACATTTTTTTCAAAAATGACATTTGATTACATAACTTCTATAACCAAAATACTTTTCAGAGACATCTGTGTTGTAATTTTTCAAATGTTTCTGACTTTCACTTCAAGAGTGTTTAGGGCCATCATTTCTTAGATAATAATTTATATATTAATTTAACTTAAATGGAAAAATTTAAAAATTATGTGGAAGATTGGAGTTGAATTCAGACTTTAAAAAGATGGTACTTATGTTGGAGGTGAGCATAGACATCAGAATTCAATAGACCAGAAGATGCAGACGAGGGGGTAAAACCAAACTATGGGAAGATGACTGTTATTCGTTAAAAAATCAATCTGACAGTATATAGGCATCTCGCATTACAATATCACCATTTAGTTCTTAAAAGCAAAATCTGCTTTGAATGAATAGACCTTTTTACATGGGAGCGCGAATTGCTTGCCACGTTAATAACATATTTGCTAAGGCCAATGCTCGCCCCAAAAAGATTCGCCCCAATACGCATAACAATATTTTGTTGCCGTGTTTAGTTAAAACACTTTTACAAATGTTTCATAATTTACTTACCCCTGTAACCAGCGACGAGAACACTGGAGAAACGCCCACATTCGCTATGTGCACATTGATATGTAGGTATATTGTATAGCACAAGCTACCGTTTTGGCGTGTTATTTCGTTAAATGTATGGATCTTAGCTTCGCGCTGGTCACGGCAAGAATGATGACGTCACACATTTTAGATTCAAGCGAGGCTCTATCCCCTCCCCATGGAGCGAGCCGGTTCCAAGGAGGAGCTCCAGCCGGCTCCATGGAGATGGGGAAATAATACGTTTTTATCACTTAGGGCAGGTCCAGATATATTCATATGTCCGTGGAGGTGAGGCAATTTTCGATAAGGCTTAGTGGAAAAGAGCAAATTTGTTTAGAGAGGGGCAATAAAAATTTATATTCACACTTCTACACGGAGGCGTCTACTAATATCTACAGGAATTCCAAAAACTAAACAAATAGGACTAATATCTATGAGAACCAAAGTGAGGACGAATATCTACAGCTCAAACTGCTGACTAAAATATCTATGAGAACCAAAGTGTGGACGAATATCTATAGCACTGGCAGAGGTTGGATTTGCAATTATGTATAGCATATTGGAATAACGTAATATTGCGTATGCAGTTTAAAAAACTTAATTTATGTAAAAAATCCCTAATATCGGACTATTGGACACATTTAGCTGATTATTAAGGATTTGGGTTTTTGTTTTAACAGCTTTCTTTATTTCGAGTGCTTCTAAATTATGTAATCCGTTACCACGACCATTTCTATGTCAGTTAGGTTAGGTTAGGTTGTGGTGCCGTGTATTTCGAAATAAATAAATATCTTTGTATTATGACCTCCATGTTTATTCAATAAATTACTGTCCTCGTAAACAGCAAAATACGTAATATTATGCAAAAACTTCATTTAAACGTTTAAGCCTTTACGTAATTAGTAATTACGTAATTGAAGTAATTTATGCTTTTCCGTACAACCTTTTGCTCAGCTGCCCTCTGTAGATATTAGTCACCACTGGGACCGTCATAGATATTCGTCCGACCTTAGCTCTGTAGATATTAGTCCTCACTCTGAAGTTCATAGATATTAGTCCAACATATGACCTGTAGATATTCGTCCGACATACAGGCTGTAGATATTAGTATCTGGAGTCCTTCTAGACCGCAGAAAGTATAATCTGGGGAGTCAAGGAAATGAATTTAAAAAAGTGAGAAGGAACGGAACGATGTCCAATTCTTATTCGATGTGAGGAAATTTCAGTTTGGAAAAATGGGGGAATTGCTGAAATCGAGGTTTTATGGGATCGTCGAGATATAGACGATGTATTGAGGCATAACACGCTAATAACGATGTTTCAACATCAAGTTTATAAAGCTTTCATTTATTTTACAAGGTCCTAACGTCACTTAAAACCTTTCGCAAAATTATGATCTGAAGGAAAATCATCGACAAAATGTGCAAAAAGTCACATTTTAGCATAGACATATGAATATTACTAGACCTGTGCTAAGCGATAAAAGCGTATTGTTTCCCCTTCCCTATACCGGTTCCATTGGAACCGGCTGAGATCGAGTATGACTTCGCGTGAATCTAAAAAATGTGACGTCATCATTCTTCTGCGAGCCAGCGTCGAGCACTCATCGGTGCATTTTACGAAATAACACAGCAAAAATAGTGGCTTGTGTTTTGAAAACGTGTAAAAATAGAAACGAAAAAGAGAATAAACCCAATTGTCGTATTACATTCCATAGGCAAGCATTATTTTTACTTTATTTTAAGCTTATTCAGATCACATAATATAGTCGTTTTTGTAACACACACTATCACTCGAGATACATGGCGTGTGCTCGTCACTGTTTAGTGGGGTAAGTAAATTATGAAACATTTGTTAAAGTGTCTTAACTAAATACGTCAACAAAATATTGGACTAGGAAAATAGGCGAACTTTACTTTGCCGTATTTGGAATTCGCAAATTTGTTCATTTCGCGACGAGCAATTCGCGCTCCCATGTAAAAAGGTCTATTCATTCAAAATCAGAGTTTCCTTTGAACTAAATAGTGATATTATAATGCGAGATGCCCATATACTCTCAGAATGAGTTATTGACGAATCACATATCACTAAATTCATCTTCCCGCTCTGCGCCCCGCTGTAGTTGGTTTCTCCCCTCACCTTTATGTTCTGGTCTAGTAATATTTATATGTCTATGCATTATAGTAATAATTCTTCCGGGGCGTAAAGTAAGGTTCTACGTTCTCACAGTACTACACAATGCTTTGGTTAGGAGTAGGCTTGAAAGTGGGTCGGTGGTTTGGAGCCCACACCAAGTTTCTAAGTATTCCTTCATGTTGGAAAGGGTTCAGAAGAATTTTCTGAGATTTCTTTACCTGAGGGAGTATGGCTACTACCCGTGGCTCTATCCTACCCACTTTCTCTTTTAGTGTTTGGTATGAACCACCTGCGGGTCAGAAGGGATGTGCTCATTGTAACAAATTTCTTCAGACTTATTCGTGGAAGGTTCGAAAACTCGGCTATCATGGAGAGCATTAGTTTCTATGTTCCCGATGGTTATCTCCGTCACTGACAGCACAGACTGTTTTACGTTTGAACACTTGGGGTCGGTCATAACTTTTGCCTTATGGCTCCGAACCGTCTGGTATTTTGGATTCTTACTTATTATCATGGTCCGTACACGAATCAATCAAAAAATCTACAAAGAATTTTTTTTTTAATCATCGTTTTAACACTTGGGTTAGGTCGTTTAAGCACTTGGGTCGGACTTTGAACACTTGGGGTCGGTCATAACTTTGGCCTTATGGTTCCGAACCGTGTGAAATTTTGGATTTTTACTAAGAATCATGGTCTGTACACGAATCAATCAAAAAATCTACAAAGAATTTTTTTTTTAAATCATCGTTTTAACACTTGGGTTAGGTCGTTTAAGCACTAAGGTCGGTCATAACTTTTGCCTTATGGCTCCAAACCGTCTGAAATTTTGCGTTCCTACTAAGAATCATGGCCTGGACATGAATCAAACCGGCTAAAAGTAGAATTTTTGCGAAAATTCGTCGGTTTACGGTCGCTTTGTAACAATAATTGTGTTCGTTCATAACTTTGGCCGTATGGTTCCTAACCGTGTGAAATTTTGGATTCTTACTAAGAATCATGGTCTGTACAAATATTTTTTTTTTTAAATCATCGGTTTAACACTTGGGTTCGGTCGTTTAATCACTTTAGTCGGTAACACTTGGGTTTAACACTTGGGGTCGGTCATAACTTTTGCCTTATGGCTCCGAACGGTGTGAAATTTTGGATTCTTACTAAAAATCATGGTCTGTACACGAATCAATAAAAAAATCTACAAAGAATTTTTTTTTTTTAAATCATCTTTTTAACACTTGGGTTAGATCGTTTAAGCACTTGGGGTCGGACGTTTGAACATTTGGGGTCGGTCATAACTTTTGCCTTATGGCTCCGAACCGTTTGATATTTTGGATTCTTACTTATAATCATGATCTGTACACGAATCAATCAAAAAAATCCACAAAGTTTTTTTTTTTCTAATCATCGTTTTAACACTTGGGTTCAGTCGTTTAAGCACTTGGATTCGGACGTTTGAACTCTTGGGGTCGGTCATAACTTATGACTCCGAATAGTCTGAAATTTTGGATTCTTTCTAAAAATCATTGCCTGGACACGTATCAATCAAAAAATCGGCTAAAAATAGAATTTTTGCAAAAATTCATTTGTAACAATAATTGCGGTCGTTCATAACTTTGGCCTTATGGTTCCGAACCGTGTGAAATTTTGGATTCTTACTAAGAATCATGGTCTGTACAAGAATCAATCAAAAAATCTAGAAAGATTTTTATTAATACGTGTCCAATTATTAATACGTGATTCTTAGAAAGAATCCAAAATTTCAGACGATACAGAGCCATAAGGATAAAGTTATGACCGACCACAAGAATTCAAACGTCCGAATCCAAGTGCTTAAATGACCGAACCCAAGTGTTAAAACGATGATTTAAAAAAAAAAATCTTGGTAGATTTTTTGATTGATTCGTGTACAGACCATGATTATAAGTAAGAATCCAAAATTTCAGACGGTTCGGAGCCATAAGGCAAAAGTTATGACCGACCCCAAGTGTTCAAACGTCCGACCCCAAGTGCTTAAACGACCTAACACAAGTGTTAATCGGATGATTTAAAAAAAAATCTTTGTAGAATTTTTGATTGATTCGTGTACAGACCATGATTATAAGTACGGTTCAGACGGTTCGGAACCATAAGGCCAAAGTAATGAACGACCGCAATTATTGTTACAAACGCCCATAAAACGATGAATTTTGCAAAAATTCTATTTTTAGCCAATTTTTTGATTGGTACGTGTCCAGGCAATGATTCTTAGAAAGAGTCCAAAATTTCAGGGGATTCGGTGCCACAAGGCTAAAGTTATGACCGACCCCCAAGAGTTCAAGTGCGAACCAAAGTGCTTAAACCACCTAACCCAAGTGTTAAAACGATGATGTTTTTTGATTGATTCATGTAAATTCCATGATTCTTAGTAAGAATCCAAAATTTCACACGGTTCGGAACCATAGGGCCAAGTTATGAACGACCACAATTATTGTTACAAAGCTCCCGTAAAACGATAAATTTTTGCAAAAATTCTACTGTTAGCCGATTTTTTTATTGATATGTGTCCAGGCCGTTTTGATTGATACGTTAGAAAGAATCCAAAATTTCAGACGATTCGGAGCCATAAGGCTAAAGTAATGACCGACCCCAAGAGTTCAAACGTCCGAACCCGAGTGCTTAAACGACCTAACCCAAGTGTTACAACGATGATTTATAAAAAAAGCTTTTGCAGATTCGCGTACAGACCATGTTCGGAACCATAGGGCCAAAGTTATGAATAACCATAATTATTGTTACAAAGCTCCCGTAAAACGATGTATTTTCGCAAAAATTCTACTTTTAGCCAATTTTTTGATTGATCAAGCCATGATTCTTAAAAGAAACCAAAATTTCACACGGTTCGGAACCATAGGGCATAGGGCCAAAGTTATGACCGAAGCCAAGAGTTCAAACGTCCGAACCCTAGTGCTTAACCCGAGAACAATATTCGGAACTTTATCGGTAGCAAAATAACAGGAAATAACGTCCAAGAGGAAAAAATAACACAACGAAATCGCACACAGTTTGGAACCTTTAAGCTGACCATACCGAATAAGGATTTTAAAACCTACATGAACAAAGAATTTTGGCCAATAGGTACTGTCTTCCGAAAATTTATTGAAAAAAAATACAATGGAAAAGAACAAAATTAAGATAATCTCATTAAACTGTAAAAGCTTTAAAAGAAACGTTAACTTCATTGTAGATATGTGCAATATCTACAATGTAATACTTTTGCAAGAAACGTGGCTATTACAAAACGAAACATCCAATATATCCAAAATTCACCCGAACTTTCAGGGATGGGGCACATCTGCTGTAGATTTAGCTAATGGACCGCTACGGGGACGACCCTACGAAGGTGTCGCGGCACTTTGGAGGAATGAGCTGCAGGCTTCCGTAATACCATGTGGAGATGACCGCATCGCTGGTATACAAATAACCACCAACGGAGGAATAATATGTGTACTAACTGTCTACATGCCAGTATGTCATGCGAATAACCTAACCGACTTCACCAACTACCTGTCCAAAATGCATACAAGCATTCAAGAGAACGAATACTCTGAAACCATCGTGATGGGAGATTTCAACGCTCACCCATCTTCTATATTTGGGAAAGAGTTATCATTTTTCTGCACGGATAATAACTACAGTTGTATCGATATGGAAAGACTACCCAATGACACCTATACATACATTAGCGATGCACACAATACCACTTCCTGGCTCGATCATTGTATATGCACCAATAATCTCAAGGACAACATACATAATCTGCATATACACTACGATACTGACTGGTCCGATCACCGGCCGACATCTTGTGTAATCGCTGTTGAAAACCTACCTGCAACCATCTTTAATGCCCCGCAACAGCCTAATAACATAATATGGAGAAGGACCAACAACAATAAAATCAATGAATACGTCTGTGGCAGAAGCATTACTCAGTGTAATTTATCAAAGATACTCCGAATCCATATGTAATTCTGAGTCTACATGTGACAAATGTGATCATATACAAAACATGGACAATATGTACGCAGATATCGTGGAAGCCCTAAGAATTGCTGCCAACATTGTATTTTATCGGGAGAGCAATCAAAGCGAAGCAAAAACATATTGTCACATTGCCGGGTGGAACCAAAAAGTGAAGGAACAGTACGAAAAATCCAGATCGGCATTGATGATGTGGATTCAAAATGGGAGACCATCGCATGGCCCCATTGCGGACGAAAGAAAACGGAAAAGGAATGAGTTCAAAAGAGCCCTCAAACACTGCCAAAGCTCTGCCGAACAAACAAAGATGGACGATATCGTAAAGTTGCTTGACAAAAAACAGTTCGCTCAGTTTTGGAAAAAAAGCAACAACCTGATCAAACCGAACACTCGAATCGCCAGCCAAATTGACGGGTCCACAAATACAGAGGAAATCACCAGAACATTTAGAAGAACCTTTGCAGATATTTCCGGAAATGAAGCACCGACTTCTCCCGATATTATGGAACATGATGGACAAAATGTCTACCTGTCTGAAAACAATATAATGAAGGCCATCAGAGCTACTAAGGCCGGTAAATCTCCGGGATATGATAGTTTAAACATTGAACATATAAGGTACAGAGGTAGATACATACCTAAACTATTAAACATTCTGTTCAACGCAATTCTCAAACACAACCATCTACCGAGTACAATGACGAAAACAATTAAAACCCCGATCCTGAAATCGGGACAGCCTGACTTGACCAACTCCAGCAATTACCGGCTAATATCCTTAGCAAATATAATTGCAAGACTATTTGAAAGGGTAATTCTAAATGAAATAGAAGGTAAACTCACTTCTAAAGACAACCAGATGGGTTTTAAGTATAGATTATCCACTAATATGGCAATATACTCCGCAAAGCAAATAATAGAATTTTACAGAAAACGAAAAACTACTGTTTATGGATGTTTCTTAGATCTAAGTAAAGCGTTCGACAGGGTCTGTCATAAAATCTTATGGGAGAAATTGAAAGCTAGAAATATACCTACCATGTATATCAACACACTATCCCGATGGCACTCCCAGCAGGAAAACGTTGTACGGTGGGCAAGTACATACTCCCAACCGATATACTTGCGATCAGGAGTAAGGCAAGGAGGGTGTATGTCCCCAATCCTGTTTAATGTATACATGGACGAATTATCAAATCTCCTGGACACCAGAGCGAGCTGTCGTATCAATAACCTGTGCCTAAATCACATTAGCTATGCGGACGACATGATTCTCCTAGCTCCGTTGATCAAGGGGTTGAGAATATTACTAAAAATCTGTGATGAATACGCAAATAACCACAACATGATGTACAACCCCAAAAAAACGGAGCTAATTGCATTCCACCATGGAAAAAATCCCGAGAAGATGCTCCCCGTACAACTTAACGAGGAAACCATAAGCACATCCACGAATGTAAAACACTTGGGGCACATCATCACTGAAGACCTTTCGGATGATGGTGATATTGAACGACAGAGGAGAAGTATCAGTGTTTTGTCAAATATGATTGCCAGAAGATTCTTCCGATGCAGCAACACATTTGTTAAAAAAACATTATTTAATGCATTCTGCACTAGCCTGTATACATGTGAAACATGGTGTCAATACCGAGTAAGCTCAATGGAACGTCTCCGGATCCAATAAAATGATGCGTGCAGAATCATATTTGGATTCAGAAGGTATAGCAGCGCTTCAACAATGTTCGCAGAATTAGGACTCCATGGATTCGCCAGTCAGATGAGACACCGGGTCACTGGAGCCAGGATGCGGCTAATGGCCTCCGATAACACGTTGTTGACCGCTGCCTTTCAGCACCAAGCCCCACTCCTGAGTGAGCGATGGGCCCGAGTGCAATCAAGATCACGCCCTGCATAATAATTGATAATTTATTTATGTTATTATTAATTTTTATTACAATTATGATTTTTTTTATTTTCTATTTATGTTCTTATTTCTTTACTGTGTAAATATATAAATATGTATAACTTATATGGGACGTGTGGGATTGCACTATCCTCCCCACATCCTGGAAAAAAGATTAATATTATTATTATTATTAAACGACTGAACCCAAGTGTTAAAACGATGCTTAAAAAAAAACCTTTGAAGATTTTTAGATTGATTCGTGTACAGACCATGCTTATAAGTAAGAATCCAAAATTTCAGACGATTCGGAGCCATAAGGCTAAAGTTATGACCGACCCCAAGATTTAAAACGCCCGACCACAAGTGCTTAAACGACCGAACCCAAGTGTTCAAACGATAATTAAAAAAATATATATCTTTGTAGATTTTTTGATTGATTCGCGTAACAAAGCGGACGTAAAACGATGAATTATTGTAAAAATTCTATTTTTAGCCGATATTTGAGTGATACGTGTCCAGGACACGATTCTTTTTAAGAATCCAAAATTTCAGACGGTTCGGAGCCATAAGGCAAAAGTTATGACCGACCCCAAGCGTTCAAACGTCCGACCCCAAGTGCTTAAATGACCGAACCCAAGTGTAAAAACGATGATTTATAAAATGAAATCTTAGAAGATTTTTTGATTGATTCGTGTACAGAACATGATTCTTAGTAAAAATCCTAAATTTCACACATAAGGCCAAAGTTATGAAGACCGCAATTATTGTAACAAACGCCCGTAAAACGATGAATTTTTGCAAAAATTTAATATTTAGCCGATATTTTTAATTGATACGTGTCCAGGCCATGATTCTTAGAAAGAATCCAAAATTTCAGACGATTCGGAGCCATAAGGCTAAAGTTATAACCGACCCCAAGAGTTCAAAGGTCCGACCCCAAGTGCTTAAACGACCAAACCCAAGTGTTAAAACGATGATTTAAAGAAAAAAAAATTGCACATTTTTTTAATGATTCTTGTACAGACAATGATTCTTAGTAAGAATCCAAAGTTTCACACGGTGTGGAACTATAAGGCAAAAGTTATGAACGACCGCAATTATTATTACAAATGCCCCTAAATCGATGAATATTTGCAAAAATTTTATTTTTAGCCGATTTTTTGATTGACACTTGTCCATGCCATAATTCTTAGAAAGAATCCAAAATTTCAGACGATTCGGAGCAATAAGGCTAAAGTTATGAACGACCACAAGAGTTGAAACGTGTGACCCCAAGTGCTTAAGCGACCGAACCCAAGTGTTAAAATGATGATTTAAAAAAAAAATTGCACATTTTTTGATTGATTCGCGTCCAGACCATGTTCGAAACCATAGGACCAAAGTTATGAATGACTACAATTATTGTTACAAAGCTCCCGTGAAACGATGAATTTTTGCAAAAATTTAATTTTTAGCCGATATTTTGATTGATACGTGTCCAGGCCATGATTCTTAGAAAGAATCCAAAAATTCAGATGAATCGGAGCCATAAGGCTAAAGTTATAACCGACCCCAAGAGTTCAAACGTCCGACCCCAAGTGCTTAAACGACCAAACCCAAGTGTTAAAACGATGATTTAAAAAAAAATGCACAATTTTTGATTGATTCGTGTACAGACAATGATTCTTAGTAAGAATCCAAAATTTCAGACGATTCGGAGCCATAAGGCTAAAGTTATGACCGACCACAAGAGTTCAAACGTCCGACCCCAAGTGCTTAAACGACCGAACCCAAGTGTTAAAACGATGATTTAAAAAAAAAAATTGCACATTTTTTGATTGATTCGCGTCCAGACCATGTTCGATACCATAGGACCAAAGTTATGAATGACTACAATTATTGTTACAAAGCTCCCGTGAAACGATGAATTTTTGCAAAAATTTAATTTTTAGATGATTTTTTGATTGATACGTGTCCAGGCCATGATTCTTAGAAAGAATCCAAAAATTCAGATGAATCGAAGCCATAAGGCTAAAGTTATAACCGACCCCAAGAGTTCAAACGTCCGACCCCAAGTGCTTAAACGACCAAACCCAAGTGTTAAAACGATGATTTAAAAAAAAAATGCACATTTTTTGATTGATTCGTGTACAGACAATGATTCTTAGTAAAAATCCAAAATTTCAGACGATTCGGAGCCATAAGGCTAAAGTTATGACCGACAACAAGAGTTCAAACGTCCGACCCCAAGTGCTTAAACGACCGAACCCAAGTGTTAAAACGATGATTTAAAAAAAAAATGCACATTTTTTGATTGATTCGTGTACAGACAATGATTCTTAGTAAGAATCCAAAGTTTCACACGGTGCGGAACTATAAGGCCAAAGTAATGAACGACCGCAATTATTGTTACAAATGCCCCTAAATCGATGAATATTTGCAAAAATTTAATTTTTAGCCGATTTTTTGATTGATACGTGGACAGACCATGATTATAAGTAAGAATCCAAAATTTCAGACGGTTCGGTGCCATAAGGCAAAAGTTATGACCGACCCTAAGCGTTCAAACGTCCGACCCCAAGTGCTTAAATGACCGAACCCAAGTGTTAAAACGATGATTTATAAAATGAAATCTTAGAAGATTTTTTGATTGATTCGTGTACAGACAATGATTCTTAGTAAGAATCCAAAGTTTCACACGGTGCGGAACTATAAGGCCAAAGTTATGAACGACCGCAATAATTGTTACAAATGCCCCTAAATCGATGAATATTTGCAAAAATTTTATTTTTAGCCGATTTTTTGATTGACACTTGTCCATGCCATAATTCTTAGAAAGAATCCAAAATTTCAGACGATTCGGAGCAATAAGGCTAAAGTTATGAACGACCACAAGAGTTCAAACGTCTGACCCCAAGTGCTTAAACGACCGAACCCAAGTGTTAAAACAATGATTTGAAGAAAAAAAATTGCACATTTTTTTATTGATTCGCGTCCAGACCATGTTCGAAACCAAAGGACCAAAGTTATGAATGACTACAATTATTGTTACAAAGCTCCCGTGAAACGATGAATATTTGCAAAAATTTAATTTTTGGCCGATTTTTTGATTGATCGTGTCCAGGCCATGATTCTTAGAAAGAATCCAAAATTTCAGATGAATCGGAGCCATAAGGCTAAAGTTATAACCGACCCCAAGAGTTCAAACGTACGACCCCAAGTGCTTAAACAACCAAACCCAAGTGTTAAAACGATGATTTTAAAAAAAATGCACATTTTTTGATTGATTCGTGTACAGACAATGATTCTTAGTAAGAATCCATAGTTTCACACGGTGCGGAACTATAAGGCCAAAGTTATGAACGACCGCAATTATTGTTACAAATGCCCCTAAATCGATGAATTTCTGCAAAAATTTTATTTTTAGACGATTTTTTGATTGACACTTGTCCATGCCATAATTCTTAGAAAGAATCCAAAATTTCAGACGATTCGGAGCAATAAGGCTAAAGTTATGAACGACCACAAGAGTTCAAACGTCTGACACCAAGTGCTTAAACGACCGAACCCAAATGTTAAAACGATGATTTAAAAAAAAAAATGCACATTTTTTGATTGATTCGTATACAGACACTGATTCATAGTAAGAATCCAAAATTTCACACGGTGCGGAACTATAAGGCCAAAGTTATGAACGACCGCAATTATTGTTACAAATGCCCCTAAATCGATGAATATTTGCAAAAATTTAATTTTTAGCCGATTTTTTGATTGATACGTGTACAGACCATGATTATAAGTAAGAATACAAAATTTCAGACCGTTCGGTGCCATAAGACAAAAGTTATAACCGACCCCAAGCGTTCAAACGTCCGACCCCAAGTGCTTAAATGATCGAACCCAAGTGTTAAAACGATGATTTATAAAATGAAATCTAAGAAGATTTTTTGATTGATTCGTGTACAGACAATGATTCTTAGTAAGAATCCAAAGTTTCACACGGTGCGGAACTATAAGGCCAAAGTTATGAACGACTGCAATTATTGTTACAAATGCCCCTAAATCGATGAATATTTGCAAAAATTTTATTTTTAGCCGATTTTTTGATTGACACTTGTCCATGCCATAATTCTTAGAAAGAATCCAAAATTTCAGACGATTCGGAGCAATAAGGCTAAAGTTATGAACGACCACAAGAGTTCAAACGTCTGACCCTAAGTGCTTAAACGACCGAACCCAAGTGTTAAAACGATGATTTATAAAATGAAATCTTAGAAGATTTTTTGATTGGTTCGTGTACAGAACTTGATTCTTAGTAAAAATCCTAAATTTCACACGGTTCGGAAACATAAGGCCAAAGTTATGAAGACGCAATTATTGTTACAAATGCCCCTAAATCGATGAATATTTGCAAAAATTTTATTTTTAGCCGATTTTTTGATTGACACTTGTCCATGCCATAATTCTCAGAAAGAATCCAAAATTTCAGACGATTCGGAGCAATAAGGCTAAAGTTATGAACGACCACAAGAGTTCAAACGTCTGACCCCAAGTGCTTAAACGACCGAACCCAAGTGTTTAAAACGATGATTTAAAAAAAAAAAATGCACATTTTTTGATTGATTCGTGTACAGACAATGATTCTTAGTAAGAATCCAAAGTTTCACACGGTGCGGAACTATAAGGCCAAAGTTATGAACGACCGCAATTATTGTTACAAATGCCCCTAAATCGATGAATATTTGCAAAAATTTAATTTTTGGCCGATTTTTTGATTGATCGTGTACAGACCATGATTATAAGTAAGAATCCAAAATTTCAGACCGTTCGGTGCCATAAGGCAAAAGTTATAACCGACCCCAAGCCTTCAAACGTCCGACCCCAAGTGCTTAAATGACCGAACCCAAGTGTTAAAACGATGATCTATAAAAAGAAATCTTAGAAGATTTTTTGATTGATTCGTGTACAGACAATGATTCTTAGTAAGAATCCAAAGTTTCACACGGTGCGGAACTATAAGGCCAAAGTTATGAACGACCGCAATTATTGTTACAAATGCCCCTAAATCGATGAATCGATGAATATTTGCAAAAATTTTATTTTTAGCCGATTTTTTGATTGACACTTGTCCATGCCATAATTCTTAGAAAGAATCCAAAATTTCAGACGATTCGGAGCAATAAGGCTAAAGTTATGAACGACCACAAGAGTTCAAACGTCTGACCCCAAGTGCTTAAACGACCGAACCCAAGTGTTAAAACGATGATTTAAAAAAAAAAAATTGCACATTTTTTGATTGATTCGCGTCCAGACCATGTTCGAAACCAAAGGACCAAAGTTATGAATGACTACAATTATTGTTACAAAGCTCCCGTGAAACGATGAATTTTTGCAAAAATTTTATTTTTAGCCGATTTTTTGATTGATACCTGTCCAGGCCATGATTCTTAGAAAGAATCCAAAAATTCAGACGATTCGGAGCCATAAGGCTAAAGTTATGACCGACCACAAGAGTTCAAACGTCCGACCCCAAGTGCTTAAACGACCGAACCCAAGTGTTAAAACGATGATTTAAAAAAAAAAAATGCACATTTTTTGATTGATTCGTGTACAGACAATGATTCTTAGTAAGAATCCAAAGTTTCACACGGTGCGGAACTATAAGGCCAAAGTTATGAACGACCGCAATTATTGTTACAAATGCCCCTAAATCGATGAATATTTGCAAAAATTTAATTTTTGGCCGATTTTTTGATTGATCGTGTACAGACCATGATTATAAGTAAGAATCCAAAATTTCAGACCGTTCGGTGCCATAAGGCAAAAGTTATAACCGACCCCAAGCCTTCAAACGTCCGACCCCAAGTGCTTAAATGACCGAACCCAAGTGTTAAAACGATGATCTATAAAAAGAAATCTTAGAAGATTTTTTGATTGATTCGTGTACAGACAATGATTCTTAGTAAGAATCCAAAGTTTCACACGGTGCGGAACTATAAGGCCAAAGTTATGAACGACCGCAATTATTGTTACAAATGCCCCTAAATCGATGAATCGATGAATATTTGCAAAAATTTTATTTTTAGCCGATTTTTTGATTGACACTTGTCCATGCCATAATTCTTAGAAAGAATCCAAAATTTCAGACGATTCGGAGCAATAAGGCTAAAGTTATGAACGACCACAAGAGTTCAAACGTCTGACCCCAAGTGCTTAAACGACCGAACCCAAGTGTTAAAACGATGATTTAAAAAAAAAAATTGCACATTTTTTGATTGATTCGCGTCCAGACCATGTTCGAAACCAAAGGACCAAAGTTATGAATGACTACAATTATTGTTACAAAGCTCCCGTGAAACGATGAATTTTTGCAAAAATTTTATTTTTAGCCGATTTTTTGATTGATACCTGTCCAGGCCATGATTCTTAGAAAGAATCCAAAAATTCAGACGATTCGGAGCCATAAGGCTAAAGTTATGACCGACCACAAGAGTTCAAACGTCCGACCCCAAGTGCTTAAACGACCGAACCCAAGTGTTAAAACGATGATTTAAAAAAAAAAATGCACATTTTTTGATTGATTCGTGTACAGACAATGATTCTTAGTAAGAATCCAAAGTTTCACACGGTGCGGAACTATAAGGCCAAAGTTATGAACGACCGCAATTATTGTTACAAATGCCCCTAAATCGATGAATATTTGCAAAAATTTAATTTTTAGCCGATTTTTTGATTGATCGTGTACAGACCATGATTATAAGTAAGAATCCAAAATTTCAGACCGTTCGGTGCCATAAGGCAAAAGTTATAACCGACCCCAAGCCTTCAAACGTCCGACCCCAAGTGCTTAAATGACCGAACCCAAGTGTTAAAACGATGATCTATAAAAAGAAATCTTAGAAGATTTTTTGATTGATTCGTGTACAGACAATGATTCTTAGTAAGAATCCAAAGTTTCACACGGTGCGGAACTATAAGGCCAAAGTTATGAACGACCGCAATTATTGTTACAAATGCCCCTAAATCGATGAATATTTGCAAAAATTTTATTTTTAGCCGATTTTTTGATTGACACTTGTCCATGCCATAATTCTTAGAAAGAATCCAAAATTTCAGACGATTCGGAGCAATAAGGCTAAAGTTATGAACGACCACAAGAGTTCAAACGTCTGACCCCAAGTGCTTAAACGACCGAACCCAAGTGTTAAAACGATGATTTTAAAAAAAAAAATTGCACATTTTTTTATTGATTCGCGTCCAGACCATGTTCGAAACCAAAGGACCAAAGTTATGAATGACTACAATTATTGTTACAAAGCTCGCGTGAAACTATGAATTTTTGCAAAAATTTAATTTTTAGCCGATTTATTGATTGATACGTGTCCAGGCCATGATTCTTAGAAAGAATCCAAAATTTCAGATGAATCGGAGCAATAAGGCTAAAGTTATAACCGACCAAACTTCAAACGATCAACGACCAACGTTCAAACTTCCGACCCCAAGGGCTTAAACGACCAAACCCAAGTGTTAAAACGATGATTTAAAAAAAAAAATGCACATTTTTTAGATTGATTCGTGTACAGACAATGATTCTTAGTAAGAATCCATAGTTTCACACGGTGCGGAACTATAAGGCCAAAGTTATGAACGACCGCAATTATTGTTACAAATGCCCCTAAATCGATGAATATTTGCAAAAATTTTATTTTTAGCCGATTTGTTGATTGATACGTGTACAGACCATGATTATAAGTAAGAATCCAAAATTTCAGACCGTTCGGTGCCATAAGGCAAAAGTTATAACCGACCCCAAGCGTTCAAACGTCCGACCCCAAGTGCTTAAATGACCGAACCCAAGTGTTAAAACGATGATCTATAAAAAGAAATCTTAGAAGATTTTTTGATTGATTCGTGTACAGACAATGATTCTTAGTAAGAATCCAAAGTTTCACACGGTGCGGAACTATAAGGCCAAAGTTATGAACGACCGCAATTATTGTTACAAATGCCCCTAAATCGATGAATATTTGCAAAAATTTTATTTTTAGCCGATTTTTTGATTGACACTTGTCCATGCCATAATTCTTAGAAAGAATCCAAAATTTCAGACGATTCGGAGCAATAAGGCTAAAGTTATGAACGACCACAAGAGTTCAAACGTCTGACCCCAAGTGCTTAAACGACCGAACCCAAGTGTTAAAACGATGATTTAAAAAAAAAAAATTGCACATTTTTTTATTGATTCGCGTCCAGACCATGTTCGAAACCAAAGGACCAAAGTTATGAATGACTACAATTATTGTTACAAAGCTCCCGTGAAACGATGAATTTTTGCAAAAATTTAATTTTTAGCCGATTTATTGATTGATACGTGTCCAGGCCATGATTCTTAGAAAGAATCCAAAATTTCAGATGAATCGGAGTAATAAGGCTAAAGTTATAACCGACCCCAAGAGTTCAAACTTCCGACCCCAAGTGCTTAAACGACCAAACCCAAGTGTTAAAACGATGATTTAAAAAAAAAAATGCACATTTTTTAGATTGATTCGTGTACAGACAATGATTCTTAGTAAGAATCCATAGTTTCACACGGTGCGGAACTATAAGGCCAAAGTTATGAACGACCGCAATTATTGTTACAAATGCCCCTAAATCGATGAATATTTGCAAAAATTTTATTTTTAGCCGATTTGTTGATTGATACGTGTACAGACCATGATTATAAGTAAGAATCCAAAATTTCAGACCGTTCGGTGCCATAAGGCAAAAGTTATAACCGACCCCAAGCGTTCAAACGTCCGACCCCAAGTGCTTAAATGACCGAACCCAAGTGTTAAAACGATGATTTATAAAATGAAATCTTAGAAGATTTTTTGATTGATTCGTGTACAGACAATGATTCTTAGTAAGAATCCAAAGTTTCACACGGTGCGGAACTATAAGGCCAAAGATATGAACGACCGCAATTATTGTTACAAATGCCCCTAAATCGATGAATATTTGCAAAAATTTTATTTTTAGCCGATTTTTTGATTGACACTTGTCCATGCCATAATTATTGGAAAGAATCCAAAATTTCAGACGATTCGGAGCAATAAGGCTAAAGTTATGAACGACCACAAGAGTTCAAACGTCTTACCCCAAGTGCTTAAACGACCGAACCCAACTGTTAAAACGATGATTTAAAAAAAAAAAATTGCACATTTTTTTATTGATTCGCGTCCAGACCATGTTCGAAACCAAAGGACCAAAGTTATGAATGACTACAATTATTGTTACAAAGCTCCAGTGAAACGATGAATTTTTGCAAAAATTTAATTTTTAGCCGATTTATTGATTGATACGTGTCCAGGCCATGATTCTTAGAAAGAATCCAAAATTTCAGATGAATCGGAGCCATAAGGCTAAAGTTATAACCGACCCCAAGAGTTCAAACGTCCGACCCCAAGTGCTTAAACGACCAAACCCAAGTGTTAAAACGATGATTTAAAAAAAATGCACATTTTTTGATTGATTCGTGTACAGACAATGATTCTTAGTAAGAATCCATAGTTTCACACGGTGCGGAACTATAAGGCCAAAGTTATGAACGACCGCAATTATTGTTACAAATGCCCCTAAATCGATGAATATTTGCAAAAATTTAATTTTTAGCCGATTTTTTGATTGATACGTGTACAGACCATGATTATAAGTAAGAATACAAAATTTCAGACCGTTCGGTGCCATAAGACAAAAGTTATAACCGACCCCAAGCGTTCAAACGTCCGACCCCAAGTGCTTAAATGATCGAACCCAAGTGTTAAAACGATGATTTATAAAATGAAATCTAAGAAGATTTTTTGATTGATTCGTGTACAGACAATGATTCTTAGTAAGAATCCAAAGTTTCACACGGTGCGGAACTATAAGGCCAAAGTTATGAACGACTGCAATTATTGTTACAAATGCCCCTAAATCGATGAATATTTGCAAAAATTTTATTTTTAGCCGATTTTTTGATTGACACTTGTCCATGCCATAATTCTTAGAAAGAATCCAAAATTTCAGACGATTCGGAGCAATAAGGCTAAAGTTATGAACGACCACAAGAGTTCAAACGTCTGACCCTAAGTGCTTAAACGACCGAACCCAAGTGTTAAAACGATGATTTATAAAATGAAATCTTAGAAGATTTTTTGATTGGTTCGTGTACAGAACTTGATTCTTAGTAAAAATCCTAAATTTCACACGGTTCGGAAACATAAGGCCAAAGTTATGAAGACGCAATTATTGTTACAAATGCCCCTAAATCGATGAATATTTGCAAAAATTTTATTTTTAGCCGATTTTTTGATTGACACTTGTCCATGCCATAATTCTCAGAAAGAATCCAAAATTTCAGACGATTCGGAGCAATAAGGCTAAAGTTATGAACGACCACAAGAGTTCAAACGTCTGACCCCAAGTGCTTATACGACCGAACCCAAGTGTTAAAACGATGATTTAAAAAAAAAAAATTGCACATTTTTTGATTGATTCGCGTCCAGACCATGTTCGAAACCAAAGGACCAAAGTTATGAATGACTACAATTATTGTTACAAAGCTCCCGTGAAACGATGAATTTTTGCAAAAATTTAATTTTTAGCCGATTTTTTGATTGATACCTGTCCAGGCCATGATTCTTAGAAAGAATCCAAAAATTCAGACGATTCGGAGCCATAAGGCTTAAGTTATGACCGACCACAAGAGTTCAAACGTCCGACCCCAAGTGCTTAAACGACCGAACCCAAGTGTTAAAACGATGATTTAAAAAAAAAAAATGCACATTTTTTGATTGATTCGTGTACAGACAATGATTCTTAGTAAGAATCCAAAGTTTCACACGGTGCGGAACTATAAGGCCAAAGTTATGAACGACCGCAATTATTGTTATAAATGCCCCTAAATCGATGAATATTTGCAAAAATTTAATTTTTAGCCGATTTTTTGATTGATCGTGTACAGACCATGATTATAAGTAAGAATCCAAAATTTCAGACCGTTCGGTGCCATAAGGCAAAAGTTATAACCGACCCCAAGCCTTCAAACGTCCGACCCCAAGTGCTTAAATGACCGAACCCAAGTGTTAAAACGATGATCTATAAAAAGAAATCTTAGAACATTTTTTGATTGATTCGTGTACAGACAATGATTCTTAGTAAGAATCAAAAGTTTCACACGGTGCGGAACTATAAGGCCAAAGTTATGAACGACCGCAATTATTGTTACAAATGCCCCTAAATCGATGAATCGATGAATATTTGCAAAAATTTTATTTTTAGCCGATTTTTTGATTGACACTTGTCCATGCCATAATTCTTAGAAAGAATCCAAAATTTCAGACGATTCGGAGCAATAAGGCTAAAGTTATGAACGACCACAAGAGTTCAAACGTCTGACCCCAAGTGCTTAAACGACCGAACCCAAGTGTTAAAACGATGATTTAAAAAAAAAAAATTGCACATTTTTTGATTGATTCGCGTCCAGACCATGTTCGAAACCAAAGGACCAAAGTTATGAATGACTACAATTATTGTTACAAAGCTCCCGTGAAACGATGAATTTTTGCAAAAATTTTATTTTTAGCCGATTTTTTGATTGATACCTGTCCAGGCCATGATTCTTAGAAAGAATCCAAAAATTCAGACGATTCGGAGCCATAAGGCTAAAGTTATGACCGACCACAAGAGTTCAAACGTCCGACCCCAAGTGCTTAAACGACCGAACCCAAGTGTTAAAACGATGATTTAAAAAAAAAAAATGCACATTTTTTGATTGATTCGTGTACAGACAATGATTCTTAGTAAGAATCCAAAGTTTCACACGGTGCGGAACTATAAGGCCAAAGTTATGAACGACCGCAATTATTGTTACAAATGCCCCTAAATCGATGAATATTTGCAAAAATTTAATTTTTGGCCGATTTTTTGATTGATCGTGTACAGACCATGATTATAAGTAAGAATCCAAAATTTCAGACCGTTCGGTGCCATAAGGCAAAAGTTATAACCGACCCCAAGCCTTCAAACGTCCGACCCCAAGTGCTTAAATGACCGAACCCAAGTGTTAAAACGATGATCTATAAAAAGAAATCTTAGAAGATTTTTTGATTGATTCGTGTACAGACAATGATTCTTAGTAAGAATCCAAAGTTTCACACGGTGCGGAACTATAAGGCCAAAGTTATGAACGACCGCAATTATTGTTACAAATGCCCCTAAATCGATGAATCGATGAATATTTGCAAAAATTTTATTTTTAGCCGATTTTTTGATTGACACTTGTCCATGCCATAATTCTTAGAAAGAATCCAAAATTTCAGACGATTCGGAGCAATAAGGCTAAAGTTATGAACGACCACAAGAGTTCAAACGTCTGACCCCAAGTGCTTAAACGACCGAACCCAAGTGTTAAAACGATGATTTAAAAAAAAAAATTGCACATTTTTTGATTGATTCGCGTCCAGACCATGTTCGAAACCAAAGGACCAAAGTTATGAATGACTACAATTATTGTTACAAAGCTCCCGTGAAACGATGAATTTTTGCAAAAATTTTATTTTTAGCCGATTTTTTGATTGATACCTGTCCAGGCCATGATTCTTAGAAAGAATCCAAAAATTCAGACGATTCGGAGCCATAAGGCTAAAGTTATGACCGACCACAAGAGTTCAAACGTCCGACCCCAAGTGCTTAAACGACCGAACCCAAGTGTTAAAACGATGATTTAAAAAAAAAAATGCACATTTTTTGATTGATTCGTGTACAGACAATGATTCTTAGTAAGAATCCAAAGTTTCACACGGTGCGGAACTATAAGGCCAAAGTTATGAACGACCGCAATTATTGTTACAAATGCCCCTAAATCGATGAATATTTGCAAAAATTTAATTTTTAGCCGATTTTTTGATTGATCGTGTACAGACCATGATTATAAGTAAGAATCCAAAATTTCAGACCGTTCGGTGCCATAAGGCAAAAGTTATAACCGACCCCAAGCCTTCAAACGTCCGACCCCAAGTGCTTAAATGACCGAACCCAAGTGTTAAAACGATGATCTATAAAAAGAAATCTTAGAAGATTTTTTGATTGATTCGTGTACAGACAATGATTCTTAGTAAGAATCCAAAGTTTCACACGGTGCGGAACTATAAGGCCAAAGTTATGAACGACCGCAATTATTGTTACAAATGCCCCTAAATCGATGAATATTTGCAAAAATTTTATTTTTAGCCGATTTTTTGATTGACACTTGTCCATGCCATAATTCTTAGAAAGAATCCAAAATTTCAGACGATTCGGAGCAATAAGGCTAAAGTTATGAACGACCACAAGAGTTCAAACGTCTGACCCCAAGTGCTTAAACGACCGAACCCAAGTGTTAAAACGATGATTTTAAAAAAAAAAATTGCACATTTTTTTATTGATTCGCGTCCAGACCATGTTCGAAACCAAAGGACCAAAGTTATGAATGACTACAATTATTGTTACAAAGCTCGCGTGAAACTATGAATTTTTGCAAAAATTTAATTTTTAGCCGATTTATTGATTGATACGTGTCCAGGCCATGATTCTTAGAAAGAATCCAAAATTTCAGATGAATCGGAGCAATAAGGCTAAAGTTATAACCGACCCCAAGAGTTCAAACTTCCGACCCCAAGGGCTTAAACGACCAAACCCAAGTGTTAAAACGATGATTTAAAAAAAAAAATGCACATTTTTTAGATTGATTCGTGTACAGACAATGATTCTTAGTAAGAATCCATAGTTTCACACGGTGCGGAACTATAAGGCCAAAGTTATGAACGACCGCAATTATTGTTACAAATGCCCCTAAATCGATGAATATTTGCAAAAATTTTATTTTTAGCCGATTTGTTGATTGATACGTGTACAGACCATGATTATAAGTAAGAATCCAAAATTTCAGACCGTTCGGTGCCATAAGGCAAAAGTTATAACCGACCCCAAGCGTTCAAACGTCCGACCCCAAGTGCTTAAATGACCGAACCCAAGTGTTAAAACGATGATCTATAAAAAGAAATCTTAGAAGATTTTTTGATTGATTCGTGTACAGACAATGATTCTTAGTAAGAATCCAAAGTTTCACACGGTGCGGAACTATAAGGCCAAAGTTATGAACGACCGCAATTATTGTTACAAATGCCCCTAAATCGATGAATATTTGCAAAAATTTTATTTTTAGCCGATTTTTTGATTGACACTTGTCCATGCCATAATTCTTAGAAAGAATCCAAAATTTCAGACGATTCGGAGCAATAAGGCTAAAGTTATGAACGACCACAAGAGTTCAAACGTCTGACCCCAAGTGCTTAAACGACCGAACCCAAGTGTTAAAACGATGATTTTAAAAAAAAAAATTGCACATTTTTTTATTGATTCGCGTCCAGACCATGTTCGAAACCAAAGGACCAAAGTTATGAATGACTACAATTATTGTTACAAAGCTCCCGTGAAACGATGAATTTTTGCAAAAATTTAATTTTTAGCCGATTTATTGATTGATACGTGTCCAGGCCATGATTCTTAGAAAGAATCCAAAATTTCAGATGAATCGGAGTAATAAGGCTAAAGTTATAACCGACCCCAAGAGTTCAAACTTCCGACCCCAAGTGCTTAAACGACCAAACCCAAGTGTTAAAACGATGATTTAAAAAAAAAAATGCACATTTTTTAGATTGATTCGTGTACAGACAATGATTCTTAGTAAGAATCCATAGTTTCACACGGTGCGGAACTATAAGGCCAAAGTTATGAACGACCGCAATTATTGTTACAAATGCCCCTAAATCGATGAATATTTGCAAAAATTTTATTTTTAGCCGATTTGTTGATTGATACGTGTACAGACCATGATTACAAGTAAGAATCCAAAATTTCAGACCGTTCGGTGCCATAAGGCAAAAGTTATAACCGACCCCAAGCGTTCAAACGTCCGACCCCAAGTGCTTAAATGACCGAACCCAAGTGTTAAAACGATGATTTATAAAATGAAATCTTAGAAGATTTTTTGATTGATTCGTGTACAGACAATGATTCTTAGTAAGAATCCAAAGTTTCACACGGTGCGGAACTATAAGGCCAAAGATATGAACGACCGCAATTATTGTTACAAATGCCCCTAAATCGATGAATATTTGCAAAAATTTTATTTTTAGCCGATTTTTTGATTGACACTTGTCCATGCCATAATTATTGGAAAGAATCCAAAATTTCAGACGATTCGGAGCAATAAGGCTAAAGTTTTGAACGACCACAAGAGTTCAAACGTCTTACCCCAAGTGCTTAAACGACCGAACCCAAGTGTTAAAACGATGATTTAAAAAAAAAAAAATTGCACATTTTTTTATTGATTCGCGTCCAGACCATGTTCGAAACCAAAGGACCAAAGTTATGAATGACTACAATTATTGTTACAAAGCTCCAGTGAAACGATGAATTTTTGCAAAAATTTAATTTTTAGCCGATTTATTGATTGATACGTGTCCAGGCCATGATTCTTAGAAAGAATCCAAAATTTCAGATGAATCGGAGCCATAAGGCTAAAGTTATAACCGACCCCAAGAGTTCAAACGTCCGACCCCAAGTGCTTAAACGACCAAACCCAAGTGTTAAAACGATGATTTAAAAAAAATGCACATTTTTTGATTGATTCGTGTACAGACAATGATTCTTAGTAAGAATCCATAGTTTCACACGGTGCGGAACTATAAGGCCAAAGTTATGAACGACCGCAATTATTGTTACAAATGCCCCTAAATCGATGAATATTTGCAAAAATTTTATTTTTAGCCGATTTTTTGTCCATGCCATAATTCTTAGAAAGAATCCAAAATTTCAGACGATTCGGAGCAATAAGGCTAAAGTTATGAACGACCACAAGAGTTCAAACGTCTGACCCCAAGTGCTTAAACGACCGAACCCAAATGTTAAAACGATGATTTAAAAAAAAAAATGCACATTTTTTTATTGATTCGTATACAGACAATGATTCATAGTAAGAATCCAAAATTTCACAGGGTGCGGAACTATAAGGCTAAAGTTATGAACGACCGCAATTATTGTTACAAATGCCCCTAAATCGATGAATATTTGCAAAAATTTAATTTTTAGCCGATTTTTTGATTGATACGTGTACAGACCATGATTATAAGTAAGAATCCAAAATTTCAGACCGTTCGGTGCCATAAGGCAAAAGTTATAACCGACCCCAAGCGTTCAAACGTCCGACCCCAAGTGCTTAAATGACCGAACCCAAGTGTTAAAACGATGATTTATAAAATGAAATCTTAGAAGATTTTTTGATTTATTCGTGTACAGACAATGATTCTTAGTAAGAATCCAAAGTTTCACACGGTGCGGAACTATAAGGCCAAAGTTATGAACGACCGCAATTATTGTTACAAAAGCCCCTAAATCGATGAATATTTGCAAAAATTTTATTTTTAGCCGATTTTTTGATTGACACTTGTCCATGCCATAATTCTTAGAAAGAATCCAAAATTTCAGACGATTCGGAGCAATAAGGCTAAAGTTATGAACGACCACAAGAGTTCAAACGTCTGACCCCAAGTGCTTAAACGACCGAACCCAAGTGTTAAAACGATGATTTAAAAAAAAAAAATTGCACATTTTTTGATTGATTCGCGTCCAGACCATGTTCGAAACCAAAGGACCAAAGTTATGAATGACTACAATTATTGTTACAAAGCTCCCGTGAAACGATGAATTTTTGCAAAAATTTAATTTCTAGCCGATTTATTGATTGATACGTGTCCAGGCCATGATTCTTAGAAAGAATCCAAAATTTCAGATGAATCGGAGCCATAAGGCTAAAGTTATAACCGACCCCAAGAGTTCAAACGTCCGACCCCAAGTGCTTAAACGACCAAACCCAAGTGTTAAAACGATGATTTAAAAAAAAAAATGCACTTTTTTTAATTGATTCGTGTACAGACAATGATTCTTAGTAAGAATCCATAGTTTCACACGGTGCGGAACTATAAGGCCAAAGTTATGAACGACCGCAATTATTGTTACAAATGCCCCTAAATCGATGAATATTTGCAAAAATTTTATTTTTAGCCGATTTTTTGATTGATACGTGTACAGACCATGATTATAAGTAAGAATCCAAAATTTCAGACCGTTCGGTGCCATAAGGCAAAAGTTATAACCGACCCCAAGCGTTCAAACGTCCGACCCCAAGTGCTTAAATGACCGAACCCAAGTGTTAAAACGATGATTTATAAAATGAAATCTTAGAAGAATTTTTGATTGATTCGTGTACAGACAATGATTCTTAGTAAGAATCCAAAGTTTCACACGGTGCGGAACTATAAGGCCAAAGTTATGAACGACCGCAATTATTGTTACAAATGCCCCTAAATCGATGAATATTTGCAAAAATTTTATTTTTAGCCGATTTTTTGATTGACACTTGTCCATGCCATAATTCTTAGAAAGAATCCAAAATTTCAGACGATTCGGAGCAATAAGGCTAAAGTTATGAACGACCACAAGAGATCAAACGTCTTACACCAAGTGCTTAAACGACCGAACCCAAGTGTTAAAACGATGATTTAAAAAAAAAAAATTGCACATTTTTTTATTGATTCGCGTCCAGACCATGTTCGAAACCAAAGGACCAAAGTTATGAATGACTACAATTATTGTTACAAAGCTCCAGTGAAACGATGAATTTTTGCAAAAATTTAATTTTTAGCCGATTTATTGATTGATACGTGTCCAGGCCATGATTCTTAGAAAGAATCCAAAATTTCAGATGAATCGGAGCCATAAGGCTAAAGTTATAACCGACCCCAAGAGTTCAAACGTCCGACCCCAAGTGCTTAAACGACCAAACCCAAGTGTTAAAACGATGATTTAAAAAAAAAATGCACATTTTTTGATTGATTCGTGTACAGACAATGATTCTTAGTAAGAATCCATAGTTTCACACGGTGCGGAACTATAAGGCCAAAGTTATGAACGACCGCAATTATTGTTACAAATGCCCCTAAATCGATGAATATTTGCAAAAATTTTATTTTTAGCCGATTTTTCGTCCATGCCATAATTCTTAGAAAGAATCCAAAATTTCAGACGATTCGGAGCAATAAGGCTAAAGTTATGAACGACCACAAGAGTTCAAACGTCTGACCCCAAGTGCTTAAACGACCGAACCCAAATGTTAAAACGATGATTTAAAAAAAAAAATGCACATTTTTTGATTGATTTGTATACAGACAATGATTCATAGTAAGAATCCAAAATTTCACACGGTGCGGAACTATAAGGCCAAAGTTATGAACGACCGCAATTATTGTTACAAATGCCCCTAAATCGATGAATATTTGCAAAAATTTAATTTTTAGCCGATTTTTTGATTGATACGTGTACAGACCATGATTATAAGTAAGAATCCAAAATTTCAGACCGTTCGGTGCCATAAGGCAAAAGTTATAACCGACCCCAAGCGTTCAAACGTCCGACCCCAAGTGCTTAAATGACCGAACCCAAGTGTTAAAACGATGATTTATAAAATGAAATCTTAGAAGATTTTTTGATTGATTCGTGTAAAGACAATGATTCTTAGTAAGAATCCAAAGTTTCACACGGTGCGGAACTATAAGGCCAAAGTTATGAACGACCGCAATTATTGTTACAAATGCCCCTAAATCGATGAATATTTGCAAAAATTTTATTTTTAGCCGATTTTTTGATTGACACTTGTCCATGCCGTAATTCTTAGAAAGAATCCAAAATTTCAGACGATTCGGAGCAATAAGGCTAAAGTTATGAACGACCACAAGAGTTCAAACGTCTGACCCCAAGTGCTTAAACGACCGAACCCAAGTGTTAAAACGATGATTTAAAAAAAAAAAATTGCACATTTTTTGATTGATTCGCGTCCAGACCATGTTCGAAACCAAAGGACCAAAGTTATGAATGACTACAATTATTGTTACAAAGCTCCCGTGAAACGATGAATTTTTGCAAAAATTTAATTTTTAGCCGATTTATTGATTGATACGTGTCCAGGCCATGATTCTTAGAAAGAATCCAAAATTTCAGATGAATCGGAGCCATAAGGCTAAAGTTATAACCGACCCCAAGAGTTCAAACGTCCGACCCCAAGTACTTAAACGACCAAACCCAAGTGTTAAAACGATGATTTAAAAAAAAAATGCACATTTTTTGATTGATTCGTGTACAGACAATGATTCTTAGTAAGAATCCATAGTTTCACACGGTGCGGAACTATAAGGCCAAAGTTATGAACGACCGCAATTATTGTTACAAATGCCCCTAAATCGATGAATATTTGCAAAAATTTTATTTTTAGCCGATTTTTTGATTGACACTTGTCCATGCCATAATTCTTAGAAAGAATCCAAAATTTCAGACGAATCGGAGCAATAAGGCTAAAGTTATGAACGACCACAAGAGTTCAAACGTCTGACCCCAAGTGCTTAAACGACCGAACCCAAGTGTTAAAACGATGATTTAAAAAAAAAAAATTGCACATTTTTTGATTGATTCGCGTCCAGACCATGTTCGAAACCAAAGGACCAAAGTTATGAATGACTACAATTATTGTTACAAAGCTCCCGTGAAACGATGAATTTTTGCAAAAATTTAATTTTTAGCCGTTTTTGTGATTGATACGTGTCCAGGCCATGATTCTTAGAAAGAATCCAAAATTTCAGATGAATCGGAGCCATAAGGCTAAAGTTATAACCGACCCCAAGAGTTCAAACGTCCGACCCCAAGTGCTTAAACGACCAAACCCAAGTGTTAAAACGATGATTTAAAAAAAAAATGCACATTTTTTTATTGATTCGTGTACAGACAATGATTCTTAGTAAGAATCCATAGTTTCACACGGTGCGGAACTATAAGGCCAAAGTTATGAACGACCGCAATTATTGTTACAAATGCCCCTAAATCGATGAATATTTGCAAAAGTTTTATTTTTAGCCGATTTTTTGATTGATACGTGTACAGACCATGATTATAAGTAAGAATCCAAAATTTCAGACCGTTCGGTGCCATAAGGCAAAAGTTATAACCGACCCCAAGCGTTCAAACGTCCGACCCCAAGTGCTTAAATGACCGAACCCAAGTGTTAAAACGATGATTTATAAAATGAAATCTTAGAAGATTTTTTGATTGATTCGTGTACAGACAATGATTCTTAGTAAGAATCCAAAGTTTCACACGGTGCGGAACTATAAGGCCAAAGTTATGAACGACCGCAATTATTGTTACAAATGCCCCTAAATCGATGAATATTTGCAAAAATTTTATTTTTAGCCGATTTTTTGATTGACACTTGTCCATGCCATAATTCTTAGAAAGAATCCAAAATTTCAGACGATTCGGAGCAATAAGGCTAAAGTTATGAATGACCACAAGAGTTCAAACGTCTTACCCCAAGTGCTTAAACGACCGAACCCAAGTGTTAAAACGATGATTTAAAAAAAAAAATTGCACATTTTTTTATTGATTCGCGTCCAGACCATGTTCGAAACCAAAGGACCAAAGTTATGAATGACTACAATTATTGTTACAAAGCTCCAGTGAAACGATGAATTTTTGCAAAAATTTAATTTTTAGCCGATTTATTGATTGATACGTGTCCAGGCCATGATTCTTAGAAAGAATCCAAAATTTCAGATGAATCGGAGCCATAAGGCTAAAGTTATAACCGACCCCAAGAGTTCAAACGTCCGACCCCAAGTGCTTAAACGACCAAACCCAAGTGTTAAAACGATGATTTAAAAAAAAAATGCACATTTTTTGATTGATTCGTGTACAGACAATGATTCTTAGTAAGAATCCATAGTTTCACACGGTGCGGAACTATAAGGCCAAAGTTATGAACGACCGCAATTATTGTTACAAATGCCCCTAAATAAATGAATATTTGCAAAAATTTTATTTTTAGCCGATTTTTTGATTGACACTTGTCCATGCCATAATTCTTAGAAAGAATCCAAAATTTCAGACGATTCGGAGCAATAAGGCTAAAGTTATGAACGACCACAAGAGTTCAAACGTCTGACCCCAAGTGCTTAAACGACCGAACCCAAATGTTAAAACGATGATTTAAAAAAAAAAAATGCACATTTTTTGATTGATTCGTATACAGACAATGATTCATAGTAAGAATCCAAAATTTCACACGGTGCGGAACTATAAGGCCAAAGTTATGAACGACCGCAATTATTGTTACAAATGCCCCTAAATCGATGAATATTTGCAAAAATTAAATTTTTAGCCGATTTTTTGATTGATACGTGTACAGACCATGATTATAAGTAAGAATCCAAAATTTCAGACCGTTCGGTGCCATAAGGCAAAAGTTATAACCGACCCCAAGCGTTCAAACGTCCGACCCCAAGTGCTTAAATGACCGAACCCAAGTGTTAAAACGATGATTTATAAAATGAAATCTTAGAAGATTTTTTGATTGATTCGTGTAAAGACAATGATTCTTAGTAAGAATCCAAAGTTTCACACGGTGCGGAACTATAAGGCCAAAGTTATGAACGACCGCAATTATTGTTACAAATGCCCCTAAATCGATGAATATTTGCAAAAATTTTATTTTTAGCCGATTTTTTGATTGACATGCCGTAATTCTTAGAAAGAATCCAAAATTTCAGACGATTCGGAGCAATAAGGCTAAAGTTATGAACGACCACAAGAGTTCAAACGTCTGACCCCAAGTGCTTAAACGACCGAACCCAAGTGTTAAAACGATGATTTAAAAAAAAAAAATTACACATTTTTTGATTGATTCGCGTCCAGACCATGTTCGAAACCAAAGGACCAAAGTTATGAATGACTACAATTATTGTTACAAAGCTCCCGTGAAACGATGAATTTTTGCAAAAATTTAATTTTTAGCCGATTTATTGATTGATACGTGTCCAGGCCATGATTCTTAGAAAGAATCCAAAATTTCAGATGAATCGGAGCCATAAGGCTAAAGTTATAACCGACCCCAAGAGTTCAAACGTCCGACCCCAAGTACTTAAACGACCAAACCCAAGTGTTAAAACGATGATTTAAAAAAAAAATGCACATTTTTTGATTGATTCGTGTACAGACAATGATTCTTAGTAAGAATCCATAGTTTCACACGGTGCGGAACTATAAGGCCAAAGTAATGAACGACCGCAATTATTGTTACAAATGCCCCTAAATCGATGAATATTTGCAAAAATTTTATTTTTAGCCGATTTTTTGATTGACACTTGTCCATGCCATAATTCTTAGAAAGAATCCAAAATTTCAGACGATTCGGAGCAATAAGGCTAAAGTTATGAACGACCACAAGAGTTCAAACGTCTGACCCCAAGTGCTTAAACGACCGAACCCAAATGTTAAAACGATGATTTAAAAAAAAAATGCACATTTTTTTATTGATTCGTATACAGACAATGATTCATAGTAAGAATCCAAAATTTCACAGGGTGCGGAACTATAAGGCTAAAGTTATGAACGACCGCAATTATTGTTACAAATGCCCCTAAATCGATGAATATTTGCAAAAATTTAATTTTTAGCCGATTTTTTGATTGATACGTGTACAGACCATGATTATAAGTAAGAATCCAAAATTTCAGACCGTTCGGTGCCATAAGGCAAAAGTTATAACCGACCCCAAGCGTTCAAACGTCCGACCCCAAGTGCTTAAATGACCGAACCCAAGTGTTAAAACGATGATTTATAAAATGAAATCTTAGAAGATTTTTTGATTTATTCGTGTACAGACAATGATTCTTAGTAAGAATCCAAAGTTTTACACGGTGCGTAACTATAAGGCCAAAGTTATGAACGACCGCAATTATTGTTACAAAAGCCCCTAAATCGATGAATATTTGCAAAAATTTTATTTTTAGTCGATTTTTTGATTGACACTTGTCCATGCCATAATTCTTAGAAAGAATCCAAAATTTCAGACGATTCGGAGCAATAAGGCTAAAGTTATGAACGACCACAAGAGTTCAAACGTCTGACCCCAAGTGCTTAAACGACCGAACCCAAGTGTTAAAACGATGATTTAAAAAAAAAAAATTGCACATTTTTTGATTGATTCGCGTCCAGACCATGTTCGAAACCAAAGGACCAAAGTTATGAATGACTACAATTATTGTTACAAAGCTCCCGTGAAACGATGAATTTTTGCAAAAATTTAATTTTTAGCCGATTTATTGATTGATACGTGTCCAGGCCATGATTCTTAGAAAGAATCCAAAATTTCAGATGAATCGGAGCCTTAAGGCTAAAGTTATAACCGACCCCAAGAGTTCAAACGTCCGACCCCAAGTGCTTAAACGACCAAACCCAAGTGTTAAAACGATGATTTAAAAAAAAAAATGCACATTTTTTAATTGATTCGTGTACAGACAATGATTCTTAGTAAGAATCCATAGTTTCACACGGTGCGGAACTATAAGGCCAAAGTTATGAACGACCGCAATTATTGTTACAAATGCCCCTAAATCGATGAATATTTGCAAAAATTTTATTTTTAGCCGATTTTTTGATTGACACTTGTCCATGCCATAATTCTTAGAAAGAATCCAAAATTTCAGACGATTCGGAGCAATAAGGCTAAAGTTATGAACGACCACAAGAGTTCAAACGTCTGACCCCAAGTGCTTAAACGACCGAACCCAAATGTTAAAACGATGATTTAAAAAAAAAAATGCACATTTTTTGATTGATTCGTATACAGACAATGATTCATAGTAAGAATCCAAAATTTCACACGGTGCGGAACTATAAGGCCAAAGTTATGAACGACCGCAATTATTGTTACAAATGCCCCTAAATCGATGAATATTTGCAAAAATTAAATTTTGAGCCGATTTTTTGATTGATACGTGTACAGACCATGATTATAAGTAAGAATCCAAAATTTCAGACCGTTCGGTGCCATAAGGCAAAAGTTATAACCGACCCCAAGCGTTCAAACGTCCGACCCCAAGTGCTTAAATGACCGAACCCAAGTGTTAAAACGATGATTTATAAAATGAAATCTTAGAAGATTTTTTGATTGATTCGTGTTAAGACAATGATTCTTAGTAAGAATCCAAAGTTTCACACGGTGCGGAACTATAAGGCCAAAGTTATGAACGACCGCAATTATTGTTACAAATGCCCCTAAATCGATGAATATTTGCAAAAATTTTATTTTTAGCCGATTTTTTGATTGACACTTGTCTATGCCGTAATTCTTAGAAAGAATCCAAAATTTCAGACGATTCGGAGCAATAAGGCTAAAGTTATGAACGACCACAAGAGTTCAAACGTCTGACCCCAAGTGCTTAAACGACCGAACCCAAGTGTTAAAACGATGATTTAAAAAAAAAAAATTACACATTTTTTGATTGATTCGCGTCCAGACCATGTTCGAAACCAAAGGACCAAAGTTATGAATGACTACAATTATTGTTACAAAGCTCCCGTGAAACGATGAATTTTTGCAAAAATTTAATTTTTAGCCGATTTATTGATTGATACGTGTCCAGGCCATGATTCTTAGAAAGAATCCAAAATTTCAGATGAATCGGAGCCATAAGGCTAAAGTTATAACCGACCCCAAGAGTTCAAACGTCCGACCCCAAGTACTTAAACGACCAAACCCAAGTGTTAAAACGATGATTTAAAAAAAAAATGCACATTTTTTGATTGATTCGTGTACAGACAATGATTCTTAGTAAGAATCCATAGTTTCACACGGTGCGGAACTATAAGGCCAAAGTTATGAACGACCGCAATTATTGTTACAAATGCCCCTTAATCGATGAATATTTGCAAAAATTTTATTTTTAGCCGATTTTTTGATTGACACTTGTCCATGCCATAATTCTTAGAAAGAATCCAAAATTTCAGACGATTCGGAGCAATAAGGCTAAAGTTATGAACGACCACAAGAGTTCAAACGTCTGACCCCAAGTGCTTAAACGACCGAACCCAAATGTTAAAACGATGATTTAAAAAAAAAAAATGCACATTTTTTTATTGATTCGTATACAGACAATGATTCATAGTAAGAATCCAAAATTTCACAGGGTGCGGAACTATAAGGCTAAAGTTATGAACGACCGCAATTATTGTTACAAATGCCCCTAAATCGATGAATATTTGCAAAAATTTAATTTTTAGCCGATTTTTTGATTGATACGTGTACAGACCATGATTATAAGTAAGAATCCAAAATTTCAGACCGTTCGGTGCCATAAGGCAAAAGTTATAACCGACCCCAAGCGTTCAAACGTCCGACCCCAAGTGCTTAAATGACCGAACCCAAGTGTTAAAACGATGATTTATAAAATGAAATCTTAGAAGATTTTTTGATTTATTCGTGTACAGACAATGATTCTTAGTAAGAATCCAAAGTTTTACACGGTGCGTAACTATAAGGCCAAAGTTATGAACGACCGCAATTATTGTTACAAAAGCCCCTAAATCGATGAATATTTGCAAAAATTTTATTTTTAGCCGATTTTTTGATTGACACTTGTCCATGCCATAATTCTTAGAAAGAATCCAAAATTTCAGACGATTCGGAGCAATAAGGCTAAAGTTATGAACGACCACAAGAGTTCAAACGTCTGACCCCAAGTGCTTAAACGACCGAACCCAAGTGTTAAAACGATGATTTAAAAAAAAAAAATTGCACATTTTTTGATTGATTCGCGTCCAGACCATGTTCGAAACCAAAGGACCAAAGTTATGAATGACTACAATTATTGTTACAAAGCTCCCGTGAAACGATGAATTTTTGCAAAAATTTAATTTTTAGCCGATTTATTGATTGATACGTGTCCAGGCCATGATTCTTAGAAAGAATCCAAAATTTCAGATGAATCGGAGCCATAAGGCTAAAGTTATAACCGACCCCAAGAGTTCAAACGTCCGACCCCAAGTGCTTAAACGACCAAACCCAAGTGTTTAAAACGATGATTTAAAAAAAAAAAATGCACATTTTTTAATTGATTCGTGTACAGACAATGATTCTTAGTAAGAATCCATAGTTTCACACGGTGCGGAACTATAAGGCCAAAGTTATGAACGACCGCAATTATTGTTACAAATGCCCCTAAATCGATGAATATTTGCAAAAATTTTATTTTTAGCCGATTTTTTGATTGACACTTGTCCATGCCATAATTCTTAGAAAGAATCCAAAATTTCAGACGATTCGGAGCAATAAGGCTAAAGTTATGAACGACCACAAGAGTTCAAACGTCTGACCCCAAGTGCTTAAACGACCGAACCCAAATGTTAAAACGATGATTTAAAAAAAAAAATGCACATTTTTTGATTGATTCGTATACAGACAATGATTCATAGTAAGAATCCAAAATTTCACACGGTGCGGAACTATAAGGCCAAAGTTATGAACGACCGCAATTATTGTTACAAATGCCCCTAAATCGATGAATATTTGCAAAAATTAAATTTTTAGCCGATTTTTTGATTGATACGTGTACAGACCATGATTATAAGTAAGAATCCAAAATTTCAGACCGTTCGGTGCCATAAGGCAAAAGTTATAACCGACCCCAAGCGTTCAAACGTCCGACCCCAAGTGCTTAAATGACCGAACCCAAGTGTTAAAACGATGATTTATAAAATGAAATCTTAGAAGATTTTTTGATTGATTCGTGTTAAGACAATGATTCTTAGTAAGAATCCAAAGTTTCACACGGTGCGGAACTATAAGGCCAAAGTTATGAACGACCGCAATTATTGTTACAAATGCCCCTAAATCGATGAATATTTGCAAAAATTTTATTTTTAGCCGATTTTTTGATTGACACTTGTCTATGCCGTAATTCTTAGAAAGAATCCAAAATTTCAGACGATTCGGAGCAATAAGGCTAAAGTTATGAACGACCACAAGAGTTCAAACGTCTGACCCCAAGTGCTTAAACGACCGAACCCAAGTGTTAAAACGATGATTTTAAAAAAAAAAATTACACATTTTTTGATTGATTCGCGTCCAGACCATGTTCGAAACCAAAGGACCAAAGTTATGAATGACTACAATTATTGTTACAAAGCTCCCGTGAAACGATGAATTTTTGCAAAAATTTAATTTTTAGCCGATTTATTGATTGATAGGTGTCCAGGCCATGATTCTTAGAAAGAATCCAAAATTTCAGATGAATCGGAGCCATAAGGCTAAATTTATAACCGACCCCAAGAGTTCAAACGTCCGACCCCAAGTACTTAAACGACCAAACCCAAGTGTTAAAACGATGATTTAAAAAAAAAATGCACATTTTTTGATTGATTCGTGTACAGACAATGATTCTTAGTAAGAATCCATAGTTTCACACGGTGCGGAACTATAAGGCCAAAGTTATGAACGACCGCAATTATTGTTACAAATGCCCCTAAATCGATGAATATTTGCAAAAATTTTATTTTTAGCCGATTTTTTGATTGACACTTGTCCATGCCATAATTCTTAGAAAGAATCCAAAATTTCAGACGATTCGGAGCAATAAGGCTAAAGTTATGAACGACCACAAGAGTTCAAACGTCTGACCCCAAGTGCTTAAACGACCGAACCCAAATGTTAAAACGATGATTTAAAAAAAAAAATGCACATTTTTTTATTGATTCGTATACAGACAATGATTCATAGTAAGAATCCAAAATTTCACAGGGTGCGGAACTATAAGGCTAAAGTTATGAACGACCGCAATTATTGTTACAAATGCCCCTAAATCGATGAATATTTGCAAAAATTTAATTTTTAGCCGATTTTTTGATTGATACGTGTACAGACCATGATTATAAGTAAGAATCCAAAATTTCAGACCGTTCGGTGCCATAAGGCAAAAGTTATAACCGACCCCAAGCGTTCAAACGTCCGACCCCAAGTGCTTAAATGACCGAACCCAAGTGTTAAAACGATGATTTATAAAATGAAATCTTAGAAGATTTTTTGATTTATTCGTGTACAGACAATGATTCTTAGTAAGAATCCAAAGTTTCACACGGTGCGGAACTATAAGGCCAAAGTTATGAACGACCGCAATTATTGTTACAAATGCCCCTAAATCGATGAATATTTGCAAAAATTTTATTTTTAGCCGATTTTTTGATTGACACTTATCCATGCCATAATTCTTAGAAAGATTCCAAAATTTCAGACGATTCGGAGCAATAAGGCTTAAGTTATGAACGACCACAAGAGATCAAACGTCTTACCCCAAGTGCTTAAACGACCGAACCCAAGTGTTAAAACGATGATTTAAAAAAAAAAAATTGCACATTTTTTTATTGATTCGCGTCCAGACCATGTTCGAAACCAAAGGACCAAAGTTATGAATGACTACAATTATTGTTACAAAGCTCCAGTGAAACGATGAATTTTTGCAAAAATTTAATTTTTAGCCGATTTATTGATTGATACGTGTCCAGGCCATGATTCTTAGAAAGAATCCAAAATTTCAGATGAATCGGAGCCATAAGGCTAAAGTTATAACCGACCCCAAGAGTTCAAACGTCCGACCCCAAGTGCTTAAACGACCAAACCCAAGTGTTAAAACGATGATTTAAAAAAAAAATGCACATTTTTTGATTGATTCGTTTACAGACAATGATTCTTAGTAAGAATCCATAGTTTCACACGGTGCGGAACTATAAGGCCAAAGTTATGAACGACCGCAATTATTGTTACAAATGCCCCTAAATCGATGAATATTTGCAAAAATTTTATTTTTAGCCGATTTTTTGATTGACACTTGTCCATGCCATAATTCTTAGAAAGAATCCAAGATTTCAGACGATTCGGAGCAATAAGGCTAAAGTTATGAACGACCACAAGAGTTCAAACGTCTGACCCCAAGTGCTGAAACGACCGAACCCAAATGTTAAAACGATGATTTAAAAAAAAAAATGCACATTTTTTTATTGATTCGTATACAGACAATGATTCATAGTAAGAATCCAAAATTTCACAGGGTGCGGAACTATAAGGCTAAAGTTATGAACGACCTCAATTATTGTTACAAATGCCCCTAAATCGATGAATATTTGCAAAAATTTAATTTTTAGCCGATTTTTTGATTGATACGTGTACAGACCATGATTATAAGTAAGAATCCAAAATTTCAGACCGTTCGGTGCCATAAGGCAAAAGTTATAACCGACCCCAAGCGTTCAAACGTCCGACCCCAAGTGCTTAAATGACCGAACCCAAGTGTTAAAACGATGATTTATAAAATGAAATCTTAGAAGATTTTTTGATTTATTCGTGTACAGACAATGATTCTTAGTAAGAATCCAAAGTTTCACACGGTGCGGAACTATAAGGCCAAAGTTATGAACGACCGCAATTATTGTTACAAAAGCCCCTAAATCGATGAATATTTGCAAAAATTTTATTTTTAGCCGATTTTTTGATTGACACTTGTCCATGCCATAATTCTTAGAAAGAATCCAAAATTTCAGACGATTCGGAGCAATAAGGCTAAAGTTATGAACGACCACAAGAGTTCAAACGTCTGACCCCAAGTGCTTAAACGACCGAACCCAAGTGTTAAAACGATGATTTAAAAAAAAATAATTGCACATTTTTTTATTGATTCGCGTCCAGACCATGTTCGAAACCAAAGGACCAAAGTTATGAATGACTACAATTATTGTTACAAAGCTCCCGTGAAACGATGAATTTTTGCAAAAATTTAATTTTTAGCCGATTTATTGATTGATACGTGTCCAGGCCATGATTCTTAGAAAGAATCCAAAATTTCAGATGAATCGGAGCCATAAGGCTAAAGTTATAACCGACCCCAAGAGTTCAAACGTCCGACCCCAAGTGCTTAAACGACCAAACCCAAGTGTTAAAACGATGATTTAAAAAAAAAAATGCACATTTTTTAATTGATTCGTGTACAGACAATGATTCTTAGTAAGAATCCATAGTTTCACACGGTGCGGAACTATAAGGCCAAAGTTATGAACGACCGCAATTATTGTTACAAATGCCCCTAAATCGATGAATATTTGCAAAAATTTTATTTTTAGCCGATTTATTGATTGATACGTGTACAGACCATGATTATAAGTAAGAATCCAAAATTTCAGACCGTTCGGTGCCATAAGGCAAAAGTTATAACCGACCCCAAGCGTTCAAACGTCCGACATCAAGTGCTTAAATGACCGAACCCAAGTGTTAAAACGATGATTTATAAAATGAAATCTTAGAAGATTTTTTGATTGATTCGTGTAAAGACAATGATTTTTAGTAAGAATCCAAAGTTTCACACGGTGCGAAACTATAAGGCCAAAGTTATGAACGACCGCAATTATTGTTACAAATGCCCCTAAATCGATGAATATTTGCAAAAATTTTATTTTTAGCCGATTTTTTGATTGACACTTGTCCATGCCGTAATTCTTAGAAAGAATCCAAAATTTCAGACGATTCGGAGCAATAAGGCTAAAGTTATGAACGACCACAAGAGTTCAAACGTCTGACCCCAAGTGCTTAAACGACCGAACCCAAGTGTTAAAACGATGATTTAAAAAAAAAAAATTGCACATTTTTTGATTGATTCGCGTCCAGACCATGTTCGAAACCAAAGGACCAAAGTTATGAATGACTACAATTATTGTTACAAAGCTCCCGTGAAACGATGAATTTTTGCAAAAATTTAATTTTTAGCCGATTTATTGATTGATACGTGTCCAGGCCATGATTCTTAGAAAGAATCCAAAATTTCAGATGAATCGGAGCCATAAGGCTAAAGTTATAACCGACCCCAAGAGTTCAAACGTCCGACCCCAAGTACTTAAACGACCAAACCCAAGTGTTAAAACGATGATTTAAAAAAAAAATGCACATTTTTTGATTGATTCGTGTACAGACAATGATTCTTAGTAAGAATCCATAGTTTCACACGGTGCGGAACTATAAGGCCAAAGTTATGAACGACCGCAATTATTGTTACAAATGCCCCTAAATCGATGAATATTTGCAAAAATTTTATTTTTAGCCGATTTTTTGATTGACACTTGTCCATGCCATAATTCTTAGAAAGAATCCAAAATTTCAGACGAATCGGAGCAATAAGGCTAAAGTTATGAACGACCACAAGAGTTCAAACGTCTGACCCCAAGTGCTTAAACGACCGAACCCAAGTGTTAAAACGATGATTTAAAAAAAAAAATTGCACATTTTTTGATTGATTCGCGTCCAGACCAGGTTCGAAACCAAAGGACCAAAGTTATGAATGACTACAATTATTGTTACAAAGCTCCCGTGAAACGATGAATTTTTGCAAAAATTTAATTTTTAGCCGATTTATTGATTGATACGTGTCCAGGCCATGATTCTTAGAAAGAATCCAAAATTTCAGATGAATCGGAGCCATAAGGCTAAAGTTATAACCGACCCCAAGAGTTCAAACGTCCGACCCCAAGTGCTTAAACGACCAAACCCAAGTGTTAAAACGATGATTTAAAAAAAAAAATGCACATTTTTTTATTGATTCGTGTACAGACAATGATTCTTAGTAAGAATCCATAGTTTCACACGGTGCGGAACTATAAGGCCAAAGTTATGAACGACCGCAATTATTGTTACAAATGCCCCTAAATCGATGAATATTTGCAAAAATTTTATTTTTAGCCGATTTTTTGATTGATACGTGTACAGACCATGATTATAAGTAAGAATCCAAAATTTCAGACCGTTCGGTGCCATAAGGCAAAAGTTATAACCGACCCCAAGCGTTCAAACGTCCGACCCCAAGTGCTTAAATGACCGAACCCAAGTGTTAAAACGATGATTTATAAAATGAAATCTTAGAAGATTTTTTGATTGATTCGTGTACAGACAATGATTCTTAGTAAGAATCCAAAGTTTCACACGGTGCGGAACTATAAGGCCAAAGTTATGAACGACCGCAATTATTGTTACAAATGCCCCTAAATCGATGAATATTTGCAAAAATTTTATTTTTAGCCGATTTTTTGATTGACACTTGTCCATGCCATAATTCTTAGAAAGAATCCAAAATTTCAGACGATTCGGAGCAATAAGGCTAAAGTTATGAACGACCACAAGAGTTCAAACGTCTTACCCCAAGTGCTTAAACGACCGAACCCAAGTGTTAAAACGATGATTTAAAAAAAAAAAATTGCACATTTTTTTATTGATTCGCGTCCAGACCATGTTCGAAACCAAAGGACCAAAGTTATGAATGACTACAATTATTTTTTTTTTTTTTTTTACAGTGAATAACCGCACAAGAATCTCAACTGCTCCCGTCTGGAGCCAGTGAGACTATGGCATCCCCAATTGGGGTATGTTGTGAGGCTGAAGGTAGTGGGGAGGGGAAGGAGGTGGGGAAGAGGAAGGTTGGGAAGTACCTGGCTATTCAGATCTGGTCACCAAACACGGCCAAAGCCATTTTCAAGCAACGTTTCAATTCTGAATGGTGGTCTTACACCAGGGCGATACTGATAGTATCTTCCACTCTGGAACATGCCGCAAATATACTGTATATTATTATAAATGAATTAATTGTGAAATAACACAAATTAATCAAATAAAATTTATTTGCGCATGCCGGGTTCGAACCCGCGGCCTCCGGGCTGTGAGTCAAGAGTCTTACCCACTGGACTACGGAGGTCGTCAATTATTGTTACAAAGCTCCAGTGAAACGATGAATTTTTGCAAAAATTTAATTTTTAGCCGATTTATTGATTGATACGTGTCCAGGCCATGATTCTTAGAAAGAATCCAAAATTTCAGATGAATCGGAGCCATAAGGCTAAAGTTATAACCGACCCCAAGAGTTCAAACGTCCGACCCCAAGTGCTTAAACGACCAAACCCAAGTGTTAAAACGATGATTTAAAAAAAAAATGCACATTTTTTGATTGATTCGTGTACAGACAATGATTCTTAGTAAGAATCCATAGTTTCACACGGTGCGGAACTATAAGGCCAAAGTTATGAACGACCGCAATTATTGTTACAAATGCCCCTAAAACGATGAATATTTGCAAAAATTTTATTTTTAGCCGATTTTTTGATTGACACTTGTCCATGCCATAATTCTTAGAAAGAATCCAAAATTTCAGACGATTCGGAGCAATAAGGCTAAAGTTATGAACGACCACAAGAGTTCAAACGTCTGACCCCAAGTGCTTAAACGACCGAACCCAAATGTTAAAACGATGATTTAAAAAAAAAAATGCACATTTTTTGATTGATTCGTATACAGACAATGATTCATAGTAAGAATCCAAAATTTCACACGGTGCGGAACTATAAGGCCAAAGTTATGAACGACCGCAATTATTGTTACAAATGCCCCTAAATCGATGAATATTTGCAAAAATTAAATTTTTAGCCGATTTTTTGATTGATACGTGTACAGACCATGATTATAAGTAAGAATCCAAAATTTCAGACCGTTCGGTGCCATAAGGCAAAAGTTATAACCGACCCCAAGCGTTCAAACGTCCGACCCCAAGTGCTTAAATGACCGAACCCAAGTGTTTAAACGATGATTTATAAAATGAAATCTTAGAAGATTTTTTGATTGATTCGTGTAAAGACAATGATTCTTAGTAAGAATCCAAAGTTTCACACGGTGCGGAACTATAAGGCCAAAGTTATGAACGACCGCAATTATTGTTACAAATGCCCCTAAATCGATGAATATTTGCAAAAATTTTATTTTTAGCCGATTTTTTGATTGACACTTGTCCATGCCGTAATTCTTAGAAAGAATCCAAAATTTCAGACGATTCGGAGCAATAAGGCTAAAGTTATGAACGACCACAAGAGTTCAAACGTCTGACCCCAAGTGCTTAAACGACCGAACCCAAGTGTTAAAACGATGATTTAAAAAAAAAAAATTACACATTTTTTGATTGATTCGCGTCCAGACCATGTTCGAAACCAAAGGACCAAAGTTATGAATGACTACAATTATTGTTACAAAGCTCCCGTGAAACGATGAATTTTTGCAAAAATTTAATTTTTAGCCGATTTATTGATTGATACGGGTCCAGGCCATGATTCTTAGAAAGAATCCAAAATTTCAGATGAATCGGAGCCATAAGGCTAAAGTTATAACCGACCCCAAGAGTTCAAACGTCCGACCCCAAGTACTTAAACGACCAAACCCAAGTGTTAAAACGATGATTTAAAAAAAAAATGCACATTTTTTGATTGATTCGTGTACAGACAATGATTCTTAGTAAGAATCCATAGTTTCACACGGTGCGGAACTATAAGGCCAAAGTTATGAACGACCGCAATTATTGTTACAAATGCCCCTAAATCGATGAATTTCTGCAAAAATTTTATTTTTAGCCGATTTTTTGATTGACACTTGTCCATGCCATAATTCTTAGAAAGAATCCAAAATTTCAGACGATTCGGAGCAATAAGGCTAAAGTTATGAACGACCACAAGAGTTCAAACGTCTGACCCCAAGTGCTTAAACGACCGAACCCAAGTGTTAAAACGATGATTTAAAAAAAAAAAATTGCACATTTTTTGATTGATTCGCGTCCAGACCATGTTCGAAACCAAAGGACCAAAGTTATGAATGACTACAATTATTGTTACAAAGCTCCCGTGAAACGATGAATTTTTGCAAAAATTTAATTTTTAGCCGATTTATTGATTGATACGTGTCCAGGCCATGATTCTTAGAAAGAACCCAAAATTTCAGATGAATCGGAGCCATAAGGCTAAAGTTATAACCGACCCCAAGAGTTCAAACGTCCGACCCCAAGTGCTTAAACGACCAAACCCAAGTGTTAAAACGATGATTTAAAAAAAAATGCACATTTTTTGATTGATTCGTGTACAGACAATGATTCTTAGTAAGAATCCATAGTTTCACACGGTGCGGAACTATAAGGCCAAAGTTATGAACGACCGCAATTATTGTTACAAATGCCCCTAAATCGAAGAATATTTGCAAAAATTTTATTTTTAGCTGATTTTTTGATTGATACGTGTACAGACCATGATTATAAGTAAGAATCCAAAATTTCAGACCGTTCGGTGCCATAAGGCAAAAGTTATAACCGACCCCAAGCGTTCAAACGTCCGACCCCAAGTGCTTAAATGACCGAACCCAAGTGTTAAAACGATGATTTATAAAATGAAATCTTAGAAGATTTTTTGATTGATTCGTGTACAGAACTTGATTCTTAGTAAAAATCCTAAATTTCACACGGTTTGGAAACATAAGGCCAAAGTTATGAAGACGCAATTATTGTTACAAATGCCCCTAAATCGATGAATATTTGCAAAAATTTTATTTTTAGCCAATTTTTTGATTGGCACTTGTCCATGCCATAATTCTTAGAAAGAATCCAAAATTTCAGAGGATTCGGAGCAATAAGGCTAAAGTTATGAACGACCACAAGAGTTCAAACGTCTTACCCCAAGTGCTTAAACGACCGAACCCAAGTGTTAAAACGATGATTTAAAAAAAAATAATTGCACATTTTTTTATTGATTCGCGTCCAGACCATGTTCGAAACCAAAGGACCAAAGTTATGAATGACTACAATTATTGTTACAAAGCTCCCGTGAAACGATGAATTTTTGCAAAAATTTAATTTTTAGCCGATTTATTGATTGATACGTGTCCAGGCCATGATTCTTAGAAAGAATCCAAAATTTCAGACGATTCGGAGCCATAAGGCTAAAGTTATAACCGACCCCAAGAGTTCAAACGTCCGACCCCAAGTACTTAAACGACCAAACCCAAGTGTTAAAACGATGATTTAAAAAAAAAATGCACATTTTTTGATTGATTCGTGTACAGACAATGATTCTTAGTAAGAATCCATAGTTTCACACGGTGCGGAACTATAAGGCCAAAGTTATGAACGACCGCAATTATTGTTACAAATGCCCCTAAATCGATGAATATTTGCAAAAATTTTATTTTTAGCCGATTTTTTGATTGACACTTGTCCATGCCATAATTCTTAGAAAGAATCCAAAATTTCAGACGAATCGGAGCAATAAGGCTAAAGTTATGAACGACCACAAGAGTTCAAACGTCTGACCCCAAGTGCTTAAACGACCGAACCCAAGTGTTAAAACGATGATTTAAAAAAAAAAATTGCACATTTTTTGATTGATTCGCGTCCAGACCATGTTCGAAACCAAAGGACCAAAGTTATGAATGACTACAATTATTGTTACAAAGCTCCCGTGAAACGATGAATTTTTGCAAAAATTTAATTTTTAGCCGATTTATTGATTGATACGTGTCCAGGCCATGATTCTTAGAAAGAATCCAAAATTTCAGATGAATCGGAGCCATAAGGCTAAAGTTATAACCGACCCCAAGAGTTCAAACGTCCGACCCCAAGTACTTAAACGACCAAACCCAAGTGTTAAAACGATGATTTAAAAAAAAATGCACATTTTTTGATTGATTCGTGTACAGACAATGATTCTTAGTAAGAATCCATAGTTTCACACGGTGCGGAACTATAAGGCCAAAGTTATGAACGACCGCAATTATTGTTACAAATGCCCCTAAATCGATGAATATTTGCAAAAATTTTATTTTTAGCCGATTTTTTGATTGACACTTGTCCATGCCATAATTCTTAGAAAGAATCCAAAATTTCAGACGATTCGGAGCAATAAGGCTAAAGTTATGAACGACCACAAGAGTTCAAACGTCTGACCCCAAGTGCTTAAACGACCGAACCCAAGTGTTAAAACGATGATTTAAAAAAAAAAAATTGCACATTTTTTGATTGATTCGCGTCCAGACCATGTTCGAAACCAAAGGACCAAAGTTATGAATGACTACAATTATTGTTACAAAGCTCCCGTGAAACGATGAATTTTTGCAAAAATTTAATTTTTAGCCGATTTATTGATTGATACGTGTCCAGGCCATGATTCTTAGAAAGAACCCAAAATTTCAGATGAATCGGAGCCATAAGGCTAAAGTTATAACCGACCCCAAGAGTTCAAACGTCCGACCCCAAGTGCTTAAACGACCAAACCCAAGTGTTAAAACGATGATTTAAAAAAAAATGCACATTTTTTGATTGATTCGTGTACAGACAATGATTCTTAGTAAGAATCCATAGTTTCACACGGTGCGGAACTATAAGGCCAAAGTTATGAACGACCGCAATTATTGTTACAAATGCCCCTAAATCGAAGAATATTTGCAAAAATTTTATTTTTAGCTGATTTTTTGATTGATACGTGTACAGACCATGATTATAAGTAAGAATCCAAAATTTCAGACCGTTCGGTGCCATAAGGCAAAAGTTATAACCGACCCCAAGCGTTCAAACGTCCGACCCCAAGTGCTTAAATGACCGAACCCAAGTGTTAAAACGATGATTTATAAAATGAAATCTTAGAAGATTTTTTGATTGATTCGTGTACAGAACTTGATTCTTAGTAAAAATCCTAAATTTCACACGGTTTGGAAACATAAGGCCAAAGTTATGAAGACGCAATTATTGTTACAAATGCCCCTAAATCGATGAATATTTGCAAAAATTTTATTTTTAGCCAATTTTTTGATTGGCACTTGTCCATGCCATAATTCTTAGAAAGAATCCAAAATTTCAGAGGATTCGGAGCAATAAGGCTAAAGTTATGAACGACCACAAGAGTTCAAACGTCTTACCCCAAGTGCTTAAACGACCGAACCCAAGTGTTAAAACGATGATTTAAAAAAAAATAATTGCACATTTTTTTATTGATTCGCGTCCAGACCATGTTCGAAACCAAAGGACCAAAGTTATGAATGACTACAATTATTGTTACAAAGCTCCCGTGAAACGATGAATTTTTGCAAAAATTTAATTTTTAGCCGATTTATTGATTGATACGTGTCCAGGCCATGATTCTTAGAAAGAATCCAAAATTTCAGATGAATCGGAGCCATAAGGCTAAAGTTATAACCGACCCCAAGAGTTCAAACGTCCGACCCCAAGTACTTAAACGACCAAACCCAAGTGTTAAAACGATGATTTAAAAAAAAAATGCACATTTTTTGATTGATTCGTGTACAGACAATGATTCTTAGTAAGAATCCATAGTTTCACACGGTGCGGAACTATAAGGCCAAAGTTATGAACGACCGCAATTATTGTTACAAATGCCCCTAAATCGATGAATATTTGCAAAAATTTTATTTTTAGCCGATTTTTTGATTGACACTTGTCCATGCCATAATTCTTAGAAAGAATCCAAAATTTCAGACGATTCGGAGCAATAAGGCTAAAGTTATGAACGACCACAAGAGTTCAAACGTCTGACCCCAAGTGCTTAAACGACCGAACCCAAATGTTAAAACGATGATTTAAAAAAAAAAATGCACATTTTTTTATTGATTCGTATACAGACAATGATTCATAGTAAGAATCCAAAATTTCACACGGTGCGGAACTATAAGGCCAAAGTTATGAACGACCGCAATTATTGTTACAAATGCCCCTAAATCGATGAATATTTGCAAAAATTAAATTTTTAGCCGATTTTTTGATTGATACGTGTACAGACCATGATTATAAGTAAGAATCCAAAATTTCAGACCGTTCGGTGCCATAAGGCAAAAGTTATAACCGACCCCAAGCGTTCAAACGTCCGACCCCAAGTGCTTAAATGACCGAACCCAAGTGTTAAAACGATGATTTATAAAATGAAATCTTAGAAGATTTTTTGATTGATTCGTGTAAAGACAATGATTCTTAGTAAGAATCCAAAGTTTCACACGGTGCGGAACTATAAGGCCAAAGTTATGAACGACCGCAATTATTGTTACAAATGCCCCTAAATCGATGAATATTTGCAAAAATTTTATTTTTAGCCGATTTTTTGATTGACACTTGTCCATGCCGTAATTCTTAGAAAGAATCCAAAATTTCAGACGATTCGGAGCAATAAGGCTAAAGTTATGAACGACCACAAGAGTTCAAACGTCTGACCCCAAGTGCTTAAACGACCGAACCCAAGTGTTAAAACGATGATTTAAAAAAAAAAAATTAGACATTTTTTGATTGATTCGCGTCCAGACCATGTTCGAAACCAAAGGACCAAAGTTATGAATGACTACAATTATTGTTACAAAGCTCCCGTGAAACGATGAATTTTTGCAAAAATTTAATTTTTAGCCGATTTATTGATTGATACGGGTCCAGGCCATGATTCTTAGAAAGAATCCAAAATTTCAGATGAATCGGAGCCATAAGGCTAAAGTTATAACCGACCCCAAGAGTTCAAACGTCCGACCCCAAGTACTTAAACGACCAAACCCAAGTGTTAAAACGATGATTTAAAAAAAAAATGCACATTTTTTGATTGATTCGTGTACAGACAATGATTCTTAGTAAGAATCCATAGTTTCACACGGTGCGGAACTATAAGGCCAAAGTTATGAACGACCGCAATTATTGTTACAAATGCCCCTAAATCGATGAATATTTGCAAAAATTTTATTTTTAGCCGATTTTTTGATTGACACTTGTCCATGCCATAATTCTTAGAAAGAATCCAAAATTTCAGACGATTCGGAGCAATAAGGCTAAAGTTATGAACGACCACAAGAGTTCAAACGTCTGACCCCAAGTGCTTAAACGACCGAACCCAAGTGTTAAAACGATGATTTAAAAAAAAAATGCACATTTTTTGATTGATTCGTGTACAGACAATGATTCTTAGTAAGAATCCATAGTTTCACACGGTGCGGAACTATAAGGCCAAAGTTATGAACGACCGCAATTATTGTTACAAATGCCCCTAAATCGATGAATATTTGCAAAAATTTTATTTTTAGCCGATTTTTTGATTGACACTTGTCCATGCCATAATTCTTAGAAAGAATCCAAAATTTCAGACGATTCGGAGCAATAAGGCTAAAGTTATGAACGACCACAAGAGTTCAAACGTCTGACCCCAAGTGCTTAAACGACCGAACCCAAGTGTTAAAACGATGATTTAAAAAAAAAAAATTGCACATTTTTTGATTGATTCGCGTCCAGACCATGTTCGAAACCAAAGGACCAAAGTTATGAATGACTACAATTATTGTTACAAAGCTCCCGTGAAACGATGAATTTTTGCAAAAATTTAATTTTTAGCCGATTTTTTTATTGTTACGTGTCCAGGCCATGATTCTTAGAAAGAATCCAAAATTTCAGATGAATCGGAGCCATAAGGCTAAAGTTATAACCGACCCCAAGAGTTCAAACGTCCGACCCCAAGTACTTAAACGACCAAACCCAAGTGTTAAAACGATGATTTAAAACAAACAATGCACACTTTTTGATTGAATCGTGTACAGACAATGATTCTTAGTAAGAATCCATAGTTTCACACGGTGCGGAACTATAAGGCCAAAGTTATGAACGACCGCAATTATTGTTACAAATGCCCCTAAATCGATGAATATTTGCAAAAAGTTTATTTTTAGCCGATTTTTTGATTGACACTTGTCCATGCCATAATTCTTAGAAAGAATCCAAAATTTCACACGGTTCGGAACCATAGGGCCAAAGTTATGAACGACCACAATTATTGTTACAAAGGGCCCGTTAATCGATGAACTTTTAAGAAAATTCTTCTTTTAGCCGATTTTTTGATTAATTCGTGTCCAGGCCATGATTCTTAGAAAGAATCCAAAAATTCAGACTATTCGGAGCCATAAGGCTAAAGTTATGACAGACCACAAGAGTTCAAACGTCCGATCCCAAGTGCTTAAACGACCGAACCCAAGTGTTAAAACGATGATTTTAAAAAAAAAAAATGCACATTTTTTGATTGATTCGTATACAGACAATGATTCATAGTAAGAATCCAAAATTTCACACGGTGCGGAACTATAAGGCTAAAGTTATGAACGACCAAAATTATTGTTACAAATGCCCCTAAATCGATGAAATTTTGCAAAAATTTAATTTTTAGCCGATTTTTTGATTGATACGTGTTTAGGCCATGATTCTTAGAAAGAATCCAAAATTTCAGATGGATCGGATCCATAAGGCTAAAGTTATAACCGACCCCAAGAGTTCAAACGTCCGACCCCAAGTGCTTAAGCGACCGAACCCAAGTGTTAAAACGATGATTTAAAAAAAAAATACACATTTTTTTATTGATTCGTGTACACACAATGGTTCTTAGTAAGAATCCAAAATTTCAGACGATTAGGAGCCATAAGGCTAAAGTTATGACACACCACAAGAGTTCAAACGTCCGATCCCAAGTGCTTAAACGACCGAACCCAAGTGTTAAAACGATGATTTTAAAAAAAAAATGCACATTTTTTGATTGATTCGTATACAGACAATGATTCATAGTAAGAATCCAAAATTTCACACGGTGCGGAACTATAAGGCTAAAGTTATGAACGACCAAAATTATTGTTACAAATGCCCCTAAATCGATGAAATTTTGCAAAAATTTAATTTTTAGCCGATTTTTTGATTGATACGTGTTTAGGCCATGATTCTTAGAAAGAATCCAAAATTTCAGATGAATCGGATCCATAAGGCTAAAGTTATAACCGACCCCAAGTGCTTAAGCGACCGAACCCAAGTGTTAAAACGATGATTTAAAAAAAAAAATACACATTTTTTTATTGATTCGTGTACACACAATGGTTCTTAGTAAGAATCCAAAATTTCAGACGATTAGGAGCCATAAGGCTAAAGTTATGACACACCACAAGAGTTCAAACGTCCGACCCCAAGTGCTTAAACGACCGAACCCAAGTGTTAAAACGATGATTTAAAAAAAAAAATTGCACATTTTTTGATTGATTCGCGTCCAGACCATGTTCGAAACCATAGGACCAAAGTTATGAATAACTACAATTATTGTTACAAAGCTCCCGTGAAACGAAGAATTTTTGAAAAAATTTAATTTTTAGCCGATTTTTTGATTGATACGTGTTTAGGCCATGATTCTTAGAAAGAATCCAAAATTTCAGATGAATCGGATCCATAAGGCTAAAGTTATAACCGACCCCAAGAGTTCAAACGTCCGACCCCAAGTGCTTAAGCGACCGAACCCAAGTGTTAAAACGATGATTTAAAAAAAAAATACACATTTTTTTATTGATTCGTGTACACACAATGGTTCTTAGTAAGAATCCAAAATTTCAGACGATTAGGAGCCATAAGGCTAAAGTTATGACACACCACAAGAGTTCAAACGTCCGACCCCAAGTGCTTAAACGACCGAACCCAAGTGTTAAAACGATGATTTAAAAAAAAAAATTGCACATTTTTTGATTGATTCGCGTCCAGACCATGTTCGAAACCATAGGACCAAAGTTATGAATAACTACAATTATTGTTACAAAGCTCCCGTGAAACGAAGAATTTTTGAAAAAATTTAATTTTTAGCCGATTTTTTGATTGATACGTGTCCAGGCCATGATTCTTAGAAAGAATCCAAAATTTCAGACGATTCGGAGCCATAAGGCTAAAGTTATGACCGACCACAAGAGTTCAAACGTCCGACCCCAATTGCTTAAACGACCGAACCCAAGTGTTAAAACGATGATTTTAAAAAAAAAAATGCACATTTTTTGATTGATTCGTGTACAGACAATGATTCATAGTAAGAATCCAAAATTTCACACGGTGCGGAACTATAAGGCCAAAGTTATGAACGACCGCAATTATTGTTACAAATGCCCCTAAATCGATGAATATGTAGCAATGGAACGTGCTACGTAAACTCAGTTAAAAGAAAGCTCTAGAATCATCGGTTGATAGTTTTTTTATGTGCCATTAAAATTTTTACAATGTTATCAACATATGGAGTGTGACAGTTAAAAAAAATAAAACAGTACAATTTGTTTCAGCTTGCTGTTCAAAAGAATTGGAATTTGAATTGCTTGAATTTGAATTCTTAAGTAAGTACTTCTCACAGCGCAGGTAGCTACAGTACTCCCTCCCCAGACAACGCAGACATGGCTGCGGTGGAAAGAGGAATAGTCAGATACCGAGGTGATCGGGAAATCGAACCCGCCTTCCAGAACGAGTGGTTGTGTGTGTCCGATCCTTACTGCCATCGAACAACGGAAGGGTTGGTTGTGATGTGGCGGCTGGTGACTCTGATGCGGTTTGCGAGTGTGATGTGAAACTCTCAAGATCTTGAGCAACGTATGCTGGTTTGAGGCGGTCGATGCTCACGGTGATTTCCTTCCCTTTTACCAGTATGGTATATGTTCGTTCGTGCCGACGAACGACTTTATGAGGGCCACTGTAGGGTTGTTGAAGCGGGCTCTTGACTGTGTCGTCCCTCAGAAAGACGTGAGAAGCTGTGGGAAGATTTTTGAAGACGAAACGATGTCCATAACCATGGCGGGTACCTTCAACTGGTCTCAGCTCGTTGAAATGTTTCCGTAGTTCCTTGAGGAAGCTTCCGGTGTCGTCGTTAACATTAGGTCGTGCTGTACATAGAAATTCGCCGGGTAAGCGGAGCGGCTCGCCGTATACTTGCTCGGCTGAGGTTGTCGCGAGGTCATCTCTCCAAGCTGCTCTGATTCCCATGAGTACGGTGGGAAGTGTTTCCGTCCAACGGTTATTCTGATGGCACTTGATCGCTGCTTTCAGTTGACGATGAAATCGTTCCACCATGCCATTTGCTGCGGGGTGGTATGCAGTTGTATGGATTTGCGTCGTGCCTGCCAGGAAATTCAACTGCCTGAACAGCCTCGACTCAAATTGTCTCCCTTGGTCCGTAGTAATGCGGAGTGGAGTGCCGAATCTTGTTATCCAGCCCTTGTAGAAAGCACGCGCCACTGTTTCAGCCTCTTGGTCTGGGATCGGGAATGCCTCTGGCCATCTCGTGAATCTGTCTACGCACGTGAGACAGTATCGGCATCCTTCTGAAGAAGGCATGACGATTATGTCGATGTGGACGTGCTCGAATCTAGCGGAGGGTCTGGGAAAGGCTCCCAGGGGTGCTGACACGTGCCGTGTAATCTTGCTTCGTTGGCATTGAAGGCAATTGCGTGCGAGCTTAATAGTCTCAGCTTTAATGGCCGGCCAGACATAACGTTGAGTTATGAGCTTAACCGTGGCCTTAATTCCAGGGTGAGCCAGCTGATGGACCGCATTGAATGCCGCAGGTCTGAACTTCTTCGTGACGAAGGGTCTGGCTATGGTAGTTGAGACGTCACAGTAGAGATGCGCGTCAGTACCCGGAATATTAATCTTTTTAAGTTGTAGGCTAGAACTTCCTTGCAAGTGTTGTTCCAGTTCAGGGTCGCACATCTGGTCAGCTGCCAGCGCTGCGTAGTCCAGAGGAGTATCTATCGTCTCGACCCTGGAGAGAGCATCCGCGACGATGTTGTCTTTTCCGGAGACGTGTCGGATGTCAGTTGTGAACTGGCTGATATAGTCCAGATGGCGGAATTGCCTTGGTGAGCATTTGTCTGCTTTTTGTTGGAAGGCGAACGTGATAGGCTTATGGTCTGTAAATATGGTGAACGACCTGCCTTCCACCATGTGGCGAAAGTATTTCACAGCGAGATAGATGGCTAGTAGTTCTCTGTCGTACGCGCCATATTTCTTTTCAGCTGCCGAAAACTTCTTCGAAAAGAATGCTAGAGGCTCCCAGTGACCTGCGACGAATTGGTGGAGTGCGGCACCGGCTGTAGTATCAGACGCGTCGCTGACGATAGAGAGTGGGGCGTCGCACTTCGGGTGAACGAGCAGGGTTGCCTGGGCCAGAGCTTCCTTGCACTTGCTGAAAGCTTCTACTGTTTCGGCAGTCCAAGACACGAGTTGTTTGCCTTTTTGGTTCCCTTTTAGGAGGTCATTGAGTGGAGCTTGTGTCCTCGCGGCGTTGGGAATGAATCTTCTGTAAAAATTTATTGCTCCCAGGAAACGGCGGAGATCCTTGATGGAAGCTGGTTGGCTGTAGTTGTTGATGGCCTCCACTTTATCTGGGAGGGGTGAAGTGCCAGCGTCGGACACCGAGTATCCTAGGAATTTGACCTTAGTCAGGCCGAAATGGCATTTGGCGGTGTTGATGACAACACCATATTCCTGCAGGCGCTGGAATAATATCTTGAGGTGGGCTAGGTGCTCTTCCTCTGACGTTGAGGCAATAAGGATGTCGTCTATGTAGGCGTAACAGAAATCTAAGCCTCTGGTAACCTCGTCCATGAAGCGTTGGAAGGTCTGGGCTGCGTTGCGGAGGCCGAAAGACATCACCGGAAATTCGAAGAGTCCGAATGGCGTAGTGATTGCTGTTTTCGGAATGTCCTCGGGAGCCACAGGGATTTGATTATATGCCCGCACCAGATCAATCGTTGAGAAGATCTTGGTGCCGCTCAGTGCCTGTGCAAAATCTTGGATGTGGCGTACGGGGTATCTGTCCGGAATAGTTCTGGCGTTCAATCTTCTATAATCGCCACATGGTCTCCACTGGTCGTCCTTCTTGGGTACCATGTGCAAGGGAGATGCCCAAGAGCTCTCGGAAGGTCGAGCGATTCCGAGACGGACCATGGCCTCGAACTCCTTCTTGGCGCGTTTTAACTTGTCAGGAGCAAGGCGTCGTGGGCGTTCGACTGTTGGAGGTCCTGGCGTGGTGTTAATATGGTGCAGTGTTGCGTGACGAACTTCCCTCCTGGCGCCGTCAGGGCGAGTGATGTCAGGAAACTGTTGAAGAAGCTTATGATACGGGGACGTTCCTGTGACCGTCTTAATGGAAGCGATCTTGTTGTCGCTTCGTTTTCCCGTGATGGTCAAATTCGTCACCTAGTCCAGCAGCCGTTTATTTCGGACATCCACCAGTAGCTCGTACTTGGCGAGAAAGTCTGCCCCGATGATTGGCCTGGAGACGTCTGCAATGACGAAGCTCCAAGTAAAGTCGCGTCGCAATCCCAGATCCAGGTTGAGCGTTAGGCTGCCATAAGTAGCGATTGTGCTGCCATTTGCTGCTGCCAGTTCGTATGTCGCTTTAGTGGGGCGTCCCTGGACAAGTCGTCGTGGGAAAACGCAGAGATCTGCGCCGGTGTCTATAAGAAATTGGGTACGGGTTACCCTGTCGGTAACAAAAAGGCGACTGACTTGGTTGGGGCTGGTGCTGGTTGCCATCAGTTTGGGCCCCGCGCGTTTTCCTGCTGGAAGTTGCAGGGTTTGGTGCACTTGCTTGCCTTCGTCCCATACTTCCAGTGGTACCAGCATGTTCCCTCGGGCTGACGACCTCTGGACCGACTGCGGGAACGATTGCTCCAACGATGCGGGGTGGCGCTCCTCCTATGCTGGCCAGAGCGTAGTGTCGAAACTTCGCGCCTCAAAGTAGCGAGCTCTTGTTGGAGAGGCTGCATCAACCGCTCCATCCGTGTTAGTAGTGGCTGATTGATGGGTTTACCCATTTCCTCGGATGTACCGCTCGTGAGGGACATGAAGATGATGATTGGTGCGCGAAATTTATCACCGAAGAGTTTATTTCGTGCGCGACGTGCTCGCGGTAGACGTACTTGCACGCGTCGTGTTCACTGTCGGATTCACAAATGTAAACTTCGTGGTCACTAATGTGAACGTCGGTGTCACCAATGTAGCAATGGAACGTGCTACGTAAACTCAGTTAAAAGAAAGCTCTAGAATCATCGGTTGATAGTTTTTTTATGTGCCATTAAAATTTTTACAATGTTATCAACATATGGAGTGTGACAGTTAAAAAAAATAAAACAGTACAATTTGTTTCAGCTTGCTGTTCAAAAGAATTGGAATTTGAATTGCTTGAATTTGAATTCTTAAGTAAGTACTTCTCACAGCGCAGGAAGCTACAAATATTTGCAAAAAATTAATTTTTAGCCGATTTTTTGATTGATACGTGTACAGACCATGATTATAAGTAAGAATCCAAAATTTCAGACCGTTCGGTGCCATAAGGCAAAAGTTATAACCGACCCCAAGCATTCAAACGTCCGACCCCAAGTGCTTAAATGACCGAACCCAAGTGTTAAAACGATGATTTATAAAATGAAATCTTAGAAGATTTTTTGATTGATTCGTGTACAGACAATGATTCTTAGTAAGAATCCAAAGTTTCACACGGTGCGGAACTATAAGGCCAAAGTTATGAACGACCGCAATTATTGTTACAAATGCCCCTAAATCGATGAATATTTGCAAAAATTTTATTTTTAGCCGATTTTTTGATTGACACTTGTCCATGCCATAATTCTTAGAAAGAATCCAAAATTTCAGACGATTCGGAGCAATAAGGCTAAAGTTATGAACGACCACAAGAGTTCAAACGTCTGACCCCAAGTGCTTAAACGACCGAACCCAAGTGTTAAAACGATGATTTAAAAAAAAAAATTACACATTTTTTGATTGATTCGCGTCCAGACCATGTTCGAAACCAAAGGACCAAAGTTATGAATGACTACAAGTATTGTTACAAAGCTCCCGTGAAACGATGAATTTTTGCAAAAATTTAATTTTTAGCCGATTTTTTGATTGATACGTGTCCAGGCCATGATTCTTAGAAAGAATCCAAAAATTCAGATGAATCGGAGCCATAAGGCTAAAGTTATAACCGACCCCAAGAGTTCAAACGTTCGACCCCAAGTGCTTAAACGACCAAACCCAAGTGTTAAAACGATGATTTTAAAAAAAAAAAACACATTTTTTTATTGATTCGTGTACAGACAATGATTCTTAGTAAAAATCCAAAATTTCAGACGATTCGGAGCCATAAGGCTAAAGTTATGACCGACCACAAGAGTTCAAACGTCCGACCCCAAGTGCTTAAACGACCGAATCCAAGTGTTAAATCGATGATTTAAAAAAAAAATGCACATTTTTTGATTGATTCGTGTACAGACAATGATTCTTAGTAAGAATCCAAAGTTTCACACGGTGCGGAACTATAAGGCCAAAGTTATGAACGACCGCAATTATTGTTCTAAATCGATGAATATTTGCAAAAATTTAATTTTTAGCCGATTTTTTTATTGATAGGTAGACAGACTATGATTATAAGTAAGAATCCAAAATTTCAGACGGTTCGGTGCCATAAGGCAAAAGTTATGACAGACCCTAAGCGTTCAAACGTCCGACCCCAAGTGCTTAAATGACCGAACCCAAGTGTTAAAACGATGATTTATAAAATGAAATCTTAGAAGATTTTTTGATTGATTCGTGTACAGAACTTGATTCTTAGTAAAAATCCTAAATTTCACACGGTTCGGAAACAAAAGGCCAAAGTTATGAAGACGCAATTATTGTTACAAATGCCCCTAAATCGATGAATATTTGCAAAAATTTTATTTTTAGCCGATTTTTTGATTGACACTTGTCCATGCCATAATTCTTAAAAAGAATCCAAAATTTCAGACGATTCGGAGCAATAAGGCTAAAGTTATGAACGACCACAAGAGTTCAAACGTCTTACCCCAAGTGCTTAAACGACCAAACCCAAGTGTTAAAACGATGATTTTAAAAAAAAAATTGCACATTTTTTTATTGATTCGCGTCCAGACCATGTTCGAAACCAAAGGACCAAAGTTATAAATGACTACAATTATTGTTACAAAGCTCCCGTGAAACGATGAATTTTTGCAAAAATTTAATTTTAAGCCGATTTATTGATTGATACGTGTCCAGGCCATGATTCTTAGAAAGAATCCAAAATTTCAGATGAATCGGAGCCATAAGGCTAAAGTTATAACCGACCCCAAGAGTTCAAACGTTCGACCCCAAGTGCTTAAACGACCAAACCCAAGTGTTAAAACGATGATTTTAAAAAAAAAAAAACACATTTTTTTATTGATTCGTGTACAGACAATGATTCTTAGTAAAAATCCAAAATTTCAGACGATTCGGAGCCATAAGGCTAAAGTTATGACCGACCACAAGAGTTCAAACGTCCGACCCCAAGTGCTTAAACGACCGAATCCAAGTGTTAAAACGATGATTTAAAAAAAAAAATGCACATTTTTTGATTGATTCGTGTACAGACAATGATTCTTAGTAAGAATCCAAAGTTTCACACGGTGCGGAACTATAAGGCCAAAGTTATGAACGACCGCAATTATTGTTCTAAATCGATGAATATTTGCAAAAATTTAATTTTTAGCCGATTTTTTTATTGATAGGTAGACAGACTATGATTATAAGTAAGAATCCAAAATTTCAGACGGTTCGGTGCCATAAGGCAAAAGTTATGACAGACCCTAAGCGTTCAAACGTCCGACCCCAAGTGCTTAAATGACCGAACCCAAGTGTTAAAACGATGATTTATAAAATGAAATCTTAGAAGATTTTTTGATTGATTCGTGTACAGAACTTGATTCTTAGTAAAAATCCTAAATTTCACACGGTTCGGAAACAAAAGGCCAAAGTTATGAAGACGCAATTATTGTTACAAATGCCCCTAAATCGATGAATATTTGCAAAAATTTTATTTTTAGCCGATTTTTTGATTGACACTTGTCCATGCCATAATTCTTAAAAAGAATCCAAAATTTCAGACGATTCGGAGCAATAAGGCTAAAGTTATGAACGACCACAAGAGTTCAAACGTCTTACCCCAAGTGCTTAAACGACCGAACCCAAGTGTTAAAACGATAATTTTAAAAAAAAAAATTGCACATTTTTTTATTGATTCGCGTCCAGACCATGTTCGAAACCAAAGGACCAAAGTTATGAATGACTACAATTATTGTTACAAAGCTCCCGTGAAACGATGAATTTTTGCAAAAATTTAATTTTTAGCCGATTTATTGATTGATACGTGTCCAGGCCATGATTCTTAGAAAGAATCCAAAATTTCAGATGAATCGGAGCCATAAGGCTAAAGTTATAACCGACCCCAAGAGTTCAAACGTCCGACCCCAAGTGCTTAAACGACCAAACCCAAGTGTTAAAACGATGATTTAAAAAAAAAATGCACATTTTTTGATTGATTCGTGTACAGACAATGATTCTTAGTAAGAATCCATAGTTTCACACGGTGCGGAACTATAAGGCCAAAGTTATGAACGACCGCAATTATTGTTACAAATGCCCCTAAATCGATGAATATTGGCAAAAATTTTATTTTTAGCCGATTTTTTGATTGATACGTGTACAGACCATGATTATAAGTAAGAATCCAAAATTTCAGACCGTTCGGTGCCATAAGGCAAAAGTTATAACCGACCCCAAGCCTTCAAACGTCCGACCCCAAGTGCTTAAATGACCGAACCCAAGTGTTAAAACGATGATTTATAAAAAGAAATCTTAGAAGATTTTTTGATTGATTCGTGTACAGACAATGATTCTTAGTAAGAATCCAAAGTTTCACACGGTGCGGAACTATAAGGCCAAAGTTATGAACGACCGCAATTATTGTTACAAATGCCCCTAAATCGATGAATATTTGCAAAAAGTTTATTTTTAGCCGATTTTTTGATTGACACTTGTCCATGCCATAATTCTTAGAAAGAATCCAAAATTTCAGACGATTCGGAGCAATAAGGCTAAAGTTATGAACGACCACAAGAGTTCAAACGTCTTACCCCAAGTGCTTAAACGACCGAACCCAAGTGTTAAAACGATGATTTTAAAAAAAAAAATTGCATATTTTTTTATTGATTCGCGTCCAGACCATGTTCGAAACCAAAGGACCAAAGTTATGAATGACTACAATTATTGTTACAAAGCTCCAGTGAAACGATGAATTTTTGCAAAAATTTAATTTTTAGCCGATTTATTGATTGATACGTGTCCAGGCCATGATTCTTAGAAAGAATCCAAAATTTCAGATGAATCGGAGCAATAAGGCTAAAGTTATAACCGACCCCAAGAGTTCAAACGTCCGACCCCAAGTGCTTAAACGACCAAACCCAAGTGTTAAAACGATGATTTAAAAAAAAAAATTCACATTTTTTGATTGATTCGTGTACAGACAATGATTCTTAGTAAGAATCCAAAATTTCACAGGGTGCGGAACTATAAGGCCAAAGTTATGAAGTACCGCAATTATTGTTACAAATGCCCCTAAATCGATGAATATTTGCAAAAATTTTATTTTTAGCCGATTTTTTGATTGACACTTGTCCATGCCATAATTCTTAGAAAGAATCCAAGATTTCAGATGATTCGGAGCAATAAGGCTAAAGTTATGAACGACCACAAGAGTTCAAACGTCTGACCCCAAGTGCTTAAACGACCGAACCCAAATGTTAAAACGATGATTTAAAAAAAAAAATGCACATTTTTTCATTGATTCGTATACAGACAATGATTCATAGTAAGAATCCAAAATTTCACACGGTGCGGAACTATAAGGCCAAAGTTATGAACGACCGCAATTATTGTTCTAAATCGATGAATATTTGCAAAAATTTAAGTTTTATCCAATTTTTTGATTGATACGTAGACAGACTATGATTATAAGTAAGAATCCAAAATTTCAGACGGTTCGGTGCCATAAGGCAAAAGTTATGACCGACCCTAAGCGTTCAAACGTCCGACCCCAAGTGCTTAAATGACCGAACCCAGTGTTAAAACGATGATTTATAAAATGAAATCTTAGAAGATTTTTTGATTGATTCGTGTACAGAACTTGATTCTTAGTAAAAATCCTAAATTTCACACGGTTCGGAAACATAAGGCCAAAGTTATGAAGACGCAATTATTGTTACAAATGCCCCTAAATCGATGAATATTTGCAAAAATTTTATTTTTAGCCGATTTTTTGATTGACACTTGTCCATGCCATAATTCTTAGAAAGAATCCAAAATTTCAGAGGATTCGGAGCAATAAGGCTAAAGTTAAGAACGACCACAAGAGTTCAAACGTCTTACCCCAAGTGCTTAAACGACCGAACCCAAGTGTTAAAACGATGATTTAAAAAAAAATAATTGCACATTTTTTTATTGATTCGCGTCCAGACCATGTTCGAAACCAAAGGACCAAAGTTATGAATGACTACAATTATTGTTACAAAGCTCCCGTGAAACGATGAATTTTTGCAATAATTTAATTTTTAGCCGATTTATTGATTGATACGTGTCCAGGCCATGATTCTTATAAAGAATCCAAAATTTCAGATGAATCGGAGCCATAAGGCTAAAGTTATAACCGACCCCAAGAGTTCAAACGTCCGACCCCAAGTACTTAAACGACCGAACCCAAGTGTTAAAACGATGATTTAAAAAAAAAAATGCACATTTTTTGATTGATTCGTGTACAGACAATGATTCTTAGTAAGAATCCATAGTTTCACACGGTGCGGAACTATAAGGCCAAAGTTATGAACGACCGCAATTATTGTTACAAATGCCCCTAAATCGATGAATATTTGCAAAAAGTTTATTTTTAGCCGATTTTTTGATTGACACTTGTCCATGCCATAATTCTTAGAAAGAATCCAAAATTTCAGACGATTCGGAGCAATAAGGCTAAAGTTATGATCGACCACAAGAGTTCAAACGTCTGACCCAAAGTGCTTAAACGACCGAACCCAAGTGTTAAAACGATGATTTAAAAAAAAAAATTGCACATTTTTTGATTGATTCGCGTCCAGACCATGTTCGATACCAAAGGACCAAAGTTATGAATGACTACAATTATTGTTACAAAGCTCCCGTGAAACGTTGAATTTTTGCAAAAATTTAATTTTTAGCCGATTTTTTGATTGATACGTGTCCAGACCATGATTCTTAGAAAGAATCCAAAAATTCAGATGAATCGGAGCCATAAGGCTAAAGGTATAACCGACCCGAAGAGTTCAAACGTCCGACCCCAAGTGCTTAAACGACCAAACCCAAGTGTTAAAACGATAATTTAAAAAAAAAATGCACATTTTTTGATTGATTCGTGTACAGACAATGATTCTTAGTACGAATCCAAAGTTTCACACGGTGCGGAACTATAAGGCCAAAGTTATGAACGACCGCAATTATTGTTCTAAATCGATGAATATTTGCAAAAATTTAAGTTTTATCCGATTTTTTGATTGATACGTAGACAGACTATGATTATAAGTAAGAATCCAAAATTTCAGACGGTTCGGTGCCATAAGGCAAAAGTTATGACCGACCCTAAGCGTTCAAACGTCCGACCCCAAGTGCTTAAATGACAGAACCCAAGTGTTAAAACGATGATTTATAAAATGAAATCTTAGAAGATTTTTTGATTGATTCGTGTACAGAACTTGATTCTTAGTAAAAATCATAAATTTCACACGGTTCGGAAACATAAGGCCAAAGTTATGAAGACGCAATTGTTGTTACAAATGCCCCTAAATCGATGAATATTTGCAAAAATTTTATTTTTTGCCGATTTTTTGATTGACACTTGTCCATGCCATAATTCTTAGAAAGAATCCAAAATTTCAGAGGATTCGGAGCAATAAGGCTAAAGTTATGAACGACCACAAGAGTTCAAACGTCTTACCCCAAGTGCTTAAACGACCGAACCCAAGTGTTAAAACGATGATTTAAAAAAAAATAATTGCACATTTTTTTATTGATTCGCGTCCAGACCATGTTCGAAACCAAAGGACCAAAGTTATGAATGACTACAATTATTGTTACAAAGCTCCCGTGAAACGATGAATTTTTGCAAAAATTTAATTTTTAGCCGATTTATTGATTGATACGTGTCCAGGCCATGATTCTTAGAAAGAATCCAAAATTTCAGATGAATCGGAGCCATAAGGCTAAAGTTATAACCGACCCCAAGAGTTCAAACGTCCGACCCCAAGTACTTAAACGACCAAACCCAAGTGTTAAAACGATGATTTAAAAAAAAAATGCAAATTTTTTGATTGATTCGTGTACAGACAATGATTCTTAGTAAGAATCCATAGTTTCACACGGTGCGGAACTATAAGGCCAAAGTTATGAACGACCGCAATTATTGTTACAAATGCCCCTAAATCGATGAATATTTGCAAAAAATTTATTTTTCGCCGATTTTTTGATTGACACTTGTCCATGCCATAATTCTTAGAAAGAATCCAAAATTTCAGACGATTCGGAGCAATAAGGCTAAAGTTATAAACGACCACAAGAGTTCAAACGTCTGACCCCAAGTGCTTAAACGACCGAACCCAAGTGTTAAAACGATGATTTAAAAAAAAAAAATTGCACATTTTTTGATTGATTCGCGTCCAGACCATGTTCGAAACCAAAGGACCAAAGTTATGAATGACTACAATTATTGTTACAAAGCTCCCGTGAAACGATGAATTTTTGCAAAAATTTAATTTTTAGTCGATTTTTTGATTGATATGTGTCCAGGCCATGATTCTTAGAAAGAAATCAAAATTTAAGATGAATCGGAGCCATAAGGCTAAAGTTATAACCGACCCCAAGAGTTCAAACGTCCGACCCCAAGTACTTAAACGACCAAACCCAAGTGTTAAAACGATGATTTAAAACAAAAAATGCACACTTTTTGATTGAATCGTGTACAGACAATGATTCTTAGTAAGAATCCAAAATTTCACACGGTTCGGAACCATAGGGCCAAAGTTATGAACGACCACAATTATTGTTACAAAGGGCCCGTTAATCGATGAACTTTTAAGAAAATTCTTCTTTTAGCCGATTTTTTGATTGATTCGTGTCCAGGCTATGATTCTTAGAAAGAATCCAAAAATTCAGACGATTCGGAGCCATAAGGCTAAAGTTATGACAGACCACAAGAGTTCAAACGTCCGATCCCAAGTGCTTAAACGACCGAACCCAAGTGTTAAAACGATGATTTAAAAAAAAAAAATGCACATTTTTTGATTGATTCGTATACAGACAATGATTTATAGTAAGAATCCAAAATTTCACACGGTGCGGAACTATAAGGCCAAAGTTATGAACGACCAAAATTATTGTTACAAATGCCCCTAAATCGATGAAATTTTGCAAAAATTTAATTTTTAGCCGATTTTTTGATTGATACGTGTTAAGGCCATGATTCTTAGAAAGAATCCAAAATTTCAGATGAATCGGATCCATAAGGCTAAAGTTATAACCGACCCCAAGAGTTCAAACGTCCGACCCCAAGTGCTTAAGCGACCGAACCCAAGTGTTAAAACGATGATTTAAAAAAAAAATACACATTTTTTTAATTGATTCGTGTACACACAATGGTTCTTAGTAAGAATCCAAAATTTCAGACGATTAGGAGCCATAAGGCTAAAGTTATGACACACCACAAGAGTTCAAACGTCCGACCCCAAGTGCTTAAACGACCGAACCCAAGTGTTAAAACGATGATTTAAAAAAAAAAATTGCACATTTTTTGATTGATTCGCGTCCAGACCATGTTCGAAACCATAGGACCAAAGTTATGAATAACTACAATTATTGTTACAAAGCTCCCGTGAAACGAAGAATTTTTGCAAAAATTTAATTTTTAGCCGATTTTTTGATTGATACGTGTCCAGGGCATGATTCTTAGAAAGAATCCAAAATTTCCGATGAATCGGAGCCAAAAGGCTAAAGTTATAACCGACCCCAAGAGTTCAAACGTCCGACCCCAAGTGCTTAAACGACCGAACCCAAGTGTTAAAACGATGATTTAAAAAAAAAAATACACATTTTTTTAATTGATTCGTGTACACACAATGGTTCCTAGTAAGAATCCAAAATTTCAGACGATTAGGAGCCATAAGGCTAAAGTAATGACACACCACAAGAGTTCAAACGTCCGACCCCAAGTGCTTAAACGACCGAACCCAAGTGTTTAAACGATGATTTAAAAAAAAAAATTGCACATTTTTTGATTGATTCGCGTCCAGACCATGTTCAAAACCATAGGACCAAAGTTATGAATAACTACAATTATTGTTACAAAGCTCCCGTGAAACGAAGAATTTTTGAAAAAATTTAATTTTTAGCCGATTTTTTGATTGATACGTGTCCAGGCCATTATTCTTAGGAAGAATCCAAAATTTCAGACGATTCGGAGCCATAAGGCTAAAGTTATGAACGACCCCAAGAGTTTAAACGTCCGACCCCAAGTGCTTAAACGACCGAACCCAAGTGGTAAAACGATGATTTAAAAAAAAAAATTACACATTTTTTTATTGATTCGTGTACACACAATGGTTCTTAGAGAGAATCCAAAATTTCACACGGTTCGGAACCATAAGGCCAAAGTTATGAACGACCGCAATAATGGTTACAAATGCCTCTAAATCGATAAATTTTTTGCAAAAATTAAATTTTTAGCCGATTTTTGATTGATGCGTGTCCACGCCATGATTCTTAGAAAGAATCCAAAATTTCAGACGATTCGGAGCCATAAGGCTAAAGTTATAACCGACCCCAAGAGTTCAAACGTCCGACCCCAAGTGCTTAAACGACCAAACCCAAGTGGTAAAACGATGATTTAAAAAAAAAAAATTACACATCTTTTTATTGATTCGTGTACACACAATGGTTCTTAGAAAGAATCCAAAATTTCACACGGTTCGGAACCATAAGGCCAAAGTTATGAACGACCGCAATAATGGTTACAAATGCCTCTAAATCGATAAATTTTTTGCAAAAATTAAATTTTTAGCCGATTTTTGATTGATGCGTGTCCACGCCATGATTCTTAGAAAGAATCCAAAATTTCAGACGATTCGGAGCAATAAGGCTAAAGTTATGAACGACCACAAGAGTTCAAACGTCTGACCCCAAGTGCTTAAACGACCGAACCCAAGTGTTAAAACGATGATTTAAAAAAAAAAAAATTGCACATTGTTTGATTGATTCGCGTCCAGACCATGTTCGAAACCAAAGGACCAAAGTTATGAATGACTACAATTATTGTTACAAAGCTCCCGTGAAACGATGAATTTTTTGCAAAAATTTAATTTTTAGCCGATTTTTTGATTGACACTTGTCCATGCCATAATTCTTAGAAAGAATCCAAAATTTCAGATGAATCGGATCCATAAGGCTAAAGTTATAACCGCCCCAAGAGTTCAAACGTCCGACCCCAAGTGCTTAAGCGACCGAACCCAAGTGTTAAAACGATGATTTTAAAAAAAAAATACACATTTTTTTATTGATTCGTGTACACACAATGGTTCTTAGTAAGAATCCAAAATTTCAGACGATTAGGAGCCATAAGGCTAAAGTTATGACACACCACAAGAGTTCAAACGTCCGACCCCAAGTGCTTAAACGACCGAACCCAAGTGTTAAAACGATGATTTAAAAAAAAAAATTGCACATTTTTTGATTGATTTGCGTCCAGACCATGTTCGAAACCATAGGACCAAAGTTATGAATGACTACAATTATTGTTACAAAGCTCCCGTGAAACGAAGAATTTTTGAAAAAATTTAATTTTTAGCCGATTTTTTGATTGATACGTGTCCAGGCCATGATTCTTAGAAAGAATCCAAAATTTCAGACGATTCGGAGCCATAAGGCTAAAGTTATAACCGACCCCAAGAGTTCAAACGTCCCACCCCAAGTGCTTAAACGACCAAACCCAAGTGGTAAAACGATGATTTAAAAAAAAAAATTACACATTTTTTTATTGATTCGTGTACACACAATGGTTCTTAGTAAGATTCCAAAATTTCACACGGTTCGGAACCATAAGGCCAAAGTTATGAACGACCGCAATAATGGTTACAAATGCCTCTAAATCGATAAATTTTTTGCAAAAATTAAATTTTTAGCCGATTTTTGATTGATGCGTGTCCACGCCATGATTCTTAGAAAGAATCCAAAATTTCAGACGATTCGGAGCCATAAGGCTAAAGTTATAACCGACCCCAAGAGTTCAAACGTCCGACACCAAGTGCTTAAACGACCAAACCCAAATGGTAAAACGATGATTTAAAAAAAAAAAATTACACATTTTTTTATTGATTCGTGTACACACAATGGTTCTTAGTAAGATTCCAAAATTTAACACGGTTCGGAACCATAAGGCCAAAGTTATGAACGACCGCAATAATGGTTACAATTGCCTCTAAATCGATAAATTTTTTGCAAAAATTAAATTTTTAGCCGATTTTTGATTGATGCGTGTCCACGCCATGATTCTTAGAAAGAATCCAAAATTTCAGATGATTCGGAGCCATAAGGCTAAAGTAATAACCGACCCCAAGAGTTCAAACGTCCGACCCCAAGTGCTTAAACGACCAAACCCAAGTGGTAAAACGAAGATTTAAAAAAAAAAATTACACATTTTTTTATTGATTCGTGTACACACAATGGTTCTTAGTAAGATTCCAAAATTTCACACGGTTCGGAACCATAAGGCCAAAGTTATGAACGACCGCAATAATGGTTACAATTGCCTCTAAATCGATAAATTTTTTGCAAAAATTAAATTTTTAGCCGATTTTTGATTGATGCGTGTCCACGCCATGATTCTTAGAAAGAATCCAAAATTTCAGAGGATTCGGAGCAATAAGGCTAAAGTTATGAACGACCACAAGAGTTCAAACGTCTTACCCCAAGTGCTTAAACGACCGAACCCAAGTGTTAAAACGATGATTTAAAAAAAAAATAATTGCACATTTTTTTATTGATTCGCGTCCAGACCATGTTCGAAACCAAAGGACCAAAGTTATGAATGACTACAATTATTGTTACAAAGCTCCCGTGAAACGATGAATTTTTGCAAAAATTTAATTTTTAGCCGTTTTATTGATTGATACGTGTCCAGGCCATGATTCTTAGAAAGAATCCAAAATTTCAGATGAATCGGAGACATAAGGCTAAAGTTATAACCGACCCCAAGAGTTCAAACGTCCGACCCCAAGTACTTAAACGACCAAACCCAAGTGTTAAAACGATGATTTAAAAAAAAAATGCACATTTTTTGATTGATTCGTGTACAGACAATGATTCTTAGTAAGAATCCATAGTTTCACACCGTGCGGAACTATAAGGCCAAAGTTATGAACGACCGCAATTATTGTTACAAATGCCCCTAAATCGATGAATATTTGCAAAAATTTTATTTTTAGCCGATTTTTTGATTAACACTTGTCCATGCCATAATTCTTAGAAAGAATCCAAAATTTCAGAGGATTCAGAGCAATAAGGCTAAAGTTATGAACGACCACAAGAGTTCAAACGTCTTACCCCAAGTGCTTAAACGACCGAACCCAAGTATTAAAACGATGATTTAAAAAAAAATAATTGCACATTTTTTTATTGATTCGCGTCCAGACCATGTTCGAAACCAAAGGACCAAAGTGATGAATGACTACAATTATTGTTACAAAGCTCCCGTGAAACGATGAATTTTTGCAAAAATTTAATTTTTAGCCGATTTATTGATTGATACGTGTCCAGGCCATGATTCTTAGAAAGAATCCAAAATTTCAGATGAATCGGAGCCATAAGGCTAAAGTTATAACCGACCCCAAGAGTTCAAACGTCCGACCCCAAGTACTTAAACGACCAAACCCAAGTATTAAAACGATGATTTTAAAAAAAAATGCACATTTTTTGATTGATTCGTGTACAGACAATGATTCTTAGTAAGAATCCATAGTTTCACACGGTGCGGAACTATAAGGCCAAAGTTATGAACGACCGCAATTATTGTTACAAATGCCCCTAAATCGATGAATATTTGCAAAAATTTTATTTTTAGCCCATTTTTTGATTGACACTTGTCCATGCCATAATTCTTAGAAAGAATCCAAAATTTCAGACGATTCGGAGCAATAAGGCTAAAGTTATGAACGACCACAAGAGTTCAAACGTCCGATCCCAAGTGCTTAAACGACCGAACCCAAGTGTTAAAACGATGATTTAAAAAAAAAAAAATGCACATTTTTTGATTGATTCGTATACAGACAATGATTTATAGTAAGAATCCAAAATTTCACACGGTGCGGAACTATAAGGCCAAAGTTATGAACGACCAAAATTATTGTTACAAATGCCCCTAAATCGATGAAATTTTGCAAAAATTTAATTTTTAGCCGATTTTTTGATTGATACGTGTTAAGGCCATGATTCTTAGAAAGAATCCAAAATTTCAGATGAATCGGATCCATAAGGCTAAAGTTATAACCGACGCCAAGAGTTCAAACGTCCGACCCCAAGTGCTTAAGCGACCGAACCAAAGTGTTAAAACGATGATTTAAAAAAAAAAAATACACATTTTTTTAATTGATTCGTGTACACACAATGGTTCTTAGTAAGAATCCAAAATTTCAGACGATTAGGAGCCATAAGGCTAAAGTTATGACACACCACAAGAGTTCAAACGTCCGACCCCAAGTGCTTAAACGACCTAACCCAAGTGTTAAAACGATGATTTAAAAAAAAAAATTGCACATTTTTTGATTGATTCGCGTCCAGACCATGTTCGAAACCATAGGACCAAAGTTATGAATAACTACAATTATTGTTACAAAGCTCCCGTGAAACGAAGAATTTTTGCAAAAATTTAATTTTTAGCCGATTTTTTGATTGATACGTGTCCAGGGCATGATTCTTAGAAAGAATCCAAAATTACCGATGAATCGGAGCCATAAGGCTAAAGTTATAACCGACCCCAAGAGTTCAAACGTCCGACCCCAAGTGCTTAAACGACCGAACCCAAGTGTTAAAACGATGATTTAAAAAAAAAAATACACATTTTTTTAATTGATTCGTATACACACAATGGTTCTTAGTAAGAATCCAAAATTTCAGACGATTAGGAGCCATAAGGCTAAAGTTATGACACACCACAAGAGTTCAAACGTCCGACCCCAAGTGCTTAAACGACCGAACCCAAGTGTTAAAACGATGATTTAAAAAAAAAAATTGCACATTTTTTGATTGATTCGCGTCCAGACCATGTTCGAAACCATAGGACCAAAGTTATGAATAACCACAATAATTGTTACAAAGCTCCCGTGAAACCAAGAGTTTTTGAAAAAATTTAATTTTTAGCCGATTTTTTGATTGATACGTGTCCAGGCCATTATTCTTAGGAAGAATCCAAAATTTCAGACGATTCGGAGCCATAAGGCTAAAGTTATGAACGACCCCAAGAGTTCAAACGTCCGACCCCAAGTGCTTAAACGACCGAACCCAAGTGTTAAAACGATGATTTAAAAAAAAAAATACACATTTTTTTAATTGATTCGTATACACACAATGGTTCTTAGTAAGAATCCAAAATTTCAGACGATTAGGAGCCATAAGGCTAAAGTTATGACACACCACAAGAGTTCAAACGTCCGACCCCAAGTGCTTAAACGACCGAACCCAAGTGTTAAAACGATGATTAAAAAAAAAAAATTGCACATTTTTTGATTGATTCGCGTCCAGACCATGTTCGAAACCATAGGACCAAAGTTATGAATAACCACAATTATTGTTACAAAGCTCCCGTGAAACGATGAATTTTTGCAAAAATTTAATTTTTAGCCGATTTTTTGATTGATATGTGTCCAGGCCATGATTCTTAGAAAGAATTCAAAATTTAAGATGAATCGGAGCCATAAGGCTAAAGTTATAACCGACCCCAAGAGTTCAAACGTCCGACCCCAAGTACTTAAACGACCAAACCCAAGTGTTAAAACGATGATTTAAAACAAAAAATGCACACTTTTTAATTGAATCGTATACAGACAATGATTCTTAGTAAGAATCCAAAATTTCACACGGTTCGGAACCATAGGGCCAAAGTTATGAACGACCACAATTATTGTTACAAAGGGCCCGTTTATCGATGAACTTTTAAGAAAATTCTTCTTTTAGCCGATTTTTTGATTGATTCGTGTCCAGGCCATGATTCTTAGAAAGAATCCAAAAATTCAGACGATTCGGAGCCATAAGGCTAAAGTTATGACAGACCACAAGAGTTCAAACGTCCGATCCCAAGTGCTTAAACGACCGAACCCAAGTGTTAAAACGATGATTTAAAAAAAAAAAATGCACATTTTTTGATTGATTCGTATACAGACAATGATTTATAGTAAGAATCCAAAATTTCACACGGTGCGGAACTATAAGGCCAAAGTTATGAAAGACCAAAATTATTGTTACAAATGCCCCTAAATCGATGAATTTTTGCAAAAATTTAATTTTTAGCCGATTTTTTGATTGATACGTGTTAAGGCCATGATTCTTAGAAAGAATCCAAAATTTCAGATGAATCGGATCCATAAGGCTAAAGTTATAACCGACCCCAAGAGTTCAAACGTCCGACCCCAAGTGCTTAAGAGACCGAACCAAAGTGTTAAAACGATGATTTAAAAAAAAAAAATACACATTTTTTTAATTGATTCGTGTACACACAATGGTTCTTAGTAAGAATCCAAAATTTCAGACGATTAGGAGCCATAAGGCTAAAGTTATGACACACCACAAGAGTTCAAACGTCCGACCCCAAGTGCTTAAACGACCTAACCCAAGTGTTAAAACGATGATTTAAAAAAAAAATTGCACATTTTTTGATTGATTCGCGTCCAGACCATGTTCGAAACCATAGGACCAAAGTTATGAATAACTACAATTATTGTTACAAAGCTCCCGTGAAACGAAGAATTTTTGCAAAAATTTAATTTTTAGCCGATTTTTTGATTGATACGTGTCCAGGGCATGATTCTTAGAAAGAATCCAAAATTACCGATGAATCGGAGCCATAAGGCTAAAGTTATAACCGACCCCAAGAGTTCAAACGTCCGACCCCAAGTGCTTAAACGACCGAACCCAAGTGTTAAAACGATGATTTAAAAAAAAAAATACACATTTTTTTAATTGATTCGTATACACACAATGGTTCTTAGTAAGAATCCAAAATTTCAGACGATTAGGAGCCATAAGGCTAAAGTTATGACACACCACAAGAGTTCAAACGTCCGACCCCAAGTGCTTAAACGACCGAACCCAAGTGTTAAAACGATGATTTAAAAAAAAAAATTGCACATTTTTTGATTGATTCGCGTCCAGACCATGTTCGAAACCATAGGACCAAAGTTATGAATAACCACAATTATTGTTACAAAGCTCCCGTGAAACGAAGAATTTTTGAAAAAATTTAATTTTTAGCCGATTTTTTGATTGATACGTGTCCAGGCCATTATTCTTAGGAAGAATCCAAAATTTCAGACGATTCGGAGCCATAAGGCTAAAGTTATGAACGACCCCAAGAGTTCAAACGTCCGACCCCAAGTGCTTAAACGACCGAACCCAAGTGTTAAAACGATGATTTAAAAAAAAAAATACACATTTTTTTAATTGATTCGTATACACACAATGGTTCTTAGTAAGAATCCAAAATTTCAGACGATTAGGAGCCATAAGGCTAAAGTTATGACACACCACAAGAGTTCAAACGTCCGACCCCAAGTGCTTAAACGACCGAACCCAAGTGTTAAAACGATGATTTAAAAAAAAAAATTGCACATTTTTTGATTGATTCGCGTCCAGACCATGTTCGAAACCATAGGACCAAAGTTATGAATAACCACAAATATTGTTACAAAGCTCCCGTGAAACGAAGAATTTTTGAAAAAATTTAATTTTTAGCCGATTTTTTGATTGATACGTGTCCAGGCCATTATTCTTAGGAAGAATCCAAAATTTCAGACGATTCGGAGCCATAAGGCTAAAGTTATGAACGACCCCAAGAGTTCAAACGTCCGACCCCAAGTGCTTAAACGACCGAACCCAAGTGGTAAAACGATGATTTAAAAAAAAAAATTACACACCTTTTTATTGATTCGTGTACACACAATGGTTCTTAGAAAGAATCCAAAATTTCACACGGTTCGGAACCATAAGGCCAAAGTTATGAACGACCGCAATAATGGTTACAAATGCCTCTAAATCGATAAATTTTTTGCAAAAATTAAATTTTTAGCCGATTTTTGATTGATGCGTGTCCACGCCATGATTCTTAGAAAGAATCCAAAATTTCAGACGATTCGGAGCCATAAGGCTAAAGTTATAACCGACCCCAAGAGTTCAAACGTCCGACCCCAAGTGCTTAAACGACCAAACCCAAGTGGTAAAACGATGATTTAAAAAAAAAAAATTACACACCTTTTTATTGATTCGTGTACACACAATGGTTCTTAGAAAGAATAAAAAATTTCACACGGTTCGGAACCATAAGGCCAAAGTTATGAACGACCGCAATAATGGTTACAAATGCCTCTAAATCGATAAATTTTTTGCAAAAATTAAATTTTTAGCCGATTTTTGATTGATGCGTGTCCACGCCATGATTCTTAGAAAGAATCCAAAATTTCAGACGATTCGGAGCAATAAGGCTAAAGTTATGAACGACCACAAGAGTTCAAACGTCTGACCCCAAGTGCTTAAACGACCGAACCCAAGTGTTAAAACGATGATTTAAAAAAAAAAAATTGCACATTGTTTGATTGATTCGCGTCCAGACCATGTTCGAAACCAAAGGACCAAAGTTATGAATGACTACAATTATTGTTACAAAGCTCCCGTGAAACGATGAATTTTTTGCAAAAATTTAATTTTTAGCCGATTTTTTGATTGACACTTGTCCATGCCATAATTCTTAGAAAGAATCCAAAATTTCAGATGAATCGGATCCATAAGGCTCAAGTTATAACCGACCCCAAGAGTTCAAACGTCCGACCCCAAGTGCTTAAGCGACCGAACCCAAGTGTTAAAACGATGATTTTAAAAAAAAAAATACACATTTTTTTATTGATTCGTGTACACACAATGGTTCTTAGTAAGAATCCAAAATTTCAGACGATTAGGAGCCATAAGGCTAAAGTTATGACACACCACAAGAGTTCAAACGTCCGACCCCAAGTGCTTAAACAACCGAACCCAAGTGTTAAAACGATGATTTAAAAAAAAAAATTGCACATTTTTTGATTGATTTGCGTCCAGACCATGTTCGAAACCATAGGACCAAAGTTATGAATGACTACAATTATTGTTACAAAGCTCCCGTGAAACGAAGAATTTTTGAAAAAATTTAATTTTTAGCCGATTTTTGATTGATGCGTGTCCACGCCATGATTCTTAGAAAGAATCCAAAATTTCAGATGATTCGGAGCCATAAGGCTAAAGTAATAACCGACCCCAAGAGTTCAAACGTCCGACCCCAAGTGCTTAAACGACCAAACCCAAGTGGTAAAACGAAGATTTAAAAAAAAAAATTACACATTTTTTTATTGATTCGTGTACACACAATGGTTCTTAGTAAGATTCCAAAATTTCACACGGTTCGGAACCATAAGGCCAAAGTTATGAACGACCGCAATAATGGTTACAAATGCCTCTAAATCGATAAATTTTTTGCTAAAATTAAATTTTTAAGCCGATTTTTGATTGATGCGTGTCCACGCCATGATTCTTAGAAAGAATCCAAAATTTCAGACGATTCGGAGCCATAAGGCTAAAGTTATAACCGACCCCAAGAGTTCAAACGTCCGACACCAAGTGCTTAAACGACCAAACCCAAATGGTAAAACGATGATTTAAAAAAAAAAATTACACATTTTTTTATTGATTCGTGTACACACAATGGTTCTTAGTAAGATTCCAAAATTTCACACGGTTCGGAACCATAAGGCCAAAGTTATGAACGACCGCAATAATGGTTACAAATGCCTCTAAATCGATAAATTTTTTGCTAAAATTAAATTTTTAGCCGATTTTTGATTGATGCGTGTCCACGCCATGATTCTTAGAAAGAATCCAAAATTTCAGACGATTCGGAGCCATAAGGCTAAAGTTATGAACGACCCCAAGAGTTCAAACGTCCGACCCCAAGTGCTTAAATGACCGAACCCAAGTGTTAAAACGATGATTTATAAAATGAAATCTTAGAAGATTTTTTGATTGATTCGTGTACAGACAATGATTCTTAGTAAGAATCCAAAGTTTCACACGGTGCTGAACTATAAGGCCAAAGTTATGAACGACCGCAATTATTGTTACAAATGCCCCTAAATCGATGAATATTTGCAAAAATTTTATTTTTAGCCGATTTTTTGATTGACACTTGTCCATGCCATAATTCTTAGAAAGAATCCAAAATTTCAGACGATTCGGAGCAATAAGGCTTAAGTTATGAACGACCACAAGAGTTCAAACGTCTGACCCCAAGTGCTTAAACGACCGAACCCAAGTGTTAAAACGATGATTTAAAAAAAAAAAATTGCACATTTTTTGATTGATTCGCGTCCAGACCATGTTCGAAACCAAAGGACCAAAGTTATGAATGACTACAATTATTGTTACAAAGCTCCAGTGAAACGATGAATTTTTGCAAAAATTTAATTTTTAGCCGATTTTTTGATTGATACGTGTCCAGGCCATGATTCTTAGAAAGAATCCAAAAATTCAGATGAATCAGAGCCATAAGGTTAAAGTTATAACCGACCCCAAGAGTTCAAACGTCCGACCCCAAGTGCTTAAACGACCAAACCCAAGTGTTAAAACGATGATTTAAAAAAAATGCACATTTTTTGATTGATTCGTGTACAGACAATGATTCTTAGTACGAATCCAAAGTTTCACACGGTGCGGAACTATAAGGCCAAAGTTATGAACGACCGCAATTATTGTTCTAAATCGATGAATATTTGCAAAAATTTAAGTTTTATCCGATTTTTTGATTGATACGTAGACAGACTATGATTATAAGTAAGAATCCAAAATTTCAGACGGTTCGGTGCCATAAGGCAAAAGTTATGACCGACCCTAAGCGTTCAAACGTCCGACCCCAAGTGCTTAAATGACCGAACCCAGTGTTAAAACGATGATTTATAAAATGAAATCTTAGAAGATTTTTTGATTGATTCGTGTACAGAACTTGATTCTTAGTAAAAATCCTAAATTTCACACGGTTCGGAAACATAAGGCCAAAGTTATGAAGACGCAATTATTGTTACAAATGCCCCTAAATCGATGAATATTTGCAAAAATTTTATTTTTAGCCGATTTTTTGATTGACACTTGTCCATGCCATAATTCTTAGAAAGAATCCAAAATTTCAGAGGATTCGGAGCAATAAGGCTAAAGTTATGAACGACCACAAGAGTTCAAACGTCTTACCCCAAGTGCTTAAACGACCGAACCCAAGTGTTAAAACGATGATTTAAAAAAAAATAATTGCACATTTTTTTATTGATTCGCGTCCAGACCATGTTCGAAACCAAAGGACCAAAGTTATGAATGACTACAATTATTGTTACAAAGCTCCCGTGAAACGATGAATTTTTGCAAAAATTTAATTTTTAGCCGATTTATTGATTGATACGTGTCCAGGCCATGATTCTTATAAAGAATCCAAAATTTCAGATGAATCGGAGCCATAAGGCTAAAGTTATAACCGACCCCAAGAGTTCAAACGTCCGACCCCAAGTACTTAAACGACCAAACCCAAGTGTTAAAACGATGATTTAAAAAAAAAAATGCACATTTTTTGATTGATTCGTGTACAGACAATGATTCTTAGTAAGAATCCATAGTTTCACACGGTGCGGAACAATAAGGCCAAAGTTATGAACGACCGCAATTATTGTTACAAATGCCCCTAAATCGATAAATATTTGCAAAAATTTTATTTTTAGCCGATTTTTTGATTGACACTTGTCCATGCCATAATTCTTAGAAAGAATCCAAAATTTCAGACGATTCGGAGCAATAAGGCTAAAGTTATGAACGACCACAAGAGTTCAAACGTCTGACCCAAAGTGCTTAAACGACCGAACCCAAGTGTTAAAACGATGATTTAAAAAAAAAAATTGCACATTTTTTGATTGATTCGCGTCCAGACCATGTTCGAAACCAAAGGACCAAAGTTATGAATGACTACAATTATTGTTACAAAGCTCCCGTGAAACGATGAATTTTTGCAAAAATTTAATTTTTAGCCGATTTTTTGATTGATACGTGTCCAGGCCATGATTCTTAGAAAGAATCCAAAAATTCAGATGAATCGGAGCCATAAGGCTAAAGGTATAACCGACCCCAAGAGTTCAAACGTCCGACCCCAAGTGCTTAAACGACCAAACCCAAGTGTTAAAACGATGATTTAAAAAAAAATGCACATTTTTTGATTGATTCGTGTACAGACAATGATTCTTAGTACGAATCCAAAGTTTCACACGGTGCGGAACTATAAGGCCAAAGTTATGAACGACCGCAATTATTGTTCTAAATCGATGAATATTTGCAAAAATTTAAGTTTTATCCGATTTTTTGATTGATACGTAGACAGACTATGATTATAAGTAAGAATCCAAAATTTCAGACGGTTCGGTGCCATAAGGCAAAAGTTATGACCGACCCTAAGCGTTCAAACGTCCGACCCCAAGTGCTTAAATGACCGAACCCAGTGTTAAAACGATGATTTATAAAATGAAATCTTAGAAGATTTTTTGATTGATTCGTGTACAGAACTTGATTCTTAGTAAAAATCCTAAATTTCACACGGTTCGGAAACATAAGGCCAAAGTTATGAAGACGCAATTATTGTTACAAATGCCCCTAAATCGATGAATATTTGCAAAAATTTTATTTTTAGCCGATTTTTTGATTGACACTTGTCCATGCCATAATTCTTAGAAAGAATCCAAAATTTCAGACGATTCGGAGCAATAAGGCTAAAGTTATGAACGACCACAAGAGTTCAAACGTCTGACCCAAAGTGCTTAAACGACCGAACCCAAGTGTTAAAACGATGATTTAAAAAAAAAAATTGCACATTTTTTGATTGATTCGCGTCCAGACCATGTTCGAAACCAAAGGACCAAAGTTATGAATGACTACAATTATTGTTACAAAGCTCCCGTGAAACGATGAATTTTTGCAAAAATTTAATTTTTAGCCGATTTTTTGATTGATACGTGTCCAGGCCATGATTCTTAGAAAGAATCCAAAAATTCAGATGAATCGGAGCCATAAGGCTAAAGGTATAACCGACCCCAAGAGTTCAAACGTCCGACCCCAAGTGCTTAAACGACCAAACCCAAGTGTTAAAACGATGATTTAAAAAAAAAATGCACATTTTTTGATTGATTCGTGTACAGACAATGATTCTTAGTACGAATCCAAAGTTTCACACGGTGCGGAACTATAAGGCCAAAGTTATGAACGACCGCAATTATTGTTCTAAATCGATGAATATTTGCAAAAATTTAAGTTTTATCCGATTTTTTGATTGATACGTAGACAGACTATGATTATAAGTAAGAATCCAAAATTTCAGACGGTTCGGTGCCATAAGGCAAAAGTTATGACCGACCCTAAGCGTTCAAACGTCCGACCCCAAGTGCTTAAACGACCGAACCCAAGTGTTAAAACGATGATTTAAAAAAAAAAATTGCACATTTTTTGATTGATTCGCGTCCAGACCATGTTCGAAACCATAGGACCAAAGTTATGAATAACTACAATTATTGTTACAAAGCTCCCGTGAAACGAAGAATTTTTGCAAAAATTTTATTTTTTGCCGATTTTTTGATTGACATTTGTCCATGCCATAATTCTTAGAAAGAATCCAAAATTTCAGAGGATTCGGAGCAATAAGGCTAAAGTTATGAACGACCACAAGAGTTCAAACGTCTGACCCAAAGTGCTTAAACGACCGAACCCAAGTGTTAAAACGATGATTTAAAAAAAAAAATTGCACATTTTTTGATTGATTCGCGTCCAGACCATGTTCGAAACCAAAGGACCAAAGTTATGAATGACTACAATTATTGTTACAAAGCTCCCGTGAAACGATGAATATTTGCAAAAATTTAATTTTTAGCCGATTTTTTGATTGATACGTGTCCAGGCCATGATTCTTAGAAAGAATCCAAAATTTCAGATGAATCGGAGCCATAAGGCTAAAGTTATAACCGACCCCAAGAGTTCAAACGTCCGACCCCAAGTACTTAAACGACCAAACCCAAGTGTTAAAACGATGATTTTAAAAAAAAATGCACATTTTTTGATTGATTCGTGTACAGACAATGATTCTTAGTAAGAATCCATAGTTTCACACGGTGCGGAACTATAAGGCCAAAGTTATGAACGACCGCAATTATTGTTACAAATGCCCCTAAATCGATGAATATTTGCAAAAATTTTATTTTTAGCCGATTTTTTGATTGACACTTGTCCATGCCATAATTCTTAGAAAGAATCCAAAATTTCAGACGATTCGGAGCAATAAGGCTTAAGTTATGAACGACCACAAGAGTTCAAACGTCTGACCCCAAGTGCTTAAACGACCGAACCCAAGTGTTAAAACGATGATTTAAAAAAAAAAAATTGCACATTTTTTGATTGATTCGCGTCCAGACCATGTTCGAAACCAAAGGACCAAAGTTATGAATGACTACAATTATTGTTACAAAGCTCCAGTGAAACGATGAATTTTTGCAAAAATTTAATTTTTAGCCGATTTTTTGATTGATACGTGTCCAGGCCATGATTCTTAGAAAGAATCCAAAAATTCAGATGAATCAGAGCCATAAGGCTAAAGTTATAACCGACCCCAAGAGTTCAAACGTCCGACCCCAAGTGCTTAAACGACCAAACCCAAGTGTTAAAACGATGATTTAAAAAAAAATGCACATTTTTTGATTGATTCGTGTACAGACAATGATTCTTAGTACGAATCCAAAGTTTCACACGGTGCGGAACTATAAGGCCAAAGTTATGAACGACCGCAATTATTGTTCTAAATCGATGAATATTTGCAAAAATTTAAGTTTTATCCGATTTTTTGATTGATACGTAGACAGACTATGATTATAAGTAAGAATCCAAAATTTCAGACGGTTCGGTGCCATAAGGCAAAAGTTATGACCGACCCTAAGCGTTCAAACGTCCGACCCCAAGTGCTTAAATGACCGAACCCAGTGTTAAAACGATGATTTATAAAATGAAATCTTAGAAGATTTTTTGATTGATTCGTGTACAGAACTTGATTCTTAGTAAAAATCCTAAATTTCACACGGTTCGGAAACATAAGGCCAAAGTTATGAAGACGCAATTATTGTTACAAATGCCCCTAAATCGATGAATATTTGCAAAAATTTTATTTTTAGCCGATTTTTTGATTGACACTTGTCCATGCCATAATTCTTAGAAAGAATCCAAAATTTCAGAGGATTCGGAGCAATAAGGCTAAAGTTATGAACGACCACAAGAGTTCAAACGTCTTACCCCAAGTGCTTAAACGACCGAACCCAAGTGTTAAAACGATGATTTAAAAAAAAATAATTGCACATTTTTTTATTGATTCGCGTCCAGACCATGTTCGAAACCAAAGGACCAAAGTTATGAATGACTACAATTATTGTTACAAAGCTCCCGTGAAACGATGAATTTTTGCAAAAATTTAATTTTTAGCCGATTTATTGATTGATACGTGTCCAGGCCATGATTCTTATAAAGAATCCAAAATTTCAGATGAATCGGAGCCATAAGGCTAAAGTTATAACCGACCCCAAGAGTTCAAACGTCCGACCCCAAGTACTTAAACGACCAAACCCAAGTGTTAAAACGATGATTTAAAAAAAAAAATGCACATTTTTTGATTGATTCGTGTACAGACAATGATTCTTAGTAAGAATCCATAGTTTCACACGGTGCGGAACAATAAGGCCAAAGTTATGAACGACCGCAATTATTGTTACAAATGCCCCTAAATCGATAAATATTTGCAAAAATTTTATTTTTAGCCGATTTTTTGATTGACACTTGTCCATGCCATAATTCTTAGAAAGAATCCAAAATTTCAGACGATTCGGAGCAATAAGGCTAAAGTTATGAACGACCACAAGAGTTCAAACGTCTGACCCAAAGTGCTTAAACGACCGAACCCAAGTGTTAAAACGATGATTTAAAAAAAAAAATTGCACATTTTTTGATTGATTCGCGTCCAGACCATGTTCGAAACCAAAGGACCAAAGTTATGAATGACTACAATTATTGTTACAAAGCTCCCGTGAAACGATGAATTTTTGCAAAAATTTAATTTTTAGCCGATTTTTTGATTGATACGTGTCCAGGCCATGATTCTTAGAAAGAATCCAAAAATTCAGATGTATCGGAGCCATAAGGCTAAAGGTATAACCGACCCCAAGAGTTCAAACGTCCGACCCCAAGTGCTTAAACGACCAAACCCAAGTGTTAAAACGATGATTTAAAAAAAAAATGCACATTTTTTGATTGATTCGTGTACAGACAATGATTCTTAGTACGAATCCAAAGTTTCACACGGTGCGGAACTATAAGGCCAAAGTTATGAACGACCGCAATTATTGTTCTAAATCGATGAATATTTGCAAAAATTTAAGTTTTATCCGATTTTTTGATTGATACGTAGACAGACTATGATTATAAGTAAGAATCCAAAATTTCAGACGGTTCGGTGCCATAAGGCAAAAGTTATGACCGACCCTAAGCGTTCAAACGTCCGACCCCAAGTGCTTAAACGACCGAACCCAAGTGTTAAAACGATGATTTAAAAAAAAAAATTGCACATTTTTTGATTGATTCGCGTCCAGACCATGTTCGAAACCATAGGACCAAAGTTATGAATAACTACAATTATTGTTACAAAGCTCCCGTGAAACGAAGAATTTTTGCAAAAATTTTATTTTTTGCCGATTTTTTGATTGACATTTGTCCATGCCATAATTCTTAGAAAGAATCCAAAATTTCAGAGGATTCGGAGCAATAAGGCTAAAGTTATGAACGACCACAAGAGTTCAAACGTCTGACCCAAAGTGCTTAAACGACCGAACCCAAGTGTTAAAACGATGATTTAAAAAAAAAATTGCACATTTTTTGATTGATTCGCGTCCAGACCATGTTCGAAACCAAAGGACCAAAGTTATGAATGACTACAATTATTGTTACAAAGCTCCCGTGAAACGATGAATATTTGCAAAAATTTAATTTTTAGCCGATTTTTTGATTGATACGTGTCCAGGCCATGATTCTTAGAAAGAATCCAAAATTTCAGATGAATCGGAGCCATAAGGCTAAAGTTATAACCGACCCCAAGAGTTCAAACGTCCGACCCCAAGTACTTAAACGACCAAACCCAAGTGTTAAAACGATGATTTTAAAAAAAAATGCACATTTTTTGATTGATTCGTGTACAGACAATGATTCTTAGTAAGAATCCATAGTTTCACACGGTGCGGAACTATAAGGCCAAAGTTATGAACGACCGCAATTATTGTTACAAATGCCCCTAAATCGATGAATATTTGCAAAAATTTTATTTTTAGCCGATTTTTTGATTGACACTTGTCCATGCCATAATTCTTAGAAAGAATCCAAAATTTCAGACGATTAGGAGCCATAAGGCTAAAGTTATGACACACCACAAGAGTTCAAACGTCCGACCCCAAGTGCTTAAACGACCGAACCCAAGTGTTAAAACGATGATTTAAAAAAAAAAATTGCACATTTTTTGATTGATTCGCGTCCAGACCATGTTCGAAACCATAGGACCAAAGTTATGAATAACTACAATTATTGTTACAAAGCTCCCGTGAAACGAAGAATTTTTGCAAAAATTTAATTTTTAGCCGATTTTTTGATTGATACGTGTCCAGGGCATGATTCTTAGAAAGAATCCAAAATTTCAGATGAATCGGAGCCATAAGGCTAAAGTTATAACCGACCCCAAGAGTTCAAACGTCCGACCCCAAGTGCTTAAACGACCGAACCCAAGTGTTAAAACGATGATTTAAAAAAAAAATACACATTTTTTTAATTGATTCGTCTACACACAATGGTTCTTAGTAAGAATCCAAAATTTCAGAAGATTAGGAGCCATAAGGCTAAAGTTATGACACACCACAAGAGTTCAAACGTCCGACCCCAAGTGCTTAAACGACCGAACCCAAGTGTTAAAACGATGATTTAAAAAAAAAAATTGCACATTTTTTGATTGATTCGCGTCCAGACCATGTTCGAAACCATAGGACCAAAGTTATGAATAACTACAATTATTGTTACAAAGCTCCCGTGAAACGAAGAATTTTTGAAAAAATTTAATTTTTAGCCGATTTTTTGATTGATACGTGTCCAGGCCATTATCTTAGAAAGAATCCAAAATTTCAGACGATTCGGAGCCATAAGGCTAAAGTTATGAACGACCCCAAGAGTTCAAACGTCCGACCCCAAGTGCTTAAACGACCGAACCCAAGTGGTAAAACGATGATTTAAAAAAAAAAATTACACATTTTTTTATTGATTCGTGTACACACAATGGTTCTTAGAAAGAATCCAAAATTTCACACGGTTCGGAACCATAAGGCCAAAGTTATGAACGACCGCAATAATGGTTACAAATGCCTCTTAATCGATAAATTTTTTGCAAAAATTAAATTTTTAGCCGATTTTTGATTGATGCGTGTCCACGCCATGATTCTTAGAAAGAATCCAAAATTTCAGACGATTCGGAGCAATAAGGCTAAAGTTATGAACGACCACAAGAGTTCAAACGTCTGACCCCAAGTGCTTAAACGACCGAACCCAAGTGTTAAAACGATGATTTAAAAAAAAAAAATTGCACATTGTTTGATTGATTCGCGTCCAGACCATGTTCGAAACCAAAGGACCAAAGTTATGAATGACTACAATTATTGTTACAAAGCTCCCGTGAAACGATGAATTTTTTGCAAAAATTTAATTTTTAGCCGATTTTTTGATTGACACTTGTCCATGCCATAATTCTTAGAAAGAATCCAAAATTTCAGATGAATCGGATCCATAAGGCTCAAGTTATAACCGACCCCAAGAGTTCAAACGTCCGACCCCAAGTGCTTAAGCGACCGAACCCAAGTGTTAAAACGATGATTTAAAAAAAAAAAATACACATTTTTTATTGATTCGTGTACACACAATGGTTCTTAGTAAGAATCCAAAATTTCAGACGATTAGGAGCCATAAGGCTAAAGTTATGACACACCACAAGAGTTCAAACGTCCGACCCCAAGTGCTTAAACAACCGAACCCAAGTGTTAAAACGATGATTTAAAAAAAAAAATTGCACATTTTTTGATTGATTTGCGTCCAGACCATGTTCGAAACCATAGGACCAAAGTTATGAATGACTACAATTATTGTTACAAAGCTCCCGTGAAACGAAGAATTTTTGAAAAAATTTAATTTTTATCCGATTTTTTGATTGATACGTGTCCAGGCCATGATTCTTAGAAAGAATCCAAAATTTCAGACGATTCGGAGCCATAAGGCTAAAGTTATGAACGACCCCAAGAGTTCAAACGTCCGACCCCAAGTGCTTAAACGACCGAACCCAAGTGGTAAAACGATGATTTAAAAAAAAAAAAAATTACACATTTTTTTATTGATTCGTGTACACACAATGGTTCTTAGTAAGATTCCAAAATTTCACACGGTTCGGAACCATAAGGCCAAAGTTATGAACGACCGCAATAATGGTTACAAATGCCTCTAAATCGATAAATTTTTTGCAAAAATTAAATTTTTAGCCGATTTTTGATTGATGCGTGTCCACGCCATGATTCTTAGAAAGAATCCAAAATTTCAGACGATTCGGAGCCTTAAGGCTAAAGTTATAACCGACCCCAAGAGTTCAAACGTCCGACACCAAGTGCTTAAACGACCAAACCCAAATGGTAAAACGATGATTTAAAAAAAAAAAATTACACATTTTTTTATTGATTCGTGTACACACAATGGTTCTTAGTAAGATTCCAAAATTTAACACGGTTCGGAACCATAAGGCCAAAGTTATGAACGACCGCAATAATGGTTACAATTGCCTCTAAATCGATAAATTTTTTGCAAAAATTAAATTTTTAGCCGATTTTTGATTGATGCGTGTCCACGCCATGATTCTTAGAAAGAATCCAAAATTTCAGATGATTCGGAGCCATAAGGCTAAAGTAATAACCGACCCCAAGAGTTCAAACGTCCGACCCCAAGTGCTTAAACGACCAAACCCAAGTGGTAAAACGAAGATTTAAAAAAAAAAATTACACATTTTTTTATTGATTCGTGTACACACAATGGTTCTTAGTAAGATTCCAAAATTTCACACGGTTCGGAACCATAAGGCCAAAGTTATGAACGACCGCAATAATGGTTACAAATGCCTCTAAATCGATAAATTTTTTGCTAAAATTAAATTTTTAGCCGATTTTTGATTGATGCGTGTCCACGCCATGATTCTTAGAAAGAATCCAAAATTTCAGACGATTCGGAGCCATAAGGCTAAAGTTATAACCGACCCCAAGAGTTCAAACGTCCGACACCAAGTGCTTAAACGACCAAACCCAAATGGTAAAACGATGATTTAAAAAAAAAAATTACACATTTTTTTATTGATTCGTGTACACACAATGGTTCTTAGTAAGATTCCAAAATTTCACACGGTTCGGAACCATAAGGCCAAAGTTATGAACGACCGCAATAATGGTTACAAATGCCTCTAAATCGATAAATTTTTTGCTAAAATTAAATTTTTAGCCGATTTTTGATTGATGCGTGTCCACGCCATGATTCTTAGAAAGAATCCAAAATTTCAGACGATTCGGAGCCATAAGGCTAAAGTTATGAACGACCCCAAGAGTTCAAACGTCCGACCCCAAGTACTTAAACGACCAAACCCAAGTGTTAAAACGATGATTTTAAAAAAAAATGCACATTTTTTGATTGATTCGTGTACAGACAATGATTCTTAGTAAGAATCCATAGTTTCACACGGTGCGGAACTATAAGGCCAAAGTTATGAACGACCGCAATTATTGTTACAAATGCCCCTAAATCGATGAATATTTGCAAAAAGTTTATTTTTAGCCGATTTTTTGATTGACACTTGTCCATGCCATAATTCTTAGAAAGAATCCAAAATTTCAGACGATTAGGAGCCATAAGGCTAAAGTTATGACACACCACAAAGGTTCAAACGTCCGACCCCAAGTGCTTAAACGACCGAACCCAAGTGTTAAAACGATGATTTAAAAAAAAAAATTGCACATTTTTTGATTGATTCGCGTCCAGACCATGTTCGAAACCATAGGACCAAAGTTATGAATAACTACAATTATTGTTACAAACCTCCCGTGAAACGAAGAATTTTTGCAAAAATTTTATTTTTTGCCGATTTTTTGATTGACATTTGTCCATGCCATAATTCTTAGAAAGAATCCAAAATTTCAGAGGATTCGGAGCAATAAGGCTAAAGTTATGAACGACCACAAGATTTCAAACGTCTGACCCAAAGTGCTTAAACGACCGAACCCAAGTGTTAAAACGATGATTTAAAAAAAAAAATTGCACATTTTTTGATTGATTCGCGTCCAGACCATGTTCGAAACCAATGGACCAAAGTTATGAATGACTACAATTATTGTTACAAAGCTCCCGTGAAACGATGAATTTTTGCAAAAATTTAATTTTTAGCCGATTTTTTGATTGATACGTGTCCAGGCCATGATTCTTAGAAAGAATCCAAAAATTCAGATGAATCGGAGCCATAAGGCTAAAGGTATAACCGACCCCAAGAGTTCAAACGTCCGACCCCAAGTGCTTAAACGACCAAACCCAAGTGTTAAAACGATGATTTAAAAAAAAAATGCACATTTTTTGATTGATTCGTGTACAGACAATGATTCTTAGTACGAATCCAAAGTTTCACACGGTGCGGAACTATAAGGCCAAAGTTATGAACGACCGCAATTATTGTTCTAAATCGATGAATATTTGCAAAAATTTAAGTTTTATCCGATTTTTTGATTGATACGTAGACAGACTATGATTATAAATAAGAATCCAAAATTTCAGACGGTTCGGTGCCATAAGGCAAAAGTTATGACCGACCCTAAGCGTTCAAACGTCCGACCCCAAGTGCTTAAATGACCGAACCCAAGTGTTAAAACGATGATTTATAAAATGAAATCTTAGAAGATTTTTTGATTGATTCGTGTACAGAACTTGATTCTTAGTAAAAATCCTAAATTTCACACGGTTCGGAAACATAAGGCCAAAGTTATGAAGACGCAATTATTGTTACAAATGCCCCTAAATCGATGAATATTTGCAAAAATTTTATTTTTTGCCGATTTTTTGATTGACATTTGTCCATGCCATAATTCTTAGAAAGAATCCAAAATTTCAGAGGATTCGGAGCAATAAGGCTAAAGTTATGAACGACCACAAGAGTTCAAACGTCTTACCCCAAGTGCTTAAACGACCGAACCCAAGTGTTAAAACGATGATTTAAAAAAAAATAATTGCACATTTTTTTATTGATTCGCGTCCAGACCATGTTCGAAACCAAAGGACCAAAGTTATGAATGACTACAATTATTGTTACAAAGCTCCCGTGAAACGATGAATTTTTGCAAAAATTTAATTTTTAGCCGATTTATTGATTGATACGTGTCCAGGCCATGATTCTTAGAAAGAATCCAAAATTTCAGATGAATCGGAGCCATAAGGCTAAAGTTATAACCGACCCCAAGAGTTCAAACGTCCGACCCCAAGTACTTAAACGACCAAACCCAAGTGTTAAAACGATGATTTTAAAAAAAAATGCACATTTTTTGATTGATTCGTGTACAGACAATGATTCTTAGTAAGAATCCATAGTTTCACACGGTGCGGAACTATAAGGCCAAAGTTATGAACGACCGCAATTATTGTTACAAATGCCCCTAAATCGATGAATATTTGCAAAAATTTTATTTTTAGCCGATTTTTTGATTGACACTTGTCCATGCCATAATTCTTAGAAAGAATCCAAAATTTCAGACGATTAGGAGCCATAAGGCTAAAGTTATGACACACCACAAGAGTTCAAACGTCCGACCCCAAGTGCTTAAACGACCGAACCCAAGTGTTAAAACGATGATTTAAAAAAAAAAATTGCACATTTTTTGATTGATTCGCGTCCAGACCATGTTCGAAACCATAGGACCAAAGTTATGAATAACTACAATTATTGTTACAAAGCTCCCGTGAAACGAAGAATTTTTGCAAAAATTTAATTTTTAGCCGATTTTTTGATTGATACGTGTCCAGGGCATGATTCTTAGAAAGAATCCAAAATTTCAGATGAATCGGAGCCATAAGGCTAAAGTTATAACCGACCCCAAGAGTTCAAACGTCCGACCCCAAGTGCTTAAACGACCGAACCCAAGTGTTAAAACGATGATTTAAAAAAAAAATACACATTTTTTTAATTGATTCGTCTACACACAATGGTTCTTAGTAAGAATCCAAAATTTCAGAAGATTAGGAGCCATAAGGCTAAAGTTATGACACACCACAAGAGTTCAAACGTCCGACCCCAAGTGCTTAAACGACCGAACCCAAGTGTTAAAACGATGATTTAAAAAAAAAAATTGCACATTTTTTGATTGATTCGCGTCCAGACCATGTTCGAAACCATAGGACCAAAGTTATGAATAACTACAATTATTGTTACAAAGCTCCCGTGAAACGAAGAATTTTTGAAAAAATTTAATTTTTAGCCGATTTTTTGATTGATACGTGTCCAGGCCATTATCTTAGAAAGAATCCAAAATTTCAGACGATTCGGAGCCATAAGGCTAAAGTTATGAACGACCCCAAGAGTTCAAACGTCCGACCCCAAGTGCTTAAACGACCGAACCCAAGTGGTAAAACGATGATTTAAAAAAAAAAATTACACATTTTTTTATTGATTCGTGTACACACAATGGTTCTTAGAAAGAATCCAAAATTTCACACGGTTCGGAACCATAAGGCCAAAGTTATGAACGACCGCAATAATGGTTACAAATGCCTCTTAATCGATAAATTTTTTGCAAAAATTAAATTTTTAGCCGATTTTTGATTGATGCGTGTCCACGCCATGATTCTTAGAAAGAATCCAAAATTTCAGACGATTCGGAGCAATAAGGCTAAAGTTATGAACGACCACAAGAGTTCAAACGTCTGACCCCAAGTGCTTAAACGACCGAACCCAAGTGTTAAAACGATGATTTAAAAAAAAAAAATTGCACATTGTTTGATTGATTCGCGTCCAGACCATGTTCGAAACCAAAGGACCAAAGTTATGAATGACTACAATTATTGTTACAAAGCTCCCGTGAAACGATGAATTTTTTGCAAAAATTTAATTTTTAGCCGATTTTTTGATTGACACTTGTCCATGCCATAATTCTTAGAAAGAATCCAAAATTTCAGATGAATCGGATCCATAAGGCTAAAGTTATAACCGACCCCAAGAGTTCAAACGTCCGACCCCAAGTGCTTAAGCGACCGAACCCAAGTGTTAAAACGATGATTTTAAAAAAAAAAATACACATTTTTTTATTGATTCGTGTACACACAATGGTTCTTAGTAAGAATCCAAAATTTCAGACGATTAGGAGCCATAAGGCTAAAGTTATGACACACCACAAGAGTTCAAACGTCCGACCCCAAGTGCTTAAACGACCGAACCCAAGTGTTAAAACGATGATTTAAAAAAAAAAATTGCACATTTTTTGATTGATTTGCGTCCAGACCATGTTCGAAACCATAGGACCAAAGTTATGAATGACTACAATTATTGTTACAAAGCTCCCGTGAAACGAAGAATTTTTGAAAAAATTTAATTTTTAGCCGATTTTTTGATTGATACGTGTCCAGGCCATGATTCTTAGAAAGAATCCAAAATTTCAGACGATTCGGAGCCATAAGGCTAAAGTTATAACCGACCCCAAGAGTTCAAACGTCCCACCCCAAGTGCTTAAACGACCAAACCCAAGTGGTAAAACGATGATTTAAAAAAAAAAATTACACATTTTTTTATTGATTCGTGTACACACAATGGTTCTTAGTAAGATTCCAAAATTTCACACGGTTCGGAACCATAAGGCCAAAGTTATGAACGACCGCAATAATGGTTACAAATGCCTCTAAATCGATAAATTTTTTGCAAAAATTAAATTTTTAGCCGATTTTTGATTGATGCGTGTCCACGCCATGATTCTTAGAAAGAATCCAAAATTTCAGACGATTCGGAGCCATAAGGCTAAAGTTATAACTGACCCCAAGAGTTCAAACGTCCGACACCAAGTGCTGAAACGACCAAACCCAAATGGTAAAACGATGATTTAAAAAAAAAAAATACACATTTTTTTATTGATTCGTGTACACACAATGGTTCTTAGTAAGATTCCAAAATTTAACACGGTTCGGAACCATAAGGCCAAAGTTATGAACGACCGCAATAATGGTTACAATTGCCTCTAAATCGATAAATTTTTTGCAAAAATTAAATTTTTAGCCGATTTTTGATTGATGCGTGTCCACGCCATGATTCTTAGAAAGAATCCAAAATTTCAGACGATTCGGAGCCATAAGGCTAAAGTTATAACCGACCCCAAGAGTTCAAACGTCCGACCCCAAGTGCTTAAACGACCAAACCCAAGTTGTAAAACGAAGATTTAAAAAAAAAAATTACACATTTTTTTATTGATTCGTGTACACACAATGGTTCTTAGTAAGATTCCAAAATTTCACACGGTTCGGAACCATAAGGCCAAAGTTATGAACGACCGCAATAATGGTTACAAATGCCTCTAAATCGATAAATTTTTTGCTAAAATTAAATTTTTAGCCGATTTTTGATTGATGCGTGTCCACGCCATGCTTCTTAGAATGAATCCAAAATTTCAGACGATTCGGAGCCATAAGGCTAAAGTTATAACCGACCCCAAGAGTTCAAACGTCCGACACCAAGTGCTTAAACGACCAAACCCAAATGGTAAAACGATGATTTAAAAAAAAAAATTACACATTTTTTTATTGATTCGTGTACACACAATGGTTCTTAGTAAGATTCCAAAATTTCACACGGTTCGGAACCATAAGGCCAAAGTTATGAACGACCGCAATAATGGTTACAATTGCCTCTAAATCGATAAATTTTTTGCAAAAATTAAATTTTTAGCCGATTTTTGATTGATGCGTGTCCACGCCATGATTCTTAGAAAGAATCCAAAATTTCAGACGATTCGGAGCCATAAGGCTAAAGTTATAACCTACCCCAAGAGTTCAAACGTCCGACCCCAAGTGCTTAAACGACCAAACCCAAGTGGTAAACGATGATTTAAAAAAAAAAATTACACATTTTTTTATTGATTCGTGTACACACAATGGTTCTTAGTAAGATTCCAAAATTTCACACGGTTCGGAACCATAAGGCCAAAGTTATGAACGACCGCAATAATGGTTACAAATGCCTCTAAATCGATAAATTTTTTGCTAAAATTAAATTTTTAGCCGATTTTTGATTGATGCGTGTCCACGCCATGATTCTTAGAAAGAATCCAAAATTTCAGACGATTCGGAGCCATAAGGCTAAAGTTATGAACGACCCCAAGAGTTCAAACGTCCGACCCCAAGTGCTTAAACGACCGAACCCAAGTGGTAAAACGATGATTTAAAAAAAAAAAAATTACACATTTTTTTATTGATTCGTGTACACACAATGGTTCTTAGAAAGAATCCAAAATTTCACACGGTTCGGAACCATAAGGCCAAAGTTATGAACGACCGCAATAATGGTTACAAATGCCTCTAAATCGATAAATTTTTTGCAAAAATTAAATTTTTAGCCGATTTTTGATTGATGCGTGTCCACGCCATGATTCTTAGAAAGAATCCAAAATTTCAGACGATTCGGAGCCATAAGGCTAAAGTTATGAACGACCCCAAGAGTTCAAACGTCCGACCCCAAGTGCTTTAACGACCGAACCCAAGTGGTAAAACGATGATTTAAAAAAAAAAAATTACACATTTTTTTATTGATTCGTGTACACACAATGGTTCTTAGAAAGAATCCAAAATTTCACACGGTTCGGAACCATAAGGCCAAAGTTATGAACGACCGCAATAATGATTACAAATGCCTCAAAATCGATAATTTTTTTGCAAAAATTAAATTTTTAGCAGATTTTTGATTGATGCGTGTCCACGCCATGATTCTTAGAAAGAATCCAAAATTTCAGACGATTCGGAGCCATAAGGCTAAAGTTATAACCGACCCCAAGAGTTCAAACGTCCGACCCCAAGTGCTTAAACGACCAAACCCAAGTGGTAAAACGATGATTTAAAAAAAAAAAATTACACATTTTTTTATTGATTCGTGTACACACAATGGTTCTTAGTAAGATTCCAAAATTTCACACGGTTCGGAACCATAAGGCCAAAGTTATGACCGACCGCAATAATGGTTACAAATGCCTCTAAATCGATAAATTTTTTGCTAAAATTAAATTTTTAGCCGATTTTTGATTGATGCGTGTCCACGCCATGATTCTTAGAAAGAATCCAAAATTTCAGACGATTCGGAGCCATAAGGCTAAAGTTATGAACGACCCCAAGAGTTCAAACGTCCGACCCCAAGTGCTTAAACGACGGAACCCAAGTGTAAAAACGATGATTTAAAAAAAAAATGCACATTTTTTGATTGATTCGTGTACAGACAATGATTCTTAGTAAGAATCCAAAATTTCACACGGTTCGGAACTATAAGGCCAAAGTTATGAAGGAGCCCAATTATTGTAACAAATGCCCCTAAATCGATGAAGATTTGCAAAAATTTAATTTTTAGCCGATTTTTTGATTGGCCATCATTCTTAGAAAGAATCCAAAATTTCAGACGATTCGGAGCAATAAGGCTAAAGTTATGAACGACCACAAGAGTTCAAACGTCCGACCCAAGTGCTTAAACGACCAAACCCAAGTGTTAAAACGATGATTTAAAAAAAAAATTGCACATTTTTTGATTGATTCGTATACAGACAATGATTCATAGTAAGAATCCAAAATTTCACACGGTGCGGAACTATAAGGCCAAAGTTATGAACGAGCCCAATTATTGTAACAAATGCCCCTAAATCGATGAATTTTTGCAAAAATTTAATTTTTAGCCGATTTTTTGATTGATACGTGTCCAGGCCATGATTCTTAGAAAGAATCCAAAATTTCAGATGAATCGGATCCATAAGGCTAAAGTTATAACCGACCCCAAGAGTTCAAACGTCCGACCCCAAGTGCTTAAACGACCGAACCCAAGTGGTAAAACGATGATTTAAAAAAAAAAAATTACACATTTTTTTATTGATTCGTGTACACACAATGGTTCTTAGAAAGAATCCAAAATTTCACACGGTTCGGAACCATAAGGCCAAAGTTATGAACGACCGCAATAATGGTTACAAATGCCTCAAAATCGATAATTTTTTTGCAAAAATTAAATTTTTAGCCGATTTTTGATTGATGCGTGTCCACGCTATGATTCTTAGAAAGAATCCAAAATTTCAGACGATTCGGAGCCATAAGGCTAAAGTTATAACCGACCCCAAGAGTTCAAACGTCCGACCCCAAGTGCTTAAACGACCAAACCCAAGTGGTAAAACGATGATTTAAAAAAAAAAATTACACATTTTTTTATTGATTCGTGTACACACAATGGTTCTTAGTAAGATTCCAAAATTTCACACGGTTCGGAACCATAAGGCCAAAGTTATGACCGACCGCAATAATGGTTACAAATGCCTCTAAATCGATAAATTTTTTGCTAAAATTAAATTTTTAGCCGATTTTTGATTGATGCGTGTCCACGCCATGATTCTTAGAAAGAATCCAAAATTTCAGACGATTTGGAGCCATAAGGCTAAAGTTATGAACGACCCCAAGAGTTCAAACGTCTGACCCCAAGTGCTTAAACGACGGAACCCAAGTGTTAAAACGATGATTTAAAAAAAAAATGCACATTTTTTGATTGATTCGTGTACAGACAATGATTCATAGTAAGAATCCAAAATTTCACACGGTGCGGAACTATAAGGCCAAAGTTATGAACGAGCCCAATTATTGTAACAAATGCCCCTAAATCGATGAATTTTTGCAAAAATTTAATTTTTAGCCGATTTTTTGATTAATACGTGTCCAGGCCATGATTCTTAGAAAGAATCCAAAATTTCAGATGAATCGGATCCATAAGGCTAAAGTTATAACCGACCCCAAGAGTTCAATCGTCCGACCCCAAGTGCTTAAACGACCGAACCCAAGTGTTAAATCGATGATTTAAAAAAAAAATTACACATTTTTTTATTGATTCGTGTACACACAATGGTTCTTAGTAAGAATCCAAAATTTCAGACGATTCGGAGCCATAAGGCTAAAGTTATGAACGACCCCAAGAGTTCAAACGTCCGACCCCAAGTGCTTAAACGACGGAACCCAAGTGTTAAAACGATGATTTAAAAAAAAAATGCACATTTTTTGAATGATTCGTGTACAGACAATGAATCTTAGTAAGAATCCAAAATTTCACACGGTTCGGAACTATAAGGCCAAAGTCATGAACGAGCCCAATTATTGTAACAAATGCCCCTAAATCGATGAAGATTTGCAAAAATTTAATTTTTAGCCGATTTTTCGATTGACATCTGTCCAGGCCATCATTCTTAGAAAGAATCCAAAATTTCAGACGATTCGGAGCAATAAGGCTAAAGTTATGAACGACCACAAGAGTTCAAACGTCCGACCCAAAGTGCTTAAACGACCGACCCCAAGTGTTAAAACGATGATTATAAAAAAAAAATGCATATTTTTTGATTGATTCGTGTACAGACAATGATTCGTAGTAAGAATCCAAAATTTCAGACGACTCGGAGCCATAAGGCTAAAGTTATGACCGACCACAAGAGTTCAAACGTCCGACCCCAAGTGCTTAAACGACCGAACCCAAGTGTTAAAACGATGATTTAAAAAAAAAAATTGCACATTTTATGATTGATTCGTGTACAGACAATGAATCTTAGTAAGAATCCAAAATTTCACACGGTTCGGAACTATAAGGCCAAAGTTATGAACGAGCCCAATTATTGTAACAAATGCCCCTAAATCGATGAAGATTGGCAAAAATTTAATTATTAGCCGATTTTTTGATTGAAATCTGTCCAGGCCATCATTCTTAGAAAGAATCCAAAATTTCAGACGATTCGGAGCAATAAGGCTAAAGTTATGAACGACCACAAGAGTTCAAACGTCCGACCCAAGGTGCTTAAACGACCGAACCCAAGTGTTAAAACGATGATTTAAAAAAAAAATTGCACATTTTTTTATTGATTCGCGTCCAGACCATGTTCGAAAACATAGGACCAAAGTTATGAATGACTACAATTATTGTTACAAAGCTCCCGTGAAACGATGAATTTTTGCAAAAATTTAATTTTTAGCCGATTTTTTGATTGATACGTGTCCAGGCCATGATTCTTAGAAAGAATCCAAAATTTCAGACGATTCGGAGCCATAAGGCTAAAGTTATGACCGACCCCAAGAGTTCAAACGTCCGACCCCAAGTGCTTAAACGACCGAACCCAACTGTTAAAACGATGATTTAAAAAAAAAAATGCACAATTTTTGATTGATTCGTATACAGACAATGATTCATAGTAAGAATCCAAAATTTCAGACGATTCGGAGCCATAAGAATAAAGTTATGACCGACCACAAGAGTTCAAAGGTCCGACCCCAAGTGCTTAAACGACCGAACCCAAGTGTTAAAACGATATTTTTAAAAAAAAAAATTGCACATTTTTTGATTGATTCGTGTACAGACAATGATTCTTAGTAAGAATCCAAAATTTCACACGTTTCGGAACTATAAGGCCAAAGTTATGAACGAGCCCAATTATTGTAACAAATGCTCCTAAATCGATGAAGATTTGCAAAAATTTAATTTTTAGCCGATTTTTCGATTGACATCTGTCCAGGCTATCATTCTTGGAAAGAATCCAAAATTTCAGACGATTCGGAGCAATAAGGCTAAAGTAATAAACGACCACGAGAGTTCAAACGTCCGACCCAAAGTGCTTAAACGACCGACCCCAAGTGTTAAAACGATGATTATAAAAAAAATCTGCACATTTTTTGATTGATTCTTGTACAGACAATGATTCTTTGTAAGAATCCAAAATTTCAGACGATTCGGAGCCATAAGGCTAAAGTTATGACCGACCACAAGAGTTCAACCGTCCGACCCCAAGTGCTTAAACGACCAAACCCAAGTGTTAGAACGATGATTTTAAAAAAAAAAATTGCACATTTTTTGATTGATTCGTGTACAGACAATGAATCTTAGTAAGAATCCAAAATTTCACATGGTTCGGAACTATAAGGCCAAAGTTATGAACGAGCCCAATTATTGTAACAAATGCCCCTAAATCGATGAAGATTTGCAAAAATTTAATTTTTAGCCGATTTTTCGATTGACATCTGTCCAGGCTATCATTCTTGGAAAGAATCCAAAATTTCAGACGATTCGGAGCAATTAGGCTAAAGTTATGAACGACCACAAGAGTTCAAACGTCCGACCCAAAATGCTTAAACGACCGAACCCAAGTGTTGAAACGATGATTTAAAAAAAAAAATTGCACATTTTTTGATTGATTCGCGTCCAGACCATGTTCGAAAACATAGGACCAAAGTTATGAATGACTACAATTATTGTTACAAAGCTCCCGTGAAACGAAGAATTTTTGAAAAAATTTAATTTTTAGCCGATTTTTTTATTCATACGTGTCTAGGCCATGATTCTTAGAAAGAATCCAAAATTTCAGATGAATCGGAGCCATAAGGCTAAAGTTATAACCGACCCCAAGAGTTCAAACGTCCGACCCCAAGTGCTTAAACGACCAAACCCAAGTGGTAAAACGATGATTTAAAAAAAAAAATTACACATTTTTTTATTGATTCGTGTACACACTATGGTTCTTAGTAAGAATCCAAAATTTCACACGGTTAGGAACCATAAGGCCAAAGTTATGAACGACCGCAATAATGGTTACAAATGCCTCTAAATCGATAAATTTTTTGCAAAAATTAAATTTTTAGCCGATTTATGATTGATGCGTGTCCACGCCATGATTCTTTTCTAAGAATCATGGCGTGGCGTTTTCTAAGAATCCAAAATTTCAGACGATTCGGAGCCATAAGGCTAAAGTTATGAACGACCCCAAGAGTTCAAACGTCCAACCCCAAGTGCTTAAACGACAGAACCCAAGTGTTAAAACGATGATTTTTAAAAAAATGCACATTTTTTGATTAATTCGTGTAGAGACAATGATTCTTAGTAAGAATCCAAAATTTCACACGGTTCGGAACTATAAGGCCAAAGTTATGAAGGAGCCTAATTATTGTAACAAATGCCCCTAAATCGATGAAGATTTGCAAAAATTTAATTTTTAGCCGATTTTTTGATTGGCCATCATTCTTAGTAAGAATCCAAAATTTCAGACGATTCGGAGCAATAAGGCTAAAGTTATGAACGACCACAAGAGTTCAAACGTCCGACCCAAAGTGCTTAAACGACCGACCCCAAGTGTTAAAACGATGATTATAAAAAAAAATTGCACATTTTTTGATTGATTCGTGTACAGACAATGATTCTTAGTAAGAATCCAAAATTTCAGACGATTCGGAGCCATAAGGCTCAAGTTATGACCGACCACAAGAGTTCAAACGTCCGACCCCAAGTGCTTAAACGACCGAACCCAAGTGTTAAAACGATGATTTTAAAAAAAAAATTGCACATTTTTTGATTGATTCGTGTACAGACAATGAATCTTAGTAAGAATCCAAAATTTCACACGGTTCGGAACTATAAGGCCAAAGTTATGAACGAGCCCAATTATTGTAACAAATGCCCCTAAATCGATGAAGAATTGCAAAAATTTAATTTTTAGCCGATTTTTCGATTGACATCTGTCCAGGCTATCATTCTTGGAAAGAATCCAAAATTTCAGACGATTCGGAGCAATAAGGCTAAAGTTATGAACGACCACAAGAGTTCAAACGTCCGACCCAAAGTGCTTAAACGACCGACCCCAAGTGTTAAAACGATGATTATAAAAAAAAATTGCACATTTTTTGATTGATTCGTGTACAGACAATGATTCTTAGTAAGAATCCAAAATTTCAGACGATTCGGAGCCATAAGGCTCAAGTTATGACCGACCACAAGAGTTCAAACGTCCGACCCCAAGTGCTTAAACGACCGAACCCAAGTGTTAAAACGATGATTTTAAAAAAAAAATTGCACATTTTTTGATTGATTCGTGTACAGACAATGAATCTTAGTAAGAATCCAAAATTTCACACGGTTCGGAACTATAAGGCCAAAGTTATGAACGAGCCCAATTATTGTAACAAATGCCCCTAAATCGATGAAGAATTGCAAAAATTTAATTTTTAGCCGATTTTTCGATTGACATCTGTCCAGGCTATCATTCTTGGAAAGAATCCAAAATTTCAGACGATTCGGAGCAATAAGGCTAAAGTTATGAACGACCACAAGAGTTCAAACGTCCGACCCAAAGTGCTTAAACGACCGAACCCAAGTGTTAAAACGATGATTAAAAAAAAAAATTGCACATTTTTTGATTGATTCGCGTCCAGACCATGTTCGAAAACATAGGACCTAAGTTATGAATGACTACAATTATTGTTACAAAGCTCCCGTGAAACGATGAATTTTTGCAAAAATGTAATTTTTAGCCGATTTTTTGATTTATACGTGTCCAGGGCATGATTCTTAGAAAGAATCCAAAATTTCAGATGAATCGGAGCCATAAGGCTAAAGTTATGACCGACCACAAGAGTTCAAACGTCCGACCCAAAGTGCTTAAACGACCGAACCCAAGTGTTAAAACGATGATTTAAAAAAAAAAATTGCACATTTTTTGATTGATTCGCGTCCAGACCATGTTCGAAAACATAGGACCAAAGTTATGAATGACTACAATATTATTGTTACAAAGCTCCCGTGAAACGATGAATTTTTGCAAAAATTTAATTTTTAGCCGATTTTTTGATTGATACGTGTCCAGGGCATGATTCTTAGAAAGAATCCAAAATTTCAGATGAATCGGAGCCATAAGGCTAAAGTTATAACCGACCCCAAGAGTTCAAACGTCCGACCGCAAGTGGTTAAACGACCGAACCCAAGTGTTAAAACGATGATTTAAAAAAAAAAAATTGCACATTTTTTGATTGATTCGTGTACAGACAATGAATCTTAGTAAGAATCCAAAATTTCAGACGATTCGGAGCCATAAGGCTAAAGTTATGACCGACCCCAAGAGTTCAAACGTCCGACCCCAAGTGCTTAAACGACCGAACCCAAGTGTTAAAACGATTATAAAAAAAAATTGCACACATTTTGATCGATTCGTGTACAGACAATGAATCTTAGTAAGAATCCAAAATTTCAGACGATTCGGAGCCATAAGGCTAAAGTTATGACCGACCCCAAGAGTTCAAACGTCCGACCCCAAGTGCTTAAACGACCGAACCCAAGTGTTAAAACGATTATAAAAAAAAATTGCACATTTTTTGATTGATTCGCGTCCAGACCATGTTCGAAAACATAGGACCAAAGTTATGAATGACCACAATTATTGTTACAAAGCTCCCGTGAAACGATGAATTTTTGCAAAAATTTAGTTTTTAGCCGATTTTTTGATTGATTCGTGTACAGACAATGAATCTTAGTAAGAATCCAAAATTTCACACGGTTCGGAACTATAAGGCCAAAGTTATGAACGAGCCCAATTATTGTAACAAATGCCCCTAAATCGATGAAGATTTGCAAAAATTTAATTTTTAGCCGATTTTTCGATTGACATCTGTCCAGGCTATCATTCTTGGTAAGAATCCAAAATTTCAGACGATTCGGAGCAATAAGGCTAAAGTTATGAACGACCACAAGAGTTCAAACGTCCGACCCAAAGTGCTTAAACGACCGACCCAAGTGTTAAAACGATGATTATAAAAAAAAATTGCACATTTTTTGATTGATTCGTGTACAGACAATGATTCTTAGTAAGAATCCAAAATTTCAGACGATTCGGAGCCATAAGGCTAAAGTTATGACCGACCACAAGAGTTCAAACGTCCGACCCCAAGTGCTTAAACGACCGAACCCAAGTGTTAAAACGATGATTTAAAAAAAAAAATGCACATTTTTTGATTGATTCGTATACAGACAATGATTCATAGTAAGAATCCAAAATTTCACACGGTGCGGAACTATAAGGCCAAACTTATGAACGACCGCAAATATTGTTACAAATGCCCCTAAATCGATGAATTTTTGCAAAAATTTAATTTTTAGCCGATTTTTTGATTGATACGTGTCCAGGGCATGATTCTTAGAAAGAATCCAAAATTTCAGATGAATCGGAGCCATAAGGCTAAAGTTATAACCGACCCCAAGAGTTCAAACGTCCGACCCCAAGTGCTTAAACGACCGAACCCAAGTGTTAAAACGATGATTTAAAAAAAAAAAATTGCACATTTTTTGATTGATTCGTGTACAGACAATGAATCTTAGTAAGAATCCAAAATTTCAGACGATTCGGAGCCATAAGGCTAAAGTTATGACCGACCCCAAGAGTTCAAACGTCCGACCCCAAGTGCTTAAACGACCGAACCCAAGTGTTAAAACGATTATAAAAAAAAATTGCACACATTTTGATCGATTCGTGTACAGACAATGAATCTTAGTAAGAATCCAAAATTTCAGACGATTCGGAGCCATAAGGCTAAAGTTATGACCGACCCCAAGAGTTCAAACGTCCGACCCCAAGTGCTTAAACGACCGAACCCAAGTGTTAAAACGATTATAAAAAAAAATTGCACATTTTTTGATTGATTCGCGTCCAGACCATGTTCGAAAACATAGGACCAAAGTTATGAATGACCACAATTATTGTTACAAAGCTCCCGTGAAACGATGAATTTTTGCAAAAATTTAATTTTTAGCCGATTTTTTGATTGATTCGTGTACAGACAATGAATCTTAGTAAGAATCCAAAATTTCACACGGTTCGGAACTATAAGGCCAAAGTTATGAACGAGCCCAATTATTGTAACAAATGCCCCTAAATCGATGAAGATTTGCAAAAATTTAATTTTTAGCCGATTTTTCGATTGACATCTGTCCAGGCTATCATTCTTGGAAAGAATCCAAAATTTCAGACGATTCGGAGCAATAAGGCTAAAGTTATGAACGACCACAAGAGTTCAAACGTCCGACCCAAAGTGCTTAAACGACCGACCCAAGTGTTAAAACGATGATTATAAAAAAAAATTGCACATTTTTTGATTGATTCGTGTACAGACAATGATTCTTAGTAAGAATCCAAAATTTCAGACGATTCGGAGCCATAAGGCTAAAGTTATGACCGACCACAAGAGTTCAAACGTCCGACCCCAAGTGCTTAAACGACCGAACCCAAGTGTTAAAACGATGATTTAAAAAAAAAATGCACATTTTTTGATTGATTCGTATACAGACAATGATTCATAGTAAGAATCCAAAATTTCACACGGTGCGGAACTATAAGGCCAAACTTATGAACGACCGCAAATATTGTTACAAATGCCCCTAAATCGATGAATTTTTGCAAAAATTTAATTTTTAGCCGATTTTTTGATTGATACGTGTCCAGGGCATGATTCTTAGAAAGAATCCAAAATTTCAGATGAATCGGAGCCATAAGGCTAAAGTTATAACCGACCCCAAGAGTTCAAACGTCCGACCCCAAGTGCTTAAACGACCGAACCCAAGTGTTAAAACGATGATTTAAAAAAAAAAAATTGCACATTTTTTGATTGATTCGTGTACAGACAATGAATCTTAGTAAGAATCCAAAATTTCAGACGATTCGGAGCCATAAGGCTAAAGTTATGACCGACCCCAAGAGTTCAAACGTCCGACCCCAAGTGCTTTAACGACCGAACCCAAGTGTTAAAACGATTATAAAAAAAAATTGCACACATTTTGATTGATTCGTGTACAGACAATGAATCTTAGTAAGAATCCAAAATTTCAGACGATTCGGAGCCATAAGGCTAAAGTTATGACCGACCCCAAGAGTTCAAACGTCCGACCCCAAGTGCTTAAACGACCGAACCCAAGTGTTAAAACGATTATAAAAAAAATTGCACATTTTTTGATTGATTCGCGTCCAGACCATGTTCGAAAACATAGGACCAAAGTTATGAATGACTACAATTATTGTTACAAAGCTCCCGTGAAACGATGAATTTTTGCAAAAATTTAATTTTTAGCCGATTTTTTTATTGATTCGTGTACAGACAATGAATCTTAGTAAGAATCCAAAATTTCACACGGTTCGGAACTATAAGGCCAAAGTTATGAACGAGCCCAATTATTGTAACAAATGCCCCTAAATCGATGAAGATTTGCAAAAATTTAATTTTTAGCCGATTTTTCGATTGACATCTGTCCAGGCTATCATTCTTGGAAAGAATCCAAAATTTCAGACGATTCGGAGCAATAAGGCTAAAGTTATGAACGACCACAAGAGTTCAAACGTCCGACCCAAAGTGCTTAAACGACCGACCCCAAGTGTTAAAACGATGATTATAAAAAAAAATTGCACATTTTTTGATTGATTCGTGTACAGACAATGATTCTTAGTAAGAATCCAAAATTTCAGACGATTCGGAGCCATAAGGCTAAAGTTATGACCGACCACAAGAGTTCAAACGTCCGACCCCAAGTGCTTAAACGACCGAACCCAAGTGTTAAAACGATGATTTTAAAAAAAAAATTGCACATTTTTTGATTGATTCGTGTAGAGACAATGATTCTTAGTAAGAATCCAAAATTTCACACGGTTCGGAACTATAAGGCCAAAGTTATGAATGAGCCTAATTATTGTAACAAATGCCCCTAAATCGATGAAGATTTGCAAAAATTTAATTTTTAGCCGATTTTTTGATTGGCCATCATTCTTAGTAAGAATCCAAAATTTCAGACGATTCGGAGCAATAAGGCTAAAGTTATGAATGACCACAAGAGTTCAAACGTCCGACCCCAAGTGCTTAAACCACCAAACCCAAGTGTTAAAACTATGATCAATAAAAAAAATTGCACATTTTTGTATTGATTCGTGTACACACAATGGCTCTTAGTAAGAATCCAAAATTTCACAAGGTTCGGAACCATAAGGCCAAAGTTATGAACGACCGCAATAATGGTTACAAATGCCTCTAAATCGAAAAATTTTTGCAAAAATCAAATTTTTAGCCGATTTTTGATTGATACGTGTCCACGCCATGATTCTTAAAAAGAATCCAAAATTTCAGACGATTCGGAGAAATAAGGCTAAAGTTATGAACGACCACAAGAGTTCAAACGTCCGACCCCAAGTGATTAAACGACCGAACCCAAAATGCACATTTTTTTATTGATTCGCGTACAGACCATGTTCGAAACCATAGGACCAAAGTTATGAACGACCGCAATTATTGTTACAAAGCTCCCGTGAAACGATGAATTTTTGCAAAAATTTAATTTTTAGCCGATTTTTTGATTGATACGTGTCCAGGGCATGATTCTTAGAAAGAATCCAAAATTTCAGATGAATCGGAGCCATAAGGCTAAAGTTATGACTGACCACAAGAGTTCAAACGTCCGACCCAAAGTGCTTAAACGACCGAACCCAAGTGTTAAAACGATGATTTAAAAAAAAAAATTGCACATTTTTTGATTGATTCGTGTACAGACAATGAATCTTAGTAAGAATCCAAAATTTCAGACGATTCGGAGCCATAAGGCTAAAGTTATGACCGACCCCAAGAGTTCAAACGTCCGACCCCAAGTGCTTAAACGACCGAACCCAAGTGTTAAAACGATTATAAAAAAAAATTGCACATTTTTTGATTGATTCGTGTACAGACAATGATTCTTAGTAAGAATCCAAAATTTCAGACGATTCGGAGCCATAAGGCTAAAGTTATGACCGACCACAAGAGTTCAAACGTCCGACCCCAAGTGCTTAAACGACCGAACCCAAGTGTTAAAACAATGATTAAAAAAAAAATTGCACATTTTTTGATTGATTCGCGTCCAGACCATGTTCGAAAACATAGGACCAAAGTTATGAATGACTACAATTATTGTTACAAAGCTCCCGTGAAACGATGAATTTTTGCAAAAATTTAATTTTTAGCCGATTTTTTGATTGATACGTGTCCAGGGCATGATTCTTAGAAAGAATCCAAAATTTCAGATGAATCGGAGCCATAAGGCTAAAGTTATGACCGACCCCAAGAGTTCAAACGTCCAACCCCAAGTGCTTAAACGACCGAACCCAAGTGTTAAAACGATGATTTAAAAAAAAATGCATATTTTTTTATTGATTCGTGTAGAGACAATGAATCTTAGTAAGAATCCAAAATTTCACACGGTTCGGAACTATAAGGCCAAAGTTATGAAGGAGCCTAATTATTGTAACAAATGCCCCTAAATCGATGAAGATTTGCAAAAATTTAATTTTTAGCCGATTTTTTGATTGGCCATCATTCTTAGTAAGAATCCAAAATTTCAGACGATTCGGAGCAATAAGGCTAAAGTTATGAATGACCACAAGAGTTCAAACGTCCGACCCCAAGTGCTTAAACCACCAAACCCAAGTGTTAAATCTATGATTAATAAAAAAAATTGCACATTTTTTTATTGATTCGTGTACAGACAATGATTCTTAGTAAGAATCCAAAATTTCAGACGATTCGGAGCCATAAGGCTAAAGTTATGACCGACCACAAGAGTTCAAACGTCCGACCCCAAGTGCTTAAACGTACGACCCCAAGTGTTGAAACGATGATTTTAAAAAAAAAAAATTGCACATTTTTGTATTGATTCGTGTACACACAATGGCTCTTAGTAAGAATCCAAAATTTCACAAGGTTCGGAACCATAAGGCCAAAGTTATGAACGACCGCAATAATGGTTACAAATGCCTCTAAATCGAAAAATTTTTGCAAAAATCAAATTTTTAGCCGATTTTTGATTGATACGTGTCCACGCCATGATTCTTAAAAAGAATCCAAAATTTCAGACAATTCGGAGAAATAAGGCTAAAGTTATGAACGACCACAAGAGTTCAAACGTCCGACCCCAAGTGATTAAACGACCGAACCCAAAATGCACATTTTTTTATTGATTCGCGTACAGACCATGTTCGAAACCATAGGACCAAAGTTATGAACGACCGCAATTATTGTTACAAAGCTCCCGTGAAACGATGAATTTTTGCAAAAATTTAATTTTTAGCCGATTTTTTGATTGATACGTGTCCAGGGCATGATTCTTAGAAAGAATCCAAAATTTCAGATGAATCGGAGCCATAAGGCTAAAGTTATGACTGACCACAAGAGTTCAAACGTCCGACCCAAAGTGCTTAAACGACCGTACCCAAGTGTTAAAACGATGATTTAAAAAAAAAAATTGCACATTTTTTGATTGATTCGCGTCCAGACCATGTTCGAAAACATAGGACCAAAGTTATGAATGACTACAATTATTGTTACAAAGCTCCCGTGAAACGGTGAATTTTTGCAAAAATTTAATTTTTAGCCGATTTTTTGATTGATACGTGTCCAGGCCATGATTCTTAGAAAGAATCCAAAATTTCAGACGATTCGGAGCCATAAGGCTAAAGTTATGACCGACCCCAAGAGTTCAAACGTCCGACTCCAAGTGCTTAAACGACCGAACCCAAGTGTTAAAACGATGATTTAAAAAAAAAAAAATGCACATTTTTTGATTGATTCGTATACAGACAATGATTCATAGTAAGAATCCAAAATTTCAAACGGTGCGGAACTATAAGGCCAAACTTATGAACGACCGCAAATATTGTTACAAATGCCCCTAAATCGATGAATTTTTGCAAAAATTTAATTTTTAGCCAATTTTTTGATTGATACGTGTCCAGGCCATGATTCTTAGAAAGAATCCAAAATTTCAGACGATTCGGAACCATAAGGCTAAAGTTATAACCGACCCCACGAGTTCAAACGCCCGACCCCAAGTGCTTAAACGACCGACCCCAAGTGTTAAAACGATGATTATAAAAAAAAATTGCACATTTTTTGATTGATTCGTGTACAGACAATGATTCTTAGTAAGAATCCAAAATTTCAGACGATTCGGAGCCATAAGGCTAAAGTTATGACCGACCACAAGAGTTCAAACGTCCGACCCCAAGTGCTTAAACGACCGAACCCAAGTGTTAAAACGATGATTTTAAAAAAAAAATTGCACATTTTTTGATTGATTCGTGTACAGACAATGAATCTTAGTAAGAATCCAAAATTTCACACGGTTCGGAACTATAAGGCCAAAGTTATGAACGAGCCCAATTATTGTAACAAATGCCCCTAAATCGATGAAGATTTGCAAAAATTTAATTATTAGCCGATTTTTTGATTGAAATCTGTCCAGGCCATCATTCTTAGAAAGAATCCAAAATTTCAGACGATTCGGAGCATTAAGGCTAAAGTTATGAACGACCACAAGAGTTCAAACGTCCGACCCAAAGTGCTTAAACGACCGAACCCAAGTGTTTAAACGATGATTTAAAAAAAAATTGCACATTTTTTGATTGATTCGCGTCCAGACCATGTTCGAAAACATAGGACCAAAGTTATGAATGACTACAATTATTGTTACAAAGCTCCCGTGAAACGATGAATTTTTGCAAAAATTTAATTTTTAGCCGATTTTTTGATTGATACGTGTCCAGGGCATGATTCTTAGAAAGAATCCAAAATTTCAGATGAATCGGAGCCATAAGGCTAAAGTTATAACCGACCCCAAGAGTTCAAACGTCCGACCCCAAGTGCTTAAACGACCGAACCCAAGTGTTAAAACGATGATTTAAAAAAAAAAATTGCACATTTTTTGATTGATTCGTGTACAGACAATGAATCTTAGTAAGAATCCAAAATTTCAGACGATTCGGAGCCATAAGGCTAAAGTTATGACCGACCCCAAGAGTTCAAACGTCCGACCCCAAGTGCTTAAACGACCGAACCCAAGTGTTAAAACGATTATAAAAAAAAATTGCACATTTTTTGATTGATTCGTGTACAGACAATGATTCTTAGTAAGAATCCAAAATTTCAGACTATTCGGAGCCATAAGGCTAAAGTTATGACCGACCACAAGAGTTCAAACGTCCGACCCCAAGTGCTTAAACGACCGAACCCAAGTGTTAAAACGATGATTTAAAAAAAAAATTGCACATTTTTTGATTGATTCGCGTCCAGACCATGTTCGAAAACATAGGACCAAAGTTATGAATGACTACAATTATTGTTACAAAGCTCCCGTGAAACGATGAATTTTTGCAAAAATTTGATTTTTAGCCGATTTTTTGATTGATACGTGTCCAGGGCATGATTCTTAGAAAGAATCCAAAATTTCAGATGAATCGGAGCCATACGGCTAAAGTTATAACCGACCCCAAGAGTTCAAACGTCCAACCCCAAGTGCTTAAACGACCGAACCCAAGTGTTAAAACGATGATTTAAAAAAAAATGCACATTTTTTTATTGATTCGTGTAGAGACAATGATTCTTAGTAAGAATCCAAAATTTCACACGGTTCGGAACTATAAGGCCAAAGTTATGAAGGAGCCTAATTATTGTAACAAATGCCCCTAAATCGATGAATATTTGCAAAAATTTAATTTTTAGCCGATTTTTTGATTGGCCATCATTCTTAGTAAGAATCCAAAATTTCAGACGATTCGGAGCAATAAGGCTAAAGTTATGAATGACCACAAGAGTTCAAACGTCCGACTCCAAGTGCTTAAACCACCAAACCCAAGTGTTAAAACTATGATTAAAAAAAAAAATTGCACATTTTTTTATTGATTCGTGTACACACAATGGCTCTTAGTAAGAATCCAAAATTTCACAAGGTTCGGAACCATAAGGCCAAAGTTATGAACGACCGCAATAATGGTTACAAATGCCTCTAAATCGAAAAATTTTTGCAAAAATCAAATTTTTAGCCAATTTTTGATTGATACGTGTCCACGCCATGATTCTTAAAAAGAATCCAAAATTTCAGACGATTCGGAGAAATAAGGCTAAAGTTATGAACGACCACAAGAGTTCAAACGTCCGACCCCAAGTGATTAAACGACCGAACCCAAAATGCACATTTTTTGATTGATTCGCGTACAGACCATGTTCGAAACCATAGGACCAAAGTTATGAACGACCGCAATTATTGTTACAAATGCCCCTAAATCGATGAATTTTTGCAAAAATTTAATTTTTAGCCGATTTTTTGATTGATACGTGTCCAGGCCATGATTCTTAGAAAGAATCCAAAATTTCAGACGATTCGGAACCATAAGGCTAAAGTTATAACCGACCCCAAGAGTTCAAACGTCCGACCCCAAGTGCTTAAACGACCGACCCCAAGTGTTAAAACGATGATTATAAAAAAAAAAATTGCACATTTTTTGATTGATTCGTGTACAGACAATGATTCCTAGTAAGAATCCAAAATTTCACAAGGTTCGGAACCATAGGGCCAAAGTTATGAACGACCACAATTATTGTTACAAAGCGCCCGTTAATCGATGAACTTTTAAGAAAATTCTTCTTTTAGCCGATTTTTTGATTGATTCGTGTCCAGGCCATGATTCTTAAAAAAAATCCAAAAATTCAGACGATTCGGAGCCATAAGGCTAAAGTTATGACAGACCACAAGAGTTCAAACGTCCGATCCCAAGTGCTTAAACGACCGAACCCAAGTGTTAAAACAATGATTAAAAAAAAAATCTTTGTAGATTTTTTGATTGATTCGCGTACAGACCATGTTCGGAACCATAGGGCCAAAGATATGATTGACTACAATTATTATTACAAAGCTCACGTAAAACGATGAATTTTTGCAAAAATTCTACATTTATCCGATTTTTATATTGATACGTGTCCAGGCCATGATTCTTAGAACGAATCCAAAATTTCAGACGATTCGGAACCATAAGGCTTAAGTTATAACCGACCCCAAGAGTTTAAACGATGATTTAAAAAAAAAAAATGCACATATTTTGATTGATTCGTGTACAGACAATGATTCTTAGTAAGAATCCTAAATTTCACACGGTTTGGAACCGTAAGGCCAAAGTTATGAACGACCGCAATTATTGTTCCAATTCCCCCTAAATCGGTGAATTTTTGCAAAAATTTAATTTTTAGCCGATTTTTGATTGATACATGTCCAGGCTAAGAATCCAAAATTTCAGACGATTCGGAGCCATAAGGCTAAAGTTATAACCGACCCCAAGAGTTCAAACGTCCGACCCCAAGTGCTTAAACGTACGACCTCAAGTGCTTAAACGACCGAACCCAAGTGTTAAAACGATGGTTTAAAAAAAAAATAATTGTAAATTTTTTGATTGATTCGTGTACAGACAATGATTCTCAGTAAGAATACACAATTTCACACGGTTCGGAACCATAAGGCCAAAGTTATGAACGACCGCAATTATTGTTACAAATGCACCTAAATCGATGAATTTTTGCAAAAATTTAATTTTTAGCCGATTTTTTTATTGATACGTGTCCAGGCCATGATTCTTATAAAGAATCCAAAATTTCAGACGCTTCGGAGCCATAAGGCAAAAGTTATGACCGACCCCAAGTGTTCAAACGTCAAACCCTAAGTGCTTAAACGACCGAACCCAAGTGTTCAAACGATGATTTAAAAAAAACATGCACATTTTTTGATTGATTCGTATACAGACAATGATTCTTATTAAGAATCCAAAATTTCACACGGTTCGGAACCATAAAGCCAAAGTAATGAACGACCGCAATTATTGTTACAAATGCCCCTAAATCGATGAATTTTTGCAAAAATTTAATTTTTTGCCGATTTTTTGATTGATACGTGTCCAGGCCATGACTCTTAGAAAGAATCCAAAATTTCAACGTTTCGGAGCCATAAGGCTAAAGTAATGACCGACCCCAAGAGTTCAAACGTCTGACCCCAAGTGCTTAAATGACCGAACCCAAGTGTTAAAACGATGATTTAAAAATAAAAAATTGCACATTTTTTGATTGATTAGAGTACAGATAATGATTCTTAGTAAGAATCCTAAATTTCACACGGTTCGGAACCGTAAGGCCACAGTTATGAACGACCGCAATTATTGTTACAAATGCCCCTAAATCGATGAATTTTTGCAAAAATTTAATTTTTAGCCGATTTATTGATTGATACGTGTCCAGGCTAAGAATCCAAAATTTCAGACGATTCGGAGCCATAAGGCTAAAGTTATAACCGACCCCAAGAGTTCAAACGTCCGACCCCAAGTGCTTAAACGTACGACCCCAAGTGCTTAAACGACCGAACCCAAGTGTTAAAACGATGATTTAAAAAAAAAATCTTTGTAAATTTTTTGATTGATTCGTGTACAGACAATGATTCTCAGTAAGAATACACAATTTCACACGGTTCGGAACCATAAGGCCAAAGTTATGAACGACCGCAATTATTGTTACAAATGCACCTAAATCGATAAATTTTTGCAAAAATTTAATTTTTAGCCGATTTTTTTATTGATACGTGTCCAGGCCATGATTCTTATAAAGAATCCAAAATTTCAGACGCTTCGGAGCCATAAGGCAAAAGTTATGACCGACCCCAAGTGTTCAAACGTCAAACCCTAAGTGCTTAAACGACCGAACCCAAGTGTTCAAACGATGATTTAAAAAAAAAATGCACATTTTTTGATTGATTCGTATACAGACAATGATTCTTATTAAGAATCCAAAATTTCACACGGTTCGGAACCATAAAGCCAAAGTTATGAACGACCGCAATTATTGTTACAAATGCCCCTAAATCGATGAATTTTTGCAAAAATTTAATTTTTTGCCGATTTTTTGATTGATACGTGTAAAGGCCATGACTCTTAGAAAGAATCCAAAATTTCAACGTTTCGGAGCCATAAGGCTAAAGTAATGACCGACCCCAAGAGTTCAAACGTCTGACCCCAAGTGCTTAAATGACCGAACCCAAGTGTTAAAACGATGATTTAAAAATAAAAAATTGCACATTTTTTGATTGATTAGAGTACAGACAATGATTCTTAGTAAGAATCCTAATTTTCACACGGTTCGGAACCGTAAGGCCACAGTTATGAACGACCGCAATTATTGTTACAAATGCCCCTAAATCGATGAATTTTTGCAAAAATTTAATTTTTAGCCGATTTATTGATTGATACGTGTCCAGGCTAAGAATCCAAAATTTCAGACGATTCGGAGCCATAAGGCTAAAGTTATAACCGACCCCAAGAGTTCAAACGTCCAATCCCAAGTGCTTAAACGACCGAACCCAAGTGTTAAAACGATGATTTAAAAAAAAAATCACATTTTTTTATTGATTCGTGTAGAGACAATGATTCTTAGTAAGAATCCAAAATTTCACACGGTTCGGAACTATAAGGCCAAAGTTATGAAGCAGCCTAATTATTGTAACAAATGCCCCTAAATCGATGAAGATTTGCAAAAATTTAATTTTTAGCCGATTTTTTGATTGGCCATCATTCTTAGTAAGAATCCAAAATTTCAGACGATTCGGAACAATAAGGCTAAAGTTATGAATGACCACAAGAGTTCAAACGTCCGACCCCAAGTGCTTAAACGTACGACCCCAAGTGTTAAAACGATGATTTTAAAAAAAAAAAATTGCACATTTTTTTATTGATTCGTGTACACACAATGGCTCTTAGTAAGAATCCAAAATTTCACAAGGTTCGGAACCATAAGGCCAAAGTTATGAACGACCGCAATAATGGTTACAAATGCCTCTAAATCGAAAATTTTTGCAAAAATCAAATTTTAAGCCGATTTTTGATTGATACGTGTCCACGCCATGATTCTTAAAAAGAATCCAAAATTTCAGACGATTCGGAGAAATAAGGCTAAAGTTATGAACGACCACAAGAGTTCAAACGTCCGACCCCAAGTGATTAAACGACCGAACCCAAAATGCACATTTTTTGATTGATTCGCGTACAGACCATGTTCGAAACCATAGGACCAAAGTTATGAACGACCGCAATTATTGTTACAAATGCCCCTAAATCGATGAATTTTTGCAAAAATTTAATTTTTAGCCGATTTTTTGATTGATACGTGTCCAGGCCATGATTATTAGAAAGAATCCAAAATTTCAGACGATTCGGAACCATAAGGCTAAAGTTATAACCGACCCCAAGAGTTCAAACGTCCGACCCCAAGTGCTTAAACGACCGACCCCAAGTGTTAAAACGATGATTATAAAAAAAAAAATTGCACATTTTTTGATTGATTCGTGTACAGACAATGATTCTTAGTAAGAATCCAAAATTTCACAAGGTTCGGAACCATAAGGCCAAAGTTATGAACGACCGCAATAATGGTTACAAATGCCTCTAAATCGAAAAATTTTTGCAAAAATCAAATTTTTAGCCGATTTTTGATTGATACGTGTCCACGCCATGATTCTTAAAAAGAATCCAAAATTTCAGACGATTCGGAGAAATAAGGCTAAAGTTATGAACGACCACAAGAGTTCAAACGTCCGACCCCAAGTGATTAAACGACCGAACCCAAAATGCACATTTTTTGATTGATTCGCGTACAGACCATGTTCGAAACCATAGGACCAAAGTTATGAACGACCGCAATTATTGTTACAAATGCCCCTAAATCGATGAATTTTTGCAAAAATTTAATTTTTAGCCGATTTTTTGATTGATACGTGTCCCAGGCCATGATTCTTAGAAAGAATCCAAAATTTCAGACGATTCGGAACCATAAGGCTAAAGTTATAACCGACCCCAAGAGTTCAAACGTCCGACCCCAAGTGCTTAAACGACCGACCCCAAGTGTTAAAACGATGATTATAAAAAAAAAAATTGCACATTTTTTGATTGATTCGTGTACAGACAATGATTCTTAGTAAGAATCCAAAATTTCACAAGGTTCGGAACCATAAGGCCAAAGTTATGAACGACCGCAATAATGGTTACAAATGCCTCTAAATCGAAAAATTTTTGCAAAAATCAAATTTTTAGCCGATTTTTGATTGATACGTGTCCACGCCATGATTCTTAAAAAGAATCCAAAATTTCAGACGATTCGGAGAAATAAGGCTAAAGTTATGAACGACCACAAGAGTTCAAACGTCCGACCCCAAGTGATTAAACGACCGAACCCAAAATGCACATTTTTTGATTGATTCGCGTACAGACCATGTTCGAAACCATAGGACCAAAGTTATGAACGACCGCAATTATTGTTACAAATGCCCCTAAATCGATGAATTTTTGCAAAAATTTAATTTTTAGCCGATTTTTTGATTGATACGTGTCCAGGCCATGATTCTTAGAAAGAATCCAAAATTTCAGACGATTCGGAACCATAAGGCTAAAGTTATAACCGACCCCAAGAGTTCAAACGTCCCGACCCCAAGTGCTTAAACGACCGACCCCAAGTGTTAAAACGATGATTATAAAAAAAAAATTGCACATTTTTTGATTGATTCGTGTACAAACAATGATTCTTAGTAAGAATCCAAAATTTCACAAGGTTCGGAACCATAAGGCCAAAGTTATGAACGACCGCAATAATGGTTACAAATGCCTCTAAATCGAAAAATTTTTGCAAAAATCAAATTTTTAGCCAATTTTTGATTGATACGTGTCCACGCCATGATTCTTAAAAAGAATCCAAAATTTCAGACGATTCGGAGAAATAAGGCTAAAGTTATGAACGACCACAAGAGTTCAAACGTCCGACCCCAAGTGATTAAACGACCGAACCCAAAATGCACATTTTTTGATTGATTCGCGTACAGACCATGTTCGAAACCATAGGACCAAAGTTATGAACGACCGCAATTATTGTTACAAATGCCCCTAAATCGATGAATTTTTGCAAAAATTTAATTTTTAGCCGATTTTTTGATTGATACGTGTCCAGGCCATGATTCTTAGAAAGAATCCAAAATTTCAGACGATTTGGAACCATAAGGCTAAAGTTATAACCGACCCCAAGAGTTCAAACGTCCGACCCCAAGTGCTTAAACGACCGACCCCCAAGTGTTAAAACGATGATTATAAAAAAAAAATTGCACATTTTTTGATTGATTCGTGTACAGACAATGATTCCTAGTAAGAATCCAAAATTTCACAAGGTTCGGAACCATAGGGCCAAAGTTATGAACGACCACAATTATTGTTACAAAGCGCCCGTTAATCGATGAACTTTTAAGAAAATTCTTCTTTTAGCCGATTTTTTGATTGATTCGTGTCCAGGCCATGATTCTTAAAAAAAATCCAAAAATTCATACGATTCGGAGCCATAAGGCTAAAGTTATGACAGACCACAAGAGTTCAAACGTCCGATCCCAAGTGCTTAAACGACCGAACCCAAGTGTTAAAACAATGATTAAAAAAAAAATCTTTGTAGATTTTTTGATTGATTCGCGTACAGACCATGTTCGGAACCATAGGGCCAAAGATATGATTGACTACAATTATTATTACAAAGCTCACGTAAAACGATGAATTTTTGCAAAAATTCTACATTTATCCGATTTTTTTATTGATACGTGTCCAGTCCATGATTCTTAGAACGAATCCAAAATTTCAGACGATTCGGAACCATAAGGCTTAAGTTATAACCGACCCCAAGAGTTTAAACGATGATTTAAAAAAAAAAATGCACATATTTTGATTGATTCGTGTACAGACAATGATTCTTAGTAAGAATCCTAAATTTCACACGGTTCGGAACCGTAAGGCCACAGTTATGAACGACCGCAATTATTGTTACAAATGCCCCTAAATCGATGAATTTTTGCAAAAATTTAATTTTTAGCCGATTTATTGATTGATACGTGTCCAGGCTAAGAATCCAAAATTTCAGACGATTCGGAGCCATAAGGCTAAAGTTATAACCGACCCCAAGAGTTCAAACGTCCGACCCCAAGTGCTTAAACGTACGACCCCAAGTGCTTAAAGGACCGAACCCAAGTGTTAAAACGATGATTTAAAAAAAAAATCTTTGTAAATTTTTTGATTGATTCGCGTACAGACCATGTTCGGAACCATAGGGCCAAAGTTATGATTGACTACAATTATTGTTACAAAGCTCCCGTAAAACGGTGAATTTTTGCGAAAATTCTACATTTATCCGATTTTTTGATTGATACGTGTCCAGGCCATGATTCTTAGAAAGAATCCAAAATTTCAGACAATTCGGAGCCATAAGGCTAAAGTTATGACCGACCCCAAGAGTTCAAACGTCCGATCCCAAGTGCTTAAACGACCGAACCCAAGTGTTAAAACGATGATTTAAAAAAAAATGCACATTTTTTTATTGATTCGTGTAGAGACAATGATTCTTAGTAAGAATCCAAAATTTCACACGGTTCGGAACTATAAGGCCAAAGTTATGAAGGAGCCTAATTATTGTAACAAATGCCCCTAAATCGATGAAGATTTGCAAAAATTTAATTTTTAGCCGATTTTTTGATTGGCCATCATTCTTAGTAAGAATCCAAAATTTCAGACGCTTCGGAGCCATAAGGCAAAAGTTATGACCGACCCCAAGTGTTCAAACGTCAAACCCTAAGTGCTTAAACGACCGAACCCAAGTGTTCAAACGATGATTTAAAAAAAAAATGCACATTTTTTTATTGATTCGTATACAGACAATGATTCTTATTAAGAATCCAAAATTTCACACGGTTCGGAACCATAAAGCCAAAGTTATGAACGACCGCAAATATTGTTACAAATGCCCCTAAATCGATGAATTTTTGCAAAAATTTAATTTTTTGCCGATTTTTTGATTGATACGTGTAAAGGCTCTAGAAAGAATCCAAAATTTCAACGTTTCGGAGCCATAAGGCTAAAGTAATGACCGACCCCAAGAGTTCAAACGTCTGACCCCAAGTGCTTAAATGACCGAACCCAAGTGTTAAAACGATGATTTAAAAATAAAAAATTGCACATTTTTTGATTGATTAGAGTACAGACAATGATTCTTAGTAAGAATCCTAATTTTCACACGGTTCGGAACCGTAAGGCCACAGTTATGAACGACCGCAATTATTGTTACAAATGCCCCTAAATCGATGAATTTTTGCAAAAATTTAATTTTTAGCCGATTTATTGATTGATACGTGTCCAGGCTAAGAATCCAAAATTTCAGACGATTCGGAGCCATAAGGCTAAAGTTATAACCGACCCCAAGAGTTCAAACGTCCAATCCCAAGTGCTTAAACGACCGAACCCAAGTGTTAAAACGATGATTTAAAAAAAAATTCACATTTTTTTATTGATTCGTGTAGAGACAATGATTCTTAGTAAGAATCCAAAATTTCACACGGTTCGGAACTATAAGGCCAAAGTTATGAAGCAGCCTAATTATTGTAACAAATGCCCCTAAATCGATGAAGATTTGCAAAAATTTAATTTTTAGCCGATTTTTTGATTGGCCATCATTCTTAGTAAGAATCCAAAATTTCAGACGATTCGGAGCAATAAGGCTAAAGTTATGAATGACCACAAGAGTTCAAACGTCCGACCCCAAGTGCTTAAACGTACGACCCCAAGTGTTAAAACGATGATTTTAAAAAAAAAAAATTGCACATTTTTTTATTGATTCGTGTACACACAATGGCTCTTAGTAAGAATCCAAAATTTCACAAGGTTCGGAACCATAAGGCCAAAGTTATGAACGACCGCAATAATGGTTACAAATGCCTCTAAATCGAAAATTTTTGCAAAAATCAAATTTTTAGCCGATTTTTGATTGATACGTGTCCACGCCATGATTCTTAAAAAGAATCCAAAATTTCAGACGATTCGGAGAAATAAGGCTAAAGTTATGAACGACCACAAGAGTTCAAACGTCCGACCCCAAGTGATTAAACGACCGAACCCAAAATGCACATTTTTTGATTGATTCGCGTACAGACCATGTTCGAAACCATAGGACCAAAGTTATGAACGACCGCAATTATTGTTACAAATGCCCCTAAATCGATGAATTTTTGCAAAAATTTAATTTTTAGCCGATTTTTTGATTGATACGTGTCCAGGCCATGATTATTAGAAAGAATCCAAAATTTCAGACGATTCGGAACCATAAGGCTAAAGTTATAACCGACCCCAAGAGTTCAAACGTCCGACCCCAAGTGCTTAAACGACCGACCCCAAGTGTTAAAACGATGATTATAAAAAAAAAATTGCACATTTTTTGATTGATTCGTGTACAGACAATGATTCTTAGTAAGAATCCAAAATTTCACAAGGTTCGGAACCATAAGGCCAAAGTTATGAACGACCGCAATAATGGTTACAAATGCCTCTAAATCGAAAAATTTTTGCAAAAATCAAATTTTTAGCCAATTTTTGATTGATACGTGTCCACGCCATGATTCTTAAAAAGAATCCAAAATTTCAGACGATTCGGAGAAATAAGGCTAAAGTTATGAACGACCACAAGAGTTCAAACGTCCGACCCCAAGTGATTAAACGACCGAACCCAAAATGCACATTTTTTTATTGATTCGCGTACAGACCATGTTCGAAACCATAGGACCAAAGTTATGAACGACCGCAATTATTGTTACAAATGCCCCTAAATCGATGAATTTTTGCAAAAATTTAATTTTTAGCCGATTTTTTGATTGATACGTGTCCAGGCCATGATTCTTAGAAAGAATCCAAAATTTCAGACGATTCGGAACCATAAGGCTAAAGTTATAACCGACCCCAAGAGTTCAAACGTCCGACCCCAAGTGCTTAAACGACCGACCCCAAGTGTTAAAACGATGATTATAAAAAAAAAATTGCACATTTTTTGATTGATTCGTGTACAGACAATGATTCTTAGTAAGAATCCAAAATTTCACAAGGTTCGGAACCATAAGGCCAAAGTTATGAACGACCGCAATAATGGTTACAAATGCCTCTAAATCGAAAAATTTTTGCAAAAATCAAATTTTTAGCCAATTTTTGATTGATACGTGTCCACGCCATGATTCTTAAAAAGAATCCAAAATTTCAGACGATTCGGAGAAATAAGGCTAAAGTTATGAACGACCACAAGAGTTCAAACGTCCGACCCCAAGTGATTAAACGACCGAACCCAAAATGCACATTTTTTGATTGATTCGCGTACAGACCATGTTCGAAACCATAGGACCAAAGTTATGAACGACCGCAATTATTGTTACAAATGCCCCTAAATCGATGAATTTTTGCAAAAATTTAATTTTTAGCCGATTTTTTGATTGATACGTGTCCAGGCCATGATTCTTAGAAAGAATCCAAAATTTCAGACATTTCGGAACCATAAGGCTAAAGTTATAACCGACCCCAAGAGTTCAAACGTCCGACCCCAAGTGCTTAAACGACCGACCCCAAGTGTTAAAACGATGATTATAAAAAAAAAATTGCACATTTTTTGATTGATTCGTGTACAGACAATGATTCCTAGTAAGAATCCAAAATTTCACAAGGTTCGGAACCATAGGGCCAAAGTTATGAACGACCACAATTATTGTTACAAAGCGCCCGTTAATCGATGAACTTTTAAGAAAATTCTTCTTTTAGCCGATTTTTTGATTGATTCGTGTCCAGGCCATGATTCTTAAAAAAAATCCAAAAATTCAGACGATTCGGAGCCATAAGGCTAAAGTTATGACAGACCACAAGAGTTCAAACGTCCGATCCCAAGTGCTTAAACGACCGAACCCAAGTGTTAAAACAATGATTAAAAAAAAAATCTTTGTAGATTTTTTGATTGATTCGCGTACAGACCATGTTCGGAACCATAGGGCCAAAGATATGATTGACTACAATTATTATTACAAAGCTCACGTAAAACGATGAATTTTTGCAAAAATTCTACATTTATCCGATTTTTTTATTGATACGTGTCCAGGCCATGATTCTTAGAACGAATCCAAAATTTCAGACGATTCGGAACCATAAGGCTTAAGTTATAACCGACCCCAAGTGTTCAAACGATGATTTAAAAAAAAAATGCACATTTTTTGATTGATTCGTATACAGACAATGATTCTTAGTAAGAATCCAAAATTTCACACGGTTCGGAACCATAAAGCCAAAGTTATGAACGACCGCAATTATTGTTACAAATGCCCCTAAATCGATGAATTTTTGCAAAAATTTAATTTTTTGCCGATTTTTTGATTGATACGTGTCCAGGCCTTGACTCTTAGAAAGAATCCAAAATTTCAACGTTTCGGAGCCATAAGGCTAAAGTAATGACCGACCCCAAGAGTTCAAACGTCTGACCCCAAGTGCTTAAATGACCTAACCCAAGTGTTAAAACGATGATTTAAAAATAAAAAATTGCACATTTTTTGATTGATTCGTGTACAGACAATGATTCTTAGTAAGAATCCTAAATTTCACACGGTTTGGAACCGTAAGGCCAAAGTTATGAACGACCGCAATTATTGTTACAAATGCCCCTAAATCGATGAATTTTTGCAAAAATTTAATTTTTAGCCGATTTTTGATTGATACGTGTCCAGGCTAAGAATCCAAAATTTCAGACGATTCGGAGCCATAAGGCTAAAGTTATAACCGACCCCAAGAGTTCAAACGTCCGACCCCAAGTGCTTAAACGTACGACCTCAAGTGCTTAAACGACCGAACCCAAGTGTTAAAACGATGGTTTAAAAAAAAAATAATTGTAAATTTTTTGATTGATTCGTGTACAGACAATGATTCTCAGTAAGAATACACAATTTCACACGGTTCGGAACCATAAGGCCAAAGTTATGACGACCGCAATTATTGTTACAAATGCACCTAAATCGATAAATTTTTGCAAAAATTTAATTTTTAGCCGATTTTTTTATTGATACGTGTCCAGGCCATGATTCTTATAAAGAATCCAAAATTTCAGACGCTTCGGAGCCATAAGGCAAAAGTTATGACCGACCCCAAGTGTTCAAACGTCAAACCCTAAGTGCTTAAACGACCGAACCCAAGTGTTCAAACGATGATTTAAAAAAAAATGCACATTTTTTGATTGATTCGTATACAGACAATGATTCTTATTAAGAATCCAAAATTTCACACGGTTCGGAACCATAAAGCCAAAGTTATGAACGACCGCAATTATTGTTACAAATGCCCCTAAATCGATCAATTTTTGCAAAAATTTAATTTTTTGCCGATTTTTTGATTGATACGTGTCCAGGCCATGACTCTTAGAAAGAATCCAAAATTTCAACGTTTCGGAGCCATAAGGCTAAAGTAATGACTGACCCCAAGAGTTCAAACGTCTGACCCCAAGTGCTTAAATGACCGAACCCAAGTGTTAAAACGATGATTTAAAAATAAAAAATTGCACATTTTTTGATTGATTAGAGTACAGATAATGATTCTTAGTAAGAATCCTAAATTTCACACGGTTCGGAACCGTAAGGCCACAGTTATGAACGACCGCAATTATTGTTACAAATGCCCCTAAATCGATGAATTTTTGCAAAAATTTAATTTTTAGCCGATTTATTGATTGATACGTGTCCTGGCTAAGAATCCAAAATTTCAGACGATTCGGAGCCATAAGGCTAAAGTTATAACCGACCCCAAGAGTTCAAACGTCCGACCCCAAGTGCTTAAACGTACGACCCCAAGTGCTTAAACGACCGAACCCAAGTGTTAAAACGATGATTTAAAAAAAAAATCTTTGTAAATTTTTTGATTGATTCGCGTACAGACCATGTTCGGAACCATAGGGCCAAAGTTATGATTGACTACAATTATTGTTACAAAGCTCCCGTACAACGGTGAATTTTTGCGAAAATTCTACATTTATCCGATTTTTTGATTGATACGTGTCCAGGCCATGATTCTTAGAAAGAATCCAAAATTTCAGACAATTCGGAGCCATAAGGCTAAAGTTATGACCGACCCCAAGAGTTCAAACGTCCGATCCCAAGTGCTTAAACGACCGAACCCAAGTGTTAAAACGATGATTTAAAAAAAAATGCACATTTTTTTATTGATTCGTGTAGAGACAATGATTCTTAGTAAGAATCCAAAATTTCACACGGTTCGGAACTATAAGGCCAAAGTTATGAAGGAGCCTAATTATTGTAACAAATGCCCCTAAATCGATGAAGATTTGCAAAAATTTAATTTTTAGCCGATTTTTTGATTGGCCATCATTCTTAGTAAGAATCCAAAATTTCAGACGATTCGGAGCCATAAGGCTAAAGTTATGACCGACCACAAGTGTTCAAACGTCAAACCCTAAGTGCTTAAACGACCGAACCCAAGTGTTCAAACGATGATTTAAAAAAAAATGCACATTTTTTGATTGATTCGTATACAGACAATGATTCTTATTAAGAATCCAAAATTTCACACGGTTCGGAACCATAAAGCCAAAGTTATGAACGACCGCAATTATTGTTACAAATGCCCCTAAATCGATCAATTTTTGCAAAAATTTAATTTTTTGCCGATTTTTTGATTGATACGTGTCCAGGCCATGACTCTTAGAAAGAATCCAAAATTTCAACGTTTCGGAGCCATAAGGCTAAAGTAATGACTGACCCCAAGAGTTCAAACGTCTGACCCCAAGTGCTTAAATGACCGAACCCAAGTGTTAAAACGATGATTTAAAAATAAAAAATTGCACATTTTTTGATTGATTAGAGTACAGACAATGATTCTTAGTAAGAATCCTAAATTTCACACGGTTCGGAACCGTAAGGCCACAGTTATGAACGACCGCAATTATTGTTACAAATGCCCCTAAATCGATGAATTTTTGCAAAAATTTAATTTTTAGCCGATTTATTGATTGATACGTGTCCAGGCTAAGAATCCAAAATTTCAGACGATTCGGAGCCATAAGGCTAAAGTTATAACCGACCCCAAGAGTTCAAACGTCCGACCCCAAGTGCTTAAACGTACGACCCCAAGTGCTTAAACGACCGAACCCAAGTGTTAAAACGATGATTTAAAAAAAAAATCTTTGTAAATTTTTTGATTGATTCGCGTACAGACCATGTTCGGAACCATAGGGCCAAAGTTATGATTGACTACAATTATTGTTACAAAGCTCCCGTAAAACGGTGAATTTTTGCGAAAATTCTACATTTATCCGATTTTTTGATTGATACGTGTCCAGGCCATGATTCTTAGAAAGAATCCAAAATTTCAGACAATTCGGAGCCATAAGGCTAAAGTTATGACCGACCCCAAGAGTTCAAACGTCCGATCCCAAGTGCTTAAACGACCGAACCCAAGTGTTAAAACGATGATTTAAAAAAAAATGCACATTTTTTTATTGATTCGTGTAGAGACAATGATTCTTAGTAAGAATCCAAAATTTCACACGGTTCGGAACTATAAGGCCAAAGTTATGAAGGAGCCTAATTATTGTAACAAATGCCCCTAAATCGATGAAGATTTGCAAAAATTTAATTTTTAGCCGATTTTTTGATTGGCCATCATTCTTAGTAAGAATCCAAAATTTCAGACGATTCGGAGCCATAAGGCAAAAGTTATGACCGACCCCAAGTGTTCAAACGTCAAACCCTAAGTGCTTAAACGACCGAACCCAAGTGTTCAAACGATGATTTAAAAAAAAAATGCACATTTTTTGATTGATTCGTATACAGTCCAAAATTTCACACGGTTCGGAACCATAAAGCCAAAGTTATGAACGACCGCAATTATTGTTACAAATGCCCCTAAATCGATGAATTTTTGCAAAAATTTAATTTTTTGCCGATTTTTTGATTGATACGTGTAAAGGCCATGACTCTTAGAAAGAATCCAAAATTTCAACGTTTCGGAGCCATAAGGCTAAAGTAATGACCGACCCCAAGAGTTCAAACGTCTGACCCCAAGTGCTTAAATGACCGAACCCAAGTGTTAAAACGATGATTTAAAAATAAAAAATTGCACATTTTTTGATTGATTAGAGTACAGACAATGATTCTTAGTAAGAATCCTAATTTTCACACGGTTCGGAACCGTAAGGCCACAGTTATGAACGACCGCAATTATTGTTACAAATGCCCCTAAATCGATGAATTTTTGCAAAAATTTAATTTTTAGCCGATTTATTGATTGATACGTGTCCAGGCTAAGAATCCAAAATTTCAGACGATTCGGAGCCATAAGACTAAAGTTATAACCGACCCCAAGAGTTCAAACGTCCAACCCCAAGTGCTTAAACGACCGAACCCAAGTGTTAAAACGATGATTTAAAAAAAAATTCACATTTTTTTATTGATTCGTGTAGAGACAATGATTCTTAGTAAGAATCCAAAATTTCACAAGGTTCGGAACCATAAGGCCAAAGTTATGAACGACCGCAATAATGGTTACAAATGCCTCTAAATCGAAAATTTTTGCAAAAATCAAATTTTTAGCCGATTTTTGATTGATACGTGTCCACGCCATGATTCTTAAAAAGAATCCAAAATTTCAGATGAATCGGAGAAATAAGGCTAAAGTTATGAACGACCACAAGAGTTCAAACGTCCGACCCCAAGTGATTAAACGACCGAACCCAAAATGCACATTTTTTGATTGATTCGCGTACAGACCATGTTCGAAACCATAGGACCAAAGTTATGAACGACCGCAATTATTGTTACAAATGCCCCTAAATCGATGAATTTTTGCAAAAATTTAATTTTTAGCCGATTTTTTGATTGATACGTGTCCAGGCCATGATTATTAGAAAGAATCCAAAATTTCAGACGATTCGGAACCATAAGGCTAAAGTTATAACCGACCCCAAGAGTTCAAACGTCCGACCCCAAGTGCTTAAACGACCGACCCCAAGTGTTAAAACGATGATTATAAAAAAAAAATTGCACATTTTTTGATTGATTCGTGTACAGACAATGATTCTTAGTAAGAATCCAAAATTTCACAAGGTTCGGAACCATAGGGCCAAAGTTATGAACGACCACAATTATTGTTACAAAGCGCCCGTTAATCGATGAACTTTTAAGAAAATTCTTCTTTTAGCCGATTTTTTGATTGATTCGTGTCCAGGCCATGATTCTTAAAAAAAATCCATAAATTCAGACGATTCGGAGCCATAAGGCTAAAGTTATGACAGACCACAAGAGTTCAAACGTCCGATCCCAAGTGCTTAAACGACCGAACCCAAGTGTTAAAACAATGATTAAAAAAAAAATCTTTGTAGATTTTTTGATTGATTCGCGTACAGACCATGTTCGGAACCATAGGGCCAAAGATATGATTGACTACAATTATTATTACAAAGCTCACGTAAAACGATGAATTTTTGCAAAAATTCTACATTTATCCGATTTTTTTATTGATACGTGTCCAGGCCATGATTCTTAGAACGAATCCAAAATTTCAGACGATTCGGAACCATAATGCTTAAGTTATAACCGACCCCAAGAGTTTAAACGATGATTTAAAAAAAAATGCACATATTTTGATTGATTCGTGTACAGACAATGATTCTTAGTAAGAATCCTAAATTTCACACGGTTTGGAACCGTAAGGCCAAAGTTATGAACGACCGCAATTATTGTTACAAATGCCCCTAAATCGATGAATTTTTGCAAAAATTTAATTTTTAGCCGATTTTTGATTGATACGTGTCCAGGCTAAGAATCCAAAATTTCAGACGATTCGGAGCCATAAGGCTAAAGTTATAACCGACCCCAAGAGTTCAAACGTCCGACCCCAAGTGCTTAAACGTACGACCTCAAGTGCTTAAACGACCGAACCCAAGTGTTAAAACGATGGTTTAAAAAAAAAATAATTGTAAATTTTTTGATTGATTCGTGTACAGACAATGATTCTCAGTAAGAATACACAATTTCACACGGTTCGGAACCATAAGGCCAAAGTTATGAACGACCGCAATTATCGTTACAAATGCACCTAAATCGATGAATTTTTGCAAAAATTTAATTTTTAGCCGATTTTTTTATTGATACGTGTCCAGGCCATGATTCTTATAAAGAATCCAAAATTTCAGACGCTTCGGAGCCATAAGGCTAAAGTAATGACCGACCCCAAGAGTTCAAACGTCTGACCCCAAGTGCTTAAATGACTGAACCCAAGTGTTAAAACGATGATTTAAAAATAAAAAATTGCACATATTTTGATTGATTAGAGTACAGACAATGATTCTTAGTAAGAATCCTAAATTTCACACGGTTCGGAACCGTAAGGCCACAGTTATGAACGCCCGCAATTATTGTTACAAATGCCCCTAAATCGATGAATTTTTGCAAAAATTTAATTTTTAGCCGATTTATTGATTGATACGTGTCCAGGCTAAGAATCCAAAATTTCAGACGATTCGGAGCCATAAGGCTAAAGTTATAACCGACCCCAAGAGTTCAAACGTCCGACCCCAAGTGCTTAAACGTACGACCCCAAGTGCTTAAACGACCGAACCCAAGTGTTAAAACGATGATATAAAAAAAAAATCTTTGTAAATTTTTTGATTGATTCGCGTACAGACCATGTTCGGAACCATAGGGCCAAAGTTATGATTGACTACAATTATTGTTACAAAGCTCCCGTAAAACGATGAATTTTTGCGAAAATTCTACATTTATCCGATTTTTTTATTGATACGTGTCCAGGCCATGATTCTTAGAAAGAATCCAAAATTTCAGACAATTCGGAGCCATAAGGCTAAAGTTATGACCGACCCCAAGAGTTCAAACGTCCGATCCCAAGTGCTTAAACGACCGAACCCAAGTGTTCAAATGATGATTTAAAAAAAAATTCTTTGTAGATTTTTTGATTGATTCGCGTACAGACCATGTTCGGAACCATAGGGCCAAAGTTATGAATGACCACCCTTATTGTTACAAAGCTCCCGTAGAACGATGAATCTCTGCGAGAATTCTACTTTTATCCGATTGATTGATACGTGTCCAAGCCATGATATTAGTAAGAATCCAAAATTTCAGACGATTCGGAGCCATAAGGCTAAAGTTTTAACCGACCCAAAAGTTCAAACGTCCGACCCCAAGTGCTTAAACGACCGAACCCAAGTGTTCAAACGATGATTTAAAAAAAAAAATGTACATTTTTTGATTGATTCGTGTACAGACCATGATTCTCAGAAAGAATCCACAATTTCAAAACGACAAAAAAACTACCGAACCCAAGTGTTAAAACGATGATTGAAAAAAAATTGCACATTTTTTGATTAATTCGTGTATAGACCATGATTCTCAGTAAGAAGCCACAATTTCACACGGTGCGGAATCATAAGGCAAAACTAATGAACGACCGCAATTATTGTTACAAACGCCCATAAAACGATGAATTTTTGCAAAATTTCTATTTTTAGCCGATTTTTTGATTAATACGTGTCCAAGCCATGATTGTTAGAAAGAATCCAATATTTCAACGATTCGGAGCCATAAGGCTAAAGTAATGACCGACCCCAAGAGTTCAAACGACCGACCCCAAGCGCTTCAACTTCCGACCCCAAGTGCTTACACGACCGAACCCAAGTGTTAAAACGATGATTTAAAACAAAAATAATTGCAAATTTTTTGATTGATTCGTGTACAGACCATGATTCTCAGAAAGAATCCACAATTTCAAAACGACAAAAAAACGACCGAACCCAAGTGTTAAAACGATGATTGAAAAAAAAATTGCACATTTTTTGATTAATTCGTGTATAGACCATGAATCTCAGTAAGAAGCCACAATTTCACACGGTTCGGAATCATAAGGCAAAACTAATGAACGACCGCAATTATTGTTACAAACGCCCATAAAACGATGAATTTTTGCAAAATTTCTATTTTTAGTCGATTTTTTGATTAATACGTGTCCAAGCCATGATTCTTAGAAAGAATCCAAAATTTCAACGATTCGGAGCCATAAGGCTAAAGTAATGACCGACCCCAAGAGTTCAAACGACCGACCCCAAGCGCTTCAACGTCCGACCCCAAGTGCTTACACGACCGAACCCAAGTGTTAAAACGATGATTTAAAAAAAAATAATTGCAAATTTTTTGATTGATTCGTGTACAGACAATGATTCTTAGTAAGAATCCTAAATTTCACACGGTTCGGAACCATAAGGCCAAAGTTCTGAACGACCGCATTTATTGTTACAAATGCCCCTAAATCGATGAATTTTTGCAAAAATTTAATTTAATTTTTAGCCGATTTTTTGATTGATACGTGTCCAGGACATGACTCTTAGAAAGAATCCAAAATTTCAACGATTCGGAGCCATAAGGCTAAAGTAATGACCGACCCCAAGAGTTCAAACGACCGACCCCAAGCGCTTCAACGTCCGACCCCAAGTGCTTACACGACCGAACCCAAGTGTTAAAACGATGATTTAAAAAAAAAATAATTGCAAATTTTTTGATTGATTCGTGTACAGACAATGATTCTTAGTAAGAATCCTAACTTTCACACGGTTCGGAACCATAAGGCCAAAGTTATGAACGACCGCAATTATTGTTACAAATGCCCCTAAATCGATGAATTTTTGCAAAAATTTAATTTATTTTTTAGCCGATTTTTTTATTGATACGTCTCCAGGCCATGACTCTTAGAAAGAATCCAAAATTTCAGACGATTCGGAACCATAAGGCTAAAGTTATAACCGACCCCAAGAGTTCAAACGTCCGACCCCAAGTGCTTAAGCGACCGAACCCAAGTGTTAAAACGATGATTTTAAAAAAAAAATCTTTGTAGATTTTTTGATTGATTCGCGTACAGACCATGTTCGGAACCATAGGGCCAAAGTTATGATTGACTACAATTATTGTTACAAAGCTCCCGTAAAACGATGAATTTTTGCGAAAATTCTACATTTATCCGATTTTTTGATTGATACGTGTCCAGGCCATGATTCTTAGAAAGAATCAAAATTTCAGACGCTTCGGAGCCATAAGGCAAAAGTTATGACCGACCCCAAGTGTTCAAACGTCTGACCCCAAGTGTTTAAACGACCTAACCCAAGTGTTAAAACGATGATTTAAAAAAAAAACAATCTTTGTATATTGCAATTTTTTGGTGAAATTGTCCAGAAATATATTAGTGCAAAGACTGAATGCTGCAAAATGTTTTTCAGTCCTTGTTGATAGAACTACTGATGTTTCACTACAAGACAAGAACAGAAGTACACATGTGTGAGATATGCAGAGCTATAAGATAATCAGCCTTACTAAAAACCCCGTGATTATTTCATTCAATTGATAAACGAGCGTGTACGTGAAAACATTTCTAGAAATATACATTACTTACCCGAGAGGGTAGTTTATCTCATGTGTACGACTGTTTTGTTAATGATTTCTGAACGAATTTTGGAGTATGAAAATGAAGATCTTAATTTTGGAAAGATCTTAAAATATAAATTTGAATTATTATGTAACCTTTAAAACAATTTTCTGACAGTTCAACTTTCAAAGTACGTTATTGCGCTAATAACTTGACTAAAACTGACGAAAAAACACGGTAAATATATCATTTATATGAATAGAAGAGTGAATATTTAATATCAAAATTTTCAATATCCCGCCATGAACAAACCAAACTATTTTTTCAGCGCGGGCCACTGAGAACTCCCAGAAGAATTAAAACAACCATTTTTACCAAATAAATTATAACCATAAACAACGTTGTCAGATGTAAAATACATTCAATGCATTTTTACAGCGTGACCGTGATAGAAAGCTTATTAGTAACAGATGGAGTTTTAGTGTAGGTAGACGGGCTTTATTTATGTTGTTGCAACAACACAGGTTATCGGCCTTGGAAGGTTTTTTTTTTAATAAGGCTGAATGTGTTTATCTTCCGTGAAGATTTTCTAACTCTTATAACAGTTGAGTATTTTAGTGAAACGTCTCTGTACTCCCTCTATCAGATTTATATCGTTTGCGAAGTAAGGACGCCATAGTTGGAAAACAAATTCCATGAGAGGTCGCACATATGTTTTGTATTTTTTTTTTGTATATTTTGTATATTTTTGCGTCTCTCTCACACACTGCACTGTGGCGTGTTTTTCATGTAGTTTAGCGGCAGGGAGAGAGGACAGGAGGGGGTGGGAATCCGGGAGGGGGAAGAGAAACGCTGGAGGGGCGGAAGACGGGGAAGATGGAAGAGAAATGCGAGAGGGAAATGGGATACGAGGACAGGAATTCCTAATTTCAATCCAAAAGTAACACCAGCTATGAGTAAATTCATAATTCAACTACCCTTCGAATTATGTCGCATCTCTTTCATGACGTTGTTTTGCTAGGAAGAAAAACATTTTTAACCCTTAATTTACCCGGTAGGTCCCTGGGACTCCATTGAAACTTTCAGCGCTCATAAAACCATTCCTTTTTGGAATTACAAATTGTGCATTCCAGTACCTTTACGCAGTGATGCACCAAATGCGAGGGAGAGCGGACGTCGATGTGCGCGGCTCAGATTGGTAAGTAATCATGCTGATGGAATCCGTGGGACACTACTAGGTGATAACTTTTTTTTTTGTACGAACCATGTTCTTTTTTTTTGACTTTTTATAAGAATTGATAATGTTTTTGTTATATTTGTTTAAGAATTACTTTGAAAAATTGTTTAGTTTTGAAATGTTGAGACTAGAAGTTAGGTTTGTAATTTTGCTACAAAAAGTGCCATATTCTAGAAGTTCCTTAATAAAAGGTTGTAATTCAATAATTTTAAGTAAAAACCTATGCCATTGTCAAACCAAATATGTAATAAATAAATATAAGTAGCATTTCATTTAAAAAAGTGTTTATTTCATGTTTAATTTACGATCTTATTTCCGGGAGTCCTGGGGACTCCACCAGGTAAATTGTGTATGTGTGAAGTCAGCGGGTAAATCAAGGGTTAATCAATGTTATTTTTCTCAATACGCTGCCTCGAATTTCTCTGTTACCTATACCGATTTTTAAATATTTATGAATATTTATACCTTTTGTAGGTCTGCGTGGAGCTAATTTGTCTTCTAACAAGTTTGCAGCACTAAAATCACTAACTTTGTGAAGATCATTTTTCAAACACAAAATTAAGGCATGACATGTCATATAACTGATTAAATTGTTAATAATAAAGCCCGTGATAGCCAATACCTAAAATATTTCTAACTGCCTTAATTTTGTGTTTGAAAAATGATCTTCACAAAGTTAGTGATTTTGGTGCTGCAAACTTGTTAGAAGACAAATTAGCTCCACGCAGACCAACAAAATGTATAAACCAATGCTTCTTACCATCTTTTAACTGTGAAAAAATGTACTTTCTTTTTGATAAGTTTTTTTTTTTTTGCATGAACTCCACACAGGAGGCCCTGAGGTATATAATTTCCTTCAGGGCCTATGTCATCTTTGGGGATGCTGTGTGGAGGGTTATTTTAAGGAAAGGAAGGAGAGGAGAGTTCTGGGAAGGAAAAGGGTTTAAGGGGTGGGTAGGAATCTGGGGTTCAGTGTGTCTTGGTCATCCGCCTCCAAGACCTAGACAAACGTCACCCCATAAACCCATAAAATGTTTTCATAAACCAAAGTTTTTGGTTCTGGTGTCATTTAAAAAAAAAACACACGCCTTGTCGAACTATACTATACCTTGTATAACCTGCTAAATAATAAAATAGATAGTCCTGAATTGCTATCCACTATTGGTTTAAATGTCCCAATGAGGCGTACCAAGCACACTTCTCTTTTTCATATAGAATCCAATAACACTAATGCAGCGAGTAACTCACCAATTACTCGCGCAATCATAACTTATACCCACTATGAAAAATTACTACACTTAGACATTTTTCATGATTCCTTGCAAACATACAAAACTAATTTATTAAATTTCTTAGCGTGATATAATTGTTTTAAAATTACTTACACTTAACTTTTCATTAAACTTTAAACAGTCAATTACAATTAGTGAGCATATAATTCTTGATTTTAAAATGTCTCCTTATCTCCCCCCTCCCCCCCTTTTTCTTCCTTTTTATTATTATTACTCATTCATTCAATAATTAAGTTTTAAGACCGGTTTATATCTCAGGCGTAATTACCAAATGACATTCTATGGACTTACGTAATAGGTACATAACCATGTAATAATTTAATTTAACATACCTTATAATCTGTATTATAATGTACTGTGTATGTCTTAATAAACAAATATACAAATAAATATACTTGGTAGATGTAGATATATACACAAGATCCTTCATGTTAACTAAGTATATAATTTACTTTTCCTGGAATCAATGCACCTATGGGACTCGGGACACACAATAAATAATAAAAAATTTGAATCACATTAAATATATTTACATCCATAATTCACTTCATAATACATGTTGCAATAATATCCAGAAATTTACAAAGATTTTCACAATATATATTTGTAGCGGCTACTTAACCCGCTCTGCGAAATTTACCGCAGTGCCACTGACCTCCACAGAATTCGCTGGAAGATAAGGCATACCTACCTTAGCGTAGTAGTAACTGGCGCATCGTAAATAATCCGCCACCTACGCGAAAGAGCTAGAACGTCTGGCTGTACCAAACAAGTGCCCGCAGAAAGTTCGAGCGATTTCTCACCTTTGCGTGAATTCACCGCATTACCTACCACGAGACTAATTACTTGCCACAGGTATATAAGCCGCGCTCGCTTGCTCGGAGCCAGTCAGTACAGTACTTTCCATTCATCGGCCGAACAAACACATCGAGCAGTGCAGTAACTCTTATCGTGCCTGCGCCCGGCACGGGCCTCGCGCAGTCGACAGTGAACATCAATTTATCCAGCGTGACCCAGGAACATTCCAGCACCTTCGAGGAACTTCTCCAACTACCATCTCGACGTGAGATGGCAATCAACATCCTGCAACGAGCAGCAACAACAACCTGCAACGCGCCATCATCCAGCATCCTGCAACGAGCAGCAACCAGCACCTGGCAACACGCCAGCATCCTCATCGCCTCACAAGGTTCCTTCCTGCGCCACGTGTGTGCTCCGACCCACTGGACACACAGCCGCCAATACCTCGTCAACGCGACGACGGCCATCGCCTGGACCAAGGTCACTTCTACACCGCCATGGTGTAGTGCAACACGCCGGCTTCCTGCAGACCTGTGATCTTCACCGCTGTAGTCTCCTGACCTTCTCTTCACTCATCACCACTGTCACTCCGCTCCGCATCGACCTCCGCTACGTAGCAACAATAAAGACTGACTCACACATCGACTGCACTCCTTTCATTTCTCTCTACCGATACGGACCGCTCCCTCATTTTTATTTTTTATTTTATTTTATTAATAAATACATGAATATATATAATTATTATAATATCCGCTAATCTTATCCGCTCGAGTGATGGCTACCCAAATTTAGGTACATGAATTTTATGAATTAAATTAATTATAAATTTAACGATTTTTTAAAGATCTTTTTAAAAACTGAAAAATAATATGGGATAAAGGGTAAAGTCTAAAGGGTTATATTTATAATTTTTATTTTTTGCAATAGAACCACACAGGGGGAAAGAGGAAAATAATTTTCCTAATGGTCTATGTCATCTCTGAGGAAGCTGTGTGGAGGGTCTTTTAATAGAAAGGATGGAGAAGAAGTTCTGGGAAGGAAAAAGGTATGAGGGGTAGGTAGGAATCTGGGGTCAAGCGTAACGGATGTGTGAATCCATCCCTCCTACTGCGGTGCAATTGCAATGAGTCGAGAGAATCGTGCCGGAGAGGCCAAATGATCTCCCTCAACCAGTCTCTCCCGATCCGGCCCGCCACACAGTGAGTAAGCAGACACATCATAGGCAAATCTAATCCCATGAACCCGGGCAGCCTTGCTAAGCCATCAAACATGGCGAACCACTTGGGGTGAGTTGTGGCAGAGGTGTTGGTTATCTTATATTGGCGGTACCCATACATGCCTCCCACAGTGAAATAATAACAAACTGCTGCAGTTAAGGATTATTGTACACCTATATGTACATATGCATTTTAAAGGAAGCAATATTATTTAAATTTTCACCTTAATCAATTAATCACGCAATCAAATGAATGAACCATGCAATGAAAGGTGATCATTTAAGTCGCCGCTACCCGAATTTCTACCGATTTCTTACACATCTATCTCCATTAAACATTTAAAGTTTTTAAGCTCTTAAAAAAATGTTATTTTTGAAGATAATATCTAGACACGTTCCACGCCGAAACGCAAATCATATGAAATTCCCTCGATAGAAAAAAATCGCAAAGTATGGTCCGAAAATTATTATAAACACGTTTGTTTCAGTTATTTTACAAGTTATAGTTGTGAAAAAATAACACAATATTTCTTTAAATGATACTTAAGACGCCTTCCACGAGATTTTTACTCTATTTTAAACGAGTCGTGTTTTATTAAACATTTTCACAATTTTCCCATCGATTTTATCACTTTAAATATTAGCACGCTCCTCTAACATTCGTAATTACATATCTCTCCAACTTCTTCTTTTTGAGCGCGGATGCGGCGCCTTAAGATCACCTTTCAAAATCAGTTTTTAGTTTTCAGATTCATTCAGAAATATTCCATTTGTTTGGATTTTATTCAAAGCCGAATATGACAAAATAGGCCCGAGGCCTGAGGGTTAAAGACTTGGTATTAATTTACTAAAATATCACGAAATTTTTATTCTATTTTGTACAACAATACTTAGTCATTTAAATATTAACTACACATTGGTTATTTATAAATAGTTATTTATATTAATATGTCCATTAATTTTAAAATAATGTATTAATTGCTGTACACTGTACATATAATGTGTCAATTAAGAGTACAAAATATTAAAAATGGAACTACAAATTTGAAGGCTGGCAATGCCAATTTAACTGTCAAATATTCTTTTAAAGCGCAATGACACCGAATGTATAGAACACTGTAAATCACATTTTAAAAAACATTTTTTTGTTCTTAACCTTTAACTATGGACGTGCGGTCTCACAGGCCGCTTGCAGTTTGTGAGTCGCGTGCCCCTCTCCTCCCGCGTACCCCACGCGCCTGTTCGCCTCAGTAGCTTCGGTTTTAGTGGCGAAATGACTGTCGGTCTGTATTTTGCGTGAGTGATTTCACTTTATATTTTAATTGCGTTCTGCGGGACCGCGCGTCCACGTTTGTGTAATAAATTGAGCTGATGGTGATTTTCACAATAAAATTTTATGTTTTCTTTTAAGAAGTTAATTTAAAGTTTTTTTATATTTTTTATTCTTTATATTTTATTATAAAATTAGTGAAACTTACTGAAAAAGTAATTTTCCTTGGATAATGTACCTACAAAGTGATCTCGAGTAAAAATGACTGAAAAGTGCCTTTGATTGTTAAATGGTTAGATTTTAGTTTAAAATAAATATATTTTAATTAAAATGCCTTGCTTTATTTACATTTGGTAAAGTCCGTAAATAAATAAAAACAATTTTAGGTACAATACTTACTTAACTAGATAGATTCCGGCCTTTTAAAGATCATACGTCCATAGTAGTGTAACAAAAATGTAACGTCCAAACTTAAAGTATAAAGAAAAAAAAAATCGAAGAAGCACTGTTGTTAAGGTATCTACTTAACGACTTGATTGGCCTTCATTTAATTAAACATATATTTGAATTTAACAGTAGATAGAAAGAACGAATCACTAATGGTGAGTTTAGTTACACTACTTTCAGATCTGAATGAGTTAAATATATTCGGATCTAAAATTAGAGACATGATCTAAAGCCCGAGCAATGCTAGGTACTTAAGCTAGTATTAAATAAGTGTGAGCAATTTCTAAAGTGTGCTTTACATTTTATTACAATAACGTTATTCTTCATTATTTTAACACAAAAATGCAAAGATATAATAATAATATACCTATATGCAATTCTAATTTTGAGATCAGTGGGTATTTGCATTGAAAAAATAATAATTATGTCACTTTTATGCCTTTTTAATTTTTTACAAAAATGTAGGTCAACAGCTTTACATTTCCATCATAGTTATATTTTTAGTATTGCCATTTGAACAACAATGGCGCCCTCCTATGTTTTCTACTCTTATTTGACAAACTGTAAATGAATATCAGAAAACTTTAAACATATGTATACATACATATGTATACATACATATATACACATAGTAATAAAATTATGTTTGTACAAGAGAAATATCATTAACCTTCGGCATGCCAAGACGTACAATAAAGCCTGGGTTGCCATGGGGGGGGACTCTATTACCCCATGCATTGTATTGCCATTTGAACAACAATGGCGCCCTCCTATGTTTTCTGCTCTTATTTGACAAACTGTAAATGAATATCAGAAAACTTTAAACATATGTATACATACATATATACACATAGTAATAAAATTATGTTTGTACAAGAGAAATATCATTAACCTTCGGCATGCCAAGACGTACAATAAAGCCTGGGTTGCCATGGGGGGGACTCTATTACCCCATGCATTGTATTGCCATTTGAACAACAATGGCGCCCTCCTATGTTTTCTGCTCTTATTTGACAAACTGTAAATGAATATCAGAAAACTTTAAACATATGTATACATACATATATACACATAGTAATAAAATTATGTTTGTACAAAAAAAATATCATTAACCTTCGGCATGCCAAGACGTACAATAAAGCCTGGGTTGCCATGGGGGGGACTCTATTACCCCATGCATTTTAATATTTTAATGCCGTTTTTTTTCTTTCATTCATAAATTTTATTTCAAATGACTCTTATGGCTTACATATTCACTGTGTTTTCGTGAAAACTTAACATAATTTATTTTTTTAAATTAGTTCCACACAGGAGGCCCTGAGGAAAATAATTCCTCTCAAGGCCTATGCCATCTTTGCGGATGCTGTGTGGAGGGAAGGAAGGAGAGGAAGTTCTGGGAAGGAAAAGGCTGAGGGGTGGGTAGGAAGGTGACAGACTGTATAAATCCATCCCTCCCACTGCAGTGCAAGGCAATGTTCTCAGAGATTCCTGCTGGAGAGGTCGAAAGGTCTCCCTCAACCATTCTCTCCCGATCCGGCCTGCCACGCAGTTGGTGAGCAGAAGCATCCGCCGCCAAAACCCGGACAAACCTCTACCTATGAAATCGGGCACCCCAGCTAAGTCACTAAACTTAGCTTGCCACATGGGGTGACCTATTGCAGAGGTGTTGGCTATCCAATAAATGGTTCCCGGGCGGCGATACCACACCCACATTTGTATATGTTCTTTCTATTATATTGTAGAAACGGTGTGAAGTATTTTAGTTAGTCAGGTATTTGGAAGACTAGTTCAGACGGTAACTTGTATATTCTGTATGACGGTGGACCACTCTACTTTGGAGGGCACCAGATAGAATGCGGGGGCCACCTTCACTCCGCACGGGCACTGGCAACCTAGAACAAGACAAATAAAACATTAATTAACCCGTTGGGTAATTTTGGGAGATATACCTACCAGCCTGACATGGTCTCATAAAAATTATGATAATTCAATTCATTGAGGGGTAAGGCTCTTGTTTCACAATCTAAAGGTCGCGGGATCGAATCCCGGCGTGGGAAATGAAGTTCATTTGATTAATTTGTATTATTTCACAATTAATTCATTTAAAATAATATATAGATTATTTGCAGCATGTTCCAGAGTGGAAGATACTCTAAGTATCGCCCTGGGGTATGACCACCATTCAGAATTGAAACGTTGCTTGAAATGGCTTTGGCCGTGTTTGGTGACCAGATCTGAATAGCCAGGTACTTCCACGCATTCCTCTTCCACATCTCCTCCCCCTCCTTACTACCTTCAGCCTCACAACATACCCGAATTGGGGCTGCCATAGTCTCACTGGCTCCAGACGGGAGCAGCTAGGACTCTTGTGAGGTATTCATATAAAAAAAAGCATATTTTTTTACTGCTATCTTAATGTAAGTTTGCATAAATCTACCTAAATTAAACTGTGATCCAGATGGTGTTTTGGATAAATATTTCCATGTTTATTTTTAAAGTGTGACATCTATTGATTTTTTTATAAATCTCGTTAAATCCTCACCCATAATCCAACTGAAACTGCCGAGTTTATTTGCGCACTTGGGACAGTGCAGCTTCCCCTGCACATTCTTCTGGACGTCCTTCATCCAGACTAGTGGCTCAACGAAGTAGGTCTGGACGCAGACCTCGGGGCTGTCGTGGCTGTCGGCAATGTCCCGGGTTCCCATTGCATCCGCCTCGGGCTGCCCAACTATATGCTCGATCTCCTCGGAACCTATTACATTAAGATTTTTATTTTTCTGAATTAATCGCCCTTTCACCATGTGCTTGAAGAGAGAGTATGAGTATAATAAGTAATTTACAAGCAGGAAACTTTTTAATCTACATCACTCAATCACTGGAGCGATTATGGTAAAAAAATGGACCACTTTCATTATTCTGCAATTGACAGCGGTCCAAAATTGGACCACATTTTCCTGCCATTCGTACAACATTTATTGTAATTATTTAAAACATTTCTATGGCCAGCCATTTATTTTAAAACGAAGCCATTGAAATGCTTTATCTATTATGACCATAGATGTCGCAAATCAGAACTTCGTAGAGTATTTTAGAACGATGTTAAAAATAAATTTTAAAATATTTTTTTCTCGCCGAATTTTTGATTAGCTGTTTACGGCTAAAATTAAGTCCCTTTTCAATAGATATATACCTTTCATTATCAAGTATACCACAGAAAACATACAGAAATCGAAAATAATCTATGTTGACTCGAATAAGTACCCCTCACGGCAGTTTCAAAGTAACAACCAAGCAGGATTCGCGTGGTCATAAACTTTACGATATTTTTTATAAATCCTACAAATATGAGATAAACGGTAAAATACAGGTTAATTCATTGGCTATATAGCACTGTAATAAGTTTTTATGTCTCTATGTTAAAATTCGAAGGTATGATTTTTTTAATGTTAGCGAAAAACTTAAAAAAAGGTTCTTCAGGGAATCTCGAGCAATCGAGGCAAATTTATTTATTTTGCGTGGTCGCTCCAGTGGATATATATGTTATGTTGGTAATAATAATAACCAGCTGTCAAATGCTGATAGTTGGCAGGTCTGTCGCGTCACTTGATGTATAACCTTGAACTTGTCAACAGTGTCAATAAACGTCTTACAAATGATTCAGTTCTTGTATTTAATTACGAAACCTCAAATATTATAATTGGCGACGAGGAAAATCAGTTTATCAGTTAAAACGTGTGTGAAGAGTATTAACAGTGATTTCGCCGTGGAAAAAACATTTTTTTCAACATGTCGAGTAGTACCTTGCCAGTGCCTCATTTCGAACCAGATTGCGAAAGTTTCAATATGTTTTTGGAACGCATACAAATGTATCTAAAAATTACTAATATCGCAGAGAAAGAAAAAATTGGATATTTGTGTATATTGATCGGTGCGGAGAAATTTAAAATTTTAAAAGAAACGGTGCATCCGAAAAATCTAGAAGATTTAACCTTCAACGATATTGTAACAACACTGAGGAGTAAATATGAAGAAAAAAGGTGTACAATTGCGCAAAGATATAAATTTTATAACCGGAAACAACTTTCTAACGAAGGAATCGATGATTTTATTACGGATATAAAAAGTCTGTCAATATCATGCAATTTTGGTGCTTTTCTAGACCAAGCTCTGAGAGATAAATTGGTGTGTGGTTTAAAAGATGATGCAATGTCTAGAAGATTGCTATCTGAAGATGAATCGTTAACTTTTGAGAAAGCAAAATTAATTGTCAAAAATATTGAGACAGTCACAGCTCAGAGCAAATTTTACACAAAGAAAATGTTACATCGGAAATCTGTGAAGTCAAGTCAAAAATGTCACATAAAAAAACATGTCATGTCTCAAAGGATCGCCCTTCACGTCAGAATAGTCCTAGTAGGCGATTTCATCAGGGTGAAAGGACTGGATTCAAGGGTCAAAGGAGTTCAAGGTCATCAAGTCAACTGTCATCTCCATCACGTCAAGGGTCCAGAAGATGCGAGAGGTGTTTTATAACTCATCAACCGGAGTTATGTCCTTCAAAAAAGTGGAAATGTTACAAGTGTAATATTTACGGGCATACGTCGAAATTTTGTCCAAATGCAAAATCAATCATCAATCACGTAAAATGTGTCAATAATGTAAATGTATTAAATATGTCAGTGTCTGATACAGCGAAAATTAATCTAATTGTAAATGGTATCAATATGTCTTTTATGATTGACACAGGAAGTTCTTCGACATTAATAAGTAACAAAATGTATTTAAAATTTTTCAAAACTTGTCAGTTAAGTCAATTCTACGGTAATTTGTTCACAGCAAATAGTCAAAATTTATTTTGTTTTGGATTTTTTATGGCAAAAGTAAATGTTGTTGATTCTAATGTTGTAATGGATTTACCAGTATTGGTTATAAAAAATCTGTCGTCTGATGCTATTTTGGGTAGAAATTGGTTAAAAGTGTTTGATCCATCTTGGGAAAATACTTTCATAAGTTCTTTAATGTCAAATATGCATAATAATACTGTAAATTCAGTGTCTGTCAGCGAGAATAATAAAACAAATATTGTTAAAAAATTGTCACAAAAATATTTAAATTCTTTTTCGATTACTAATAACGATTTACCAATTAAATAATTTTCTGTGAATTTAAGTTTAAAAAATAATGCTACTCCTGTCTTTCACAAAGCATATGAAGTTCCTTATGCACTTCGTGCTGAAGTATGTCAAGAGCTAAGTCGTCTTGAAAGCGAAGGCATTATTTCAAAAGTTAAATATAGTAGTTGGTCTTCTCCAATAGTTTGTGTACCTAAACAAAATGGAAAATTACGTTTATGTGCAGATTTGAAGTCTACAGTCAATCCACAATTGAGAATTGATCAATATCCTATTCCACGTCCAGAGGATATTTTTAATAAATTTTCAGGTTGTCAAGTATTCTGTAAATTAGATTTAACAAACGCATATTTACAGTTGTCTGTGTCAGATTCTAGTAAAGAATTACTTACAATTAATACATGTAATGGTTTATTTGTCATCGGCTCCTGCCGTTTTTCAAATGGTAATTGATACAGTTTTGGGTGGCATAAAAAACTGTGCTGCATATATTGATGATATTTGTATAGGTGGTAAAGACGAGAAGGAGTGTTCTGATACTTTGGATAAAGTTTTGTCAAAATTAAATGAGTTTAATATAAAAATTAATGTGTCAAAAAGTGAATTTTTTGTGAATTCTTTTGAATTTTTAGGGTTTACTTTGTCAGGTCAGGGCAAAAGTCCGTCTTTGTCGAAAGTTGAGAAAATTAAGTCTACTGGGTGTCCAGAAAATGTTACTCAACTAAAGTCATATTTGTCAATGTTAAATTTTTATAGGAATTTTATTCCTATGTGTCCTACAGTGCTAGAACCACTTCATAATTTATTAAGAAAAAATGTAAAATGGTGTTGGTCTGATGAATGCGAAAAGGCATTTGTAAATAGTAAGTCTCTTTTGTCAGATAAAACTATGTTAGTTTTATTTGATCCGTCAAAACCATTGTGTCTTACAGTCGATTCCAGTGCATACGGTGTCGGTTGTGTCTTAAGTCATGTCGTAAAGAATCAAGAATTTCCTATAGCTTTTGAGTCTGCAACATTAAATTCAGCTCAAAGAAATTATAGCCAATTGCACAAGGAAGCCCTTGCTATTATTTTTGGAATTAAGAAATTTCACAAATATTTAATTGGTCGTCATTTTACGATATATACTAATCATGCTCCATTGTTGTCTTTATTTGCTGAAAACAAAAAAGTCCCCGTTTTAGCAGCATCACGTCTTATAAGATGGTCTATAATATTGTCTGCGTACAATTATAAATTGGAATATAAAAAAGGATTGAAAATTCCTCAAGCAGATGTAATGTCACGTTTGCCAAGTAAACAACAATTCAATATTGAGGAATGTAATTTTGTATACATGTCTACACCATTAATTCCATTCTCAGAAGTTGAAAGTCATTCTGAAAAAGATGAAACATTATGTAAAGTCATTAAGTATGTTTCAATCGGTTGGATTGAAAACTTGTCAAGTCCAGAAATTAAAAAATATTTCAAGTTTAAAAATTTACTGTCGGTCAAAGGAAAATGTCTTTTATTTGGTGACAGAATTGTAATACCAGAATCTCTTAAGTCCAAAGTCCTACATTTAATACATTATGGTCATCCTGGTATAGTCAGATCAAAAATTCTTGCTCGTTCATATGTATGGTGGTTAGGTATGAATCAAGATATTGAAGATGTTATTTCTAGATGTGAAATGTGTCAGTCTGTACAAAATGCTAACAAAAATGTACGTCATAGTTGGCCTATTGCTGAAAGTCCATGGGAAAGAGTCCATTTGGATTTTTTTGATTTAAAAGGTTCAAAATACTTATTAGTTTGCGACTCATATTCAAAGTGGGTAGAATGTTTTTACATGAAAAATACTAAATATTCGGATTTGTTATCTAAATTAAGTGAAGTTTTTTCCAGATTCGCTTTTCCGAAAACTATTGTTTGTGATAATGGTCCCCCATTTTCATGCAAAGAATTTTCTATTTTTTGTAAAGAAAAGTCAATTAAATTATTATTTTGTCCGCCGTATAATCCCGAGTCAAATGGATTAGCGGAACGGTCAGTTCAAACTTTCAAAAAAATATTAATTAAATTTATGTTTTCGAAAAATTCTAAATTTTTATCGCCAGCTCAACGTCTAATAGATTGTCTGTATAGTTATCGTTCCACTCCTACTTCTGTTACGGGTGTATCTCCAATGGCTAAAATATTTTCATATGAGCCACGTACACCACTACATATTTTGTCAGAAGAAAGACATGTCAATAAAAGTAAACAATCACAAAATGTCAAACAATCAACAAAAAATGCATTGAAAGAATTTAAGGAAAATGATAATGTTTTGGTCTATTTAAGACATGTGAAAGGTCCTATGAAATGGTTTCAGGGAACTGTTAAGTTGAAATTAAGTTCATGGGTGTATCTAATTCAATTAATCGGAGGAGAGGTGAAAAAGGTTCATGTTAACCAAATAAAAAAAGTTGTCTTAAGTCAAAATCAAGTTATGAGAATCCCGATAAATGGCAAGACTTTACAAGTCAGGAAAATGAAATTGTTATTGAACCGTTACCCAGCACTAGTGGAAATAATGATATTATAACTAGGTCTGGCAGAGTTGTGAAACCCCCTGTACGATTTAGTCATAGTGATTACTCTTAAATATAGAGAACAATTTGAGAGGGGGGTATTTACTGGATAACGAACACCTCTGACATAGGTCACCCCATGTGGTTCGCTACATTTGGTGACTCAGCAGGGGTGCCCGGGTTCATGGGGTGAAGTTTGTCCGGATCTTGGCGGCAGATGCTTCTGTCGATCAACTGCATGGCAGTCCAGATCAAAAGAGACTCGAGTTAAGGGAAGCTCTCTCAGAACATAGACTGCACCGCAGTGGAAGGGATGAATTCATATGTCCGTTACTCCTGGACACACTGACCCCCAGATTCCTACCCACCCTCATACCTTTTCCTTCCCAGAACTTCCTCTCCTTCCTTTCATAAAAACCCTCACACCCTCCCTACAGCATCCCCAAAGATGACATAGGTTCTGATGGTCTCCTGTGTGGAGTTAATAAAAATAACCTAAATTTTTAAACTTTTTTCCTTTTTTCAGCAACTGTAGGGTAAAATGACAATTTTTTTTTTTTTTTTTTTAAACTTTATTTATTCTCATTTCTTTGTACATATAATGTATAATAGCAAATAGTATACATATAATAACATAATATATAATAGCAAATAGTATGAACAAGAAATGAAAACCCACTAAGGCACTGCCTGAGTGTGGGTAATATTAAAACAAAATATTATAATTCTAAGTACCCAAAGTATAAAATAGACTTAAAAAACATATAAAATATAAAATTAGTATTTCATAGGTAGAACAAGTGAAAAAGGTTTTTTTTTTTCAGCTATTATAAAATATATTAAAACCATTAAAACCTTAAAATACATTAAAATACATTAAAACCTTAGAAACCGATTGATTGACCTTAGAAACTGATTTTTTTTCAAATATGACCTAAAAAATTGCAACTTTGGATTTGATTTACTCGAAAACGAAAGCTCAAATCAAAAAAGTTTTAGCACAAAATCGATTCCAAATGTGAAGTAGTTTCACCAGTTTCTCGCTTGTATAGTTGTGAGCGAATGCCAATTCTAGGTCCATTTCAGCTTTTGAAAAAATTGTAACTAACTAACTAACCACCTTTCTCCGCAGGGGTAATCAAAGAGGACAGATGGCTAAATAACTTGGTGTTGGCGCCCACTCCTTGCCTCGTTCACATTCATACATCGTCCCATACATACTCTTAATTATTCTGACTCTTAACATGGCCCGACTCAAGTATCTTATTCACTTTATTGCGCCATGTCTTCCTCAGGTATCCCTGACTTCTTCTGCCATTCATATTTGCGTCATATATACTGTCCTTACACTCCTCTTTTCGTTCATTCGCTCTACATGCCCAAACCATCTGTGTGTTCCTTTTTCAATCTTACTCATAACGCTTACATCAGCCTTGCATTCTTTGCGGATCTCCACAGGATCATTCATGGCTTTACCACATACATGCTTCATGGATCTCATTTCAGAAACATTCAGTCTACTTCATCCCTCCTCTGCCAGTTGCATGCCTCACTGCCATACATCAGGGCAAGTACCAGCACTCCATTGTGGACCGCTAGCTTCGCTTCATTGGACAGTTTTTTGGTTAGAGCCAACCGCGTTCAGTCCTCCATTAATGGAGATAACTGCTTTTACCCTTCTTTCAATATCTCTAGCAGCCTTCCCATCTCTCGTAAACATACTTCCCAGATACACAAACTCATCCACCTGCTCCAAGTATTAATCATTTACAATTATATTACGCACTGTTTTCGTATTTTGTCTTTAAAACACCATGACTTTAGACTTAATTTTACATTCATCATTAACTCATTCTTCATACATACTTGGTTCATCCTAGATGTGAGAGACTGTAGATCTTCCATAGTGTTAGAAGTCAGCACCGCGTCATCAGCATACAACAGGCAATATTCTTTCAGATTACTAATAAATAACAAACCTGTTAAACTCTGATTAGCAAGATCGTCTTCGTTAGCCCCGGCATCGACTAACAAAATCTCCCCGGGTACAACGGTCGAGCTCTCTCCACCGCAAGCGAGGCTCTTTAACTTCTCGATCAGGATCTGGCCGTTCTGTAATTACAATAATAACAGTTAATGTTAACGCAACTATACACATCTCCCTTCCTCCATATACCTGTCCCTATCTGACAGTGTGTGGCCAATTTACCTACGTGTGTAGGTACTAAAGAATTGGTTTGTAACCTAGATAGTGTCTTGGATAAGCATACCCGATTTTATTCATATTGGACACCTATTGACCTTTTCTAAAAGTCTAAATGAATATTCAATTTTTATTAAAATAACTCTTGTTATAATAACTTTTGAAGGTTATTTCCCTAAATGTAATACTTCATTGAAGAATAAGATAATAGTAATAAATCTAAACCAAAATATGAAAAAGAACAAGACACAGAAAAATAAAAATTAGGTAATGGTCACAACCAGGATCTCTTGTCTTATCGGGATAAACGTCTTAACCAACTCAGCCATAAGGCATTTGTCGATTTTTTTGTAATATAATAACTTTTAACCCAGGGGGTTTAATCACAGAAGACCAAAGGTGTGCCAGCTCACATAGGTCTCATATAAGGTCGCAAGTTCCAGCACTCTCTTCCACCTTTGGTCAACGTAGCTTTAGATACTTTGCCACAAAAATATTCAACATTCTCCCAGAAGTATTGCCGTATGACCCCGCTTCTAAGGGATCTTCTTTGGCTTCGATGCCCTGAAAGAATAGAGTTCAAGATCTGCTTAATGACCTTCAAAGCATTGCAAGGAATGGCGCCAGCCTATATATCGGAACTATGTGTCCGACAAAACTTAAGCGATAGGCAGCTTACTCTAAGGTCAGCAGATCGAGATGTTACTAATCGTTTAATCGAACTTTCTAGGTCAAATCCAGCCGTTTACTATGATCGATCTTTTCGTGTAACTGGCCCGCTCATTTGGAACAAACTTCCCTCAGCCCTTACTAATATCCAGAACTTGGCTGAATTCAAAAGAGCTTTAAAAACAAACTTATTTAAAAAATCATACCTTTTATGAATTTTAACTCCTTTTCAATCTACTATAATAAGCCATGTTCCTCCATAGAGATATATGTTCCTCAAGTTTCTGGTAATTGTTTGGTTTCGATTACCTCCTTGCTATAGTTTTATGTGCACTCTGAATTTGTATTATTTCTAAATGTTAAATGCCTCCTGTTCTATATAATTTAGTTTAAATGATTCTTGTTGAATGGCACCGTGATGGTTTATCATTATATATTGTCCTGTGCCAAAACAGCACTCACTATTGTTGTTAATATTGTTCTTTAGGAATTGCTTTGTATATTTTTGTATATTCGTTATTTCACATTATTTAATTAATTTTTTAAGGACTCGTAAGGAACGCTGTAGGTTAATTTTAAGTTTATTATAATTAAGCGCACTTGAAGTGAAATATCACAAAACTGCGCTATATAAATACTATGTTATTATTATTATTATTATAAAACATCAAACTGAGTCAAACACAGAAAGAGTTTATAAAATATGTTAAAATATGGATACATTCTAATGATTGAGCCTATACTGGTGCCCTCACCCAAACTCCCTGTCATTGACAGTTGTTATTGTAGTAATAACCTTGCAGTTTTTGTATTTTGTATATGCAAACAATAATGTAAACTAAAATAAAGTTTTTGCAGTATAGAAACCTACATTATACAATTGTAAAAAACCATAGATAAAATTGTGAGAAACAATTTATAAAAAATTCTGCCTCAATACAGGTTCACCTAGTGAGGCAGGCTATAAATATTGTATGGCTAAAAATATTGTATAATTATGCTACTTCTGTGTAACCGTTCTTACATTACTTTCTATTTGTTAATTTTTTTGTACGGATGTAATCTATTTGTAAACTACATTGAACATGTACTTTTTTAGTTGTAATGTTGCCAATTTCATTGAATAAAGATATATTATTATATTATAAATCGTTGTACAAGGTGCGGCAAAACGAACAGTGCAGTTTTGAAGGGCTATTAAAAAAAACGGCGCAACTTACAGAAATGATTGATTTTATTTTATTCGGTACATCATGCCGTTTTATGCATCAAGTCCTGAAGATGACATCAGAAAAATGATGGTCCCCAGCAGCGATACATTGGTGAAGGCGATTTCGGAAGTTTTCAGCTGCATTTTGGCACATCTCGATGGGCATAGTAAATAAACAAAATTTTCGGTACTGGGCTGAAAATAACCAATACAACTTCACGAGAGACCTCTTCACTCCCCAAAAGTTACCATGTGGTATGCGATTTCCAAATTTGGGGTGATTTGGCCGTATTTTTTTAAGGAGAATGGACGAACTGTGACTGTCAACGCTCAACATTATGTTTTCATGTTGGAAAATTTTTTTGAACCTCAATAATTGGAAGAACAGTTAGCCTCCCAAAAACTGGGCGTACTGTGGGCCTGTAGATACTTTAATAGTACACAACTGCTAACCCTATACTATATTATGACACAGGGGTTGAATCGTGCAGTGAGGAGCGTAAAAATCACAGCCGATGCGACGTGGTCAGATCATCTCCCACTAACTGTGGAAATAGATCTAAATCTAACCCCCATTATTTCCAACAGACAGAATCGATCAAAGGACTTTGGAAAATGGACGGCAAAATCCGAAAATGATATTAAAACTTACAATGCCCTTGCCAATAAACTATTGTTAAAAATGAAACCCCCAGATGCCGTAAGATGTCAAAGACTTAATTGTGATAACGAAACTCATAAACTTGAACTAGATTCTCTCTACGGTAATATTGTCCATATACTAAGAAACTCCGCCATAAAAGCATTCAGAAGGAAAGAACCCAAAAAAATGTATGAAATTGTTCCTGGGTGGAATAATGAAGTCTCCACTTTGTACCGCCATTCAAGACATGCATTCCTCTGCTGGGTTCAAGCCGGAAGGCCGTTTCGCAGACGAAAGGAAAACTAGTAAGAAATCTTTTAAAATTGCTCTCCGAAAATGTCAACACTCGGAAAACAAAGCACGAATGGATAGCATAGCTACGTCTATGCATAACAAAGATTTCAGAAAGTTTTGGCAAAAAACTTCAACTGTGCTGAAAGCCAAGAGCAAAGTTCCACTATGCGTCAACAACATTATGGGTGATGAAAACATAGCCAACGAATTTAGAGACTTTTTCTCTTTAAGCGAGGATCAAGGAGATACCACGAAACCTTCGATAATGACATGCCCGCCTGCGGCCAATGATGACCTGGTCATGAATGTTACTCATGAAATGATTGAAAGTGCAATTAAGCAAACCGCCCATGGTAAAAGTCCAGGATACGACGCCATTGGTATTGAGCACATAAAATACGCAGGAGATCAACTTCATATTATTTTAGCCGCCCTGTACTCAAGCCTTCTAAGACACACACATATGCCGATGGATATGAGCAAAACTATTATCGTACCAATCCTGAAATCCAATCAGCTGGATGCATCGGTATTAGGAAATTACCGACCGATTTACTTGGCGACAATGCTCTCGAGACTATTTGAAAAATTCTTATTCGCGCTAGTCAAAGAGAAACTCTTTACCCTTGATAACCAATTCGGCTTCAAGAGCGCCTCATCAACCGATATGGCCATTTATGGAGTAAAACAAACAATAGCCTACTACAAAAAAAGAAAAACCACAGTCTATGGGTGTTTTCTTGACTTAAGCAAGGCGTTTGATCGTGTTTCCCATCAATTATTATGGGAAAAACTCATAAAGCGAGATGTTCCAGCAGCAGTGGTCAATATGCTGGCTATTTGGTACGGACAACAGGAAAATCACATTCAATGGGCAGGAGCTTCTTCAAGACCTTTATTCCTTAAGAGCGGAGTCAGGCAAGGGGGAAATATGTCTCCAACTCTATTTAATGTGTACATTAACGACCTCTTACAAGAGTTGAACGATACACGAATCGGTTGTCATATCTGCGGACAAGGAAATAACAACATTAATTACGCCGATGACATGGTGCTGCTTGCATCTTCGATTAAAGCGATGAGACGACTTGTGCAAATATGCGAAGAGTACGCAAACTCTCATAACCTGTTGTACAATTCTAAAAAGTCAGTCATCGTCGCTTTCAAACACAATAAGGAGCCATCACATATTCCTCCAATATATCTAGAAGGAAATGAACTGCTTATGGCCTCACAGGTTAAGTATCTGGGATATATCCTAACCGAAGACATGAAGGATATAGAAGATATGGAACGACAAAGAAGAGCAATTAACATACGGGCCGGAATGCTCTCAAGGCGGTTCTACCACTGTAGCGAAGATGTCAGAAAATTACTATTCAAGACATACTGCACTGCCCTGTATACGTCTGAACTGTGGACACAATACCCAGCAGCGCAATGGGACAAACTGAGAGTGTGCTACAATAACGCATACAGGCAACTTATGCAACTACCGAGGTTCTGCAGTGCCTCCACGATGTTTACCGAGGGGAGGGCGCACTCATTCCCAGCCCTACTTCGCCACCGACTAGCCAGCTTCTGAAACAGGATACGAACTTCAACCAATATCATTGTCGTGGCTGCATCCGAGTGGCTCAGTTCCCCAATAAATGAGCGATGGATGCAGATGATGAGACGACCTCCATGATGGACGATCCCAAAATATCTTTTTATCTTTTTATTTTTAATTCTGTCTACTTATTATTTATTTTAATTTTATACTTATTTTTTGTTATTTGTGTGATGAATTTTGTTTTCATTTTATGTTTTAATTAGGTACTTACCTAATATTTAAACTTTTTTTTTTCTTTTATAGTTGTGTAATATGGCAGACTGGGATTGCACTACCCTCCCAGTCCTGCTGGAATAAAAACTTAAATAAAAATTTAAAATAAAAATAAATCACAAGTGCGTCCCACGGTTGAATTTGGCAGCCACCTCTGGTCTGGAGCTCCAAAATACCTGAAGAATATCCTCGACTCTGCAAAAACGGACGGTCCGTTTGATAGATTCTCCCATCTTAACAGACGGATTGCAATCTTTAGAGCACAGGCGTCGGGTGGGAATGCTATCCTTGTTCTACCGGTATTACAATGGAAGATGCTCCGAGGAACTAGCGTCATTGATCCCTTCGGCACCGGTGCATAGTCGGGAAACACGCCAAACGCGTGCCCAACATTTGTACACAGTTGCCATTTGTCACATGAGAAGGGTCTTTTCTTCGACTCGTTTTTTTTGTTCACAGCTCGGCTGTGGAATGATTTGCCGGCCTGTGTTTCCTCCTTCCTACAACATGGGTCTCTTCAAGACCAATGTTCATTCCTTCCTCTTCTCAAAAAGACCCTCCACACAGCATTCCAGATGACATATGCCCTGAGGGAAATTATTTTCCTCAGAGCCTCCTGTGTGGAGTTAATGTAAAAAAAAAAAAAAAAACTATTGGAGGAAAAGATCTGGGAGACATCTGGTTTTAACAGGACGGTGCTATGGCCCATACTGCTCGAGTTTCAATGACAAAACTGCGACAGATGTTCCCTGCGCGCCTCGTCTCTCTGAGAGTTGACGTGGGATAGCCCGCGCGCTCATCTGATTTAAGCATTTGTGACTTCTTCCTGTGGGGCTATCTGAACGAAAAAGTGTTTACACATCGGCCTCACACCTTGGAAGAACTCAAGGATCGAATACACCCGGAGGAAATCACCGCTATGCCCATCGAGATGTACCAAAATGCAGCCGAAAACTTTCATTAGTTTGTGACTGACTCTCGTACATTAGTACAAACAAATGAAAGCGATGAAAAATAAACACAACAATGAAAGTTGCATTGGTTTTATTTCTATTTGTGAACAATTGTAAAATATTACCTGTACGCAAGTTATGTCGCACTTTTTGGCGCTCTCCTCCTTGTTCTCCTTCTTGATGGTGACCCGGCGATTCAGCGTCATGCGCACGCTCTTCGGGATGTGCGGAATGATGTTTTTCTGCGATGCAACGATGCGGCGGCACTTTTTGCAGCGATATACGTGCGGGTCGGGACGCTCCTGGGCCAGACCGGGGTCGGGCTTCACGAGATCGGCGCAGGTCTGCGGTAAGATTTTTACTGCAAAAAATTATTAAAATAATATTACAAATATTATTGTTAAAATACCCCGTTTGCAGTTTGGTAGCGCAAGAAATACTACTATGAATAATTTACATAGCTGTAAAAAAGAATGCTTTCTAAAAGAATTATGACTTCGGAGACACCCGGGTTCTCACAGTACTATACAATGCTTTGGTTAGGAGTAGGCTTGGGAGCTACAAATATTTTTTTTTTAAATTGCCGAATCAAGGAGATAATTGACCTTTTTATCTGAAAAGCAATGGGAGACATTTAAGGAAGGATCATACTGAGCAGACGCAACGCCACACAACGCGACGCAACGTTCCTGTCCCGTTCACACTGGCCGACGTACGTACGCGTCGCTGTGACCACGTGACAAGGGGTCTCTGGTTGTGCGCAGGCGCGTTTGATTTGACACATTTGACATTTATTTCTTAGGTTATGTTTATGTGATTCTCTTCTCAGCTGATGACAGCTTTGCCATGTCTTGAAAGTGAATTTGAAGATGATTTGCTACGATTATTATTATTAAATCAATATTCTCGTAAAAAGAAAAAAGTGAGAAGTATTTGGGTCCACAACATTAACAAACAAAGACAAATGTTTGGAGAGTTCCATACTTTAGTAAAGGAACTAGAATCTGATGACGGACGATTCTTCATGTACTTCCGTATGAGTAAAGTGGTATTTGAAGAGCTTCACAGCATAATTGAATATGACATAAAAAAAGAAAACATGAAAGTCCATTCGGATCAGAGAAAGACTGGCAGTGTGTCTATGTCATGTTTGATTGTCATTCATTATAGGGGTATAATATTGAAAGTCATGCCATGAATGGCTGAAATTTCCTCCCAAGCTGCACTGCGTGTATGCAGAATCTCTATAATCCTGTAATTTGATTTTATAAATAACTTCGTGCCGTCCAGTTTCAATGAACTGTTCGTCATCCATTTTTTAATAATATCTGTCAAAAAACAACCACAGATATTGCGAAACATAACGTTAGATGCTCAGATAACACCAAAAAGATGTAAAATCATCTCGTAGTAGGCGTGACCATACCCCCTCCACCTTCCACATGGCCCACGCCGATCTGGCTGTGGCAGATCAACGTCGCGTAGGGGGCGTCGGTTTGCGTTGCGTGGAGCTAGTCTGATTCTAAAGCATCCGTTTCCATAGAAAATGTGTGGATGGTAAGCAGTCCAGATATGGAAATGGTGACGTCTAACCACGTGGCGTGGCGTTGCGTGGGCTTAGTGTGGCTTTACCTTTAAAATGGCGCCATTTTATGGCAAAAATCGCTTCAGTGGCTAAAAGAAGTTGTAAATAAATAACTCAGTGAAAATCTCTCAGAATGTTTTTAATTTAAAAAAGGACCCATTCACAATCCCTATCACTTATAAAACAATATAACTGCCTCCAGAATAAAATGTTAAAAAATTTACCTTTCCGTACGCACTCGGCGGCCATTTTGAGCCGAAACATCTTGTACTTGGGGTGTTCCTTGTCCAGCACGCAGTCCATGCGGCCGTACAGCTTCAGCTGCGCCACGAAGCCGGCGTTGGGGGCGGTGAGTGACCGCTTGGCCTTGACGAAGTAGAAGGCCTCCTCGAAGGTCAGCCGGTGCTTGGCCATCATATACGCGATGACAACTGCCGCCGAACGAGACATTCCGTAGTAACTGGCGAAAAGAATTATTCTTAGATTAGAGAGTTCGGGTCTGACACTCCGAAAACATGCACTTCAGACTTCCGGTATCTGGAGTATGCTTTTGTTCTATAATAATATTTACATAATTTGTACAGCACCATTTTTGTGAAAAATCACCTCACAGGCGCTATACAAATTTATGATATATTTCTACAACTATCTTACTTCTAACTGTAGACACTTCTAACTTCTGTGCAAACTAGGCATATTGTACAAGGCCCACAGATACTTTAATAGTACACAACTGCTAACCCTGTACAAATCACAAGTGCGCCCCACGGTTGAATTGAACAAAACCACCACAAAAACCATTCCTAGAGCTATCAAACCTCTCAAACCATGGATTAATCACACTATCATCAACTGCATTCGGAAACGCAATTCCATACATAAAAAATGTGCCACGAATCCATATGATATTACACTTCATAATTTCTACAAAAGATACCGAAATATTTGCACACAAGTCATTAGGAAAGCCAAAAATCTATACTACAATAAAAAAATATCCGAATGCAACAACGATCCTAAAAAAATATGGAAAGTCCTCAAGGAAGCTACCAATTCAAATAAAGCCACCGACGCCTTAAACTCTCTCAATATCAATGATATCACCGTAGACTTTACATCGAATCCTAACACAATTGTCAATCATATAAACAGTTATTTTGCAAATATAGGTCCAGAACTAGCAACAAAAATCCAATCAACCAACCATATGCTGGATCCTAGCGTTCACCCTTCCAATGATGAATTCCCTACCCGATTTGTTCTCAAAACGGTTACAGAGAAAGAAGTTTCTACGGTAATAAACTCTTTAAAAAACTCTTCATCCACCGGCATTGACGAAATACCCAACAGTGTTCTTAAAAAAATTGCCCCGGTTATAATACAACCATTAACTCATCTGCTGAATATTAGCATTCGCCAAGGATTATTTCCCGCCATTCTAAAACAAGGTCTTATTATCCCTATTTTCAAAACAGGCTCCAAACTTGATATTAGTAATTATCGTCCTATTACGTTACTCAATTCCCTGTCTAAAGTATTTGAAAAGATCGTGAATAAGAGTCTTATGGAATATCTTGAAACCAACAACCTACTATCGCCCCGGCAATTTGGCTTCAGAAACCATAAAAGTACAAACGATGCCATAGCCACCGTCACTGACCACATCTCTGGCCACCTTGATAAGGGCTCGAAATGTCTATCGGTATTTCTCGACCTGTGTAAAGCGTTTGATACAATATCACACATCAAATTAGAACGCAAATTGTTCAACATAGGTATTAGGAATAATGAATTAAGCCTCCTCTCCAGTTTCCTATCTGACAGATCCCAATGCGTTAAACTCAGAGCTACAAAGAGTCAGAATTTACCTATTAGTTACGGTGTCCCACAAGGCAGTGTTATAGGTCCAACGCTCTTCCTAATATACATTAACGAGTTGTGTAACCTAGATATCGATGCCACTATTGTCAGTTTCGCCGACGACACTGTACTACTATTTCAAGCAAAAGATTGGCCTACCGTATATTCTAAAGCGGAGGTAGGAATTCAAAAGGTTAAATATTGGCTTGACTCGAACACATTAACTCTTAACATACAGAAAACTAAATACTTACTGTCTAGTCTTACCAATATCACAAAACCAAACCTACACCCAAAATTGAAAATACACGGATGTAATAACTCATCTCTGAACCGGAATTGCAACTGCCCATGCCTAGAACAAGTAGCAACTATCAAATATTTAGGATTAACCTTTGATACACACCTAAATTGGAAGCAACATATACTTAACACTACAAACAAAATTCGCAAATCTATTTACTTTTTCAAACAAACGCGCAATTTCCTTAACCTACAACTTTTAAAAACAGTGTATTACTCACTGTGCCAATCTCACTTCGAATACGGAATTTTAGCTTGGGGTAACACTCATTCTAATGCCCTCGACCCCATCATTAAAGCACAAAAACTAATAATAAAAATAATTCTTAAACTTCCTCTCACTACCAGCACCGATACGATCTTCAATACTTTCAACGTTATGGACATTAAACAGCTCTACGCAAAATCCATCTTACTTTATTTACATAAAAACAACAAAATCCTATACAAACCAACACAAATGATACACAATACCCGAGCCAAAAATAAAGAACTTCTCCAAACTCCCTTTTCTAAAACCACCTTTGGACAAAAACACTTTAAATACATAGCTTGCAAACTACACAATACACTTCCAGCCACGATTAGACAAACTGAATCAATGACCAAATACAAACAAGATATAAAGAAATGGATTATAAGTATTGGACGTCACACTACTGCTAACATCTGCAAAATAGAGTACAAATAGACAGAATTACCATCTCACGTATGTCCTTACCCTTATTAAAGAACTTAAAATAGTAAAATCCTATATGTATAATATAACTACCTATATAGATTCGAAAGGATTTACTACCTTATTCATCTCTTCCTTCACCTATATAATGCTCTCTTTATGATATTAACCCTCAATCTTAATCATCTTTCTGTTTGAATTGTATAAATCAGTATGTATCTTACCTTAAATGTTCTTATGTTGTAATTAAATATTCTTTTGTATGATACTCATTCATGTACCTCTACGCCTGTCGCAACACAGGTATACCCTAGTGAGACAGGCATCGAATAATGTAATACAAACATTCTTTTTATAGATAAATAAATAAAAAAATAAAAAAAATAAAAAAATTTGGCAGCCACCTCTGGTTTGGAATCAGCCCCAAAATACTTGCAAAAACCCTCGACTGCAGAAACAGGCGGTCTGTTTGATAGATTCTCCTAACCTAACAAACGGAATGCATTCTTTAGAGCACAGGCATCAAGTAGGAACGCTATCCTTGTTCTACCGTTATTACAATGGAAGATGCTTCGAGAAACTAGCGTCATTGATCCCCTCGGCACCGGTGCATAATCGGGAAACACGCCAAACACGCGCCTATATTTTTGGACAGTTGACATTAGTCACATGAGAACGGGTTGTTTCTACGACTCGTTCTTGAGTTCAACAGCTCGGCTTTGGAATGATTTGCCGGCCTCTGTGTTTCCTCCCTCCTACAATATGGGTCTCTTCGAGACCCATGTTCACTCCTTCCTCTTCTCAAAAAGACTCTCCACACAGCATCTTATTTTTATTATTATTGTACAACAGAATAATTCCAATTACAGTACAATTTAGTTACCCTATCAGCATTTAGGCAAGTGACTCTTCAATAATATTTTTAAGGCATATAAAGAACAGTCACTTACATCCAAATGGTTTGCAATTTCATTTAACAGCACCACTCCCCTCGTCATGCTATGCTTTGCCAAGACGTCTGTTCTGCCGTTCGGTACTTTAAATAAGTCATGATGTCGACTTCGGCTGTAGTGGTCTGGTACATATAAATCATAGCATCCCAAGAGAAATGGGCTATCGATGAAATTGTTCCAAATTTTGAAAGACAAAATAGCAAGACTTGCTTTCCGTCTAGTTTCTAGACTCACAGAATCAGTTTCCTCAAGTAAGTCAATATGGTGCATGAACCTTGGATAGGTTCCATGCTTCCGCATATAAACATACCTGAGGAATTTCTTCTGGATTTGCTCTAACATATCAATGTACTTCTGGTGGTACGGTGCCCAAACATCGCTCGCGTACTCCAACTTGCTTCTCAGTATGCCTTTAAATAACGCTAGCATAGCTTCTTGGTTATCAAACTGTTTACAAGTCCTGATGATGAACCCAAGAAGTTTGTAGCAAGACTGAGTGAGCTGCGATATATGGCAAGAGAATGTCAGTTCGGGATCAAAGACGACACCGAGATCCTTTACGGATTTTACACGTGATAACGTTTCGCCTTTTATTTTATAATCGTAAACTATAATGTTTTTACAACGAGTGAAGGACATTGTGACACATTTCTTTGTATTAAAATCTAATTTGTTTGCCAACGACCATTCACATAATGCATCTAGATCAGTTTGCATTTTAAAGCAATCTTGTTGGCAGCTTATTTCCATCATAATTTTAAGGTCATCAGCAAATAGTAGACATTTGCCGTTCTTAACACAGTTTTGGATGTCATCTATAAGTATTAGAAACAACATAGGTCCGAGGTTAGACCCTTGAGGAATTCCAGATTGCGCTTGGAATTTTTTTGAATTATATCCATTTATCGAAACAAATTGGCTTCTGGATTTTAAATACGATGAGAAAAAGTTTAGTGTTGGTAGATCGAAGCCTATTTTAAACATTTTCCTCAAAAGTATATCATGGTTAACACGGTCAAATGCTTTGGCAAAGTCGGTGTAAACTACATCTGTTTGGTGCCTCGAGTCTAAACTTGTGGCTACCAACCGCGAAAAATTAAGAAGATTTGTGATTGTTGATTTCTTTGGAAGGAAACCGTGTTGATTTTCACCAATGAATGGCGCAATCTGGTGACTTAATTTATCACAAATCAATTTTTCAAAAAGTTTGGGCAGCGCTGATAATACGGCTACCGGTCTGTAGTTTTTGACGTCTGTCTTATCTCCAGCCTTGAAAATAGGACTGACTCGGGTCAGTTTCCACATTTGGGGGAACGTAGAAGTCAAAATACTAGAGTTAAATATATAACAGAGGGCTTCACTTATCATTGGTGCTATGCTAATGATAATACTGGAAGGAATTCCATCCGGTCCTATAGCCTTGTCTGTCTTCAGCTTACGAATGTAGGCTTCTATCTCTTTCGAATTAGTTAATCCAAGAGATATGTCACCTAAGTTCCACGGAATTTCTGTTTTCGTAAATTCCGTACTGAGATCCGGGGTTTTACTATCATATACAGACCGAAAGTAGTCTGCGAACATCTGACAAATAGATTCTGAATCTGTTATAAATTCGTCTCCACTCTTCAGGCCATTATGCGACCTGGAGTTTGCTTTCTGTGATTTTATGAAATCCCAGAAATGTTTGACATCGCCTTTAATCCCGTCCTGAATTCTTTTTAAATATTGCTGTTTAGTTACGGCAATATCTTTTTTGAGCTCGGATCGCACCGCAGAAAACAACAAGTAATCAGATTGCTTCTTGTGCAATCTATACCTCCTGCGATGCGCTTCCTTGCTTTTTATTTTGTCAATAATTGATTTTGTGAAAAATGACAAAGATGACATACGCCCTGAGGGAAATCATTTGCCTCAGGGCCTCCTGTATGGAGTCAATGTAAAAAAAAGGTATACTTGAGATTAACACTGTTATATTGTTTGGTAATTTTTTGGGATTGGTGTCCATGGCTATTACGAATAATTTTTAGAAAAAAACTTTAGATTCGCCTTAATCACTATAAAAGGAAACTTATTGCATCACGGCTGGCGGAAAATAATGCATTTTAATTTTCAATGTCGTTAAATAAAATTTCACTTCGCGAAACGATCTACGACAGCCCGCCCGCTGCCGCCCGCCATTCTGTCACTGTTATGTTGTTGGTATCCCTGACCTCACACAAACGAGAACTAGATACGATTGTAGCCGACTTCGTGGGATACATGATGGGCGCGTAATTAGGCTACGTCCGCACACTAACGACATTGAAAATTAAAATGCATTATTTTCCGCCAGCCGTAATGCAATAAGTTTACTTTTATAGTGATTAAGGCGAATCTAAAGTTTTTTTCTAAAAATTATTCGTAATAGCCATGGACACCAATCCCAAAAATTTACCCTTTAAATTAGGTACTTATTCCTTTCTTACCAGTGAACTAATATGGTCCCAGTGGCCTGTGCTTCCTGGATAAATTCATTGGTTTTGTTAAAATGACAAATTAAATCCTCTTTTGGTACATCAGTTACTGAAATCAAACAAAATACAAATAAAAATAAATTGCTCATGGTGCTCATAAGTTCTACATCTTTAAAAAATGTGTACTTTACTTCTAATAGGTATATATTTTTTTAGCATGAGTTTAACTAAGGTATCAAGACTAATAATAAGGTTTAACAAATTAAGATAAAAATAAGGTATCAAGTAATATAATATGAGTTTAAGGCGATCCACTAGTTCACTACTGTGCCGTGGACAGTAGCTCTTCGGTGGACGCCATAGGGGTCACTTTGAATAACCGAATTCGTCTTCTAGCGGCCGTATTGTAAAATATCAACGCGAAAATGCATATTTTATTTTATTTTGGGAAGATTGGGTGTAAATATCAACTTTTTTTGCGATTATTATAAAATAAACTGAATTTGCCACATTACACAATAAAACCATATCCGAAAAGGGGTTTATAAATAGGAGAGTTTGGACTTGAAAGTGTGTTTTTTAGACCTAATACTTTATTTTTTTATAGGCTTATTAAAAAACTTATAAAAAAAATGACCGATATTTTTAAGGGCCAAGGTATGTTCTACGCGCAGTATTTAATTGAAGCATCTACAATACTTCTAAGCGATCAAATTTTCAAAACAAAAACATATGATTTTGCATTATTTACTATGACTTCATCTTAAGAAATTGAATTTAACAAAGTGGAAACCCTCTGAAACCGGAAAAAAAAAAACAAGGTAAATATTTCGGTGAAATGCAGATCCTGCCAATGTCTGGGAATTTAATAAAAATGCACTTTCTAGATGAGAAAAGTGTGGAGAAGTTGAATAAAAAAGAAATTAAGGTGCGCTCGGCAAAATTGAGGGAGATACAGCCGTTCAAAGTATTTAAAATTTCACTTCGCGAACTGATATTATGACAGTCCGTTTGCCATTTTTTCACTGTTAATGTTGGTATCCCAGACCTAATACAAACCTAGATACGATTGTAACCGACTTCGTGGGATACAGAATAAGGCGCGTAATTATGAAAAACAGAATTAATAGTGGTAATTTTTGGAGATCGCTGGCAACGGTTAATATGCACAGTGGAAAATATTTCATTATAAATTTCGATTACGTAAAATTAAAATTAGCTTTCGTCTTGTGAGATTGTACGCCAGAATCACAAACCATGTTACACAAACCTAGCGTAGCTGCTAAACTATTTGAAAACTGGGATGTTTTTCTTGCCTTGACGCGAGTAGGCGTTATAAAGGGGCACTTTCTTTTGAATCACAAACCATATTTAGCGTAGTCTTAGGTTAGGTTACTTTAATTTGAAAGGTGAAAAACAGTTCAAAAAATCGTTGAAAAAAAGCCCGCTAGACAAATTTCATAATTACGCGCCTCATGTATCCCACAAAGTCGGCTACAATCGTATCTAGGCTCTTGTTTTTATCAGGTCAGGGATACCAACATATTACAAAATGGCGGGCGAGTTGTCGTAGTAGTATGCTTGGCGGACTGACAGTATCGGTTCGCGAAGTGAAATTTTATTTATACTTTGAACGGCTGTTTCTCCCTCAATTTTGCCGAGCACGCCTTAATTTTTGTTTTATTCAGCTTTTCCACACTTTTCTCATCTAGAAAGTGCCTTTTTATTTAATTTCCAGACATTGGCAGGATCTGCATTCCTCAAGGCTCAAAACACACTTTAAAAAAATTAAAACAAATTGTACTAGGTAGATAATGGTAGTAATAAGTAATTCACGCAAGACGTTTGCCGTCGTAATTAACACATGGCGTTCCTTGAGAAATGACATTTCGCATTTTTAAAGATATCAAAATAACCATTAAAATGCAATATTTTTCAATTACAGTTACTGAATTACTTATTACTAACTGTAATCTACCTAGTACAATTTGTTTTAATTTTTTAAAGTGTATTTTGAGCGTGGACTCGATAGGGAAATATTTACCCACAATTCTTTTAAACTTTTCACAGAAATATTTATAAAAATAAGAGTTCTTAGTAAGGGGAATCTTTGGTTCAGAACTATATATATATTATAATATTAATTTTATACAAAACCGGGACCAGCTCATTTTACACTAAAAAAAATAAATTTTTACCCCAGTAGATAAGTAATAATTAGCTGTAATTAATTCCGTGAGCGGAAATTGAAAATAATGTATATTATCGTTAATTTCTTAAATTTAAAAATCCGAAAATGTCATTTTTCATTGACCTCCATGTTGTAAATTACAGCGGTAAATATGCACTTTTTCACGAAAAAACACTTTGTAGAAGTTGAATAATTGTTATAATTACGTATTTTGGAAACTTTTTGCATTGGGGGAGGCGGAAAATGATGCATTTTAAATTTCAATTGCGTAAAATCAAAATTCACTTCGCGTCTTTGCAAACTGACATGGCGCGGCCGATCTGTCACACAAGCCCGCTAGACAAACCCTGCGTAGCCAGACAAACCATTTAAAAACGTAGGCTGTTTTTTAAAGTAAAGATAATATTCACAAGCCCGCTATACAAACCCTGCGTAGCCAGACAAACCATTTAAAAATGTAGGTTGTTTTTTAAAATAAAGATAACAACATGGAGGTCATTGAAAAATGACATTTTCGTATTTTTAAATTTAAGAAATTGACGATAATATACATTATTTTCAATTTCCGCTCACGGAATTAATTACAGCTAATTATTACCTATCTTTTGGGGTATATATTTATTTTCTTTTGTCCAAAATGAGCTGGTCCCGACTTTGTATAAATTTACCATTATAATAATAAAAATATTATTTAATAGGGGCAGAACAGTGTGTTTTGAGCGTGGACTCTTAGGGAAATATTTACCAAAAACAAACTTCTTAAGCAGGAAAACCTTATATGTGGGAAAAATTGTCCAATTTTGGGCCGAGGGACTGAAAAACCAAACTTCTTAGGCCACGAAACTTCGAGGGTTTCACTGTAGGTATATCATAAACCAACCTTGCACATATTTGTTTTTGATGTAAGATATTTCTGTGATCATTCTCGGCAAAGGAACCGAGTCTACTGTGAGGATGTGCGTTATCTTCAGCTTATGGAGAGTGTTTAAATCACAAGCAGCTTTCAAATTACCTGGAAACAAATACAAGTTAAATTGTGGAAAATGTTTTTCGATAAATTTCTATGAAAAGTGCGTATTTTAAAGTTACCAAGCCATAGATTATCTTCGATGAGGTCCACACTAACTGGTCCGGAGTCAAAATCCTCTCTGAACAACAAACTGGCTCCTTTGTGTTTTTCCATCAAAGCCAAGCTTTTCTCGTTGTGCAAATTATCCACAACTTCGGACGCCATCTAAAAATATGCAAAAAATACTTAATTTAAGTAAAATACCTAATAATCACGCGTTAATATCGTATGCAGAATCAAAATCAAACAGAATTTCATTTATAAATATGAAAACGAAATAATACTGACCATTCTACGATTCTGACAGAAATTCGATTCAAATGTCAAATTTTGACAATCTATGAAAATACTTCTTATTTCTATGGTGATTCTGATTTTTCATCTGTTGATATCTCTTTATCTATGGTGGATATCGAATCAACAATGAATTTGGCGGATTTATTCAAATGTGCAAAGGATTATAATATACAAATTGAAAGCAAAATGAAAGTATTATTTTTATTGTACGTGTATCGCCTCTATTATTATTTGAACAATGACACTGAGTAACCATTGCAGAGTTTAGTAGGAATCCTACTTTTTGTTTGTAGCCGTATTTTGAATACAAAGCATTTTATAATATTATTGATCAAACAAATCATGTTTTCACAACCTTGAAGGAGTATTGATAATACAATATATTACATCGCATTTTGCTTTAGTTTAGCGTTACATTTTTGTAAATAGTATTGATATATCTTTGTTTGTTGTGAACAGTTCAAATATTATCATAAATGAATGATTTTTTTAGTGTTGATTTCCTGCAAACGAGTCTGATTAATAATTTTTCAGGTTGATCATTATAAAAGTTAACAATGGGACAACAAATGAAAATGGACGAAAGGGGTGAGTTTATACTGCAGCCAATTACTGTTTTATGCCTTGGACCCCCGAACACAGGAAAAACAATGTTACTAAAAAAATTGCAAAAAATTGATGTCATAGATAACACATTTAATTCAGTACCTACCATTGGAACAAATATATTCCATATTAATATGCCAGAAAGGGGCAAGAAAAGCTTCCTGGACATCAGAGAGGTTGGCGGTGAGATGTCTTCGTTATGGAGTCATTATTTGGACTATATTAAGAAGATAATATTTGTGGTGGACACTTCAAACCTTTGTCAGATATCTGCTGCAGGTGTTTACCTCTTCACACTCTTGGCGGAACCCAAACTGAAAACCTGTAAGGTGAGTAATACATTTTTATCCACCTCATTTTCTCACAATTTACGGATATGGGTACCGCCGCCCCGGGAACCATTTATTGGATAACCAACACCTCTTATGACTTATGACGCCTACTGCATGGTGGGCCGGATCGGTAGAGACCAGTTAAGGGAGACTCTCAGAACATTATCTTGCACCACAGCGGGAGGGATGGATTCATACGTTTGTCACTCCTGAATACATTGACCCGGAGACTCTTACCCACCACTCATATCTTTTCCTTCCCAGAACTTCATCTCCTTCCTTTTCCTAAAAAGACCCACTACACTGAATCCTAAAGACGACATAGACCCTTTTATTAAAACATTTATCAATTTGAGAGGCGGATATGGGTACCGCCGCCCCGGAAACCATTCATCGGATAACCAATACCCCTGCATTCGTTAAGTTTGATGACTTAACAGGGGTGTCCGGGTTCGAGATTTGTCCGGATCTTGGCGGCAGATGGATCTGCCCACCAACTGTGTGGAAGGAAGGATCGGGAGTGACCTTTTGACCTCTCCACCAGGATTCTCTCAGAACATCGCCTTGCACCACAATGGGAGGGATGGATTCATACGTCCATCGCTCCTGAACACATAGATACTTACCTTACCCACCCACTTTACCCACCCCTCGTACCTTTTTCCTTCCCAGAACTTTATCTCCTTCCTTTTCCTAGAAAGACCCTTCGCACAGCATTCCCAAAGACGATATAGACCTTTTTATTAAAACTTTAACCCCTCAAACCTGGACAGTAAAAAATGGTTCACCTTACGTTTTTTCTAACTAAAACTACTGATACAGGAAAAAAAATAAAAACACATACATTATTATTTAGGCAAATGTATTATAAAATTTATCGTGAACTCACTTTTCGTTGTTTCATGCAAAAATAATTAATAAAAAATTCTCAAAGTTTCATAATTTTTGTTTCATGCGGTGTGAAATTTTGGATTCATCTAAAGGTGTACATTTTAATTATTTTGAGGTTAACTTTTAGATTTGAACATAAAGTGTGGTATTTTCTCTTTCCAACACCATTTATATCATTCTTTTAAATCATGATAGTAAGGGAGACAGAAAGATTTCCATGAGACTGGATAAATTGTTCCAAAAACCGAACAAGACTTGACGGGAAAAAAAACCTTTGGTGTTCCACAGGGTCCAGGCAAAACCCCTGTGTTATTTAATCTACCAACTCAGTATTGCATTGAACATATAGTCTGTCAATTAAGAGTAGAAAATATAAAAAAAATGGAACTACGAAGTTTGCAGGCTGGCAACACCAATGTAACTGTCAAATATTCTCTTAAAGCGCAATGACACTGAAAATGCAGAACACTGTAAATCTCATTTTAAATATTTGTTCAAAGAAAAAAAAAAATTGAAGAAGCACAAAGAGATTTGCTTTCATTTAATTTAACATAAATTTGAATTTAACAGTAGGTAGAAAGGAAGCATCACTAATGGTGAGTTTAGTTACACTACTTTTAGATCTGATTGAGCTAAACATATTCAGATCTAAAATTAGAGACATGATCTAAAGCCCAGGCAACGCTAGGTACTTTAGCTAGTATTAAATAAATGTGAGCAATTTCTAAACTGTGCTTTATATTTTATTACAATATCGTTATTCTTCATTATGTTAACACAAAATTGCAAAGGTATAATATACCTTTGTGAAATTCTAAGTTTAATATCAGTGGGTATCTATATTTTTATGCCTTTTTATTTTTTTATAAAAATTTAGGTTACACAGCTTTACATTACCACCATGAGTTATATTTTTAGTATTGCCATCTGAACAACAGTGGCGCCCTCCTATGTTTTCTACTCTTATTTGACAAATTGTATTGGTGATGTTTGCAGTTTCTCCTGGTGCTGGCGAAGATGGATGTGGCGTATCGGCAGATGAGGAACGAAGCTCTGCTAATGCTGCAGTTGAAGCGCCTGCAGAAGGAGGTCAAACAGAACATCCGGGTCTTGGAGACCTCAGCCATCAACGGGGAGGGGGTGGATGAACTGTACGAGTGGGTCACAGGGATCAAAAAGGTGGAAGAACCATATTGATGAAAAAACAAACTATGTAAAAATTGTAAACTATTTTTATTCAATAAAAATATAATCTTTTTTTTTTTCCTTCGCATTTTAAAAGAGAGTAAAGCATTCCCAAGTTACGTTAACATATTTGAATTTTTCCTACTTCCATTCAAAGACGACCTCCGTGGTTGAGGTGTAAGGCTCTCGACTAGCATTCCGAAGGTTGTGAGTTGAATCCCAACATGCACGAGTAAATTTTATTTGATTGATTTGTGTTATTTCATAATTTATTAATTTAAAATAATATTTAGTATATTTGCGGCATGTTCCAGAGTGAGATGCTCTCAGTATTGCCCGGGAGTAAGACCACCATTCAGAATTGCTTGAAATAACTTTGGCCATGTTTGGTGACCAGATCTGAACATCCAGGTACTTCCCCACCTCCCTCTTCCCGATGTCCTTCCCCTCCCCACTACCTTCAGCCTCACAACATACCCCAATTGGGGATGGCATAGTCTCACTGGCTCCAGACAGGAGCAGTTGGAACTCTTGTGCAGTATTCAATTAAAAAAAAAATAAATAAAAATCACAAAAAATTATATACACAAAATGTGCCAAGCATATTCTTATTATATATTTGTGGGTTCATGGGGCGAGGTTTGTCTAGGTCTTAGAGGCGGATGACCAGACAAACTGAACCCCAGATTCCTACCCACCCCTTAAACCCTTTTTCTTCCCAGAACTCTCCTCTCCTTCCTTTCCTTAAAAAACCCTCCACACAGCATCCCCAAAGACGACATAGGCCCTGAGGGCTATTATTTTCTTCAGGGCCTCCTGTGTGGAGCTCATGTAAAAAAAAAGCATACAATAAAAAGGATATACGAGATGTTCCAAAATTCAATACAAGTTTTGGTCAAAGAAGCCACATATATCTGGCAACCAAACTTTACAACATCCTTCCTCCAAGTTTGAAAAAGATAGAAAAGATAAATAAGTTTAAGGAAAAAATCAAAACATGGGTGAAAGAAATTAATGCAGACATACTAGAGAATGTATTAAAAACATCATAGAAACTAAATAACGGAAAATCAAAGAAATCTACCAGTCCGCCTCAGCACAGGACCACCTAGTGAGGAGGACTAAGAACAAACAGATGAAATATTTATATACATTATCATATCTCGTAATTCTCATCAAACCTGTAATTAAATAGTCAGTAATAAAAAAAAATACCTGAATAAAACCCTCGACTCTGTCAGAAACGGGCAGTCCGTTTGATTGATTCACCCGTCTTAACGAACAGATTGCAATCTTTAGAGCACAGGTGTCTGGTGGGAAAGCTGTCCTTGTTCTAACGGTATTACAATGGAAGATGTTCCGAGGAACTAATGTCATTGATCCCCTCGGCACCGGTACATAGCCAGGAAACACGCCAAACGCACACCCAAAATATGTACACGATTGACATTTGTCACATGAGAACGGATTGCTTCTATGACTCATCCTTCAGCTCGACAGCTCGGCTGTGGAATGCTTTGCCAGCCTCTGTGTTTCCTCCTTCCTACAACATGAGTCTCTTCAAGACCCATGTTCACTCGTTCCTCTCTTGAGAAAAATAATTCCCCTCAGAGCATCTGTCATGTCATCTGGATGCTGTGGAAGTATTAATCCATCCCTCCAGCGGTGCAAGGCGATGTTCCAAGAGAGTAAGGCTGGAGAAGTCAAAGGGACTCCCTCAACCACTCTCTACAGATCCGGCCTGCCATGCAGCTGATGGGCAGACGCTTCCGCCGCCAAGACCTGGACAAACCTCATCCCATGAACAGTGGCGGCTCGTGACATTTTTAAAAATGGCATTATTAATGTTGTGGAAATTTTTTGTTTTTCAGGAAGTTTCAGTTTGGCCATGCGCCACATGGATTTCCTGAAATCCCTAGATTCCGACCCACCCCTCATACCCTTTTCTTTACCAGAACTTCCTCTCCTTCCTTTCCTTAAAAAGACCCTCAACACAGCATTTCCAAAGATGATCTCATAGGCCCTGGGGTAATTTTTTTCCTGAGGGCCTTCTGGGTTAATGTAAAAAAAAAAAAAACAAATGAATACTGATTGTAATAATCAAATCGAGAATAAAAAACAAATGAACAACACAAGTCACCGGGAATGTTATATTGTTAAAATGACAAATTATTTTTAATTGTTTACATTTAAAAAATAAGTTGACAAAACTAGAATCAGCTCTGCTTGATTATGAAAGGAAATTATCTGGCTCTTTCTTTACGTAGGTCCTTTTCCTACCCGGTATCATCTTGGGGATGGTGTCAAGGGAGATGTTGTGTGCTTTGACCAGGTGATTCTTCCTCTTCCAATTGTCTATGAACGCCTTGGGACAGTAGTCGCATTTGTACGGCAGCTCCCCCGTGTGAATTCTCATGTGACGAGACTGGGAAAAAAAATAAACAACTTTCATTGTAGGAATTGAAGCGAATCAAAAAACATATACAACTTTCATTGTAGGAATTGAAGCGAATCAAAAAACATACACAACTTTCATTGTAGGAATTGAAGCGAATCAAAAAACATACACAACTTTCACTGTAGGAATTGAAGCAAATCAAAAAACTTACACAACTTTCATTGTAGGAATTGAAGAGAATCAAAAAACGTAACTTTCATTGTAGGAATTGAAGAGAATCAAAAAACGTACATAACTTTCATTGTAGGAATTGAAGCGAATCAAAAAAGTAACTTTCATTGTAGGAATTGAAGCGGATCAAAAACCGTACACAACTTTCATTGTAGAAATTGAAGAGAATAAAAAAACGTAACTTTCATTGTAGGAATTGAAGCGAATCAAAAAACATACACAATTTCATTGTAGGAATTGAAGAGAATCACAATAATGTACAATAACAATAGATTAGCCCTCTCATACCTAATTTCAATCGAAATATAACACCACCCAAGAGTCCCTACCTCACCTCCTTCCCCTCCCCACTACCTTCAGCCTCACAACATACCCCAATTGGGGATGCCATAGTCTCACTGGCTCCAGACGGGAGCAGTTGAGATTCTTGTGCGGTATTCACTGTAAAAAAAAAAAAAAAAAAAAAGAATCAAGAAACGTACACAACTTTCATTGTAGGAATTGAAGCGAATCAAAAAATATACACAACTTTCATTGTAGGGATTGAAGAGAATCAAAAAACGTAACTTTCATTGTACGAATTGAAGAGAATTAAAAAACGTAACTTTCATTGTAGGAATTGAAGAGAATCAAAAAAGTTACTTTCATTGTAGGAATTGAAGCGGATCAAAAACCGTACACAACTTTCATTGTAGAAATTGAAGAGAATAAAAAAACGTAACTTTCATTGTAGGAATTGAAGCGAATCAAAAAACATACACAATTTCATTGTAGGAATTGAAGAGAATCACAATAATGTACAATAACAATAGATTAGCCCTCTCATACCTAATTTCAATCGAAATATAACACCACCCAAGAGTAATTTCATAATTAATACAACATCCCGTCAAATTCCGAAGCCTCCCTTCGAAAGCCTAGACATATAAATGCAAGTTCCCTACAATATAAAACAGAGCATAAAGTTATCGCTCAAATCCCATGTTGTAATTTGTTAATAGCAAGACAGAAAAGCATGCATCACAAGATGTAAAGATAAACTTAACAACCCAACTCGATGTTAACTTGTTGTACAAGCTTCTAAAAACGTGCTTCTAAACTAGCGAAAATCATTTATTTTGTGGCAAAAGTGTTGCCGTAATTTTTTCCGTGACAGTTGTGTTGCTAGAAAGAAATGTAAAATTTTAATCAATTGTTACTTTTATCAATGCGCCGCCTCTAAGCTAATCTATAAGGTATTTTTTAATATTCATATAGCTGATTAATTTAATAATGATAGAGACCACAAGAGCCCCTATGCAAAATATTTCTAGCTGCTTCAATTTGATATTTGAAAGTGAGTGTTGAGACAAACTTGTTGTAATACAAAATTGCTCTGTGCAGACCAACTAAAGGTAAAAGGCAATGCTTCTTCCGATCTTTTGGCTACGAGATAATGTCCTTTCCTTGTGACAATTCTTCTCTGACAATGTTTTCTTAAACCATTATTTTTGATTTGGGTGTAAATTTTAAAACACGCACGCCCTATCTAGATAACACTTGGAAGATATATATTACGGTGTCTGGAAACTGTCAATGTAAGCGGGAAACTGGAAAATCAAAGCAAAAAGAAGGCCACTGTCTACATGATATTTCGAAAAACCATCCCCCATCTGCTTTTCCCACCACTTTTAATACTTGATGAAATTTTGGTCACTTAACATTCAATTTATCTCTAGCTGAATCTGTTATAAGGTATGGAATAACAGCTTGGGGATTTTCTTGTAAAACAAATATAGACCATGTTCAATCAGTGCAAAATCCATTGGTTAAATTATTAGCTGAAAAAAATTTATACAAAGAAAGGCATAATATTCCATACTTTTATCAAAGTCTCAAAATTCTTTCAGTGAGAGCAATTATGTGGTACAAAATTATATTTCAGCACATAAATAACCCTTTATATATAAACAGGCTGGAACACAACCACAATACTCGTTTTAACTTTAATGAAGGACTAATTGTACCTAAACATACAAATAAATATGGACAAAGAACGTTAAATTACATGATTCCCAGTTGTTTAAATATGCTTCCAGCTGAAATTAAAAACTGTACCCAAAACAAACAATTGGTGAACTTACTGAAGACTTGGCTTACGGAAAGAATTCATTTGAATTAGCTTACAATAACATATTACTTATTCTAAAGACTTTAAAATTGTTATTCATGTTTTAATAATTTTTTTTTTTTTATCTAAGTATATTTCTGTAAAAAATTTAATTTTATCTTACATCTATAATTGTAAAAATGTATCTAAGTATATTACTGTAAAAAAATTTAATTTAATTTAATATCTTTAACTGTAAAAATGTAACTATTAAATCTCTATAATAAGATCTTTAATGTAAAGAACCCGTTAGACAAACTGCTAAAAAGTAGTTTATCGGGAATTTTTGTCTTATATTTGTAAAATGTATAAAATAAATAAATAAATAAAAAATAAAATAAAAAAAAATAAGAGGAAAATTACTGTCTACAAATGTTTCGAAAAACTCTATTTAAATCCAGGGTAATGCTGAAGATTTCAGCTAGAAATATTAGAAGGCAGAAATCTGAGGTCTGATATACGCACAAATCTGGTGCAGCGGAAGGGGCACACAGCGCACGAGTACGGCTTTTTGCCTAATTAATATAGTCAAGCATTGTTTACTCACAAGGCTGCTACTGTTGTTGAATCCTTTCTCACAGATGGAGCAGACGTGCAAGCGCTCATTGGCGTGCGTCTTCTCGTGTCGTCGCATGCCTGACTGTACAGAGCAGCGGAAGGGGCAAATGGTGCACGAATACGGCTTCTCGCCCGTGTGAACACGCATGTGGACGACAAGGTTGCCAACTGAAACAACCGAGACAAATTAATGTTATCACAATGAATCCAATGATATAAGGTGAAAAATTAAAGAGAACTCCAATATCTATTGAATTACAGAAAATAGTGTTCCAATGTGCGCTTTTGTAATTACGGTTATGGTACCGTGACATAAACATACGGTTCTCATTGCTATAATGCTGCAGATCTTTCTTACATTTTAAATAATGATGAGACACAAATGTATGATGTAATGTAATAAATGTATCTATTTCCTCGAACGTACTCCTTTTTTCTTTTGGAGGAAACAGATATATATATATATTTTATTATGGCGACGGAAATTGCGTTTCATTTTCTTTGTATGTGTAAAAGAGATGTATCATAATTGTTTACGCTTTTATTGTTGTATGTTACTCTTTGACAACTACTTAGCGTGTGCCCTCTACCTTAATTCGCCTCAATTGTTCAGTTCTAATAAAATCACCCCTATGAACGGAAGTCCGTAATTCACACCGCAATAATAATTCGCAGTTGAATTTACCTCGCCGCAAAGGACACAAGTCCTAAAACCGCATCTCTTTACAGTTGTAATAATTGCGCCGTACAAGTACAAGTTGTACAGTAACATCGCCGCGCGCCGCCTATTCTCGCTTATCAAACGCTCCGAGATTAAACATTCATTTCCCAATCACCATTTCCTTCAAAAATCTCTCCCAACTAACATATACCTTTCCCAGTGACCACCAGTGGAAAGCAGAATGCAGTTCGTTAAGTGAGATCAAATATAATAAAATAGATAAAAACCGTATACAGTCCACAACATACCGCAACATTTGATCCCTCGTTCCATGGAGAGGGAGCATTTGTCCCCGCCGCAACAATAATGATTGCATGCTTCCTTTGGGAAGGTGCCAGACATATGTTCACCGTTTGTTTCATTTTCGACTGTTGTTATTTAGTGTGTAAGAAAGAGCTTCAGCATTATATGTATGTTTAAAAGCAAAACCATCAGCGCATTGATATTTGACGTTTTTGAACTTTTGGAATTCAGTCACTTCAATATTATCCTTCCATACTTTCAAAATTATCAACATGGCTAGTAATATTGTAGGGGTTTACGGAGACCTCCAACATGCACAATTAGTTGCTAGCAAGGACTTAGTAAGACTATCGATTTTTACATAATTTTTTATTTCAGATAAAGTTGATTTAAAAAAAATATATGATTAGGTTCCTTGGGAACATAAATTTCATGAAACACATGCAGATCCGTTATCCCCTTGTTACTGTTTCTACATCAGTGAATTGAATCAAGCTTCACATCGCTATTCAAAGTTGTTCATAGAAGTAGATAAAAAAGACTTATTTTGTAGAAACAGTTTTCACCCGCCAAATCGCCTACGCGCCGTCAGACATTGTTAATTTTTTATTAAATACTCTTGTATAAAATGGTAAAAAAGTGAGATGACAAAATTGTTTATTATACAATTTGTACGCTAAAATAATATATTTTTTTAAGTAATCAGTGATTTTAGTACCGTTTTCACATGAAAACATCATGTGAGTCTATTTTACAATTTTTTTACGTTTGCATTCTAAATTTTAATATTTACAAATGTTAATATTTATTTGTAATAATACAATTTGAAAGCTTATTTTATAACCTTTCAAAAACAGTTTTTAGTATTCGGCTACGTTCAGAAATATTTAATTTATTGAGCTTTAATTGCGAAGCGGAAATAACACAAAGTTTTTATAAATCTGACAGTTCGTTTAAGACAATTAAATTCTTCCGACAGTTTGTCGCGGAACCCCTACTCAAGTTCAGCGGAACGCTGGTGTTCCGCTGAACATACTTTGGGAAACCCTGGCTTAGAGCACAGGTAAAAGTACATATATACATATTTGTGTAATGAACACGATGAAAGTCTCGTGAAACGAATGACACAGATAATATCACTTTATTTGCTGACCTTGAGCGAAACTAGCCCCGCAGAGATGGCACAGGTTGGGCTCGTCACCGTGATGGAGCCGGCTGTGGTTCACCAGGGCACATTTCATGTTGAAACTGAAATAGATAAATATATTAATTACCTACTTCAAATTATATTCCCAAGGGATGAAAAGGCTTTTTTTTTGTTCGTTTGTTTTTTACATTAGCTCCACACTGAAAATATTCTCAAGTTTTATTATATTTTCCAGCTAAACAAGCACAAAAAAAATAAATCTTAATTTTAAGTTTTCTTCTTTACACGAGGGCAATCTGTAAAATAAGGTCTCCAAGGTGCTGCAGTCGCGAGGAACGATTTTACGCGCAATCCTGCAACACTGGCGTATAGCCTGGTTTCGTCTTGCCAAATCCCCACCACGTTGCACCCTCTGTGACGCTTAGTCTCGGCGTGGCAGCTGTTCGCGATGGAGCGTTCTCTCGCCGCACCCGCCAGGTATAATTACGCTCTGTGATTCTTTGCTTTGGCGAATCTGAATGAGGCCACTGGGATTGTTCCTTTATCTCTGGTGTCGTGTAGGGTTTCCGGGTCTCGTCCCCAGTCACAATTGAGCCCAAGAATTCTTCGCCATCAATGTCGTAGTACTCAAGGAATTTGCGAGCTGCTTCAACCCGTTGTTGTTTGTGATCTTCGGTGAGCATTTTGGGAACCACGTTGGGCAGACTTTGTGGTCTCCCAAATGTTCTGTCAAAATCTTGTCAATAGTGGTCTTACTGACATCAGGGATCATATCACAGAGCTCGCGAACCGTCACCCATTGATCTGCATTTATTTTTTTTTCCAATTTGGCAATTTTTTCGTCTGAAACCGATGGCCGTACGGCACGCTTTTCAATTCTCTGCACCATTTACGCACTTTTTGCACTCATACACTGTTTTCCATATACCTCAAGTAGCTGAGAATGAATTTCTATCGGGGTTTTGTGCTTTGCACAAAAAAACCAATTATAAAGGATAATTAACAACTGGTGTAAAAGCTCCATCGCTAACGCCTGCCATGCTGAGACTAAGTGTCGCAGAGAGTGTAGCATGGTGGGGATTTGGCGTAGGGAAACCAGGCTACACGCCAGTGTTGCCGGATCTCGCGTAAAATTGGTCCTCGCGACCGCAGCACCTTGGATACCTTATTTTACGGACAGCCCTCATACGGTACTATGACTGTTGAAAATAGCTATTATGACATTTGACATTGAATTTTGTGATTTTCTTTTCGATAGATAAAATAAAAATAATTGGACGTGACGAAACGACAAGCTAGAAAACATCAAGATGCAATATTTCTTTTCCAAGCGAATAAAATATATTTTAGTATGCTGGGAGGATTTTTTAAATTTCAAAATACTATAAAATCGAGGCGAGTTTGGTGAGTTCATACAAAGTCTACGGCGGATTCGCCGGCACACGACGGGTATGTGGATTTCATGGCACATTAGCAGTTAATGAAGTTTCCCTACTAGAAAGGATGGTTGAGGGAGACCTTTTGACCAGTGGCGGCTCGTGAATTTTGGGTGTGCTAGAGTGCTGGTATTAAAAAAAATGGCATTATTGATGTTGTTGTAGCCGAAAAATAATTTTTTTTTTTTTTTTGAAAATCAGTTTTTTGTATGAAAAATTTCAGAAAGTTTCAGTTTGGCGGTGTGCCGCACCGATTTCCTGAAAAATCTTCATACAAAACATTGATTTTTGAAAAAAAAAATATATATATTTTTCGCCTACGACAACATCCACGATGCCATTTTTTTTAATATTAGCACCCTAGCACACCAAAAGTCACGAGCCGCCACTGCTTTTGACCTCTCCAGCAGGACTCTCTCAAACAATCGCCTTGCACAGCAGTGTAAAGGTTGGATTCATACGCATGTCACTCCTGAACATATTTTTTTTTAATATTTAATTAAATGAACACAATATTAGCGAAACTCAATCGAAATCTGGAGACAGAAAAATCAGAAAAGATATTGGCTCCGCTGGGACTCGAACCCAGAACCCTTTTCTTACATGGAAACAGCTCTACCGATTAAGCTACGGAACCCATATTAATTCGGTCACTTTTAACTGTATCATACCTCGACTAAGAACTACCAACATTATCTTCATTTACTTAACGCACATATTATTGGCTGCTATCTTTATATATGATTACAAGATTCAACTCGAACTAAATGCAATCTAGATAGTGTCTGGATAAATTTTTATCCATTTTATTGTCTCCAGATTTAAGACACGGACACGGAAGCTAAGTGTAGTTTATGATCAGACCGAAAGCCATTCACATTTTTTGTTGGTACTTGCCAATTGATTTGAGAGTTATTGTATTACTTATGTTCTCTATTTTATGCAGGTGCTTGCGGGTTTTTACAGATGCAATGCCGCCTCATGTAGCTTCATGAATGAGTTTTTCTTTTGCCCTGTTTAATTTATCTTTGTCTTACTAACCTATTTATTGCATTTTGTTTTTCCTGTTAAGCACTTGCATACTGCTTACTAACAACGTATGCATGGACACTGGAGGTCTAGATTCGTTCAAAATAAATAAATGTAGCTTCGTTTAACAAAAAAAATTAGAATCTTGCGAGAGCCTTGAAGGAGTAACCATCAGTTACTTATACCAGGGCGGGTAAGAGGTGGATTACCTCCACTGTCCAAATTTCGATTGAGTTTCGTTAATATTGTCTTCATTTAATTAAATATTAAAATTTGAGATTTTACTCATAAAGTTTAAAAAAATTAATAATAAATATTTTTTTTGTTTATTAGTGACTATTTAATTACAGGTTTGATGAGAATTACAAGAAATGATAATGTATATAAATATTTCATCTGTTTGTTCTTAGTACTCCTCACTAGGTGGTCCTGAGGCTCCCAGATTGAGGCTCCCAGATTCCTAAACAACACATCTTTTTTCTTCCCAGAACTTCCAATTCTTAATTTTCCTAAAGAGAACCTCCACACAGCATCCCCAAAGACAACATAGGCCCAAAATAAAAAAAGTTTTATAATAACAAGTGGTCTTTCTTAATTACAGATACAAAAATCTAGCAGACAATTGTCAATGAAGTGTGTGTATTGGTGCACGATCACAGGCGAAGGGGACATGGTTATATATATAATACAAATCACCTCATTCCGCACTTGTCGCAGCTGTAGGGACGCTCCATAGTGTGCAGGCGGCGGTGCGTGATGAGCTGTCCGCGCTGCTTGTACGTCTTGGAGCACAGATCGCAGCCGAAGGGGCGTTCGTCGGTGTGGATGATGAGGTGCTGCGTCAGGTAGTGGGAGCGGGCGAAACCTGAGAACACAACATATTCATTTAATACGTACAATATAGAATTTTGAACAATATTATCATTGAAGATGACAATAGTAATAAATCTAAATGAAAATATGAAAAAGTACAAGACACAGAAAAATAGAAAGCCAAGGGTTAGAACCGGGAGGCGGGTCTGGGTACCGCCGCCCCGGGAATCATTTATTGGATAACCAATACCACATTCTCGTCAAAATAAAAACAAAAAACCTACTTTGAATTATTTCTAGTACTAAGGGTTGAGGTTAAAGCTGCAAAAGCTGCGTGTCATCATCATATAGATATGCATCCCAGGTTTTGGATGGTTTTTTTGGGAAGCAGGGTTTGTCTCTAATGGGTATGTGTAATAATTATTCTAGAGCCCGCGCAGACAGCAAGCGTTTCGCGTTCTGCGTTCCACGTTCTTTGTAAGTAGTTGACCACTATAGCGTCGCGCAGACACAGCGGCAGTCAGACCGCGCCGGTCAGTGTGAACGCTTGCGTTCTTGCATTCTATTGTCAGAATTACAAAGAACTCGTGGAACGCCTCGCTCACAAGATGACTGACACCGAAAAATGAATTGATTTAGTAAGGGAAAGGCAGTTTTTATATAATCTTAGTGACACAGACTATATAATTATATAAATTATTAATTTTTGGAGATCGCTGGCAACGGTTAATATGCACTTTTTTTTTTAAAAACCTTTTGATTCACCTTAATTACATTAAAAGGCAACTATTTGCATTGGGGGAAGTGGATAATATTTCATTCTAAATTTCGATTACGTAAAATTAAAATTAGCTTTCGTCTTGTGAGATTGTACGCCATTAGCTATTAGCTCATTCGCTGTCACTTTGGTATGTTGGTATTCCTGATACACTTGAATGTATAACGAACGGCTAGAAGATTTTGAAGGTACGGGGCACTTTCTTTTGAATCACAAACCATGTTACACAAACCTAGCGTAGCCGCTAAACTACTTGAAAACTGGGATGTTTTTCTTGCCTTGACGCGAGTAGGCGTTATATAGGGGCACTTTCTTTTGTATCACAAACATGTTACACAAACCTAGAATTCCCGTGAAGTCTGCTACGCTTTGCTCTAGCATCTTTTCGTACAGTAACAAGAATACCAACATAACAAAATGACATTTGAAAATAATGTTTGAAAATGGACGGTCACAGAATGAAAGCTAATTTTAATTTTACGTAATCGAAATTTAGAATGAAATATTTTCCACTTCCCCCAATGCAAATAGTTGTCTTTTAATGTAATTAAGGTGAATCAAAAGATTTTTTCAAAAAAAAGTGCGTATTAACCATTGCCAGCGATCTCAAAAATTTATCTATAAATTAATAAATATAATTATATTTAATAATTTTTTTATATAATTATGCAATTCATTAAAGCTACTTATTGACATTCGGAAGTAAATAAAAAAACGTTCTTCATCTTTAACCGCTCAGGTGCTGCTCGTGCGCCAGCGTGTCGTGAGACTTTACACGCGATTTTGACCCTTATGTATAAAGAAAGTGTATGAAGAACACGGTCAGAATCGCTTGCTCTATTATCGCTCTTTACCATAGAGAAAACCGCAATGCGCCTCTTCACTCCATATAATTTATATTAATGATTTACCGGAGCGCGGGAACGTGCGCAGTTCTTGCGCATGCGCGGGAAAAATTCCTTTAATTGCGGTTTTGACCTTTCTATTGTTCTAAATTTCTCAAGGACAGTGTCAGAATCGCGAGACACGAAATGTCACGTGGTGTCATAATGCCGCGTTTTGATTGGTGGTGCTTTTTGCTGGCATACCCCGGCATTCAACGAGTTAATAAATGATTGTTTTATATGGCAATAATATTTTTTCTATGATTGGCAGCATTGATTTGATTTTGATTTTGTCTATGAAATGTAAAATAAAAATGGCGTAGCGAAGTTCGTATACTGCGTAAGTGAAAATTTTAACAAAATTAAAATGTAACATTCATATTTTTTCATCTCCCCCGACATAAATACTCACTTTTCGTGATAATAAAGCTATATCTAACTGTTTGAATGAGAAATATTCCTTATTAAGTAACCGGAAAGCGGTGTAAGACAAATAATGAAACTACATAATATATATTCACTTCGGAGGCGTCTACTAATATCTACAGGAATTCCAAAAACTGAACAAATCAGACCAATATCTATGAGAACCAAAGTGAGGACGAATATCTACAGCTCAAACTGCTGACTAATATCTATGAGAACCAAAGTGTGGACGAATATCTACAGCACTAGCAGAGGTTGGATTTGCAATTATGTATAGCATATTGGAATAACATTAATATTGCATATGCAGTTTAAAAACTTAATTTATGTATGTATGTATGTATGTAAAAATCCCTAATATCGGACTATTGGACACATTCAGCTGTTTATTAAGGATTTGGGTTTTTGTTTTAACAGCTTTCTTTATTTTGAGTGCTTCTAAATTATTTAGTCTGTTACCATGACCATTTCTATGTCAGTTAGGTTAGGTTGTGGTGCCGTGTATTTCGAAATAAATATCTTTGTATTATGACCTCCATGTTTGTTCAATAAATTATTGTCCTCGTAAACAGCAAAAGGGAGGAATGCAGATCCCGCCAATGTGGGGGATTTTAATAAAAACTAGATGGTACCCGGCATGCGTTGCTATGCCAATTTATAAAGAAATTATTTCTCCCTGCGTGTCCTTTCCCATTCGTCCCACTCCCCTTCCGCCCCACCCCCCATTCCCCTCCCGTGTCCTCTTCCCCCCTCGCGTTTCCAGTCCGCCTCCTCCACCTTCCCTCTCCCCACTCCACTCCCCCCTCCCTCGTCCCGCAAACCCCCCTCCCGAATTCCCCTCTCTCCTCCCAGATTCCCCTCCCCCTCCCCGGTTCCCCCCCTCCCACGTTCCATAAATTGATTCCCGATACATTTAGTTTTCAAACAGCTTGCTTACCACCTATTGCAATTTTTTATACAAATTTCATAATGCTAGAGCTCACCAGACAATAACGAACACAACAAAAAAAGGATTATCCAATTTGGTGCATTCGTTTGGAAGTTATGCGCGTACATACATTTTGGCGATTCATTTTTATACAAATTTCATAATGTCAGAGCTCACCAGTAGTTTTATACAAACCTTGTCCTGACAATAACGAACACAACAAAAAAAGAATTATCCTATTTGGTCCAGTCGTTCGGAAGTTATGCGCATACATACATTTCAGCGATTCATTTTTATTTATATAGAAGATAGAAGATGCACTTTCTAGATGAGAAAAGTCTTGAAAAGTAGATTAAAAAAGAAATTAAGGTGCGCTTGGCAAAATTGAGGGAGATACAGCCGTTTAAAGTATGAATAAAATGACACTTCGTGAACCAATATTGTCAGCCATTTTGAAAACTAAATATTACCTTAAAGTTGGTAGCACTCGTAATCGTCCTCTAAATCTGTTACAATGTAACATGGTTTGTGCCCCTTTATAACGCCTACTCGCGTCAACGCAAGAAAAACATCCCAGTTTTCAAGTAGTTTAGCGGCTACGCCAGGTTTGTGTAACATGGTTTATGTAACATGGTTTGTGCCCCTTTATAACGCCTACTCGCGTCAACGCAAGAAAAACATCCCAGTTTTCAAGTAGTTTAGCGGCTACGCCAGGTTTGTGTAACATGGTTTGTGACCATTATTAATTCTGTTTTTCATAATTACGTGTATATCACACAAAGTTAGCTACAATCGTATCAACCTTCGTAAAGCAAGTCTGAGATACCAACATAATAGTAACAAAATGGCATAGTATAAGTTCACGAAGTGTCATTTTATTCATTCTTTAAACGGCTGTATCTCCCTTAAATTTCTCCAAGCGCGCCTTAATTTCTTTTTTATTCAACTTTTCCACACTTTTCTCATCTAGAAAGTGCATTTTTATTAAAATCCCCCACATTGGCGCGATCTGCATTTCACCCCAGCAAAATATGTAATATTATGCAAAAACTTCATGTACTTACTTTAAACGTTTTAGCCTTTAAGTAATTAGTAATTACGTAATTGAAGTAATTTATGCTTTTCCGTACAACCTCTTGCTCAGCTGCCCTCTGTAGATATTAGTCCAATCTACACTCCATAGATATTAGTCACCACTGGGACCGTCATAGATATTCGTCCGACCTCATCTCTGTAGATATTAGTTTTCACTCTGAAGTTCATAGATATTAGTCCAACATATGAGCTGTAGATATTCGTCCGACGGCTGTAGATATTAGTATCTGGAGTCTTCACATCCACCTATCTTCACTTTTTAATTTGATCTGAGGTTCACTTACCTTTGTTACAATGGGCGCAGACATACTTCCTGTAATCCTCATGTTGTTCCGCTAGATGCAAATTCAGTTCTCTCTTCCCAATGATAACGCCCTGACACACCGGACAAATGTACTCTTTCTTCAGCTGCTTTTCCGAAAGCTCTTTCAGGTTGAACGATTTCCTCGACAGCTCTTTAAGTATCCGTTTGTGCTTAGATTTCTTTTTTAATCTCATTCTATCTTTAGACTTAAGTTTCATTAACGATTTATCTTTCTTTTTTTTCTTGGGAGGGATGAACATATCAGAATCGCAAGAATCTCTTTTAGTTAATTCAATATCAAAATTAAAATCATCGGCTGCAATATCGATATCTTCATCACCGAAAAAGTGCTCTTCTTTTATTGGTGTTGAGTCCATTTCTTCTTTGATTCCTTTCGTGTCCTGTTTGATGTCATTTTCTAAGATTTTGTTTTCCGCTAGACAATAGCGAAGGCTGGAGTCTGTAGTCTTGCAAACTTTTATGAAATTGTAACAAATATTGATATTTTCGATACACTGGTGACAAACGCTCGAAGGCAGGCCGTCATCTTCGGTTACCTGAAATTTTAAATCTCTAAATTATATTTGAATTTGCACAATCATGAAAATATTATAAGAAAACATTGTATTAATTTATGGATAAGCTATTTCATAACGTACATCGTTATCAACTGTATTTATTTATGTATTCATTCTAAATATAACGAATTGTCCAATGATATTTTTATTTATTGTACCTCGATTGATGTACAAAATGTAAACATTTCCACTATTTTGTCAGTCATTTTTATGAACTCGGATATGTTCATGGAATCATTAGCATTGACCATACAGGCACGACAAACTTTATACAATTTTACTTCCATTATTTTAATATGTCTTTATGTAATGGTAATAATTGGAATATTTCCACCGATTTCCACTTTCCAAAAGTGACAGCTCTCATAGTTCGGAAAACTGGAATTTGGCCACAGATAAATTCATATTTTAAATTATAACCACAGACAAAAATGACGTCCTGGCAGTGCGGTATGGCGCGTTCAGACGTTTCAATTTTTGTTGATCCACTTTTATTTAAGGGAACGTACCCATACTACGTGACCAACTTTTTGCAATTTTTAACCCCCCCCCCCCCCCCCCCGGTGACCAAAATCCTAAGCAACTTGCCGCTCATTTGTATGGAGCGTGACATTTTGAAGACCCCCCCCCCCCCCCCCTAAGCGTGTCACGTAGTATGGGTACGTTCCCTAACGTAAAAAGTTGAACGAGATTTTGTTCACACGTTTCAATTTAAGTAGAACCGAATTTGACATTCAAGATGGCGTCAACTGAAATTGTCAGTGCGTGCGTCTCTCTAACTTCTGATGTTTTGCGAGATGAGCTCGAGATTATGAAAAAGCATAAAAAACGTCGTATTTGGGCGAGAAAATGGATCATGAATTAGGCGCATCCAACACAATTTTGAAAGAGATGGAACTAGAAGACTCCGAAGGATATGGATGACAGAAAAACAATTTGATGAGCTGCTTTACAAAATTGGCGATAAAATTTTTCAGAGATGTTTAAATTAATTATAATTACTACTAACTACAATAACCGGAGAAGCAAGGAAATAATCCATATTTCGTTAAAATTAGCTTTACCATAACCTAAAAACAACAACGCCAAACGTCATACTTTGACATAAGTAGTTATTGTTATTAGATTTGTACAAAGATTTTTACTTTTAATTAATGCGTATTAATGGTGACGCATGCTCTGAATATTTACCGTTATTTTTTTGTCATTATCATAATATATTGGGTAGGTAGTGTAAATGAAACACATATTATTTATTGCAGTATCACGGGCATTTCTATTTGTGTACACTTCTTGCTTTTGATCCCAAAGACAGGGATGCATAAATCTGAACATCAAATCATCCGACCATTTCAAATATTTTTTCGTTGAAACGGATTCCATGACGGTAGAACTAGGAACATAAATATACCAATCCCACTAGGAATGTCTAACGAATATGGACATAAATGTTTGACGTCTAGTTGTGCACGCGAGTAACTATGGTAACCAAGATGGCGCGATCATACTTGAACGTCAAAAATAGACGGGCTATCAACTTTAGCTAGTCAACAAAAAACTTGTTCAACTTTGTTGAAAGAAGGTTCACACCTGTCAATATGCTTTCAAGTGTCGAGTTGATCAACTAAAGTTGAACCGTGTGAACCGGCTAGTAGGGCCGGTGCCCGTTGCCGGTATTCAGGTTTACACTCAGGGCTGGGCAAAATACATGCTTTGCTGTAATTGAAATACAAATTACAAAATACTTTCTCGCATGTATTTAAAATACGAAATACAAAATACTTTCAAGTCGTGTATTTGAAATACAAAATACAAAATACAGTATTTTAACCATTTTTTTAATGTCAAATACAAAATACAAATTACAAAATACAAAATACATTTGGTTTTGGTAGAACCTTTGGTTGCTATAAATTGTCGCAACTGCCCATATCTAAGGGTGCGTTTCCATAGAAGCAAAGCTGAGCAGAGTGAAACAGAGGCATGCTAAAATTGACTAATCATATTGCTCAGGAGACACATCTCGTCTCCGCTTCACTTATAAAGTTTTGTGGTATGGGACTTAGGTGTTAGATTATAATAATAATTATTATAATAAAACTAGCTGGTTTCCGGCACGCATTGCAATGCCATATTCAAAGAAATAAATTGTTTTTCTCTGCAAGTCCTTTCCCGTGCGTCCCCGTTACCCTAACGCATCCCTTTCCCCTCTTGCATTCCCTTTCCACCTTCCCTGCCTACCCACTCCCCTCTCCCGCTCCCCTCATCGCGCCAACCCCCTCCCGTGTTCCATATATTTAGTCCCAGTATCTACATTCAGTTTTCAAACAACTCGCCAGCTATTACAATTTTTTTATTAAAATTTTCATTTTTCATATATTACAAATATTCATTTTTCTATATTATAAGAACAATCAATCAACTATGGTACCTAACATAGGTACCTATTTAAAATATCTATGATTTAAAAAATCCATAAACAATTCTTTTGTTACAAAAAAAACAGCTGCCTGCTAAATTCAATTTCATTAAACGCGCGAACTGTCAGACGTGCGAAGTTAAAATAGTCGTAAAGTTTTCTGAAATTATCCAATTTTCTTCATTTTTCTTTCCGTAAGAACCTTCTATAAATAATTAGAAAACATAAAAAAATGAATGAAATAGGTAAAGTCATTCTGAAGTTATGGCGTGACCAAGGGAAACAAGAATTAATTTTTATATATAAATGGATGATATTTGAATAGCGCAATATTGTGTTATTTGACTTCTCTGCTCTTCTCTACAGTAAGTAAAAATAATCTAGTAATCAGTCAAATTATTTCTATAGTGCTTGATCTAATACTACGAGTATGATACAAAAATGTACAATACAAAGTAATGAAAAGTATAATATATAATATGATACAAAATGTACAAAAACAGTGCTATTATAGCACAGGACAATAATAAAAACTAGCATGACGTAAAAATGTACAGTACATTATAAAGCAATGATAAGGGAGCATTCGACGACCTCCGTAGTCCAGTGGCTAAGACTCTTGACTCACATTCCGGAGGTCGCGGGTTCGAACCCGGCATGCACAAATAAATTTTATTTGATTAATTTGTGTTATTTCACAATTAATTCATCTAAAATAATATATAGTATATTTGCGGCATGTTCCAGAGTGGAAGATACTATTAGTATCGCCCTGGTGTAAGACCACCATTCAGAATTGAAACGTTGCTTGAAAATGGCTTTAGCCGTGTTTAGTGACCAGATCTGAATAGCCAGGTACTTCCCAACCTTCCTCTTCCCCACCTCCTTCCCCTCCCCACTACCTTCAGCCTCACAACATACCCCAATTGGGGATGCCATAGTCTCACTGGCTCCAGACGGGAGCAGTTGAGATTCTTGTGCGGTATTCACTGTAAAAAAAAAAAAAAAAAAATACATTAATTACTTGAGCAGTTTTTCTACCAAACTAGACTCCCCCCGCCCCTTGGTGAAATAAATTTGGGCCACTTCGTTTATTCTTTTCAAGTAACGTGAGATTTTGCTGGACCCTCCCCCTTTTTTGAGCTCACGTAATTAATGTATTCATACTAAGAGACCTACAAATAAGAGTGCTATAGCAAAGGACAATAATACAGGATTCTAGCGTTTATAGTCTATGTATTATCTATGTGTGTTTATTTTTCATTATCATTATTAAGATCGCTAAATGTATTTGAAAATGTATTTTGAAGCCATAAGTATTTGAAATACAAATTACAAAATACCTCAGCAGCAGGTAATTGAAATACCAATTACAAAATACATTTTTAGGAAGTAATTGAAATACAAATACAAAATACGTATTTGTATTTCAAATACGTATTTCAATTACAAGTATTTCAAATACTGCCTAGCCCTGTTTACACTATTCTATTTGGGGGGTTCTAAATACTCCGTGAAATGCTAAAAGGCAAGAACAAAACTCGTAAAGTTAATACAATGATCATTTATTATAAAATAAGAACCAGATGAAGGTTTAATATTATAGTTAATCTTATTCTATATTTTTTTTTAATAAAAGAAAACATTCCCGGGTTACGAATAACCCGACAATATTTGAAAATCTCCTACTATCACCACAGTAAGCCGAAAATATTGCTTGAGTCGTGGTGGAGGTTTTAGCCAGCCGAATAGAACATGGAACGCCTGGGTGGGACCCAAACGCGATGCCCTCTCAACCACTGACCGGTCAGACAGAATCAGATACTTCCATACTTCCAAGTAAACCCCCTCATTGAAAATAAAATGTTTATAAATTATTGTAAATGGCAGGCGCAGGCTGTCAGCTGTAATCCCATACAAGACAAGCAAATTTTCGTAATAAAATAATGTTTTTTATTTCAATTAGACAGCGGTTTCTGTTGTATAAAAGTATACATCTACATAATTTGACGTAATTGCAATTTTTAGTGCAGTGTTTTCCATCGCCCCGAATGCAAATAGTTGTATTTTATAGTAATGGTGAATCAAAAGGTTTTTCTAATAAATATTCGTATGAAGCTTGTCGAGTCATTCCGACGGCTTACCTATTTCTCTACTTCTCGCGAATTTCCAGGGAAATAAGATAATAAGTTAGGACACATCAACGTAAAAAAAAATGAAAAAGAAGACATTTCATAAACTAAGTCTATTTATAAAGCATAGACACGTTTTGTATACATAGAAACTGTCACGTATGTAAATTGACATGTGTCACTTTGGCTGAGAGATTTTGCACGGCCGACGCGGGATATAAATGAGCCAATCGTCGAAGTATTTGCATTTCATGACTTGAATCGTAAAGTGAAGTCAACCTTCTACATCGGTTTACGCGGCAACTTTAGTTCGTACGTGTAATTCGCGGTAATAGTACAGAAATGGTGGTCACGAAAATTTGTTGCTTGGGAGCCGGGTATGTCGGGGGTCCTACTTGCAGTGTTATCGCCCTTAAATGTCCAGATATTCAGGTGACCGTCGTGGACAAGAACCAGGCTAGGATAGACCAGTGGAATTCCAACAAACTTCCCATTTACGAGGTTAGTTTCATTCATAATCCAACCCATGTAAAGCATCCGTTTTTATTTGTGTTTCGAAGATGATCGTTATGAATTATTTCGAAATAGGTGTTGATTTTGTATGATAATAGAAAGGAGAGTTTTTATGTGTCAGTTGGCCAACCAAGGTCGAAAAACGGTTGATGAAGAGATGCTTCAATCATTATTAAATAGGTATTCAAACTTTTGTGTCAAGGTTGATACACAGTTGTAAAGATCACAAAAGACCATTCAATTTGTAGGAATTGCTAACCAAATCAAATATTTTGCAATGAAAGGATAAATACATTAATAAATCAACATTTTCTAATTTACAAATTAGTCTATTTTGTATTTATATTTTTACAGATTAAAATGAAGTAGTTTACAGAACTAATGGTATTTAATGAATTCTTTGTGAAGTTTAAGGGCGCGAACCAAATAATTTTTGGTAATTGTTCGGAACAAACGTCAACGGTTAATATGCACTTTTTTTTGATAAAACTTTTAGATTCTTCTTAATTACCATAAAAGACAACTATTTGCATTGGGGGAGGTTTGTGCAACATGGTTTGTGATTCGCGGTATTTCATGTAGGTATCCCACGAAGTCGGCTACAGTTGTATTAGCTCTTGTTAATTTATCAAGGATACCAACATAACAGTGACAGGTACGGCCGCGGATTTTCGCTGTGTCGGTTCGCGAAGTGAATTTTGGTTTTATGCAATTGAAAATTAAAATGCATTATTTTCCGCTGCCCCAGAGCCAAAAAGGTTCCTTTTATAGTAATTAAGGCGAATCTAAAGTTTTTTTATAAAAATTATTCATAATAAGCGTGGCCAGTCCGAGCCGATATTTACCCATCATTCTATGGGAGGAATGCAGATCCTGCCAATGTCTGGAAATTAAATAAAAAGGCACTTTCTAGATGAGAAAAGTGTGGAAAAGCTGAATAAAACAAAAATTAAGGCGCGCTCGGCAAAATTGAGGGAGATACAGCCGTTCAAAGTATAAATAAAATTTCACTTCGCGAACCGATACTGTCAGTCCGCAAAGCATACTACTACGACAACTCGCCCGCCATTTTGTCACTAATATGTTGGTATCCCTGACCTGATAAAAACAAGAGCCTAGATACGATTGTAGCCGACTTCGTGGAATACATGAGGCGCGTAATTATGAAATTTGTCTAGCGGGCTTTTTTTCAACGTTTTTTTAAACTGTTTTTCACCTTTCAAATTAAAGTAACCTAACCTAAGACTACGCTAAACATGGTTTGTGATTCAAAAGAAAGTGCCCCTTTATAACGCCTACTCGCGTCAAGGCAAGAAAAACATCCCAGTTTTCAAGTAGTTTAGCGGCTACGCAAGGTTTGTGTAGCATGGTTTGTGATTCTGGCGTACAATCTCACAAGACGAAAGCTAATTTTAATTTTACGTAATCGAAATTTAGAATGAAATATTTTCCACTGTGCATATTAACCGTTGCCAGCGATCTCCAAAAATTACCATTGGGTAAAGTTCGGTTTATGGGCGAAATTCCTAAAAAATAAAACTAGTTATCTTTATACTAACTTTGGGCCGGGGAATCCGAATCTGAAAGAATTAGGTTGGGGCAAGCAAATATAAACTGAATAACACGACTTAAAAATTTTGAATTCATACCCAGTTTACAGGCCATTTTGACGTTTTTGATACTATCAACAATGCCATAGAAAAAACCAGAGATATTTTATGGAAAATGTGCCTGCAGTGTTACCAATTCTCAAAATATTTATCCCTAAAACTAAATCAAAAACCCAAAAAAAAAAAACTTGAAAACTGGGATGTTTTTTTGTCGAGACGCGAGTAGGCGCTACAAAGGGGGCACTTTCTTTTCTATCACAAACCATGTTACACAAACCTAGCGTAGCCGCTAAACTACTTGAAAACTGGGATGTTTTTTTGCCGTGACGCGAGTAGGCGCTACGAAGGGGGCACTTTCTTTTCTATCACAAACCATGTTACACAAACCTAGCGTAGCCGCTAAACTACTTGAAAACTGGGATGTTTTTTTGCCGTGACGCGAGTAGGCGCTACGAAGGGGGCACTTTCTTTTCTATCACAAACCATGTTACACAAACCTAGCGTAGCCGCTAAACTACTTGAAAACTGGGATGTTTTTTTGCCGTGACGCGAGTAGGCCCTACGAAGGGGGCACTTTCTTTTCTATCACAAACCATGTTACACAAACCTAGCGTAGCCGCTAAACTACTTGAAAACTGGGATGTTTTTTTGCCGTGACGCGAGTAGGCGCTACGAAGGGGGCACTTTCTTTTCTATCACAAACCATGTTACACAAACCTAGCGTAGCCGATAAACTACTTGATTGGTGGTTATTGTGCCTATGCTTACTGAAAATTCATATGCATGTTGATTGTTTAGTTGGAATTTATATACTGCAGCGTCGACAAGCAATTATTTGTTAATAATGCCTAAAGGAACCAAAAATTAAAAGGTTTTACTGGCAGAAGTACACCAATAAGTACAAGTAACGCGATGCTACCCAATATATATATTTTTTTTTTTTGTGTTTTCAACAACATTACAGTATATCATTTATCAATTATTATTGAAATATCCCTAAAAAATTTTTTAGGGGTTTTTTTTCAAGTAGTTGGCGGGTTTTTTGGGGTTTTTGATTTAGTTTTAGGGATAAATATTTTGAGAATTGGTAACACTGACGGCACATTTTCCATAAAATATCTTTGGTTTTTTCTATGGCATTGTTGATAGTATCAAAAACGTCAAAATGGCCTGTAAACTGGGTATGAATTCAAAATTTTTAAGTCGTGTTATTCAGTTTATATTTGCTTGCCCCAACCTAATTCTTTCAGATTCGGATTCCCCGGCCCAAAGTTAGTATAAAGATAACTAGTTTTATTTTTTAGGAATTTCGCCCATAAACTGAATTTTTTCCATTACCATTATTAATTCTGTTTTTCATAATTACACGCCTCATTATGTATCCCAAGAAGTCGGCTACAATCGTATCTAGCTTCGTTTGTATCAGGTCTGGGATACCAACATAACAATGACAAAATGGCGTAGTATCGGTTCACAAAGTGAAATTTTATTTATTCTTTAAACGGCTGTATCTGCCTCAATTTTGCCGAGCGCGCCTTAATTTTTGTTTTATTCAGCTTCTCCACACTTTTCTCATCTAGAAAGTGCCTTTTTATTAAATTCCCAGACATTGGCAGGATCTGCATTTCACTGCATTATATTTTAATGATACTATAAAAATAGGTTTATTGAAATTAGCATAAATATTTATATACTGTACATGACAATACATCTGGAAAGACTTTTAGTCAATACAAAAACTCTTACGAAACTGTCAAAAATGTCACAATTTGTGAATGACATTTTGCAAAGCATCGATTGTTAAATCAAAATTCTATTTTCGAATAAACTCTTTAAATTAATAAATTTACTTGAAGTACTCATCTATGATTTTTTTTTCATTAACTCCACACAGGAGGCCCTAAGAAAAATAATTTCCCTCAGGACCTATGTCATCTGGGATGCTGTGTGGAGGGTCTTTTTGATGAGAGGAAGGAATGAACATTGGTCATGAAGAGACCCATGTTGTAGGAAGGCGGAAACACAGAGGCCGGCAAATCATTCCACAGCCTATGATACTAACCAAAGTCGAATTTTAAATAGGTGCCTAATTAGGTATCAAATTCGATTGATTGTTCTTATAATATACAAAAATGAATGTTTGTAATAATGAAAAATGAAAATTTGTTTAAAAACTTGCAATAGGTAGCACGTGAGCTGTTTAAAAACTGAATTTACCGGGACTGAATATATGGAACGCGGGAGCGGGGAGGGGAAAGCGGGAGGAGGGTCGGCGGGATGCTAGAGGGGAGAGGGACGGCAGGGAAGGTGGAGGAAGGGGACGTGGGAGGGGAAGAGGCAGCAGAAGGGATACAGAACGAATGGGAAAGGACACGCAGGGAGAAACAATTTCTTTATTAAGTGGCATTGCAAAGCATGCAGGAACTCTTAGATCTTTTAAACTACGCGACGGATTTTCATGCGATTTTCACCAATAGATAGAGTGATTCATGAGGAAGGTTTAGGTAAATAATTTGTCAAGGTTTTGTGTAAATTGTTTGAAATATATACTGGCAAGCGGGCAGTGTGGACTTGATATGTATGCAAATAAACAGATGGCGTTGGTTATAAAGGTTGGGTAATGGCATTGTGTTTCGTTAGCCACAGCAACGTGTGGTCGGATCTGCTAGTTATTATTAAAACAAAGCATTTTTTTTTGCATCATATTTCTATTTATAGATCTATTAATCGTGAATTTTGCATGATAACGATTACCTCCATCAATGATTGTAATATCCTTCAAGCTAATCTTGATCGCTTACAGGATTGGTGTAATTATAATGAACTATTTTTAAATATTGATAAATGTCAATTTATATCTTTCTGTAGAAACAAAAATCCTATTATGTCTAATTATAGTATCAACAATATTTCTCTTAACCCTTCGAATAATGAGAAAATAATTTTCTGTCAAATTTTGCCCATCAAGGTTCCGCAAAATTCGCGCAAAATTCCTGGTTCTTCCCATGCATTTTAAATGTTCCTATTTATTGTTTTTTTTTAATGCTTTTGCAAAAACAAAAATTGTTCTAAAATCTAGATAAAATAATATTTCCGGTGTGTTTATTAGAAATCAACATTTTTGTTTCTAAATATTAAAATTTTAATATTGGAAATTTAAATTGGCTAAAAAATGCATACCTGCGAATATTCAAATTAAAGTAATTAAAATAGAATAAATTTAAAATACAGACTCCTTTTCTAAATAAAATTTGTAATAAAACTGTCACCTCACTTTTTATCACTTTCATACAATTTTATTTTAAAATTAAATGTGTGATACGTCACAAATTGGCGAAAAATTAAACCGTCACTTTTGATCGGGTTTGTAAAATATCTGAAAAATCTAGCTCATATAATTCTGAGACAATGAGAAGCATTATTTCATTCCGTTTCTAACATAAAAGAAATCACAAATATTCGCTTGACAGGAAGAGAGATATCTAACTTTTAATAATGCACTGTCGCTCTGGGACAATCTGGGTCTCCTGTTATTATAACGGCATATGATGTTTTGGGACAACTTGGGTCTCCTGTGATTAGACGGGTTAAAAAGATGTCTCATATCAAGGATCTGGGTATCGTATTTGATGAAAAATTAACATTTGTTCCACATATTAATGAAGTTACTAATAAGGCTATGAAATGTTTGGGATTTATTAAGAACAGTAAAAGATTTTACGTCACTTTATTCATTTAAAATTCTCTTCACTGCTTTAGTAAGAAGTAATTTAGAATACAATTCCACTATTTGGTCTCCATACTATAAAGCACATCAAAAACAAATTGAGAAAGTTCAACATAAATTTTTAAGGTTCATTAACTCGTTGAATGCCGCGAGTAAATGGGGTTGGTTGTAACCAATTAGCGTTCGCAAAAAGCGGCAGCCATGACACCCAATGTCCCGCGATTCTGACAGCGTCCTTGAGAAATTTCGTACATAGAAAGGTCAAAGTTCAAAACCAAAGAATTTTTCCCGCGCATGCGCAAGAACTGCGCACGCTCCCGCGCTCCGGTAAATCATTAATATAAATTATATGGAGTCACCAATCTAATTGCGGTTTTCTCTATGGTAAAGAGCGATAATAGAGCAAGCGATTCTGACCGTGTTCTTCATACACTTTCTTTATACATAAGGGTCAAAATCGCGTGTCAAAATCAGGACACGCCGGCGCACGAGCGGCAAATGACAGGTTAATTTCAAACTCTCCATACCCATTGAACAAATTAATTATGTTGACTTAATGAAAATACTTAATTTAACTGACCTATCGTGTAGAAGACGGGGAGGGATTTGGTTCTTTTATTCAAATTGGTTAATGGATCACTTGACGCACCTGACTTAACAAAACTAATAACATTCCGAGTACCAAATCATGACACGAGACTTCCAGAACTGTTCTTTGTTTATCCGTCTAAAACTAACTATTTCATTAACTCCCCATTCCAAAGACTACATAGGCTTGGAAATAAATTCAGTTCCGTTGATATTTTCATTTATTCCTTACCTAAATTTATATCAGAAATTTCAAAAATTCTGATCTAAAGTTTATTATTATTCTTCTAATATTGTTTTTGTTGTTATTTCTTTTTAATTCTGCTTCCTTTCTATTAGTGTAAAGGGAGAGAAATAATAATTGGTATTTTATTGTTTCTATTTTGGGAGGAATGCAGATCCGGACACAGCTTGTTTTTGGCAAAAATCCATGTTTTCACCGTGTTTTAAGTTGAGAACTTTAATCTGGAAGGTGAAAAAAAGTGCGGAAAGCAATAAATTTTTTTTTTAATAAATAATTAATTTTCAACTACGTTAAGTAAAATTTCACTTCGCGAACCGACACTATGACAACCCAGCGGCCATTTTGTCACTGATATATTGGTATCCCTGATACAAGGATGAGCAAGATACGATTGTAGCCGACTTCGTGGGATACATGGATAAGGTGCGTAATAGGGTTTGTGTAGTGGGCTTGTGTATGTTATCTTTACTTTACTACGTTTTTGAATGATTTGTTTGGCTACGCAGGGTTTGTATAGCGGGCTTGTGTATATTATCTTTATTTTAAAAAACATCCCAGGATTTGAATGGTTTGTCTCCATTCCAGTACCTACGCGCCTTATTATTTATTCCACGAAGTCGGCTACAATCGTATCTGGCTCTTGTTTGTAGGTCTGGGATACCAACATAACAGTGACAAAATGGCGGGCGAAGTGTCGTAGTATCGGTTCACGAAGTGAAATTTTATTTATACTTTGAACGGCTGTATCTCCCTCAATTTTGCCGAGCGTGCCTAATTTTTTTTTTATTCAGCTTCTCCACACTTTTCTCATCTAGAAAGTGCCTTTTTATTAAATTTCCAAACTGTGCCCCGATCTGCATTTCACCCTCTATTTCTATTATTACTATTAGTATAGATCCCTAGAACAATGACCTTCACCGAGATGTTTATTTGATGAAACGTATTTAATATTTAATTTAATATGTCAATAAATATATTACATATGGGTTGCCTAACAAATTTTAGTCCAGGGTATGATTAATTAATAATTAAAAAAAAAAAAATTTTTAAACATTGCACCGGTTTGATTATTAGACAAATTCTATACCAATCGAAAGTATGAAGCCCATAGAATATGCAAACGTTAGGTTGCCTATTATTTTCCGGTCACAACTCTCGGGTAGCTAGGTATAAACAGGTAATCGATATTAGCATTTTGCACCAGTCTACTTATTGAATTAAAATTAAATTAAATTAAAGGTTATTTCATTATGAACACGGTGGTATAGGGTTGCCTTCGAAAAATCAGTCCCGAATTCCAGTTGTCGAATGTTGAAAAGTAAAATATTGCTGCGAGTGAATGTGTGCGCACGCTATTTGTTCTTGAAAATGAAAAGCGATAGACTCGTATATGCTGTGCATCATTTTGGAGTAGTTTATTATTAAAATAGAGTAATAGTTATAATTTTTTTTTTTAATCAATTATACCAATATGCGTGAAACTTCAGCCTGAGAACTGCGGTTGGTTCTTAGATGAATATTTAAAACCAGTAGGATTCATTGGGGATCATACACCTTTAAAGATAGAAGACATTGTCGAAAGAACTGAAACGGAGAGTGATGACGAAGAAGATTCAGAAGTTGGAGATCATAGTTAGGGAACGTACCCAAACTACGTGACCAACTTTTTGCAATTTTTAACCCCCCCCCCCCCCCCCGGTGACCAAAATCCTAAGGAACCCGCCGCTCATTTGTATGGAGCGTGACCTTTTGAAGACCCCCCCCCCCCTAAAAGTGTCACGTAGTATGGGTACGTTCCCTAATATGTCCGATGACTCGGAACCTGAATAATTAAAAAAATATATATATTTATAATTTTTAACAATAAACAGAAGAATTTTTTTAATTGTTGTTTTTTATTTTGTCTTCTAATAATAAAGATAAAATTTGCAAGATTAGTATTATATATGTATTTCTAAAACCTTTTTTTTTTTGCTAAACATGTACATATATTTTAGTGTCACTTAAAAAGTATACACACATAAATAATTAATTGATTAAAAAAAAAATTTATAACTATTCCTCTATTTTAATAATAAACTACTCCAAAATGATGCACAGCATATACGAGTCTATCGCTATCCTTTTCATTTTCAAGAACAAATAGCGTGCGCACACATTCACTCGCAGCAATATTTTACTTTTCAACATTCGACAACCGGAATTCGGGACTGATTTTTCGAAGGCAACCCTATACCACCGTGTTCATAATGAAATAACCTTTAATTTAATTTAATTTTAATTCAATAAGTAGACCGGTGCAAAATGCTAATATCGATTACCTGTTTATACCTAGCTACCCGAGAGTTGTGACCGGAAAATAATAGGCAACCTAACGTTTGCATATTCTATGGGCTTCATACTTTCGATTGGTATAGAATTTGTCTAATAATTAAACCGGTGCAACGTTTAAAAAAAAATTTTTTTTTAATTATTAATTAATCATACTCTGGACTAAAATTTGTTAGGCAACCCATATGTAATATATTTATTGACATATTAAATTAAATATTAAATACGTTTCATCAAATAAACGTCTCGGTGAAGGTCGTTGTTCTAGGGATCTTAGACTATATGTTACACGATTGATGTAAATGCTCCAAGGGCGTAAATAAATAAATGATTTCACACCTTTTACTACCAACTCAACAGCTAAATATTTCCCGTTAAACCCAGTAATAATTCGGTTGTAAAATTCAAGTGTTTAAGCTCTTTGTAGATAAGCGCTATTCTGTCAAAACTTCAAAGATTAGATTGGTTTTATCGTCAAAGTTCAGAATTCTACCGGAACTAAATTCTGATAATAGTAATACAATACAAACTGATATGATTTCTAATTCCTATGGAATGAGAACTGAATTAATTTTTTTACGATGTGTATCAACTAAGCATGTCGGATTATATTATTTTATATAGATTAATCGTCTTGTTTCAAGTATCTATTTAAAATTTCAGTCTATCATTCAAAACATAAAAACATAACTATTTTATTTTATTTGTTCATATGAAGCGGATACTTTGTGATGTGACATTATTAATTTAAAATAAAACAATAACTTTGTAAACACCACTTTTATTTTTATACTTTATGCCGACCGGGTTTCGCTACAACCGTAGCTTCATCAGGGCAGTATAATACTCTACTAACATTAGGTTACATTTGTGTTATAATATATAATTTACCAAAAATGGGCTGAACTCGTCAAGTGGAGGAGGAAGAAGGAGGCATAGATGGAGAATTGGGAAGGGAACGGACGTGTTCTTTATCAATAGGGAACAATCTTAGTATGGGACTTTTATTTAAATTAAGTTGGTTATTTACTACCTTACTATTAGTGTTTATGGCTTTCCTAAGTTCAAGTGCCTCTAAATTATCCAACCGTATACCGATGTTGTTTTTATGAATAAGTTTGGCGCCAGCGTTTTTGTCAAATTTATGATCGTTTTCGATCAAGTGGTTTGCAAATTCTGAGAATCCAGAGCTGTGTAAACATCTAAGATGTTCTTTGACACGGGTGTTTATGTTGCACGCTGTTTTACCGATATAAAAAAATGGGCAGTTGCTGCATTGAAGTGAATAAATTCCCGAGTGAGATAGACTGTCTTCCTTATCCTTACCGTTCATTAAAAGTTTGCCTATATTATTATTAGTGTAAAATGCTGATTTGATTTCTGATGGGAGGTTTTTAACACTTTTTTGAGAGAAATTATTGATGTACAGGATTCTACGCCATTGATGAGGTTGATTATTATTACTTGGTATATTATTAGGGAACGTACCCAAACTACGTGACCAACTTTTTGCAATTTTTAACCCCCCCCCCCCCCCCCCCCCGGTGACCAAAATCCTAAGGAACCCGCCGCTCATTTGTATGGAGCGTGACCTTTTGAAGACCCCCCCCCCCCCCCCTAAAAGTGTCACGTAGTATGGGTACGTTCCCTTATTATGAGGTGGACTGTTGTATAAAAATTTTATTTCATCATTGGCTCGCCAACAGAATACAGTAAAATCCGGATATAACGACCCTCAAGGGACCGCCGATTCTTAGTCGTGCTAACCGGACGGCGCACAAAACGCCGGATAATTTAAGCTTGTTTTTATTTTGATACATATTAATTTTATTGGAATTATTGTTACGAAATATGTAATAGTACAGATCAGGGTTTCCAAACCAGTGGTCCGCAAGAGGCTAGACGATGGCCGCCGGTCAATAAACAAGCCAGCGCGCGGGCGGTCCCTGGTCGAGAAGTCTGAATAAAAAAATCGGGACAATATTCAATTTATCATTATTGCACCTTGTGGTCAGTGGCCATTATGGTATTCCGTTTCGCCCCACCCCATCCTACCCCGTTCTACCCCCTCCATTGTGGTAAATATTCGGATAGAACCCGTCCCACCCTATCCCATTCCGCCCCCTCCGTTGTGGTAAATATTCTGCTAGAACCCGTCCTACCCTATCCCATTATGCCCCTCCCGTTGTTCTATCTCACGGATAGGGCGGATTACGTGGTGTCACCCCCCCCCCCCCCCCCCACTAAAGTTGACAAAACACAAATTTCGACCTTATAAAAGGGGGGTGGCTAGAGAATTGTGGTCTTAGGGGGTTAAACTCGGTCGGGTGGCACCCGGGGCGCCGCCCCCCCTCGCTACGCCACTGCTTGTGGTCCCTGTCGAAAAAATAAATGTACAAGTGGTCCCGGGTCAGAAAAAATTGGGAACCACTGATATAGATAGATAATTTTTTTTTTAGGTAAATAAAACATTTAATACACATTATAACTTTAATGGTACTTAAACATTCCACAACATTAACAAACATACATAATGTACTGTAATCCAAAAAGATACAATGTACCTACAATCTATGCAAGTAAATATGTACCGTGACTAACTTAGAAAGCCTATAATTTGAGTTTGTTTTTAGCCAATATTTGTTCGATAATAAGAACTTTAAATTATTTTTCTTTATGGTGGATATTGTAGATTGAGACATGCCGAACTCCTTCCCAAGGGTTACATTTGATTCACCGGCTTCTAAACGGTGTAATATAGCACTTTTGTCTTCAATTAAAAAACCGTTTCGCTTCATGGAACTCATTGTGTCGACCTTCCTAGGCACAACAGATGGTAAACGCGGGGCGGCGAGGTATTGGTGCGTAGGTTTTGTAAACAAAACCTACATGCTGCGTGTCGTTCTAACCGAACTGATTATCATTAAAATAGGTCGCTTTAAGCTGTTGGCCGCTTAAAACAGAGTCGTACCAAACGGATACTTTTTTCTAGTGCCTAACTATGAAATCTAACTTGAATTTAAAATTGTCGTTGCTAAAAACGGTAGGCTGTTATATGCGAAGTCGTTATTTCCGAATTTTACTTTTATGCACCAGATTTAAATGTCCGGGTTAAATTTTCCCCAAAAAAAAAATAGGAAAAAAAGAAGGAAAAACTAAACCCTTTCACACACTTCCCCAAATGATCATCTAGTCAACCCACGCTATGCAATTGCACTATATAAGTATTATAAATACAAGAACAACATGTCAACCTACTAGAGACCAAATGGGAATATAATTCACCGACTCCAGATATTTTCATATCAGAGGGTTCGGCTCTGTGGCATTTCTAATTGAACCTATAAATCCTACCGATCCCTCAATATAAATATTTAAAAAATCCTTTGTAATCCTACATGTATTTAAAATGACTGATTTTGCATTTTTATATACAAATTCTTTGACAAATCTAATATGCTTAAATTTTGAATCAGATTCCTAGGTATTATGCCAGTGGCCGAAATAACAAATGGCAATATTTTTATAGTCCGAGAATGCCAAATTCTTTTAATCTCATTTCCTAAATCTGTGTATTTTCTTATTTTTTCAGAAATAGTTTTTTGAATATTACAGGAATTTGGAATAGCTACATCAATGATATAAGTTATTTTTTTAATTTTGTCATGTAAAACTATATCAGGTCTATTATGACTAATTGTTCTGTCTGTTAGTATAGTTTTATCATAATATATTTTATAAAATTCATTTTCTAAAAATGAATTTGGTTCATATTCATAATATGGTACTATATTACGGCAGTCAATCAAGTTATGTTTAATTACCAAACTTTGGTGAATTATTTTTAAAACCTGATTGTGCCTAAATGTATACTCGGAAGGCGCTAATATAGAACATCCCGATATAATATGTTCTATAGTTTCGGGAAAAGCCAAACATTTTCTACATAAATCATCAATTTGATTTATATCTTTGATTATATGCTTTCTATAATTTTTAGTATTAATGACTCTATCTTGAATGGCAAGCATAAATCCTTCTATTTCTGCGCTCAACTCTCCAATACTCAACCATTTGTTTGACGAAAGTTTGTCAACATACGTTTGGTTCAGATAATTGAAGTGTTTTGCGTGAATAATTTTATTTGACCAGGAATCTAATAATTCCTGGTTAGTATTTTTAACCACTGGAGCGATCACGCGAAATAAATAAATTTGCCTCGATTGCTCGAGATTTCCCAGATGGTCATTTTTAAATTTTTTCGCCAACATTATAAAAATCATTGTAGTGCTATATAGCCAATGAATTAATCTGAATTTTACCGTTTATTTATTTGTATGATTTATTAAAAAAAAATCGTAAAGTTTATAGTCGCGCTAATCCTGCGTGTTTTTTACTTGAAACTGCCCTGAGGGGTACTTATTCGAGTCCTTTGTGGTATACTTGATAATAAAAGGTGCATAATAGAAAGGGGACTTAATTTTATCCGCAAAAAGCTGATGAAAAATTCGGCGGGAAAGAAATATTTTTAACATCGTTATAAAATAGTCTACCAAGTTAGGATTTGCGACATCTACAGTCATAATAGATAAAGCATTTCAATAGCTTCGTGTTAAAATAAATGGCTGGCCAAGGAAATGTTTTAAATAATTACAATAAATGTTTTAAGAATGTTAGGAAAATGTGGACCAATTTCGGACCGCTATCAATCGCAGAAAAATAAAAGTGGTCCATTTTTCGACCAAAATCGCTCCAGTGGATAAGAATGTTGGCATTCTCGTCATATAAATTTAAAGGTGTAATATTTCTATCTGCCTTGCAAATTATTTTGTGCATTTCTGAGCTATTAGCTTTCCTATGGAAAAAGTTTCTAAGCATTTCTACCTGATTGTGTTTCTGTGACGTATGTGTATGAGGGTGACGGCATGAGAGCGAGATAGCGAGTATGGGAAGTATAAAAGGGATGTACCCGCTATTGAGCGCTCTCTCCGTATTAACCTGGCAACCAATAAACATTGTAACATTAATAGATGTTATTACTACCCGATACACAGACACCACAGTTGGCTCAGCTCGGTAGTTCGTAAATTTTTACGTAAAATACGGAAGAATCTACGCGGTAGATTCCATCGAAATCGGAAAGGATTGTCAGGAATTTGGCCGATCGCAGGAGCGATCGCGTTAAGAAGAATTTGGAGCAGCCACACGCAAGTATACGCGTGTGTGGGTGCGGCAATTTGCAAGATTATTGTCGTTGGGTACACCGTGTAACGGGGTACAGGATCGTGTCAAGGATACACAAGGGTACACCGTGTAACGGGGTACAAGGATCGAGGATCGGGTCAAGATCATCATCGTGTGGATTAGCCGGAAACCGGGACGTGGTTTCCGTCGCTGCAGTCTGGGAAGGAAGACCTCGGAGAAGAGGGATTGGATCCGCAGTGTCGGGAGACGGAGCCAGACGGGGACGCTGATCTACGGCTCTGGGTGGCGTGCACGTGGAACGTGGAACGTGGACCTCGGAGTGTAGCCTTCTTGGAAGTGCTGAGATAAGTAGTCTTGATTATTTTGTTTCAGCTCTTCCCCCAATGGAGGGTGTTTGTAAAAATTTGGGGACGTTCTGTTGCAGAACGGGAAACTGGTCATTGTTCAAGGAACGACTGGACCAGGCCCTCATTTTACATGATGACAAAGTGTTATCACAAGAACGCAAAAGAGCATTTTTGCTGAGTTGCCTCACCGAAGAAACTTTCTCTTTATTATGTGATCTATGTTTCCCTAAAAAGGTTTCTGTTTGTTCTTTTGATGATTTATGTAAATTATTTGATTCACATTGCAAACCTATTCAAAATATTTTCGAGTCGCGTGAGTTATTTTATAAGTGTAAACAGCTAGCTAACGAATCTATTAAAGATTACGCTGCTAGGTTGCGAGGACTGAGTTTGACGTGCAATTTTGAATTGAGGCTGGAACCTTGTTTAAAAGACATATTCATTATTGGAATTTTCAATGAAAAATTGAAACATAAGTTGTTCGTTGAGGGGGTAAATACTTCTTTTTCGGAATGCATTCAGTTAGCAGCTTCATGGGAACATGTTGTTAATTTTAAGAAAGTTGATACGAATTTAAATGTTGTGCATAAGGATAGTAATGTTGTCCGTAAATCCAGGTCGGATAGACCGATCAGATTTAAAAGTGCAGTGCGTAGTAAGACGCCAGTAAATATTGGATTAAAAAAATGTTTTTTGTGCGGAAAAACGAATCATTTGCAGAAAGATTGTTGGAAGAATATTTTTTGTAATCGATGCAATAAATCGGGTCATCCTAGTAATGTGTGTAAAAACAGTAAAATTAATTAATGTAGGTAATAAGAATAAACGATTAAATTCGGTTTTTATGTTGCATGACGGCACGGGGCCGGAACCGATATTCGTAGATCTCATTATTGGTAACACTGTTCTGCGAGCGATTGTTGACACCGGCGCTGAAATTAATGCAATTCCATATGAAGTGTATTTAAAAGATTTTGTTTCTTATGAATTGGAAAGATGCGATATTCAATTGTCAGGATATGACGGGAAACGGTTAAATATTGTAGGTAAAGTTAATTTAAGTGTGTTATTTTTAAATAAAAGTGTAGATACGCAGTTTATAATAATTAAAAACGGTAATTCTACGATTGTTGGTAGAAATTTTTTACAAGTTTTCGGTATCGGATTAAGTGGAATAAATTCGGTAAATACCAGTGAGACTAGTTGTGATAATCAATTAAATTTTCGTGAAGTTTAAAGAAAAAATATGCTCATGTGTTTTCAGAAAAATCGGGTAGGCTTATAGGTTATGAAGCTAACATCGAAGTTATTTCGGAGTTCAGGCCAAAGTTTGTAAATCCAAGACCGTTACCTTTTAGTTTACGTGGAAAGGTAGAGGAGGAATTAAATAAGATGTTACGTGAAGATATAATTGAAAAGGTAGAAATAAGTGATATGGCTAGTCCGATTGTTGTTGTAAAAAAGAAAGACGGTTCAATTAGAATTTGTACCGATTTTAAAACCACATTAAACCCTATGTTAGCGAAGTTGAAATATCCATTGCCTCGTATAGAAGATTTAATTTCATCTTTAAATGGTGCGAAATTTTTTGCGAAAATAGATTTGCGTAATGCTTTTGGTCAGATTTCGTTAAACGAGAAGTCGAGAAAATTATGTGTGTTAAGTACGCATGTAGGTTTATTCAGGTATAAAGTATTGCCTTTCGGTTTGACCACAAGCCCGGCTATATTTATGCAAGTTATTCAGGCGGTAGTAGGTAGACTTCGTAACGTTCGTATATTTCTAGATGATATTTTGTTGTTTGGAAATTCTGAAGAGGAATTATTTTCTATTTGTGAATCTGTACTTAGCAAGTTAAGTGATTGTGGTTTAACTATTAATGAAAATAAGTGTTCTTTTCTAGAAACTGAGATAGAATATTTAGGTTTTAGAATTTCGCGGAAAGGAGTTATGCCTTTAGAAAATAAAATCTGTGCGATTACTCAAATGGCAATACCGAGGAATGTTTCGGAACTTAGGAGTTTACTCGGGGTTATTTCTTATTATAGAACTTTTGTTCACAATATTTCAGGTATTTTGTCTCCATTGTATAACTTGTTAAAAAGGGGAGTAAAGTATGTGTGGTCTGAGGAATGTAATATTGCGTTTGAGCGAGTTAAGAAACTGCTGACGTCAGATAATATTTTAGTGCATTTTGATCCTAATTTACCAATTAAACTTATTTCAGACGCATCTGAAAAAGCGTTAGCAGCGGTGATTTGCCATGTATATGATAATGGTTTAGAGAGACCTATCGCATTTGCTAGCCGATTATTGTCAGAAACAGAATTAAAGTACTCTATTTTAGATAAGGAAGCGTGTGCTATAATTTTTGGGTTGAAGAAATTCTTTCAGTATTTATATGGCAATAAATTTGTTTTGGCTTGCGACAATAAATCGTTAGTACACATTTTGAACACGGATAAGCAAGTACCTGTGCTGGCCGCTAACCGTCTGCAGAGGTACGCCCTAATACTCCAGACTTTTGACTATAGTATAGAGCATATTAAGTCAGGTGATAACAAAGCGGATTTCTTATCACGAATGCCGATTGATAATAAGGATAATTTAGATGTGTGTAGCGACGATATTGATGCTAGCGATTATTTTTTAAATTTTATTGATACTTTAAACGTGAATACGGTTGAGTCAGAGTTTGTGAACATAATCGAGTCAGAAACAACATTAAATGCGGAAACGATGAAACAGTTTTCGATTAATGATGTAAATATAGCGAGCATTATCGAGTTCACAGCAAATGGTTGGCCGGATAAAAAGTTCTTAAAGGATGATTTATTGAAATTATGGTATTTTAGGAATAAATTATCGACTTATAATTCATGTTTATTTTATAATAATAAATTTGTAGTTCCAAGGGAATTAAGGGAAATTATATTGAATTTTTTACATCAATCACATTTAGGCATTGTAAAATCGAAAAGTCTTGCTCGAAATTATTTTTTTTGGCTCGGAATGAACAATGATATAGAAGCAACTGTGAAACAGTGTGCTCGATGCATGGAATGTTTACCTACTCCATGTAAAGTTGAGTTGGCACCTTGGCCAATCAATGGGTTAATCTGGAGTAGATTGCATATCGACTTCATGGGGCCGTTGGGAGGTCATAATTTTTTAATAATTGTTGATGCAACTACAAAATGGATAGACTGTCATATTGTGAATAAGGTAGATTCGTTTTGTACAATAAAAGTTTTGAAAAGATTATTTTCTATGTTCGGAATCCCGGAACAAATTGTAAGTGACAATGGTACAGCTTTCACATCGTCAGTTTTTAAGGAATTTTGTCATAATTATAATATAGAATCATTGACTTCAGCTGTACAGCATCCTGCTTCTAACGGTTTAGCTGAAAATGGGGTTAAAACAGTGAAGAATTTTTTGAAAAAAATTATGGTAAATAATAAATTTCCTACTGATTTTGAAGATAAACTTTTGACGTTTTTAGTTGATATTAGAAATACGCCTTCAATGTCTACAGGCATTGAGCCTAGTAAATTAATGTTGGGTAGGAAGATTAGATCAATTTTTAATACGATTATTCCAATAGTGGATAATGTTGAGAGTCAAGGTTTTAAAGGAATTGACAACACGGTTAAAAACAAAATGTTATTGAGCCAGCATAAACAGAAAAAGTATTATAGAGGAAGAAAATTTAAAAAGTACTTTGAGGTTGGTTCTAAAGTTTTAACCAGGGATTTAAGAAGTAATGATAATAAATGGATTTTAGGAAAAATTTTTAAAAGATTGGGGAATAGGATTTATTTAGTTAAAATTATGTCTACGGGACAAATTTGGAAACGCAACCATGATCAGATTTCAGAGAGGAAGGTTAGGTGGGGGGAGTGTGACAGGTCTGATGATTTGCTGGACCTGGGTCCACTCTCGGATGTGGACATGACCAAATTTCCTAATTCCTCTAATTTTTGCAGGTCACCTACACCATGGGAGGGGAGGTTACGCCCTCGAGGTCAACGCCCACGCTACACGTGAAGAGCAAGAATAATTACATATACTATGGAATGGAAATATTTAGATATTATTGTTTTGTATAAATTTGTGAATAAAGAAATGTATGTAATTCGGTTTTAAGTGTGGGGGTGTGACGTATGTTATGAGGGTGACGGCATGAGAGCGAGATAGCGAGTATGGGAAGTATAAAAGGGATGTACCCGCTATTGAGCGCTCTCTCTATATTAACCTGGCAACCAATAAACATTGTAACATTAATAGATGTTATTACTACCCGATCCACAGACTTCACAGTTTCAAAGATGTTATTTTGACTACACCTCTACCTCCTAAATTTCTAGGTAAATTAATTTGTTCTATAGCTGAATTTGGATGATGGCAATTAAATTTTGTTAACGTAGTTCTAATCAATCGTTCTAAACTATCTAAATCTGTATTGGACCATTTAATTATGCCAAATGAGTACGTTAGTAGAGGTATTGCCCAAGTATTTATTGCTTTTACTAAATTTTTAGCAGATAGATTGCATTTTAAAAAATTTCTGATCCTAGTTTGAAATTTAATCCTAATATCATTTTTAATACTGGTGTGATCTAATCTATTCGATTGCGGGTATCCTAAATATTTATAAACCTCATCCCCTTTCATACTTTGAATTTTGAAATTTCTAAATATACCCTCGTCTCCATCTACAATTTTGCCTTTCTCTATATGGATAGTTTTACATTTATCTAAACCAAAAGTCATTTTAATATCATCTGAAAAAATTTTAACTACCTTAATCATTTTCTCTAAATTTGATTCAGAATTTGAAAATAATTTTATATCATCCATATATAATAGATGTGAAACTATACCACTCTCTCTTGTATTACCCTTAATTTTTATTCCAAACTTGCTTTTAATTAACATTTTAGAAAGGGGATTCAATGCTAAGCAAAACCAAAGAGGGCTCAATGAGTCTCCTTGAAAAATCCCTCTTTTTATTGAAATGCCCGGTACTACTATTTTCTTACCTTTTAAATTAACTAGCAAATCTGTATTCCAAAAGGACATAATATTTTTCAAAAAGCTAATTATAATTGGGTTAACTTTATATATTTTTAATATTTTGATTAGCCACGAGTGCGGGACACTATCAAAAGCTTTTTGATAATCTATATAACAAGTATGTAAATTACGCTTTTGATTTTGAATTTGTTTTAAAATTACAGAATCAATATCTAACTGTTCTTTACATCCCATATTGTGACGAATTAGGCTCGTATTAAATATATCCTGGCGGCAGAGCAGAGATCCAAACTCGGGATAGTGGGCCAAGTAATTCTCTATCATGTAGGTAGGGATTCAATTAAATCAAAGAATATTAACTTTTAAACAATAATGTATTGGACACAAAAACAACACGGAAGTGTGCAAACTTCCCATCAGGTTATCAAAAGAAATACAGAAAATTAACATACCAGATGGACTCGCTAAACTATCTATACTGAAATAACCCCGGAAGACGAACGCGATCTTGCTTCGCAGAGAGAGAACACGGGACGGGACGGCATCTCCAGCCTTCCCATCCGGGGACGGCGCGGAATCCAGAGCACCAAGGTCGTCCTTCTAATTGAGCAGGAGGCGGCTATACCCCCAAGGAGCGCATTCAGCCTCGGGCCACCTCAACGATCTCCAATCCAAAGGCACGTGGCCCCCAACAGTATCCAAGTCTGGCGTATTACGGTAGTACTGGTAGCAGTCCGTGATTACGCGACGCGGGGTCGTGATGGCATATTCTAGTAGCCAACACCGGGACCAATTCACTTCACGATTTCTTTTCCATAAATACTGCCACAAAATGGCCAACCAACCACATCGAGAAAAAGTGGGACTTTTACGTCATCCACTATAAAAACACCGTACACGAACCTCTCGTGTCACGTAAAAACCACCATTCTCATGATTAACAGTGATTAAAACACCTTGATGGCGAGTGACCAATTCACGAACAACCTAGTCCATGGCTGCTCGGGAGGAAGTGCCCATAAACAAAACTGCTCTTCTTTCTTTTCCAAAAATTACCAGTGTCCAAAAAAAACACCATAGACAAAATAAACACCTAAGCAAGAACTGCATTAGTTACATAATTATTTATGTGACAATTCCCCCCTTCCCACGAAAATGTTTGCCCTCAAACATGAAAAATTAAGTTCATAAACTAACTAAACTATGAGTCCATCAGGTATCTAGAAAAATGATAACAAAACATTGATTAGTAATTAAAATAGCAACTTAGAACTAAATTTCTTAAAAGTAAGTCTCTTAAAAATAAATTTCTTAATAATAAAGAACAAAAATAAGAAAAGAAAGGCACGAAAACAAGGAGTCAACCAACATCTACTAAATTAAACAAAGTTTTGAATTTACTTTTAAAAAAAAAAGGAGACTTGTTGTTTTCGTGTCAACTTAACAAAATTTATAAATATAACATACTCAAAATTATTTATTTAAAAAAAACACAACCCAATATTTTGCCGAAAAGAAAAAAAAAATCACTTTTCCTTGCATAGGAAATAAAGGCCAATCTGGCTTCACTTTAGGGTCAAACAGCCCTCACTTACACTGAATTTACGCTATATTTAAATAGCAAAATGAGTAACCTATCTAACTAAGTCCATCCGGTTTAACATTCTTATGACAAAACTTAAAATTAAACAAATACTTAAAATTAAAGAAGCCTAAATTATGAAAATATCTTTATAGATATACATTTTTCAAAACTAGGACACAAGAAAATACTTTTCTGTGTCAAGTAATATAGAATCAGTTTACAAACTGTCTATCAGATGTGGACAGAGTAGGGATCTTACATTGGATCATCTAACTGTCATCATTGAACCAGGATTTACAATTCCGAAGAAATACCTATTTGTAAGAAGGGTCGTCAAACTAGAATAATATTTAAATTATCCATTTTTCACAAAAAACAAATCAGGTCAGGTTCTATAAAACAATAAATACCTGCCAATCAAGGTGGTCAGACTAGGATTTACATAACACAATACCTGTCTATCAGATCATGACAAAAGTCAATTGGTACTCAACAGCAAAACAGAAAGTTAAGCTCGCAGCTTAGGATATCCAAAAATCCATAAAACAACCTGCAGCAAACACTCAACAGAGTGACATTGTTTGTAAAAAAAAATGAGACCAAGGCAATACCCAAGCTGGCATTCCTTAAAAAAAACACTCCACGTGTGGACAAAAGTCAGCATTTCTTGTACAAACAAAACAAAATGTGTGATCAACTATGGCTTTCAGTGAGTTGACACTATTCGAGGGGTGATCAATTCAAAATTTTAATGAATGACACTAGTAATACTTAATTTATAGTTTAATAATAATACTAACAGATGTTCTATATTAGCGCCTTCCGAGTATACATTTAGGCACAATCAGGTTTTAAAAATAATTCACCAAAGTTTGGTAATTAAACATAACTTGATTGACTGCCGTAATATAGTACCATATTATGAATATGAACCAAATTCATTTTTAGAAAATGAATTTTATAAAATATATTATGATAAAACTATACTAACAGACAGAACAATTAGTCATAATAGACGTGATATAGTTTTACATGACAAAATTAAAAAAATAACTTATATAATTGATGTAGCTATTCCAAATTCCTGTAATATTCAAAAAACTATTTCTGAAAAAATAAGAAAATACACAGATTTAGGAAATGAGATTAAAAGAATTTGGCATTCTCGGACTATAAAAATATTGCCATTTGTTATTTCGGCCACTGGCATAATACCTAGGAATCTGATTCAAAATTTAAGCATATTAGATTTGTCAAAGAATTTGTATATAAAAATGCAAAAATCAGTCATTTTAAATACATGTAGGATTACAAAGGATTTTTTAAATATTTATATTGAGGGATCGGTAGGATTTATAGGTTCAATTAGAAATGCCACAGAGCCGAACCCTCTGATATGAAAATATCTGGAGTCGGTGAATTATATTCCCATTTGGTCTCTAGTAGGTTGACATGTTGTTCTTGTATTGTTATGTATTTATAATACTTATATAGTGCAATTGCATAGCGTGGGTTGACTAGATGATCATTTGGGGAAGTGTGTGAAAGGGTTTAGTTTTTCCTTCTTTTTTTCCTTTTTTTTTTTATTTTGGGGAAAATTTAACCCGGACATTTAAATCTGGTGCGTATATATAAGACACTAATGTTTATATTATTTAGACTAAAAAACTATACAGAACACACTTTCCTGTATTAGAGGCAAAGCGATAATTCCAAAGGAATTAATCATTAGTTAAGCATGCCAAAGCAGTACTTTCTTTGTTAGAGACAGAAACAACTTTCTTATGAACTAAGGTTTATATAAAGAACTTTTTAGGAAAGCTATACTATACTTGAACTTATGAAATACAAACTATCAATAATAGAACTAATAGAACTTTTGTGCATCAGAAAGTAGCTCAAGTCTCTGAGACACAAAATTCCAAGATATTTCTTCTCAAGTTCCCTGGAGGTTCTGTGGACTATGGGCAATAAAAGAGCCTCCAGTGGACCGAAGAAAGAAAGGCATAAACTTAAAAATAATAGCATTACAACTTAATCCGTTAAACAGACGGAACAAGGTATGAAATCAGTGTGTGTGTACTTATGTGAATAGGTATATTATTACCAAAATAATCATACGTTTAATAATACAAAAAAAACTCGAAACTAGAGCATGTTATTATTAACAGAAAAGCATAGGAACGGAGGAAAGAAAGACTTAACTAACAAAATTTGGGCGCCAGTGACCACAAGGATCACATTCCAGTTTACCGAGGGTAAATAAACGTTTTATCGTCAATGAACTAGAATAAAGTGTTCGTACTGAGCACAAGATTTGGAGGTACCAAACTCCAAAGCATGAGACCAGAACAATCACAAAAGAAACAAATGTAATAATGTGAAGGGTTGGTAGGCCTACACACTACAACATAGGTCTCCTTAAAGAAAAAAAACAAAAACTAATCTATCCGAACAATATCTTTGACGTGAAAATTACCAACAATTCTACCTTGCATATCTGCCAATGTGTACACCAAATCCGAGACTCTATTTTTTATCACATTACGAACGAATCTAGGTGCCAACTTATGGGAAAAGTAATCCGGACCACTGGATTGAGCAAAATTCCTCCTCCAAATGACATCACCTACATTATAAACCACGGATTTACGGCGTAAATTATAATGTTGGGCATTCTTTTTAAAGGCTTGTATTAATGCATTTGAAACTTGTTCGTAAATAGGAACTAAGTCTTCCAACTTTTTTGCAAATTCGGCTCTAGACTGATCTAAAGGTATGTCCACGACACTAGAAGAAACATTAATTTTGTGTAAATTGCCATCAATAATTTGTTCCCTGCCGTGCATAAGGAAAAAAGGCGTGAAACCTGTTGCAAAATTAACAGTATTATTCAAGGCTGACTGAATCTGAGGCAGAAATCTGGACCAATTACGATGGTCAGACTCGGTCAAGATAGACAAGGCAGTCCCGATAGTTTGGTTATACCGCTCCACTACATTATTTTGCGGGGTGTAATAGGCGTTATAAAAAGGCATAGGAACATTATAATTGGCCAACAATTGTTTAAACTCTTTTGAAATAAATTGTTTACCATTATCACACACAAGGGTTTGTGGAACACCGTGGACTAGAAAAATAAATTGTTCAACATTTTTTACAATGCTTTTCGCAGTAGCATTTCTGAGCGGAAAAATCCATGTATATTTGGAAAAAACGTCAACAACCGATAAAATGTACATAAAACCCGCGTAACTACGTGGAAGAGGTCCTACAAGATCGATAGACAACATTTGCATCGGTCTGTTGACTATTTTTGGATTCGTAGAAATACCCGCCGGCGCAGATGTATTTATTTTATGTGCTTTGCACGTTTTACATTTACTGACAAACTTTTTGACGTCATTATACATACCCGGCCAAAAGTAACGGAGTTGAACTTTCTTATACGTTCTGAAAACACCGGGGTGGCAAGAGTTAATAGATTCGTGTTCTTTACTTAAAATAGCGTTGCGGTCCTCAAAAGGCACAACCAGCTTCCAGGCTGTATCCTCTTGCAAAGCGAAACGAGATTTAGAATGTCGAAATAAACAATTATCTTTAATTTGGAAGTTATTGAAACGTTGGGGATTATTCATACAATTGGAAAACAAATTACTATACCAACTATCCGAAGTTGTAGGCAAAGAATCTATGGCAGCAACAGTAAAATCGTCTTTACGAGAAAGAACATCTGGAACAGTATTTAATTTACCCTTTCTGTGCACCACATCAAAAGAATATTGGGAAAGACGCGTAGACCAACGCGCAAGTCTACCAGTTGGATTGGACAACGAAACCAACCACTGCAAACTGGAGTGATCCGTCACCACTGTGAAATGAACACCTTCTACGTAAGGCCTGAAATGATTGACTGATTCTAACACCGCAAGGAGTTCGCGCTCCGTAACGCCGTAATTTCGTTCGTGAACATTTAAGCACCTAGAGAAAAAAGAGACAGGATGTTCTTCACCGTCAAACACCTGAGTAAGCACGCCGCCGATTCCAACGTTGCTCGCGTCGCAATGTATAGTAAAGGGCAAAGAAAAATCTGGACAACTAATAACGGGAGCAGAAGTTAGAGCTTTTTTTAATTTTTTAAACGCGTCTTCCGCTTCTGAAGTCCAAGAAAAATTACTTATTCCCATTCTAGAACCAGTGAGTTTTGTCAACGGGGCCGCAATAGTAGAGAAATCTTTGATAAAACGCCTATAATAACCGCAAAGACCTATAAAAGCTTTAATTTGCTTCGAATTCTTAGGGGTAGGGTAAGTACGAATGCATTCTAATTTAACGGGGTCTGTACGAAGACCTTTCGCGTCTACGATATAACCTAGATATTTTAACTCTTCCTTACAAAACTCGCATTTTTTGAGGTTAACTGTTAAACCCGCATCTCTTAATCGTTCATAAATTTTATTCAAAATCTTCAAATGTGACTCAAAATCTTCCGAAATAACAATTAAATCATCGAGATAACAAAAGACGTTCTCGTCAAACTCAGGACCAAAAAGAGCATCCACCAGACGCTGCAATTCGCTGGGAGCATTCTTAAGACCGAACGGCATCCTCACAAATTCAAATAAACCATGGCCTGGTACAAAGAAAGCCGTTTTAGGACAGGATTCCTTATCCAAGGGAATCTGCCAAAATGATTTGCTCAAATCTATAGATGAAATAAAACGAGCACCCCTTAGTTTATCTAAAATACGCGAAATGTAAGGGAGGGGGTAGGAATCTGCCAATGTGACGCTGTTCAAGCGCCTCGAGTCCAAACAAAACCTGACAGAACCATCCTTCTTAGGAACAATCAAAACTGGGTTTGACCAAGCCGAACGAGAACGGCGGACAACACCTAAATCCAACATTTCTTTTAATTGTTCTTCTAATTGTTTCTGGCGAGTTTGAGATAAAGGATAGTAACGTTGCTTAATAGGATCCCCTGTTGTATTTATTTTATGACGTACTAAATGGGTTTTACCTAAACCACGTTCTTCGAAAGAAATTGATTTAAACTTAACTATAACAGAATTTAATTTGAGATTGTCTTGGGGGGACAGCAAGGAAGCTGATGTTAATTTACGAACCTCACCGACAACCTTCCCAAAATTAACATTGCTGTCGACTTTTGGAAACAACTGAGGGGCCACGTCGAATTGCTTCCAAAAATCTACTCCCAAAACAATTGAAGAGGACAGAGACGGTATAACGAAAAACTTAATATATTTCTTAATATTATTATACAATACTAGTACTCGCATAGTACCAATTATATCCTGACGTTTGCCATCCGCGGTGGTAACGTAGGAATCTAACTTTTTTAACTTATATCCTAAACTTATGAAAAAATTATAAACAGAACCCCCGAAACAACTGACAGTAGCTCCACTGTCCAAAAGCCCTGAAAAAACCAAATTCTTAATTTTAATATTAACATGTGGTCTAACATCACGTCCACAATCAGCTAACGGCACACATGCGTCCATGTTGTGCGTGGTAAACTTAGATACATTACTAGGAACTGACGACGACCTCCTGTCATCCTTGTGCACAGAACGCAAAAGATCGTCGGCTAGTTTTTTGAATTAAACTTATTCGTTTCATTATGCTTAAGAGAATCCCTTTTCCATTTTTGACAAAATTGTTTCGTATGCCCCTGTTCCTTACAATAGAAACAATTAAAATTTTTCTTACTATTAAAAGCAGAACTAGGAGAAGACGCGCGTGGAGAAAGGGAAGCTTGTTTATAAGTAGCGCGGGGAGAGTACGAGCCTTGAGCTTGTGGCGGGTGCGACGGTTGAGAATATGGAACCCGATGAGAATACGACGTTTTAGGAAAAGGAACTCGCGGAGATGAATTAAATTGAGGTACAGGTTTGTCTACCGAAAGCTTTTCGAATTTACGGCATACACTTACTAAAGCTGAAAGATTCTTTTCCGAGAAATAGGCAATGGCCAAGGCATACTTCGGTTGTAGACTGTCACAGACTAAGTCCACCAATTGTTCCTCAGAAAGCGGAACATCCAGCCTTAAGTTTGCTAACTGAACATCTTCGACATATTCCACTATAGCCTGGTTAAATTTTTGCTTCATAGCGAACAAGGCTTTTAAAGCTTCCATTTGATTGGTACAAATGTCAAAACGAGAAATGAGGAGCTTTTTCAAAGTTGACCAAGACAAAGAATCATCAAAAATAGTTCTAAACCAGGAAAGTGCCCTTCCCTCCAGGAGGTCAGAGAAAGAGGTAACAACCGCGGACAACTCCACCTTCCGGCATCTGGATAACTCTTCTATGCGTAAAATGAAATCCCTGACATCCGAAGACCCAGAAAATTTTAAACCCCAAGAATGGATGGACGAAGAAGAAGTTGAAGGAATAGCCGATTGGTAATAATTATTAATTATAGTTTTAGTATTTTCTGAACAAACTGTATTATCATCAACCGTATTCATATTGGAAGTACCTCCTTCTTTCAAATTTCTATTAAAAGTACGAGCCTGTTCGCGCATACTGGCTAATGTTGCTTCCGGAACTATCTCACGATCCGTTAATAATTTTGTCATTTCCTCCTTTGACAGTCCATTAATATCGGAAATCGCCATTGTTGAAAACAAAAAAATTTCAAAATAATAAAAAAAATTATTTAAATTTAAATAATTTAATTTATAATTAAATTATTGTTCATAAATAATTATATTTAATTAAACGTAATAATATAATTATCCACCCTGAAATTAATAATAATATAACCGTAACACTTTAATTACCAAACACCCTGTACTTATAAATTCAATAAAAAAATTATTGTTTATTAATAACGATTATGCAACCTAAAACTTATGTAAATGTATTTCCTTCAATGCAGTAAAAGTATTCCATTAATATAAGCATAAATAAAACCTCGTTTTATCCAAAATCGCCTAACAATAATGTCAGCCCTTACAAGACATCATGAACATTTCCACACACTCACGATGATGGTAAAGTCAAGCAAATATTGCCTCACAATAATGAACAAATGGTTCCTTCAGATTTGAAAATGTAAGTTGCTCATTTTAAATTATAATTAATTCAAAAGGAATTCAATGTATTCAAGTATTTATACGCATTGCTTACGTACCAGGAACTGTATTTATAGACAACATTTATTTACGCACTCTATAAAAACGCACAGTAAGATTACATTCAGTTAGACCAATGTATTCTCTCAATAAGTCAGTGACGCAAACTCAACAACGCCAACAGCTGACTGCGTATCAACAACATTTGACAGATGACAGGTAATGCAAAAATTGCCAGTAAAAGAAAAAAAAAATTCCGTACCGTAAAATAAAAGTACCGGTTCAAACTTCAAGGTAATATTATTTATTACTTTCCTTGTTTAATCTGAGTGGCAACACTTAAAGTTAGTGTCAATATAATTGTACGATGTAAACAAACGAGAATAAACCTCATAATGATCACAAGACAAAGAGTTGTATTTTCATAATGACACACAGAATCCCTGCAGACCGGTTAATGTCAGAAATATAACCAAATAAATGCACACACACCGACTCATCTCTGAGTTCTGTAAAGTTATCAGCAAAAGTTCCCAAAATTTATCCCACATGACAGAGAAGTACCTATGTTTCGGGCACCGAAAATAACTGATTTTACACATTGAAGCGCCACTGTGACGAATTAGGCTCGTATTAAATATATCCTGGCGGCAGAGCAGAGATCCAAACTCGGGATAGTGGGCCAAGTAATTCTCTATCATGTAGGTAGGGATTCAATTAAATCAAAGAATATTAACTTTTAAACAATAATGTATTGTACACAAAAACAACACGGAAGTGTGCAAACTTCCCATCAGGTTATCAAAAGAAATACAGAAAATTAACATACCAGATGGACTCGCTAAACTATCTATACTGAAATAACCCCGGAAGACGAACGCGATCTTGCTTCGCAGAGAGAGAACACGGGACGGGACGGCATCTCTAGCCTTCCCATCCGGGGACGGCGCGGAATCCAGAGCACCAAGGTCGTCCTTCTAATTGAGCAGGAGGCGGCTATACCCCCAAGGAGCGCATTCAGCCTCGGGCCACCTCAACGATCTCCAATCCAAAGGCACGTGGCCCCCAACAGTATCCAAGTCTGGCGTATTACGGTAGTACTGGTAGCAGTCCGTGATTACGCGACGCGGGGTCGTGATGGCATATTCTAGTAGCCAACACCGGGACCAATTCACTTCACGATTTCTTTTCCATAAATACTGCCACAAAATGGCCAACCAACCACATCGAGAAAAAGTGGGACTTTTACGTCATCCACTATAAAAACACCGTACACGAACCTCTCGTGTCACGTAAAAACCACCCCGCGTCTTTTAAGTTTTAAATCAACTTAGATTCTCATGATTAACAGTGATTAAAACACCTTGATGGCGAGTGACCAATTCACGAACAACCTAGTCCATGGCTGCTCGGGAGGAAGTGCCCATAAACAAAACTGCTCTTCTTTCTTTTCCAAAAATTACCAGTGTCCAAAAAAAACACCATAGACAAAATCAACACCTAAGCAAGAACTGCTTTAGTTACATAATTATTTATGTGACAATATGTTTTCTGCGACAACCTTTTTGTTGTTCAGATAAAATATTTTTTTCATCCAAATGAGTATATATTAAATCTGTCAAGCAAGAGGTTAAAATTTTGTATATTGTCGGTAGACATGTAATGGGTCTATATTGAGAGGGATTATTAATATGTTCGCTTTTAGGCAACATATAAGTAATGCCCTTAGTTAGAAAATTAGGAAAATTTTGAGGTTCTCTGACAAGTTTTGAAAGATTTTTTGCAAAAAGAGGATGTAAAGTAGTTAGACGTTTGTACCAAAAATTATGTATCCAATCGCAACCCGTGGCTTTCCAATTATGAGTATTTTTTATTATTTTGGCTAACAATTCAACCGATATATCAGAAAAACTCATTTGTTCAATGTCTGAACAATTGAGTTCTTCATTTTCTATCCAGTTACCTGCCTCATTATGTTTTATATCTTTACTCCAAATGTTTGTCCAAAAATCGCGCATATCTGATTCAGATGGCAACGGAATATTATTATTCGAAATAATATTCTGTTTATCGTCAAGTTTGGAATAAAATATTTTCTCATTTACATTATATTACTAGCTGATCCGGCGAACTTCGTACCGCCTCAGAATCAAAAACTGTTGTCAACTTATTAGCTGAATTGATCTAAATTGTTTCTCCCTGCGTATACCATACCTTGATCTAAATTTTTTCTCCCTGCGTATCCTTTCCCCTCGCCCCTCGCCCCTCGCCCCTCCCCCCCCTCCCCCTCCCCCTCCCCCCCCCTCCCCCTCCCCCCCCTCCCCCCCCCCCCCACCCCCTCCCCCTCCCCCTCCCCCGGTTCACAGTTCAATATTATACCCCTTACAATATTGCTGCAGTTCTTTCAAAATAGGAGAATTCGTTCCATACAAAATGTATGGGAAAATAATTTTTCTTCGGAGTGGAACACCCTTTACTTTTAGGGGGATGAAAAATAGATGTTGGTCGATTCTCAGACCTAACATATAAGCATAAAAAATTTCATCAAAATTGGTCCAGCCGTTTCGGAGGAGTATGGCAACAAACACCGTGACACGAGAATTTTATATATTAGATAATTATTACCTACATTTATATTTTCAATATGGTTATAGTGATGATTCCAATTATAGGTGAGCACACCATTCATCTCAACATTCTTAGTGTGACTATAATTTATAATATGTAATAATAAATTAAATTACAAGTAGGTACATAAAACAAGGAGGATCAAAATCAAATATAGTAAATACAAACATACACATTTACCTATATACATACATTTATATATATATACATTCAAACATGTCATATAAATCTATATGCATACATTCATGTACATACACACATGCACACACATATACATATATATATAGAGCCAATGCTGCAAAAGTAGTTTTTAATGTCATGACCTCTGCAATGAATCTTTACTTGCAATACTTTAATTTTAATTGTCTCAAGATACAGGCCTCACAAAAAAAAACTAAAATTGTGCTAATAAGATATCCAATATACCGGTTGTAATGTAATGCCTTCACACACAAGAGACAAAATTACATATAAATGTAATTTTGGAGGCGGGTATGGGTACCGCGGCAACGAGAACCATTTATTGAATAACCAACACGCCTACCATGGGTCACCTCACTTTAGCTAGTTACTTGATAAAATAGTGTGGTATACATGTAGTTTCAACATCCTTCAACAGATGTCGTTAGTATAGTTAGTTGTATGTAGTTTACAGGTGTCTCAACAAATGTCAATTAAGTAGTAACTTAGAATAGTGTTGTCTACCGTCGTTCATGTCTAATGCACGAACAGTTACGGAAATAGCCGATGATGCATCGGCAGCTGGGCTCCCATAGTGTTTGGTTGCCCAGCTTCAGAATAACTTCGAGCTTCCAATTTGTCGGAAGTCTGTCCTGTTAAATATTCATTATAAACCTTACGATAACGTAAATAAAGCAACTTGTAATCTCAATGCTTGTTATATCTGTAAATAAAATATTTTGCACCCATAAATACTTTAAAATTAATCTATTTGTTATTGGCTAAATCCACTATCCGATGTGGATTTAGTTTTTGAGAACACACGTATATGTGGTATACACGCATATGCATAATTAGATACACGACATACGGTAATTCCTCAATGTAACTAACTAACTATTACGCCATTTCGCTGCAGGGGTAGGCAGAGAGGACAGACTGCCAAACAACTCGGTCTTGGCACACACTCTTTGCCTCAATCATATTCATACATTGTCTCATAGGTACTCTTCTATTATTCTGAGTTTTGGCATGGCCCGTCTCAAGTATCTGATTCACTTGATCGTGCTATGTCTTCCTCGGCATCCCCGACTTCTTCTACTATTCACATTTAAAATTGATGGTGAAATTATTGAAAATGTTACTGAAATGAAATACTTGGGAGTTATATTAGATTCCAAACTAAACTTCAATAGACATGCTGAATACACCCAAAAGAAAATTGGCAAAAAGATATCTTTTTTTGGAAGAATTCGGCCAAAAATTTCTAGAAAAACTGCAATCACCATATACAATTCAATTATTGCTCCACACTTCAACTACTGCTCAAGTATACTTTTCCTATGTAACGAAAGAGAACAAAATAAGTTACAAATTCTCCAAAACAGGGCAATGAGAATAATTCTTCGACGAATTGGTTGACCGTGAAACAGATGCTGACCTTGAACACGATGGTATTTATCCACAAAATATTGAACAACACGTTTCCAAAATACTTCTCAAATAAAATTGTATAAAATAAAGACATTCACAGATATAACACAAGGACGTGCAAGGAAATTAGGCTACAAAAAAAGGACAAAGCGAATACGCAGAACAGTCTACTGTACAAGGGAATGAAGTTGTATAACACGCTACAAGAAACTTTAAATTTAAAGTCCACACCAATTGGAAAGTTCAAGATGTATTGTAGGAGCTACATAAAACTTGAAAAAATATAGTGAATATGAAATATTTTAATCAATTAGAAATTTGTAAACTTAAATGTACAAATTACTAAAATAAAAATTATTATTATATTATTTTTATTTGCGTCATATATTCTTCTTGCACTCATTCATTCGGTCTACATGCCCAAACCATCTGAGGGTCCCTTTCTTAATCTTACTATCTTAATATATAAAATCGTAATTCACACGGGTGCGGCGAGCGGAAGCTCCATCGCGAACGGCTGCCACACCGAAACTAAGTGTCGCAGAGAGTGCGCGTGGTGGGGATTTGGCATAGGCAAACCAGAAAATTGTTCCTCGCGACCGCAGCACCTTGAAGACCTTATTTTACGGACAGCCCTCGTGTATTATAAATGCGAAAGTTTTTATGGATGTATGTATGTTTGTTGCTCTTTCATGCAAAAACTACTGAATGGATTTTAATGAAACGTTATATAGCTCATACATCAGAATAACTTATAGGTATATGTAGAGACACTGATTCATCGCATTAACGATATATTCGCGAATTAAAGCGATAAATGGTGTTTTTAGCGATAAAAACGTTAAAACGCGAAATAGCAGCGATTTTTACAACAAAACTCAACAAAATGCGAATTTTTTTAGTAATGCGAACAAAGGTACAAATTTCGGGTTTTTGAACAACTTTGATATGTATTTTGGCAACTTTGATATGTATTCATTTGACATTTGTTGACGAAGCGTGTGGCCAATTTGTCAAATTGGTAAATGTATTAGAAGGGTCAAAATATCCATACGCTCATTTGCTTTGGGAGGACTTGGTGTCCCTAAGCCTTTCTTTACAAAAATTGAGTGATGGTGTTTTCCCTGCCAAAACCTTAAAGGCTGTGTAGGAAGTTGTCTTAACCCAAATAAAAACTCAAATAAGAGAGAGTTGTCAGAAGAGTTCTGTGAAACTGGCATCTCATATGCTGAACCGTCAAGACAACAGCACTAATCAATTTCTTGAGTAAAATGTTCAATGCTGCAATTGTAGGTCAGAATGTCCAGTGATCAGATGCTATTCTTTTTAAGCAAGTAAAAGTAGGCTTGCTCCAACGTTTAAATCTGTTGATGACAGTAAATTCCTGGAAGGTAACAGGTATTTTCAAAGACAGCTTGTAGAGCAAGTGAGGGATGGAGTCACTGTAGACATAATTCAGCTACTCTTAGCTGTAAAAATTATTCACAGAGAATTTGCTGAGGCAGCTCTGATGACTGTGTGGGCCCCTGTGAATAGTGTTGACGCAGAAAGATTTTTTAGTTGCTATAATCTTGTATTGACAGATCGTAGAACGAACATGACACTCTCTACTGAAGAAACATGTGCCATGTTGAGTTTCAACCAATGATAAAATAATCATGTTTCAAGTGATTTTGCCAATTTAATTGTTTTTCCCCTCTTGCCGACTCCCATTTCTTGACGTTATCCTATTTAGCTATAAACGCTATGAAAACGCAAAATTAAAGCTATAAAAGCTATTTTTTCAATAATTAATGCTACATTTCTTAAAAATTTAAGCTATGAATCAGTGTCTCTAGCTCTATGTAATGGTAAGCTCTGACATTATGAAATTAGTATAAGTGAAAATGTGTGTAGTTTATATATTTAAGCGGCAGGGAGGAAAAACAGGGGGATGGGGAACAGGGGAGCTGGGGTTCGCGGAGAGGGAAGAGACGAGGAAGGGGGAAGGCGGGGAAGGTGGAAGGGAACGGGGATGCAGGGAGAATCAATTTACTTCTTTAAATGGCATTGCAACGCGTGCCGAAGACCAGCTAGTTTGAAATAAAATTTAATATTTGTAAATAATAAAATTTTAATATCAAACATGAAAATGTAACATGCATATTTTTTACAAGTTTTTTTGTCTCCCGTGACATAAATAATCACTTTTCATGATATTAAAGCTAAATTTAACTGTTTGAATAAGAAATATTTCGTATTAACCAGTAAGCGTTCCGTATTAACCAGTAAGGAACTTAATGTTGATAAATGCTAAATTTTGTCCTTTTATAGAACCAAAAAACCTATTCAGTTTGATTATAAACTAAATAATGTTTGTCTCTCTACTGTCACATCTATTAAGGACCTTGGGGTCACTCTGGATTTTAAACTTTCTTTCCGGGATCACATTAATAACATCGTTAACAAATCACTTAAACTACTCGGCTTCATTCATAGAATTACCTCTGACTTTAAACATATAAATACACTTTAAACTCTTTACTGTTCGCTGGTCCGCCCTCACCTTGAATATGCTAGTGTCATTTGGTCTCCTTTTTATGCTGTCCACATTTGTTACATCGAATCTGTACAACATCGCTTCCTACGAGGAATTGCTTGGAGGTTAGGACTTGAAAGAGGAGAATAATTGTATGATGAAATTGAACAAACTTTAAACATTTCCTCTTTAGAAAAACGTAGAAAGGACTCTGATCTAATATGCATTTTCAAAATTATCAACAGTATTACTGACACACCTGCTTTGTTACAACTCATCCAGTTCAACATTCCTTCCCGTAGACTCCGAAATAATGAATTGCTGTTCCTCAATCAACATTCTACTAATTATGGATATCTTTCTCCTTTATCCAGAATGTCGAGACTTGTCAACACAAATCAAAGCATTGAATTTTTTGGTGTAAGCCTAAATGACTTTCGACAGTCGTTACGCAATGTGTGTTTTTTAAAGTCTTTTTAAATCCATCTTCAAGCTACTTGTAGTTATCTTCTCTATGTACTTTTATATTATATGTATTTTGTCAATGCTCTTCATCTATATGTAATCTCCTTTCATTGTGATCTCTCTTTTTTTTCTATTCATGTTATTATTATATTGTTAATTGGACTATTTGTCCGTAAATAAATAAATAAATAAAGACATAAATAATTAAATATTTAGTTATAACTGAGAAGAATAATTATTTTTCTTTCCAACAACGAACAAACCACTTACCCTCCGCATTGTAGAAAAAAAGATAAAAATACTTTTGTAATGTATGTACGCCTCGGTCAGATCTGTCCTTCAGAGGCTCTAATGGAATATGAAATTAGTGGCTAGTATTGTCCTTCTTAGATTGGTAAGTTTCTTGGAAGTATTTGTAGATATGAGTATTGCAATCGTTGATCTTCTTGTTATTTCTAGCCTGGACTGGATGACGTGGTGAAGACATGTCGCGGTCGAAACCTCTTCTTCTCCACGGATATCGAGAAGAGCATCAAGGAGTCGGAGATCATCTTCATCTCCGTCAATACACCAACGAAGAGATTCGGCAATGGAAAGGTATGTCCAATATCTTATGCCTGTAGATTATTAAATAACCTAAAAATCGAATCAAAAGGTGAAGAAATACGGCCCACACAAGCCTAGAGTTTTGGATTCAGAAATGATATTATTTTTGATGGACGCTTGAATGGTGTTATTAATCATGGGATGTTTATTGTGATGTTAACTGTTGAGTTTGATGGATCATATTCACTCGAGCGATAGCTACCCAAATTTGGGATGCTCCGCTAATGCCCTTGAGTGATAGCTACCCAAATTTGGGATGCTCCGCTAATGCCCTTGAGTGATAGCTACCCAAATTTGGGATGCTCCGCTAATGCCCTTGAGTGATAGCTACCCAAATTTGGGATGCTCCGCTAATGCCCTTGAGTGATAGCTACCCAAATTTGGGATGCTCCGCTAATGCCCTTGAGTGATAGCTACCCAAATTTGGGATACTCCGCTAATGCCCTTGAGTGATAGCTACCCAAATTTGGGATGCTCCGCTAATGCCCTTGAGTGATAGCTACCCAAATTTGGGATGCTCCGCTAATGCCCTTGAGTGATAGCTACCCAAATTTGGGATGCTCCGCTAATGCCCTTGAGTGATAGCTACCCAAATTTGGGATGCTCCGCTAATGCCCTCGAGTGATAGCTACCCAAATTTGGGATGCTCCGCTAATGCCCTCGAGTGATAGCTACCCAAATTTGGGATGCTCCGCTAATGCCCTCGAGTGATAGCTACCCAAATTTGGGATGCTCCGCTAATGCCCTCGAGTGATAGCTACCCAAATTTGGGATGCTCCGCTAATGCCCTCGAGTGATAGCTACCCAAATTTGGGATGCTCCGCTAATGCCCTCGAGTGATAGCTACCCAAATTTGGGATGCTCCGCTAATGCCCTCGAGTGATAGCTACCCAAATTTGGGATGCTCCGCTAATGCCCTCGAGTGATAGCTACCCAAATTTGGGATGCTCCGCTAATGCCCTCGAGTGATAGCTACCCAAATTTGGGATGCTCCGCTAATGCCCTCGAGTGATAGCTACCCAAATTTGGGATGCTCCGCTAATGCCCTCGAGTGATAGCTACCCAAATTTGGGATGCTCCGCTAATGCCCTCGAGTGATAGCTACCCAAATTTGGGATGCTCCGCTAATGCCCTTGAGTTATAGCTACCCAAATTTGGGTAGCTGTAGTTAGGTGATTTTTTTAATATGTTTAGTCACTCCAAGCTTCTATCGAACTCCAAAAGATGTCACTAATGTTCGTCTCACGGAATATTCCAGATAATTTTTTGTACTGTGTTGACGCCATTTTAATTTTTTTTATTTATTTTATGTAAACGAAATCATAAAATTTTCATAAAATTAACTTTTTTTGAAGTAAAACTTCTTTATGCACGCTTGACTTGGGGAGTAAGCTAGTGAATGCGTGTCCTGAGCGTTATGAAAAGTGTGATCGGGCGAGGCGAATGGTCGGGCGAGGCGAACGGAAGTTGAGAGGGAGATATAAGTTAGTGAAGTTTTACTTCAGTCGTGTAGTCTAAAGCATTTTAAGTACACTGTCACTCGAGTGGCTGCGTATTGTCTGTTATGTTAACAAGAGTGTTTTTGAGGGATCTATATTGTGTGCTATGTGTCCAGGGAAGAGCGGCTGACCTGACCTATGTGGAGAAAGCAGCCCGGATGATAGCCGACATCGCCACAGGAAACAAGATTGTTGTAGAAAAGAGCACCGTGCCCGTTATGGCTGCCGACAGTATTATGAAAATCCTCAACGCCAATGTGAGAGAAGGTTAGTTGTATTTACTGTTATAAACACCTCCCTATCGAATTCTGATGCCTCGCTTCGAAAGCCTCGATATAAATGCAAATTTCGTATATTATAAAACAGAGCACAAAGTAATTGCTCAAATTCATGATTTGAATTGTTCAATTATCGGCTAATAACAAGCCTGAAAAGCATCGTGTCACTAGATAAAGAGATGAACCTAACAAAATGTAAACTTGTTGTACAAGATTCTAAAAACATAGGCGAAACCAGCGAAGATTTTTCATTTTGTGTACCTAAAATAATAAAAAATAATTATCAAAACTTCACAGAAAGTGCGATATTGAATGGTACAAAGGAAAAATCTTAAGAATACATTTAAAAAAAAATAATATCTGTACTAACTTCTGTCCTTGTGCCGATTGTTTGTGTAAAGTAAAGTATATTATACTTGATGTTGAGAATTTTTCTAAGAATTCACCTTTATTTACTTATTTTTATTCTGCATATAATGTGTATACTTTATACGAGCTCATATTCTTTTTTTTTGTTGTAAAACATATTTGTACCCTGTAACTAAATACTAGTTATTATCATGCATATGTACTTTATTTAATGTACATTATTATCATTGTAATAACCCTCCTATGTACCACCGTGTATCATGTATCACCGGATTGTAATAGCCATTTTATGGCGTTGAAATAAATAAATAAATAAATATTTTTTTATGTAGTTCTTGAGTATTGTTATTTGCTTTACAATAAATTATATTTTTATCATGATAGTTTTTAAATTTCTATAGTTTTAATATCATTATTTTATAACCATATTGTGTTATTTTAATTGCTGTCATGTTTCTAATGAAATATCTTAAAAGGTAATTAAATAGGGAAATATAATAATACCAAGGTACCGGTAAAATATAAAGTACAGTGTAAAATATCAATAAAAGGGTAACACAGTGAAACCCTCTTAACCCCTCAGAAATCGCCAATATGCACTTTTAATGTCTTTAACGAAATGACATTTTACGAAAACTTTGTATTATTACCGCTTCACAAATAAAGCTCTATAAATGAAACACTTCTGAACGTAGCCAAATAGTAAAAACTGTTTTAGACAGGTTACAAAATAAGCTTTCGAATTATTATATTACAAATAAATATTAATATTTGTAAATATTAAAATTTAGAATGCAAACATTAAAAAATGTGAAAATGACTCACGTGATGTTTTTATGTGAAAACGGTACTAAAATCAACAATGTAAACAACAATACTTATTCTATTGTATAAATGTGTAATAAACACTTTTGTCACCTCACTTTTTTATCATTTCATATAAAAATAATTAATAAAAATTAACAACGTCGGGCGCCCGTAGGAAATTTGGCGGGATAAATTATGTGTCAGACTGCGCGTCTGACAGAATGTTCTTTTTATGTATTTCTATGGACAACTTGAATAGAGATGTGCAGCGTGATTCACTATCGACATTTCACTTTTTATTTTACGGATGTAACTAAAACAATAACGGAGTTATAACGGTTTCTATGGAGACACACGCGCTGACGTGTAAACACGCTTATTGTACTTGACTGCTGTCGTATTTTTAACGCATATATCTGCTTACGTTGCGGAGGGGTTAAGAAGTTTTGTGGCTTAAGAAGTTTGGTTTTTTCGGTCCCTCAACCCTCAAATTGGTCCACACATAAGGTTTTCCTGCTTAAGAAGTTTGTTTTTTTCCGGTCCCTTGGAAAACATCTTAAGACGGTTTCACTGTATTTTTAATGAAATATCTTAAAAATACTAATTTTAGTTGTGACTATCTGTCTGTAACACCAGTTCAATGAACACTAGAACTTACTTTGATTAAGTAAAATGCAATTTACCAAATTTTTCATCAAAAAGTCATTTATGTCGAAACTAGCTTTTTGGAGATACAGCGTATTGCCATTATACGGGAGTTAAAGGCTTTAAAGCTAATATCCGGCCAATAGATTTCATATAACAATGATTATACCTAATATAAATTGTCCCGTTTTAATCAAAGCAGGTATTTTTTTTAAGTGAAAACTTCTTTAACACTGTTGTGATTTGAAACTCGATGAAACGGAAGTGAGTAACACTAAAAAGAGACGAACACATACATCTGTAGGATTTAGCCTGCGAGAGAATGAGATAGCAATAAAGTATTAATGTATTTCATGGGTACTCGGTACCAATATATAATACCAAATCCACGGTCCCACGTGAGCCTTCCTTGGTCTAGTGGTACGAAACATCTGACGAACCTTAGAAGCCAGACATTCAGCAGACCAAGGGTCAAATTCTGCGAATAGCAAAAAAAATAATATTGGTTTTGTGAAATCAATATCCAATCTTCAAACCACTCCAAAATGAACAGGCAAAGAAATCTCAAAAGAAAGCGACGTCTAGCGACTCCGAAGAAGAAAACACAAAAACTAATAAGATGACTAAATGTATAGGAAAAGGTGCACTGGAATTCGACAAAAAAATATGGAAAAAATCATCTTTGATATTGATAAAAAAAAATTCTTCGTAGTCTCCGCACTCTTGTCTACTTTAGTTTTCTGAAGGTTTCACTTTTACCGCGTGTGAATTGCTCACTCTGATTTTTTTTTCTAATGTTTAATTCTGTTTTTGTACAGGAGTCAGCTATCAAATCCTGTCGAACCCAGAGTTCCTGGCCGAGGGTACGGCGATTCAGGACCTGCTGGGGGCAGACAGGGTGCTGATCGGGGGCGAGGACAGCGCGGAAGGCCAGGCAGCCATCCGAGAGCTGAGCTGGGTGTACGAGCACTGGATCCCCCCGGAGAACATCCTCACTACCAACACCTGGAGCTCGGAGCTGTCCAAGCTGGCAGCCAATGCCTTCCTGGCGCAGCGCATTTCCAGTGTCAACTCCCTCTCTGCAGTCTGCGAGGCCACGGGCGCCGATATCTCGGAAGTTGCAAGAGCTATCGGAAAGGATTCTCGAATTGGACCCAAGTTTCTTCAAGCATCTATCGGTATGTCGAGTTATTTGTATAATATATGTCGATAGTATTAACATATTGTTTGCGGGAGACATTTAAATGCGTATTTTTCATACTGTTAGTAAACAGCGAAAGGCGCCTAAATTTTTGAGTCCAGGCATGCGGCGGACTACTGAATTTGATATACGAATATCGCCGAATTATAATGCTTGATTTTGTGCTAGTGAAATATATTGAAAGAGCTTCTATGGGATGCCGACAGATGCCAGCAGGGAAAGAACTTCTATCGGTTACCGAAAGGGTCGTCCGGGTAGGCGGTAGCCGTTGAGAGAGGTTCTCGCAAGTCTACCTACCGCTCATCAGATTCAATTAGCCACTAGTGTAGACAGGTCATGTGACTTGAAGTATAATTATTGTAAATACGTAAACTCATAATAAACCATTGAAGAAGAAGATAACACTAATAATCTAAACGAAAATATGAAAGAGAACAAGACACAGAAAAATAGAAAAAGATAAGTTAAAGCTTAGACTTACGGATTTTCAATACTTCGTTTGTATGGAAACAATATGATAATGTTTAATTAAATGAAGACAATATTAGCGAAACTCAATCGAAAATCTGAAAACAGAAAAATCAGAAAAAGATATTGGCACCTCTGGGACTCGAACCTAGGATCCTTTGCTTACATGGCAAGTGCTCTACCAACTGAGCTAAGGTGTCGATATTCAATTCGGTCACTTTTAACTGTTTCATACTTCGACTGAGAACTACCAACATTATCTTCATTTTATTAACGCACATATTATTGGCTGTTATCTTTATATACGATTGTAAGATTCAACTCGAACTAAATGCTATCTAGATAGTGTCTGGATAAAAAAAATTATCCATTTTATTTTTAATACGCGACATTTTTTTTATTTTTTTTTATTTATTTTTTTATTTATTCCATTTTTACAATTTTACAAAGTTAGGTATAAGTACAATTATTTTTTTAATTATGTACATGTAATGCAAATATTTTTTAATGGTGGTAATAATACCTCTCTAATTGAGAATTTCTCGTGTTTAGGGAGGGAGTACTAACACAATTGATATTTTGATATATGTTTAATTGATGCTACCATGAGCGTATTTATGAAAAAATAAAATAAAAACAACATGTATGTAAAATTATATGTATACCTGTGCACTATTTCAGGAAGAAACTTTTTTTTTTTTAAATTAAATTATAAAATATAAAACCTGTGTACACATTGAAAATATAAGTGGGCGTAATATAACACAAACATGAAATTACCTACTGGTGAAATGTATTTTAATTTTTTTCTTAAAAATTTTATAATTTTTTTCGGATTGAATATCTTTAGGGAGTTCGTTAAAGCATTTTATGGCTGAGTATGTGTAGTGGTGTTGGGCCGTTGTAGTATTAAGTTTAGGGATTATTATTTGTCCTGTTGTTCTCGGCCTGGTGCTAAATGAATTTATTGTTAGTTTGTCTTTATGGATTTGGAGTAATGCATTTTTTTGATAGATTCTGTTTATTTGTAAAACTTTGAATTCTTCGAATATTTTTTGTGTTGAATAGTCTAAAGGTTTTTTTAGTATAATTTTGATAAGTCTTCTATGTACTATTTCAAGTGGGGCTAAGTTGGTTTTATACGCTCCTCCCCAACCTATTATTCCGTATTGCAGAACTGATTGGGCTAATGCATAGTAAACCTTCAGTAGTATAGATTTATGAAGTATATTTCTTAGTTTGAGGAATACGTAAAAAAGTTTACGTATTCTGTTTATAGTTTGTGCAATATGTTCTGTCCATTTAATATGTTGGTCTATTATTATGCCTAAATATTTAATGTTGTTCTTTTTTGAAATTTTTGTGCATTTAGATGAGTTGCAGTTGTCAGTATAATTTTTACAAGAGCTATGAATAGTTATATTGGAATTTATAATTGGAAGGAATTTGTCTGATAGTGTAAATGTCATGAAGTAAGTTTTGTCAGAGTTTAAGGAAAGATAGTTGTCATCCAGCCATTGTTTTAAGTTGTTTATTTCTACATTTGCGGTTCGGTAGGCTTCATCCCAAGTTTTTTTTTCTATGATTAAGACTGTGTCGTCAGCGAAAGATATGATTTTTCCAATTTTCGGTATTGTAAGCATTTCATTCACGTAAATGATAAACAATATTGGACCTAACACTGTCCCTTGAGGAATTCCAAATTCTGAATAGGTGGGTTCACTCAATGTATTGTTAATTTTCACGTGTTGGTGTCTTTCATGTAGATAACTTTTGAACCATTCTATAACTGTTCCTTGAATTCCAATATTTTCTAATTTCTTGATTAGTTTTTTGTGGCATATACTGTCAAAAGCTTTTCTTAGATCAATGAATATACTTAAACATTTATTTCCCGAGTCAAGAGCATTATATATTATTGAGGTTATTTTTGCGATTGCATCTTGCGTGCCTAAATTTTCTCTGAAGCCGAATTGGTTATCATTAATAATTTTATTTGAAGTGATGTGCTTAGTTAATTGTGACTTTACGACTTTTTCAAATATTTTTGCTACGTTTGATACAATAGATATGGGACGGTAGTTTGAGATGTCGGTTGCAATTCCTGATTTGAAAATCGGAGTTATTATTGTATTTTTATATATTTTCGGGTAAATTCCTTGTTGCATGCTGTTATTTATGATATGTGCTATTGGTTTTGATATTAGTTGTCTCATTTGTTTAAGTAAATTTACTGTGATATGGTCGAAACCAGGGCTCGCTGACACTCGTAAGTTCATTATTATTTTTTCTATTTCTATCTGTGTGCATTTTTCAAACTTTTTGAAAATATTTTGGCAAGTTTGTGTGGATGTACTGAAAGTTTTTTTAGATTGGACAGCGTCAATTTTTTTGGCTAGGTTCTCACCGACTTTTGCAAAGTAGTTGTTGAAAATATTAGCAATTTTAGTTGGTTCTTTTACTGTCTCTATTGTTTCATTGTCATATGTTATTTTATTTATTTGTTTATTTTTATTACCCTTGCCAATGATGTTATTAATTGTAGCCCAGACTTTTTTGTTATCTTCACCACAATCTTCAATTTTTTCTTTGAAGTAATTTTCTTTTGTTTTTTTAATCAAGTTTGTAAGATTATTTCTGTATTTTTTATATAATTGTAATAAAATAAAGTCATTGGGTTGTTTACGGGTTTGATAAAATAGTTTTTCTTTATTCCTAATTGAGGTAACTATTCCATGGGTGATCCAAGGTTTAATTTTTCTATGTTTTGATTTTAGTTTGACGTTATTTTCTTTAGTTGCATTTATTATGTGATCGCGAAGTGTTTTTTCGAAATTAATTGAAGATTTTTCGGCATCTTTGGTATTTAATATTTCTTCCCACTTTTCCGATTTTAATTTTTGTTCTAGAAGTTGTGTGTTAATGGTTTTTATATTATACTGCTGTAATGCAGTTGAGGAAAAGGATATTTTTTTTTTAAAATCAAGAATTAAAAAACACGCAAAGTGATCAGTTATATTTGTTTTCCAAATGACAGGTGTTAATTGTGTAGTTATGTCAGCTTTTGTCCAAATATGATCAATACATGATGGGTTTTGTCGGGGTACAACTCTAGTATAGTCGTTTATACATGAAATGAAGTTCAGTTCAGCCATCGTATTATGTAGATCATTTTTTTCGACACTGTTTGAATTTAAACCTATATTTATATTGAAGTCACCCGTTACTATAGTATTTTGACATTTGTTTTTATTAATTACATCTTTAAGTTGCTCTATAAATTGTTGAGTTTTCGAACCGTGGGTTCGGTATATAGCAATAACCTGATAAATCTGTTTATTTACTTTTATTTGTAATGCTAGGCAGTTAGTGAGTGTCATGTTTATTTCTTTATAAGATATATCTTGGTGTTTTTGGTTAACGTATATAACTATGCCACTATTCTTGTTAATGTGCATTTTCGTGGTAATACATGTAAAGTTCGGTAATTGTTGTATACTATCAATATTTATTGTATTAAGGTGGGCCTCGGTCAAAACTATACAGTCGAGTTCAGTTTTCAATAGACTAAGAGTGCATAATAATTCATTTATGTTTTTGTAAATACTTCTGATATTTAAGTGCATAATGGTTAATGAGTTAGTCATATTTTTGAAGAGAAGGTTGCATTGATCAACATTATTACATACCTTTTCTCTTATATTATAAGTGTTATCTAGTTCGTCCGTAATAATATTATTCATCCTACTTTGAAATCGTGTATCTTATGTAAAATGATTGAGTATGTATATAAATATGTTTGGAGGTACGTTTTGTAGGGAATTGAGAATTCGTTTATATGAATAACTTCATAGTCGGGCGGAACAATAATAATCATATACTTAGTAATAATAATGCCACTCGACTGGGAGTTGCTAGTTCTTAGGTACATACTATGAATTTGAACAGGCGCTAATAAACAGGGTGCCGACTTTGATACTCTGTAAGCAAAATATAGTTGAAATATTAATTTCTTACTTGTTTTTTTTAAAGAATATAACATTTTAATTAAAGTCAATTTTCTGGTAAGCAGATTCTGTCATTTTATTGACGTAGTGGCACTTGCTATCATTCGCTCGATGGTTCGAATTTGTTTTTCCATTTCTTGATTTATTAAAGGTTAGACAATTGTAGCACGTCGGTGGTTGAGTTTTATTCGGGCAGTTCGATAGTGTATGATCTTGTGCGCAGTGGAGACATCTGGGTTTTTCCATTTTTTTTCGGCACTTGTTGGCAGTATGTTCGAACCACAAGCAATGGTAGCATTGGGACAACGGGTTTGAGTCACCTACATGAACCCGCATAAATCCCAGGTTTATTCTTCCCTTTTCGATTAATAATTTTCTCATTTGACCGGTTGTTTCTAGGACGTAGTTGGATAAGTTCTCGCTTCTTTTGTTTTTTATATTTGCCATTATTTTGGGCATGTGTTTACTATCGTCTTTGATAAGTTGGTAAATATCTTCGTTTTGTTCTATAAAATCTTCATTAAAATCTTCTACGTTGTAATCCTTGTGTATTCCTTTAAGGATAACATTAGGCTTGCGCTTCTTAATTTCTGTTGCGGTTATGCTGTTATTTTCCTTCTTGTTGATTTCTTTAATTATTTTATCAGAATCTTCTTTCTTTGGGCAAGAGATGATTACGTGGTTTTTATTTGATTTTTTTATTTCAGGTACTTCTATCCCCAGTTTTCCGACTCTTATCTGTTTTTGAATGTTTACTTTTATTTGGTCCGCGTTTTCATTATTGGTTGAAATTATTTTTATTGTATGTAGATTTTCTTTGGGTAATATTGGTTTTCCCTTATCAATTACGCTTGCGTATGTTCTTTTGTCGCCTGTACTTGTTTCCTGCGGGGGTTTGGTGATGATTTTTTCATATGTCATTAATTTCCCCTCAATTATTCCAACCTTTGTTCCAACGTCAATCATTTTGCTTGAAAGAGTAGATAATTTTGTCAAAAGCTTCGCCATCTGGTCTTTAGTAATTTTTAAAGCTGGATCCGTGATGGCACTGTGGATGCCGTCAATAAGTTCTTTTGCTTCATTAATAGATAGGAGGGCGTTATCGTTCAGATTCATTTTTGTTGTTTGTGACAGCCCTGCTTGAGCAAACAGCATAGATTATTTGATGCGGTAGTATATAATATGCGTCATGTTGCACGGCACGCACCGTTACATCGATGCAAGGTACTACGATTGGAGCCTTCTATATGTATGCGTCCGATGCGTTGTTCAAATTCTAATTGTCACTTGTTCTGTCACTGAATATTTAATATTTTAATATCAATTTAAATCACTTAAATATTGATCGATTTTAACCAATAGTGAAGTATGTTTATTAACCGTCTCTCAAGGGACCACTTCCGATATAAATATATGCTTTACGCGGACTTGAAGAAGGCGGATTGAATAGTTTTTCGGTAGAGCAATTGAAATGCGTGGATATTGTATGACTCATTTGTGAGTACTTGAATCTATTGACTTTTCTTGATGTACTCGCCATGTGAGCAAAGGGTCCTGGGTTCGAGTCCTAGTGGAGCCAATATCTTATTCTGATTTCTGTTTTCAGATTTTTGATAGAGTTTCGCTAATATTGTCTTCATTTAATTAAGAGGGTATTACCAGAGTATCCAGAAATACGTCATTTTTAAATCAGATTTTAGACGTATTGACTCTTTTCCACAAAAAATAGAAAAAATGTTTATTTTTAGTATAATAAGGTTATACCATAGATCGTTGGCAGATTTGTTAAATTTTCAAAATAGATTTTGTATTATACCACACCCATTTCAAATCATATAATCATGCAGTAAAATAAATCAATACATTATGTGGGTATCGCATGTTTTAGAATTTTAATTTTAGTTTAAATAATATCATAAAAAATATATATACGTACATGTGTTTCTTGACAAAAATTGGTCCGTTTGTGTATTTATTTGCGCACTTACAAACTAATTTATTTCAGATTTTTTTAACATTCTTATTTATCTGAGACATTATTGAAAAATACTTATGATCAAAAAATAATTACAAAAAGTATTTATTTTAATAGTTTTATCATCAAGCCTTTCAGCATTTTTGGATGAAGCTATAAATTAAAGCTAATTTGTAATGAAATAAAATCGATATTGAGTTATAATTTTAAAAAGCTGGTATGGAGAATAATTAATCTTTCTCATTGTAACCGCCCTGCACGATCGTAAGAACAACTTTCGACGAAATGTGATAATTAAATAAATATTGTAATTTTGAGATTATACTCAAAGTTAAAATAATAAAAATAAAAGGATAATGGTCGCAACTGGGACTCGAACCCAGAACCTCTCGTCTAACCGGGACATGCGCTTTTACCAATTCAGCAAATGCCACCTTCTATTAAATCGTCATAATTGTCAATTTCATAGTTTCAAATTTTAGAATTATAATATTATCTTCGATTAATTTTTCCATATCATAGGCAACTACCTTTTTCATTGGAAACAATCGTTCTAAGAACTGGTTTGTAACCTAGATATACATAGAGCGCCTCAAATAAATACCCCTCTCCACCCCTCCCTACCACTCTCCCCCTCCCGCATTCCATACATTAATTCTCGATACATTCAGTTTTCAAACTGCTCGCGTGCTAGCTATTGCAATTTTTTTATACAAATTTCATAAAGCCAGAGCTCACCAGTAGTTTTATATCAAAAAAAGAATTATCCAATTTGGTGCAATCATTCGGAAGCTATGTGCGTACATACATTCCAACATTGTTTCCACGGCAACCGTTTGTTTTTCTTTTCTTCTGACGTTTGCAATAACTCGATTTTGTTAGGGACAGAAAACGTATGATAAATAATTTCATAACGTCAGAGCTCACCAATATATACAACCTGTATTACTCGCAAATAATGTAACTTTCTATTAGTGAAAGAATTTTTAAAGTCCATTCAGTATTTTTTGCGTGAAAGAGTAACAAACGTACATACAGTGAAACCCTCTTAAGAAACCTTAACCCCTTAACCTCTGGGAGGCCACGCCATTTCACGAAAATTCACGAAATTTCACTAAAAAAGCACCACTTTGAATTTTGAATTGAATGTTTTGTGGATTAATTTTGAGCTATCATATATTTTATTGACTGAAACACGTTCCTAGAACAATAATCTATGTACCAAAACAGCATTACTTGCATTAATTACGTAAATTAATAGGTTTTACAATGTTTTAGTCTAGGAATACGCATCAATTTTGACAGCTAAAATTCGCAGCAAAAATGACATTTCTATGTCATAGATAAAATCGTTTAAAAATATTCTGGGGTTGTAAGGTGAAAGAAATTTTGACACATCTTATGGTGTAATGTTGGCGCAAGCGATTCTGACCCTGTTCTTCATACAAATTCTGTACATAGAAGGGGCAAATTCGCAGACAAACATTTTTTGTTCGTATTTTTTTCAAATTGTTTTCTTGCACATGCGCACAATACGCGCGCGCCGGCGCGTCTCCGGCAAATAAGAGTTTGGTTTTTTCAGTCCCTCAACTCAAAACTGGCCTAATTTTTCCCACATATGTATAAGGTTTTCCTGCTTAAGAAGCTTGTTTTTTCCCATCCCTTGGAAAACTTCTTAAGACGTTTTCACTGTATATCCATACATTCAGACATCCATACATCCATACAAACTTTTGCCTTTATAATATTATTATTATTAGTAGAATAATATACCAGTTTATATCAACGACCTATTGTTATCGGAAAGTACCCTCATATAACCTATAGTGTTTTAATGTGAATAATACCAAACATTACAGCTTTCAACTAGTAAAAACAACAGAAGATTACATAGTGGTCAGATAATTGCGCGGCGGATTACTGAGAGAGTGCTGTATTTCTTTGTACATTTGACAACAATAAACTGTTTCCAGGATTTGGCGGCAGTTGCTTCCAGAAAGATATCCTGAGCCTGGTGTACATCTGCGAGTGCCTGAATCTGCCGGAGGTGGCGGCTTACTGGCAACAGGTCATCGATCTCAACGAATATCAGAAGTCTAGATTCACCAAAAAGGTCAGTTTATATACCTTCTTTTTCTTCTTTTTCTTTGCCACTTCCCACTTTAAGTGGGGTCGGCTCTCCTAATCAATCTGCGCCAAGACGACCGGTCTTGGGTTGTTGGATTGGGGAAATTTTGAGCTATTTTTGCCATGCTGGTCCACCATGTCAGAGGGGGGCGTCCTCTTCCTCTTTTTATTTCAGGTATAGCTAGCGCTTTATGGCACACGTGTTCTTTGTCTGTTCTCATTACATGACCATACCACCGTAAGCGACTTTCTGTTAGTTTTTCAGGAAGGGGGGCTACCTACAGTTTATATACCAATTTTTCATTATTTTTCTTCTGCCTTCTCCCTTCCAAATGACTGAAGGTCATTATATCAATAATGATTTAACTAACCAAGTTGGCAGTCTTTGGACCTACCGTAAAATGGAGTGACTTCAATGATGTTACTTTACATGTTATATGGATTAACATTATTTGAAACCTCACACCTCAATCTGTCTCTTACCGAAGGATGAATCACATTTCAGAAGATAAATATTGTAATTAAATTCTTTTACTATTATACCGCCCATCATATAATTTTCCTTTTGCTTTCCCAAACACGTTCATTGGAGAACATCTATACAGGGTGTCCGGGGTAAAGTGCATTGACTCCGGGAGGTGATTCTGCATGTTATCATAACTTTTTTCGAAATTCCAACTTTTAGGGGTTGTTTTGTGGTAAAAAGATAAAAATAGACCGGCGTGTGTGGCCAGCTTTATTATTTTCCGCTGTTACAATACAGGCCAGTCACAACCATGCAATGTTGCCACAATCGTGCCCGGTGGGCGCTCAGCAAGTAAGATTGTACCTCACACTAAGGATTTTTAGTGGGTACGTCTTTTTGTATGGGAAAAAAAATGTTGGAATTTCGGAAAAAGTTGTTAATCTTTTTTACTCCTACCATCATGTAGAATCACCTCCCGAAGTTAATGCACTTTACCCCCGGACACCCTGTGCATATAAAAATCGCGTGTCATGGTATTTGTGGTTGCACTCCTCTGAAACGGCTCGACCGATTTTTGTGAATTTTTTTATGTATATTTGGTAGGTATGAGAATAAGTATTTTTCATACCGCTGGGTGTCCTTATCCAGATTTTTTTTTGTATTTTGACAAATTTTTTTTTGTATTTTTTTTTTTCAAATTATTATCCTCCTACCCCAACCGCTCTTTTTTTTAAATCGCGATTTCAGTATTTTTGTATGAACAAATTTAACACACAGCGCTCCATTCCTCTTTCTGTCATAGATCCCATCCCCACACACTTACAATACATTCCTTATTTTTTTTTTAACAACCAAAATATTCACTAGAAATAATGTATATGACAGAAAACGTTTTCCCGGGTCAGCTAGTATTATATATTATTATTAAAATACATACTAGGATAAAATACGAGGGCTGTTCGTAAAATAAGGTTCCAAGGTGCTGTGGTCGCGAGGAATGATTCTACGTGCGATCCGGCAACACCGGTATGTAGCCTAGTTCCTCCCGATTTGTCAAATGGTTTGGTCAAATAAATGTGATACTACATTACATTTAGTTTTGTGATCGACGAATGGGTGAATGCAATCTGTTAGCCTTAAGTTGTTATAATAATCTGTCTAGTCTGTAGTTAATAGTAAGATAGTCCATTAGGATTCGTTCAGAAATATCCCGTTCATTTGGATTTTATTGCGAAGTGGAAATATTTTGACCTTCTGACAGTGAGAGTTAAAAAAAAAACATAGTGATTAAAGTTACCTTTCCGAGTTGCGCTACGAATATATAAAACACCGTGTATAGATAGATATATCTTCTTCTCTCTCTCTTCTCTATAAATAAAAATGAATCCTCGAAATGTATGTACGCGCATAACTTCCGAACGACTGCACCAAATTGTATAATTCTTTTATTTTTGTGTTCGTTATTGTCAGGACAAGGTTTGTATAAAACTACTGGTGAGCTCTGGCATTATAAAATTTGTATAAACAAATTTCAAACGCGAGCTGTTTGAAAACCGAATGTATGGAATGCTGGAGCGGGGAGGGGGAACTCGGGAGGGGGGTTCACGGGAAAGGGGGAGTGGAGTGGGGAGAGGGAAGGTTGAGGAGGCGGAGTGGAAACGCGTGAGGGGAAGGGGACGTGGGAGAGGAAGGGGAGGCGGAAGGGGAACGGGACGAATGGGAAAGGACACGCAGGGAGAAACAATTTCTTTATTAAATGGCATAGCAACGCATGCCGGGAACCAGCTAGTGTATCAATCAATAGAATAACCTAGAGGAACCAGGAAACTACTCAACATGGAAAGAAACTCGCTGAGAGAACTGGTAGGCCTACTAACAGGATACTGCCATCTCAGGAGACACGTGCAGCTGTTGGGTATAGAAAACACCAATAAATGTAGAAAATGTGAATTCACCTATGGTGCCAATGTCCCGCTCTGGGAATTAGGCTCTATTATTGGGGAGACACACTGTAGAACCAGATGACAAAACCCTGTGAACTTTATAAAAGGGACTGGGTTTGTACAGTAATGCACATTAGTCAAAACGGCACTTGAATGGCCACTCTGTACGATATAACGCCTATGGGTATCGATGCGACTTTATCCGTTCTAACCAAATGGAAACGGTATTTCACAAGAGTGTACTCACCGCAGTTACTGTATCTTCCAGTAAAATTGCTCCTTCTGGTGTAGACATTCGCACAGTTGACGTTTTAACCACAGGCGCACGATAATAGACTTTGTGACGATTCACAAAAACAGCGATAAGATGAATTGATTGAGTCGCATAGTTTAGAATATAACATAAACCAAACAATAATAGCGGCGAGACAGAATTTGTCTAATGTCATGAATAACGATGGGAATAACACTTGCACGCGGTGCGAAATGTAACGATATTAATCGATGGCGATGGTTCTAGGCGGACTCTCAACTATTGTCCTAAATGCGCGAATTCGTAGTATTCTGAACTCTGCTGATTCCACTGGCTGAAAAGAACAAATCCGCTGAGATACCAATCGGCGTTACGAAACAGGGTTATTGTTAAAAAATTGAGGTAAAATGTGGAGATAGCACAATGAGCCTACGGCCTAAGTGCTCACGGGAACTATTTTTAAATCGTCTCCGCGTTAAAAAAAAAATATACAAACATATATACAATAACAGCTGATGAAAAAGAGACATAGGACAACCCTTTGCAATATTTTTCTTTTATAGTCCTTTCTTCTCTTGTCAGCTGCACTGTCGTTACAATAATGTGTTGGAAATTTTCGAGTAGAACATTCACAAACTGATAATGCTAAATAGAAATAATGAAATATATTCTCTCTTTGTTTTTAGGTTATAGAATCCCTTTTTAACACGGTATCGGATAAAACTGTGGCCATCTTTGGCTTTGCCTTCAAGAAGGACACTGGCGACACCAGAGAGTCTCCGGCTATCAGCGTAGCCACCACTCTGCTGGACGAGGGAGCCAAACTGCAGATATACGATCCTAAGGTATTAACATTTGTTCCCGTTTTAACTCTACCATTTTGCATTCTGTCTGTCTGTAATTTTCATCCGGGCGTCGCGTGTTCAATTCCTCGGCTGGCTAAGTCCTCCATCACAACACAAGCAACATTTTCGGCTTTCTGTGGTGGTAGTAGGAGATTTTCAAATATTGTTGGGTTATTCGTAACCCGGGAATGTTTGTCTTTCTTTAAAAAAAAAATTGGTTTCTGTTTCAATAGTTCTAATGTTTTTTTTAGATGTTAAATCTTTGTGTTTATTTGTACTGTCTTATTCACATTTTTTCAATATTCTGGTGTCTACCTGCCTGAAGAAAGTTTGACAAAAGAATTGTCATTGAGATAATGACTTTTCTTTTTACAAATTGTATAATTCTTTATTTGAAAAAAAAAAATTAAAAAAGTGTATAAAATGATTATGATTTATTTTTGTTCTGCAGTGATGGTGGCCACTGTAATGATGTCCGAAATGTTGTCTAAGTAAGGAGGAACGCAACAGAATAATCATAGGATTTGTAGTATTTCTTGAGTTAGCAAAATACAATGTGTGTATTTTGAATGCTGACCCTTAACCACTGGAGTGTTTTTGGCCACATTTTGGCCAATTCGCAAACACCGTCGAGCATTCGCTTGCCAAAATGTGGCCAATTTGAAGAGATGTTTTAAACATTTATCGGAATTATTTAAAAAGTTCCACAGCATTGTATACTTCGATTAATCACAAAGATTTTTATTTTATTTTATTTTATTTTTTATTTACAAAAGGATACATAAATTATAATATATTTTTTACAATAATTAATTACATAATACAGGTATGTGATGTACCCCCATAAATAAGCAGGGCTTGTGTGTATGGGGGGTGTTATAATATTGGTTCAATTTATTATTTTTTATTCAGTTCAAATTTTCAGTGTAATTTTTTAGCAGAGTTTTAAATTTTTTTATGTTTCTGTTCATGTTTCTGATTTTTTCAGGTAGTGAATTAAAAAATTTAACTCCGAGATATTTATGATTTAACTGTCCTATTGTTTTTTTACATTTTGGAATAGGAAGTATTGATGTTTGTCTAAGATTTCTGTTATTTTTGAAGGGTGCAACTTTATTTTGAATATTATCTTTATAAATTTGTAATGTTGCGTGATAAAAGTATAACGCACTTAATTTTCTGACCTTAAATTGTTTGAATAACCCTTCGGATGAATATGTGTAGGGTTTTTTTAAAATTGTTTTTATTATTAGTTTTTGTGATATGTAAATTGTTTGTGTTTGATTTGTATATGTACCGCCCCATCCTATAATGCCGTATTGTATAATTGATTGACAGAAAGCGAAGTATGTGGTTCTAAGTAATTTTTCATTTAAAATATCTCTTAAGCATCTAAATATATATGTTAGTTTCCTTATTCTGTTGTTCAGAATATTTATGTGTGGGGACCATTTTAAACGCTGGTCTATTATTATGCCCAGGTACTTAATATCGGAAGTAAATTAAAGATAAGTTAGTAGTTTCACTTTTTAACAAAAGATGTATCGCATCTCATCTGAATTATTTGTTATTGACATTTCATGTACTGAAATTATTGAAATATAATTTCTTACAAATCATTGATCATATATTTACATATTAAAAAATGCACGTTCAAATTTAATCTTATATCTGTGATTATCATCTAGGCTAGCCCTTTTAATCAAGGGAGATCCAAATTGTCCCAGAGCGACCGTGCATTATTAAAAGTTATATATCTCTTCCAGTCATGCGAACATTTGTGTGTGAAAGTGAAAGAAATAATGCTTCTCATTGCCTTAGGAATATACGAGCTATGTTGTTAAATATTTTACAAACCCGATCGTCTTACAAGAAGGTAAATCTTTTTGTACCCCCAACCAAAACAACAAAGTTTAACATTTAATTGAAAAATAAAATTGTATAACATGATAAAAAGTGAAGTGACAGTTTTATTTCAAATTTTATTAAGAAAAGGAATCTGTATTTAAAATTTGAAGTCTCTTTTATTTTACATACTTTTTGGGGAAGACGCAGGTATGTATTTTTTAAGCCAATTTACATTTTCAATATCAAAATTGAAATATTTAGAAACAAAATTATTGATTTCTAATATTACATCGGAAAGATTACTTTATCTAGATTTTAGAAAAAAAATTTTTTTTTTTTAAGGGAATAAAAAATAACCAATATAAAAGTACATCATCAATAATAATAATAATAATTGGATAATTTGTATAGCGCCGTTTTTGTGAAAAATCACCTCAAGGGCGCTTTACAATTTATTATAAATCCTAGGCTCTATCTAATTTTATTATTTTCAAATAGATACAGAATCATACTTACCTGCAGGACACTTCCGACAAAACACACTTTATTAGAAAGTTTATGCTTATGCTATGGGGAAGATACGACTTTGCACGTGGAGGACATTATATTCAAAACACTGGACATTGCATGAGTTTTACATTTATATTTATATTTAACAGAAGATTAATGCCAAAGTTGAGTTAATATTTATTTTTAATTCATCATTACACAGTATAAAATGAAGTCGCTCAAAATGTATGTGCACATAGATATTTTAAACTACGCAACGGATTTTCATGCGGTTTTCACCAATAGATAGAGTGATTCAAGAGGAAGGTTTATATGTTTAATACATGCTTATTATAGTAGAGAAAAGCCGAGAAGTTCAAATATTCAATTCAGGCAGCGGGTGGTGTGGATTTTATAAAGGTTGGGTAATGGCATTGTGTTTCGTTAGCCATAGCAACATGTGGCCGGGTCTGCTAGTTTACATGGGAATATTTGGGAAGAATCGGGAATTTTGTGTGCCAACTTTGACTGGCAAAAATTAATAGATATTATTTTTTATTATGCGAAAGGTTAGAGACAATCTTATATAGAAGTCATAATATTTAATATTCTCCAAATAGGTATTACGTATGCCAATTTTAAAAGATAAGATAAACGGTTAAATATAGGTGCATTCAATGGTTCTCTAACACTATAAGCAGTTTATATGTGAAAATATTAAAATTCAGAGGTATGATTTATTTGAAGAGGGCGGGAAATTTCCAAACCGAAGGTTCAAAAATACCCGAGTGCTCGAGGCTGCAATTGATTACGTAGTGGAACACTCCAGTGATTAACATGGTGCCATCTTATCCGCAAAGGGTTAAACTTACATTGAATAGTTGAAGAAAAAATACTGGACGTTTAGAAAAAATATATCAGCTAAAATACAAAACATGTAAATATTTGTCTCATGTATCTTATAATGGTGTTGTTTATCTACCTAAAGATATCAATTTAATGTTCTGTACATGAATATAACAGAATGGTAGTAAGTTCTCAATATTTCGTGATGCAGGAATCCCATAAAACACATTTCAGTTCATGCTCGAACAATAACCGTAAAATCAGTGAAACAACTAATTACTTTTCCAAATGAAAACGATTATAATGTTGATAAACTATTTGTGTTAAATTATTAATTATTATTTTTGCACATGTTTCAAATCGTAATGTTTTTTTGTAATTACAATAAAATCAAAATAATTGAAAAATTTCTGAACATATATACTAAAAACTGTTTTGGAAAGGTTATGAAATACGCTTTAAAATTTTTAAAATCGAAATAAACATTTAATTTTAGAAACCTAAAAATTTTACATGCAAACTCACTAGAATTACTGATAAGGAAAAAATGTATTATAAACGTCATTGTCATTCCATGTGAAAATAATTAATTAAAAATTCCCAAAGTTTCATAAGTTTTTTCCAAATTGCGATTCGAAACTTTGGTTTCATCAAAGATATTAGAAACATGAGATGTGCTATCCGCATTGCATTTGTTTCTACCACCAATCAGCATCTACAACAATAATTATATTATCTACAAAAAAAATCAAAAGAAATAATATGTTTGTATATTATTTTTTAATTGATAAACTAACGTTAAAGACAAGATTTTTATGCATAGCACAAAGGGTAACAATTATTATAAGCAATAATTAATTATTAGCCTGAAACACTCTTCTACATTGAAAAAATCTTCCGAGAAAAGATACTTGCCGCCAACGGGACTTGAACCCGTGTCCTTCTGATTGCCGGTCAGGTGCTCTCACCACTGAGCTATGGCGGCTTATCTAATACCCGCCAAATAATTCAATATATACTAGTGTGTCATTCAACAATTACTGTTTATTACATTTTTCCATCTGAAAACAACCAACTTTATTTTTTGTGAGAGAGGCATTGTTAGTGCTAAATCTCTCGCTAGGTGGCGTTGAGACAAATTATGTCTTCATTTTTTGGTGAAATAATTTCCCGGAAGATTTTTTCAATGTAGATGAGTGTTTCAGGCTGATAATTATTGCTTATAATTAATGTTTGTATATATATATATATTTTTTTTTTATATAGTCGATATTTAAAAGAATTCGCGTCCCCATCACTAGCATCGTAATGGCGGCGGTGTTAGTTTTAACGTGGCCTTACGTCAATAAAAACTTCGAATAATCATTAAAAATTGATAATATACTCTAATTTAGTACTTACCGGTGAAATGAAACTCCATTTTTCTTGAAGTTCACATTGCTTGTCGTATTTTTACATAGTTGCACTGAACAAGATGGCATTTTGAATAAAACTGGCACAAACTGTACTCGGTTACGACACAAAATCAATCAATCAATTGACTTCCAGAGCTGTTCTTTGTTTATCCGACTAAAACTAACTATTTCATTAACTTCCCAATCCAAAGACTACATAGGCTTGGAAATAAATTCAGTTCGGTTGATATTTTAATTTATTCCTTACCAAAATTTATATCAGAAATTTCAAAAATTCTGATCTATATTTTATTGTTATTCTTCTAATATTGTTTTTGTTGTTATTTCTTTTTAATTCTGCTTCCTTTTTTAGCAAAGGAAGAGAAATAATAATTGGTATTTTATTGTTTTTATTTCTATTATTACTATGTTACACGATTGATGTAAATGCTCTAAGGGTGTAAATAAATAAATAAATAAATTAACAAATTCTTTCTGTATTCAAACTATCCTTATTAGGTAGTAGTCCGTCCACGGTTTGGCGGCCAACATAGCATATCTCGGTTTTCTAATATCTTTGGGTTTCATAAAGGTCTACAATTTACTTCTTTTGTGGTTAACTTTTATATTTGAATATGAAGCGTGTTGTTTTTTTTCTAACACCATTTATGTCATATTTCTCACTATGATAGCAAGGAAAACACAAACGATTTCTATAAGACCTATATATAAGTTGTCCGAAAAGCCAACAAATTAGACTGATGGATTAATCTATTATGTTTTTATTTTACAATTTACAATTCTTCAATCTACATTTGTATCATAAGATTAAACTTAAGAGGAAAGGCGAGCTGTTACCCTCTGAATACTGAGTGAAAGGACAACTGCACCTCAGGCTGAATATATCTAAATAACATCGTTAAAATTGAGGTTTTTGTATTCCCCTGCTTTCTTCTCCCAAACTGGACTGATTTTTAAGATGTTTTTCATCAACTGTATTAGAAGAAAATATTCTATCTGTTAGTTGTCAAAATAGAGTCAAATTTGTATACTGAACATCTGTCGATGGCTTTCAAACTAAACAAATTTAAAGAATTTTTGGAGGGTCCAACTCCTGTAAGAGGCAACAAAATCAAAACTTGTTCTCATATCTATATTACATTAAAAAAATATTTGCACTATTACCAAAATCCAGAGAGAAAATAGGGGAATGCGTCTGTGTGGACAAAACACCGCCGGCACATTTCCTCTTAACCTGTTGAACGTTGTTTGGTATTTTGAAAAAATGCAAGCAAATTTCATAGAAAATTGTTATAAAATAATTCAGAGCAGCTACAATAATCAAATAGTACCTAGGTCCTAGATTAATATTGACACAAGCGATTCTACCCTTGTCCTTCATATAGTTTCTTTATGTATAGGGGATAAAATCGCTTTTAAAAGAAAACAAAGATCTTTTTGGCCCGCCGGCGGGCTCGCGATAGATAATAGGTTAAAGACACCAAACGTAACTTGCAAATTAGGATTACCTACGTCAGAGGTGTTGGTTATCCAGTGAATGTTTCCCAGGACGGCGGTACCCAAACCCGCCTTCCAAATAACGATAATTATAGATAATAGATAGAAGGGGAGATATGGTATGGAACGAGACTGATTTGAACTTTACGGTAATTAATGAATTAACATGTTAATTTGCAGGTTGAGCCGGATCAGATCCAGTATGAATTGAACGAGTCCGGCCACAAGAACTACTCGGTGCACACGAGCGCCTTGTCAGCTGCCACCAACGCACATGCTATCATCGTTTGCACCGAGTGGGATGAATTCAAGGTACCAAGTCTTCTCATTTTTAGCTCATGTGATTTAAATCTTTTAATCTCTTGAACACAAGCATATCCTTAACCCCTCAGTTCTCGACCTAATTATGTCAGAGGGTCAAAATATTTCCATTTTTCCATAAAATTCAAATAAATGGAAAATTTCTGAATATATCCGAACCAAAAATTGTTTTAGAAAGGGGGATTAAACATGCTTTCAAATTTTATTGTTAGAGATAAACGTGTAATTTTTTAAATAAAAAAATATTATTGCAAACATCAAAAAAAAATTTAAATGGTTCACCTTACGTTTTTTCTAACTGAAATTAGTGACAATGAAAAAAAAACGCGCACACACACATTTTATTAGAGAAATATATTACAAAATTCATCATCACCTCAGTTTTTTGTCATTTCATGTAAAAGTAATTAATAAAAAATTCACATATGTTCAAATACTTTTCAAATTGCGATTGCAAACTTTGCTTTCATTAAAGTGTGAATTTTAATTATTTTGTGGATAACTTTTAGATCTGATTGTAAAGTGTGGTGTTTTCTCTTTCTAAAACCGTTTAGATTATATTTCTCACTATGATAATAAGGGAGACACAACAATATCTGTGAGACCTACCTGAGTTGTTCCAAATTAGCCTGAGGGAATAAAAAAATCTTTTCTCTGAATATAAACGGCTGTTCTGGGGAAACTACTCACAGTTTTCTACACTATTTACTAATGAAAAAAACTTTGCCCTTGTTTGTATGGCAAAGTTTTCACAGTCCTCCTCACTAGAGTTGCTCTGTACTGAGGAGGTCTGTAGTTTTTATATTTAGTTTCTAGTTTTCTTTGCATTTCTTCATAATATTTGCAAGTTGATTGTCACTATTCTTTCAGCCATGTTTTTACTGTAGATATAAATATATTCATTTCTTTTTTTATTTTGTAGCCTAAAATTTAAATTTCCCTGTCCAAAAGATGTATTCTAACTGGGAATAACCATTATGTATATTTTGGCTTAATGTCCCGGTTGAGTATTTATGTTGGGCAGTGGAGTATTCAAAACTTTTTTTATGCCGTGATTGCTTTGATCTGCAGTGACTGTTTGCGGAAATAATGAATAGGACAATGGATGCAGTAGTTCATTATTGACAGCAGTTATTTCCTTTCAAATCGTTGTGGATTACAACTTGCTGGCATTTTCTGGCTTTATTTATTGTTATCAAGTTTATTTTGTAGAACTCCATTTTTATTTCTTTTATATAAAACTTCAGTTTGATAATGCCTTCAGAAGGCGAAATAGCTGTCACGTGTAATAATAATTACACAGCAAAACTTGTTTATAATAAACTGTTTTTATAGATTAAATAATAATATTATTATTTTTTTTTTTTACATTAACTCCACTCAGGAGGCCCTGAGGAAAATAATTTCCCTCAGGGCCTATGTTATCTGGAATGCTGTGTGGAGGATCTTTTTGAAGATCTTGAAGAGACCCATGTTGTAGGAAGGAGGAAACACAGAGGCCGGCAAATCATTCCACAGCCGAGCTGTTGAACACACAACAGTCGAAGAAACGACCCGTCCTCATGTGACAAAAGTCAACTGTGTACAAATGTTGGGCACGCGTTTGGCGCATTTCCCGATTATGCACCGGTGCCGAAGGGATCAATGACGCTAGTTCCTCGGAGCATCTTCCATTGTAATACCGGTAGAACAAGGATAGCATTCCCACCCGACGCCTGTTCTCTAAAGATTGCAATCGTCTGTTAAGATGGGAGAATCTATTAAATTCTATTAAACGTTTCTGCACGTTTCTTTCGTTTGAGTCGAGGGTATTTTTCAGGTATTTTGGAGCTCCAGACCAGAGGTGGCTGCCAAATTCAACCGTGGGGCGCACTTGTGATTTGTACAGGGTTAGCTGTTGTGTACTATTAAAGTATCTGCGGGCCCTGTACAGTGCGCCCAGTTTTTGGGAGGCGAGAATTTTTTTAATTTCTTTTATATATTTATTAAATATATAAAAGAATTTAAAAAATTCTGACTTTTGTTTAATTTTAGGACCTGGATTACCAGCAATTCTACGATGTGATGACCAAACCGGCGCACATCTTTGACGGCAGAAAGATTCTAGACCACGCCAAGCTGACCAAGATAGGCTTCCAAGTCCAGACCATCGGCAGGAAGTTCTGTCAAACTGGACCCATCGTTTCCTGGAGAACCAAAACCCTGGCTTGACACCATTCTTATAAGTAACTTATCACTTATTAAGTCATCAATATCACTTATTAAGTTAAATATCACTATTAACCCAGCGAGCGTCAGGTTCAAATTTGTACCATAAAGCGTAAGGTGGTAAGTATTTTACAAGCGTAAAGTATTTTACACCCGAAATTCTTAGTTAGATTTTTTTTTATTCTTGACTTATTATTAAGTACTTGTTATTAGAAATTAGGTATAAAAGTGTTGTAGTAAGTTTTTATACGCACCAGATTTAAATGTCCGGGTTAAATTTTCCCCCCAAAAAAAAAAAAAAAAAAAAAAGGAAATACTAAACCCTTTCATACACTTCCCCAAATGATCATCTAGTGAATCCACGTTATGCAATTGCACTATATAAGTATTATAAATACAAAACAATACAAGAACAACATGTCAACCTACTAGAGACCAAATGGGAATATAATTCACCGACTCCAGATATTTTCATATCAGAGGGTTCGGCTCTGTGGCATTTCTAATTGAACCTATAAATCCTACTGATCCCTCAATATAAATATTTAAAAAATCTTTTGTAATCCTACATGTATTTAAAATTACTGCTTTTTGCATTTTTATATATAAATTCTTTGATAAATCTAATATGCTTAAATTTTGAATCAGATTCCTAGGTATTATGCCAGTGGCCGAAATAACAAATGGTAATATTTTTATAGTCCGAGAATGCCAAATTCTTTTAATCTCATTTCCTAAATCTGTGTATTTTCTAATTTTTTCAGAAACAGATTTTTGAATATTACAGGAATTTGGAACAGCTACATCAATGATATAAGTTATTTTTTTAATTTTGTCATGTAAAACTATATCAGGTCTATTATGACTAATTGTTCTGTCTGTTAGTATAGTTTTATCATAATATATTTTATAAAATTCATTTTCTATAAATGAATTTGGTTCATATTCATAATAAGGTACTACATTACGGCAATCAATCAAGTTATGTTTAATTACCAAACTTTGGTGAATTATTTTTAAAACCTGATTGTGCCTAAATGTATACTCAGAAGGCGCTAATATAGAACATCCCGATATAATATGTTCTATAGTTTCGGGAAAAGCCAAACATTTTCTACATAAATCATCAATTTGATTTATATCTTTGATTATATGCTTTCTATAATTTTTAGTATTAATGACTCTATCTTGAATGGCAAGCATAAATCCTTCTATTTCTGCGCTCAACTCTCCAATACTCAACCATTTGTTTGACGAAAGTTTGTCAACATACGTTTGGTTGAGATAATTGAAGTGTTTTGCGTGAATAATTTTATTTGACCAGGAATCTAATAATTCCTGGTTAGTATTTATAAGAATGTTGGCATTCTCGTCATATAAATTTAAAGGTGTAATATTTCTATCTGCCTTGCAAATTATTTTGTGCATTTCTGAGCTATTAGCTTTCCTATGGAAAAAATTTTCATTTAATCATTTTCGTTTAATCATTTTTATTATAATCAACATTTTTCTTACAGAATTCAGCTCATGGCACAATTGTCCATTTTTATATAAAACTAAACATAATCACAAAAAAAACTAACACCTCCAAACAACATAACAAACACTTATTATTTTTTTCTTCTGCAACTTATCTTAGTACTTGTGAAAAATAGTAACACCGAGCGCCAGGTGGGTAAAACTCACCCGCCGACTGCTTTGACGTCGTCTAACAGCCTCACTGATCAGTGGATGACTGAATTCTCGTTTCTTGTCGCTTCATTACCTCCCCCCGTGCAGCTACTCAGGCGCGCAAAGCATAATAATAATTCACTATTAAAATATTGATCGATTTATCTTGGTCTTGGTGTACCACACCCAAACTTACGCTCGTCGGGTTAAGTCATCTATATGACTTACGAAGTTATTAATAACATTTATGTCTTCAGTATTACTTATTAAGTATTCAACAAGTCATCAATATCACTTATTAAGTTATCACTTATGCTGAATATTAACTATTAAATCATCAACATTCCTAAGTGTAGTGAGATTGTACATACAATACAATCTCACTAATCTGGCACTCTTAAAAACCAGAGGGTGCCGGATTATTGGAATGTTCAGATTACTGGATTATGGAGAAAAAATCATAATAAATAAAAAAAAAGCATGTCAAAAAGAGAATATACACACTATTCACACTTCAAACAACAGGTAAATACATACGCACGTGCACATGAGATAAGTTTTAAGGTTAGACTGTTAGACGACGACGCGGCGATGGAGCGTATAGGCGCAGAGTGGCGAGGGAGGCGCGGGTGGAGGATGCCAGATTATTGGACGTATCGGTCTATTGAAATGCTGTATTAGTGAGATTGTATTAATTACAAAAATTCAAAGCAATGCAATACCTTTGCCACCATTAAAGTAGGACCGGACCTCATAAATTGTGTTAATAGTTTTGTTACAAATCTCTACAATTGTTGCAATCTTAAATATGTATATATGTTAGCACATAAATATAGAAAAACTTCTTCTATTGTTAAAACCATTTTATTTTGTTACAGAACCAGTTATGCAGAAATTACGAATAATACTCCATCAGGTGGACTTAAATTAAGTAATTTACTGAAGACTTATTTTTACTCTTTATGTAAACTAGTATTCAAATGTATACTTATAGAAATGTATTATATACAGCCTTTTCTTGTGTATTTAAATAACACATCATTATTGTGTATTGTGACTGTTCATGTTTTACATAATAATAATATGTAATTTTTTTTTATGTATGCACTATATATCGAAAGCTTAAAGTCAAGAATATATTATGTCTCCATAAATCATTGTTTTGAGAAAAACAGAGTTAAATACAGTAAAACCCTCTTAAGACATTCCCTCTTAATCTCTAATAGGCCGGAGACGCGCTGGCGCGCGCGTATTGTGCGCATGCGCGAGAAAATAATTCGAAAAAATATCGAACAAAAAATGTTTGTCTGCGATTTTGGCCCTTCTGTGTACAGAATTTGTATGAAGAACAGGGTCAGAATCGCTTGCGCCAACATTACACCATAAGATGGGTCAAAATTTCATTCACCTTGCAACCCCAGAATATTTTTTAACGATTTTATCTGTGACATAGAAATGTCATTTTTGCCGCGAATTTTAGCTGCCAAAATTAATGCGTGTTCCTCGACTAAAACCTATTAATTTACATATATAATGCAAGTAATGTTGTTTTGGTACATAGTTTATTATTCTAGGAACGTGTTTCAGTCAATAAAATATACAAATAGCTCAAAATTAATCCACAAAACATTCAATTTAAAATTCAAAGTGGTGCTTTTTTAGTGAATTTTCGTGAAATGGCCTGGCCTCCCAGAGGTTAAGAAGTTTGGTTTTTTCGGTCTCTCGGGTCCAAAATTAGCACAATTTTTCCCGCATATAAGATTTTCCTCAAAGATATTTAAATACAAAGAGATATGCTATGATGTCCGTGCAACTGTCGGCGGACTACTACCTAATTAGGGTAGTTTGCATACGAAAAGAATTTGTTCATTTCTTTGATTTTTTTAAGGTGTGCATTAGTTTTGGTTAACAATATAGTTTGAATACGGAAAGAATTCGTTCATTTCGTTTAACGTTCGTTTGGTTTATTCGTTCATTTTGTTTATTTGTTAATTGGTAAACAATATCGGCGACAGCCGGAAGCACAATCTCAAAAAACTAATTTTTGCAGAAAAGTGGCGATGCAACATATGCTTTGACTTTAAACTATCGATATTTGAAAATAGGATAAGAAATTTTTTAGATTTCCGCCTTTATGAAATCAATTTTAAGATCTTAAAACTTAAAGGGAGAGTCTGGTCCTATCGGGTGTTTTTTTCAAAGATAAAATATATTTCCGGTCACGAAAATTTGTTACTTGTAAAGGTACATTTGAACACGAAAAAACACTATTGAAAGTTTGATTTGAATATCTGTATTTATAGATATAGTGGCTGCAAGTGGAGGGTCCGACCAAATCAGTTGGAATCCTGGAGTCCTTGGAAAGCATGAAACATGAAATAAAAAAAAAATTGTTATACCTAGTATGAAGGTAGAATGCGCATGAATTACAGTTAGGGGTCGTCCATTAATCACGTGATGTTTTTTAGCAACTTTTTAAACCCCCCCCCTCCCTTGGTGATATGTGGTGAGATTTTAGACTACCCCCCCATACCCAAAATCACATTTATTTTTTTAGTACAAGGTATATTGAAATTTTCACAATATTATCATGCGTTCAACAAAAAATAAATGATACACGTGATATCTCATTATAACCCCCCCCCCCCCCCTCCTTGTTTTCGTGTTTTTTTCCGAACCCCCCCCCCCTTTTCGAGCCACACGTGATTAATGGACAACCCCTTGAAGAAAAATGGCAGGCATTAAATGAAAACTGACAAAAAAAATCGGCCTTAATTTTGCAACTTTGTCGTATAATAATTTTTCATAAGTCGAGGGTCGTCCACATAAAAATTAAATTTTCTTTAATTTAAAATTTGAATGAAGTGAATCGGATGAAAATTCGATGAGCTACGATTCCAGGCAACTTGATAAACGTGGTTTTGAGAAAAACGCCCCGTTTTCCAGTCTACTTGCTTGACGTGCATCGCTCCTAATTATATTTAAAGATCGAATTTGATGCTATAACTTTGGGAATGTATTCTCCACCAGACTCTCCCCTTAAATCTTAAGGTTTACAACTGTAAACCATAAATCAGTTGGTAGCTTTTAAAGGGTGAATGTCAGTTTTTAGATATACGCATATTTTTTTATGATTTCGCTTCTAAATTGATATATTTTAAAACTCTTTCGATTTTGAGACAGAATTTTCAATTTTTCATGGCAAATGTTACACTAGAAAGTCGCTGTGTCCAATATTCAACATTTGCTCTGATCATGGACACTGCAACGCTGTCCGAAGCGTTGGCTAAATAATGAGAAAGCGCAAGATGGTAAATAACCCAAAAATTAATCAGGCCATGAGTTTCAATAAATTGAACTTCACTTGAACGTCACTGACATTCATTTTATTAAAAAAAATATTATTTTGCATATGGCTTATACTGTTTGTGTGCAAATTTAGTTTGTTCAATGTGAAAGTGTTCCTAAATTTTTTAATTCTTTACTTGCCTATACAATCTATACATAATACGTTATAAATATAAAAATTCCTAAAAAATATCAATAATAATTAGATCTTTATTTTTATAAGATGCTTTGCTTGTAAGTTGTATGTATTTTATAATAATCGTAATTATGTACTCGTATGTAAATTTCATAAAATTGATTTTCTAATATGCATAAACTCCCAAACGGTGAGCTCCGGCATCATGAAATTTGCATCTGCTTTTTTTTGCATTTGCTCCACACAGGAGGTCCTGAAGAAAAAATCCCTCAGGGCCTATGTCATCTTTGCCATGCTGTGTGGAGGATATTTTTATAGAAAGAAAGTTCATGGAAGGAAAAAAATGAGGAGTTGCTAGGAATATAGGTCAATATGTCCAGGAGTGGCAGACGTATGAATCCGTATGAATGATGGGTCGAGAGAGTCCGGCCGGAGAGGTCAAAAGGTCTCCCTCAACCAGTCTCTCCCGATCCAGCCTGCCACGCGGTAGTTGAGCAAATGAAATCATGCCAAGACCTAGACAAACCTCACCCCAAGAACCCGGAAGCTCTTTTTTTCTTTCATTAAATTTCTAAGTAATTGCAACTATTTTCAACTCGCAGTGTCATATCCAAGATGATCGATGCATTTAACAATTCTTATAATTAAAATTAATATGCATTTACAACTATTTTTTTTTTTTAATTTTAATCTTACTTTATTACAAAAATTATTATTTTTTAAATATTTTATGTTTTTGTAGACGGCAATGAAAGCAAAACACTTTATGGTTTGACATAAAGTAAATCAAACACTTTGTAGTTTTTAAACCATTAATTTTAAGGCCCAGTTATTTAGCAAACATTTAAATGTAACATTGTCATCAAATGGCCAGTCAGCGCCATTTTGTTTTTTGACAGTTGAAAGGTACCTGTTTAATGACGATTCTAGGTGCGTTTCATCTTTCTTTCAAATAGTAATAAGCTGACAAGCTTAACCCCTCCGCAACGTAAGCAGATATATGCGTTAAAAATACGACAGCAGTCAAGTACAATAAGCGTGTTTACACGTCAGCGCATGTGTCTCCATAGAAACCGTTATAACTCCGTTATTGTTTTAGATACATCCGTAAAATAAAAAGTGAAAGGTCGATAGTGAATCATGCTGCACATCTCTATTCAAGTTGTCCATAGAAATAGATAAAAAGAACATTCTGTCAGACGCGCAGTCTGACACATAATTTATCCCGCCAAATTTCCTACGGGCGCCCGACATTGTTAATTTTTATTAAATATTTTTATATGAAATGATAAAAAAGTGAGGTGACAAAAGTGTTTATTACACATTTATACAATAGAATAAGTATTGTTGTTTACATAATCTGTAATTTTAGTACCGTTTTCACCTAAAAACATCATGCGAGTCATTTTCACATTTTTTTTAATGTTTGCATTCTTAATTTTAATATTTACAAATATTAATATTTATTTGTAATATAATAATTCGAAAGCTTATTTTGTAACCTGTCTAAAACAGTTTTTACTATTCGGCTACGTTCAGAAATGTTTCATTTATAGAGCTTTAATTGTGAAGTGGTAATAATACAAAGTTTTCGTAAAATGTCATTTCGTTAAAGACATTAAAAGTGCATATTGGCGATTTTCTGAGGGGTTAACAACATGATAGTTGTCTTCTTCTGCTGATCACAATTTGTTCAAAAGTTGAAACGGACATAGAATCGGTGTAATAAACATAATAGTGCTGAATGGTCATTTGATGACGATGTCAAATTTGAATTTCTGTGATCCAACCCAACTTAATAAATTAAAACATTTTTTTTATGTGTCACCTCATAAGAGCGCCCCTCTTTGTACAGTGTAAAGGAGAAACTATGTTGCCACCCGGTTGGGCGGCGTTGTGAGGCGTGTTAAGAGAGGGGCTGTAGAAAGGGATTTATTAAAGAGGCTCGGATTATATGAACGACAGATGCCGGTAGCTCGTTCCACATACTAGTCGAAGAAATGACCCATTCTCATGAAGCCAACATCAACTGTGAACGGGTGTTCTGCTCGTATCATTGCTGCTAGCTCTTTAGAGCAGGCTCCTTTAAAATACCTATATAACAGACTCAGCATGCCTACCTTACTTCCGTGCATTGGAGATGTCAATTGGTCTGTTAACGAGGATTGTCAATCAGACGGACCGCCCTCCTTTGCACAGAATCAAATAAGTTCGTTATCCACTGGAGCGACAGTGTTTCATTAATCATTTTGAATATTTTCAGCCCACATAAAAAAAAATCATATCTCCGAATTTTAATATGGAGACATACAAACTGATTATAGTTCTGTATAGCTAATGAATTCACCTATATTTTGTCCATTATCACATATTCGTAGAATTTATTAAAACTTGTTATAAAATTATAAACTTCCACTTAATTATTTACAAATAAGGAAAATTTGCCAAAATTGGCAGCAAAGCAATTGAAGGTATTTTAAATAGTGCCATATTGTAACAAAAAGCGCTCTAGTGGTTATGTATTAAGTGGCTCCCAACATAGAGTTTGTTTCATTTACAAAATACTTTAGTATTTGTTTCGACGGTATTGTAAGTTTTTTCAGGCCTTTTTCAATTATTTGAATTATGTGTTGAATCTGTAGTGTCAATTTAAAAGAATATTTTTAATATACTAACTCGTATATATTACATGCATTTTTTTTTAATTTTTACATAGGTAGGTACCTAGTACCTATGATGTATTATTCTTGGTTACTTTTAAGGTTTGACCATAGATAATAAAAACAAAGTGAGATATGCCATTGAAGTTGTCGCCAAGTTACAACCAAATTGTATTCTATCAAAGCAGCTGTGCAATGAAAGTTGTGCATTTAGCGTGTGGGTAGAAACAAAGGAGGGGCACCGATGTTTCTATTTGGGGTACCACCGCTCCGGGAACCATTTATTGGATAACCAACTCCTCTGCCATAGATCATTCCTAGTGGTTCGCTACGTTTGGTGACTTAGCAGGCGTGTCCGGGTTCATGGGAGAAGGTTTGTCCAGATCTTGGCGGCGGATGCGTCTGCCCACCAAATGCAAGAGACTGGTTGAGGAAGACCTTTTGACCTCTCCAGCAGGACTCTCTCGGGACATTCTAGCACTGCAGGAGGGATGGATTTGTGCGATTCACTGACCCCAGATTCCTACCCACCCCTCATGCCTTTTTCCTTCCTCTCCTTCCTTTCCTCAGTAGACTCTTCACACAGTGTTTCCAAAGATGACACGGGCCCTAAAGGGAAGTGTTTTTCTCAGGGCCTCCTGTCTGTAGCTAATGTGAATTTTTTTATATATATCTATATATATTTGCGATTTGCAGTAGTATGGGTGACCGATATTGTGGACATCTTTGTGCAAGCAGTTTCGTGCTAATGATTGTTCATGGCCCATCTCCCTTGTTTTTATTATCTATTAATTTGACTTACTTTAAAACAACGTCATGTATTATATTAGCTCACAGAACTTCTCTCTGAATTTCTATAAAACAGTATTAATCATGTAAAGGTTTAAAAAATAATATCAAATTTTATATAAATATATTATATGTATTTATTTTATTCCATATTACAGTTACGTTATAATATTATTTATTATATTATTTTTTGTTTCCAAATCTAACAATTGAGCCCTTTTGTGGAGAAACAGCGTTCTGAGATGTGGACTGAAGGGAGATTTTATGTCATCTTTTGAGTTAAGTCAGCGTTACTAGACAATTAATACAAAAATTCAAAACCCATCAGATGTCGGAAGACGTCCATTTGTAACATGATTACTACATTGACACGATTAAAGTGCAAAATACCTATGCCTCACGCCAGCATGTTAAACAGTAGGTAGGATTAATCATAAATAATAAGTCTGGATTAACTATTAACATTTATTAATATGCAAACATAAGTTCAAATCATGGTAGAGCAAAAGACTTATTAAATCAGGGCGTGACAGGTAGCGTAATCCTGTTAGAAGTAAGGTAGGTCATGGTTGTCGTACGCAATAATGAATTTAGAAAAATACCGACAAGGCTATGATGAATCTAATTTTATCTCAGGGCGCCAGCCAAGGAAAGAATCCTGACAAATTTATTAAACAGTAAACCCATAATCTAAATTAAAATCGTATTTCATTTGTCTCACAACGTGTACGAAGTTCCAGGCTCCACCTACCAGCGGCAAGGCAGCAAACTCCACCTTCCTGAACGGTACTCCACCAACTGAAGCTTGCGGTCAAAACTCGTACTAGTGTTCACAGCTGCTTGCGGCGTACCAACATCAGGGTATGTCAGTAGCGTTGTTGTCAATTTATAACGCAGCAGTAGCTACTTGCTACACATTCTGCGTTATCGGCTGTCAAATTTCTGTTTTGATTTTGTCGAATATCGAATACCGAACATTCGGCTAGGCTCTCGGCCCAATATTTGGCGACTAAGGTGCATTTCGCAGGTGACAGGTTCCAACTTGCATCATGTGTGTTAACTATGTATTTGTTTCATTTGCTAGTAGGTCGTGACACAACATGCATTATTTGTTGATTGTTACATCAAATTATGTTACTTATAGTGTGTAATACCTCTGTTTGTTCGTGAAGAGCTTTACGAAATGCCACCATTTAATAAAAAATCACCTATTTGGGAATATTATGAAATTTATGGTGAAGACAATAAATATTAAATTTATACGCATTTTTTTCATGATTTGGTACTGAATATTGCGAACCATTCGGCCGAATACCGAATAGTAAAAAAAATAGCCGAATAGGCCGAATACCTAATAGTAGCCGAATATTCGTGCCTTTTAAATTAAAGAAAATTAAGTTTATCTGCTATATCTTATCTTCATCTAATCTATAGGCCTTATACTGCCATCTGTGGTTGAGATCTCAAAACGATTTTTGCTGTTAACATAGACGGATATATCTCGATGATGCTGTTTTCCACATAATGGCTCAATTCACAATGTTTTTGTGCATAAATTTATGTATATTTTATATTTTTGAATGTAGCTATTACTTTGTGGTTATCTATTATAGAAAAATGAAATAATTCAACTTTGTATAAACCACTAATATGATGCGCAAATCCGAAAAGCTTTCCCTGACGAAGGACCGTTTGTTCCGAAACCGGTCGGATTTGCGCATCATATAAGTGGTTTATACAAAGTTGAATTATTTCATTTTTCTAAGTATATTTTATTCAAGAAAATAATTGTAGAGTTTAGAATAATTTTTATCACCGAGTATAATATAAAATCACGTAAACACAATACATTTATGTAATTATAATTTAATGATTTACATAGCGCCATTTCTTTATTCACCTCAAAGGCGCTGTACTTATGTGTTAAAAATAATTAAATTTTATTTTCTGTACAATATTTTTATTATTTTTAATTCTTTTTATTTTAATTACTTGCTTTAAAAAAGTATTCCATTTTATATTTTTACTCACTTTAAAAAATGTCTACTTATATTTTTATTAATAAATAAGAAATTAATTAAATGTAGAAATTTAAATACACAAGTTATAAATGTACCACAATATGTTTCTCAGGAACTTATCTACGCAAATTATAACTGTATAATTCAGAAACTTGTATATATAAGGTATAAATGGTTGTAAAATAGGTCATAAACTTAAACACACAAATGTGCCACAACAGCTCATAAATTTGTGTACACATGGTATAAGTGTACCAATTTAGCTCATTTTCAGTTATAACTTTTTAAGATTAGCTCAGAATCTTCTGTACATACCAATATAGATCATAAACTTAACTTCACAAGTTACAGCTATAGAAGAATAGCTGAATGCAGTGGCGGCACAAGCACTTCTTTGTTGGTGGGGATCGACATTTTTTACGTACTTAGAAACGGGTGGTGAGATTACGGTATAATATAAACTTCTAAAAAAAAAATTTTATGGTCTAATCTTGCTAATCGGATATCTAAACACAAAATCATATAAAATGTCTATTTATATATAGGTATGTATACATAGCAATTTGCAAGATCTAATATATAAAATTCTCGTGTCACGGTGTTTGTTACCATACTCCTCCGAAACGGCTGGACCAATTTTGATGAAATTTTGTGTGCTTATCTGGTAGGTCTGAGAATCGACCAACATCTATTTTTCATACCCCTAAAAGTAAAGGGTGTTCCACTCCGAAGATAATTATTTTCCCCATACATTGTGTATGGAACGAATTCTCCTATTTTGAAAGAACTGCAGCAATATTGTAAGGGGTATAATATTGAACTGTGAACCGGGGGAGGGGGGAAAGGAACTCAGGAAGGGGGGTTAGCGGGACGGGGGAAGGGGAGAATTGGAGTGGGGAGAGGGAGAGGGAACGCAGAGGGGAAAGGATACGCAGGGAGAAACAATTTAGATCAAGGTATGGTATATGCAGGGAGAAACAATTTAGATCAATTCAGCTAATAAGTTGACAACAGTTTTTGATTCTGAGGCGGTACGAAGTTCGCCGGATCAGCTAGTAGTACAATAAAAATAAAGCTTTATCTTGCAAGATTAATATCAAACTTAATTTGAACGCGCACGATTCCCGCCCGTAACTCCGCAAACAAATGGTTCATAGGGGAATCAAAGAATTGTCCCCATGGATTTGAATTCACATACGAGTGCGCATGCGCAGTTGCATACGATCGCGAAACAACGCAAGGAATCTATGGGGATAGCTCGGATCGTCATTAGATTCTGCGCACTGAGAAATAGACTCGCTGTTCTCTTGCGCCGTACCTAAATTGTTTGCTGTACGCGCGTCGGATCTTTTAAAATCATACTGAATATTTTTTTGTACTTTATTTCTGCAAATGTTAATTACTTTTATGTTTAAAGAATTCATTCATTTTGGTGAAGACTGTTATTTCCTTCAGTAGGTTTCGAGTGTAGCTGGTGGGGACTGTCCCCTTTGTCCCCCTGTGAAGAACCGCCACTGCATAAATATATGTACACAAGGTATAATTTTACCAAAATAGCTTGTAAACTTAACTATGCGAGTTATAACTGTCCCACAATAGCTCATAAACTTATGTACACAAGTTATAACTGAACCATAATAACTCTTAAATGTATGTACACAAGTTATAACCGTACCATAATAGTTCCGAAACATAATTAATTGAGATATTACTGTTCCACACTACTTATTATATGTAAGTAATTTGCTTAGCGTGCCTTTATTTGCAGTTAATTATAATACGTACATATTACTTTAAATTGTTTAGTTTATTTTTGATAATGAAAGAAGTGTAAATGCTCCAGTGTATGTGGCGCCATCTGTGGGCAAGGTTAAGCATCAGCTATTTTATAATTAAAAACAATGTAAGTGTCATATATTTCTACCTTATTTTTCGTTTACAAGAATAAATAATTTTATAATATCTTCAGTTTTTTAAATATTATACCAGAGTAGTAAATACTCTCAGTATCGCCCTGGGGAAAAACCAACCACCATTCAGAATCGAAACGTTACTTGAAATTTTGAATTGGTGACCAGATCTGAATAGTCACATGCCAATCTTCCTCTTTCCCATCTCCTTCCCTTTAACCTCCAAAACAAACCCCAATTAGGGATGCCATATCACTGGCTCCAGACAGTCGGGGCAGTTGGGACTCTTGTGTGCTATTCAAATAAAGATGGTTGGTATATCAGCATTTCTGTAACACTTTCTGAGCAATCGCAAAAAGTTAAGCAACATTCGGAAAAATTATCAAAAATGTAAAAATTGACAAATTCACAGGTCTCTTGTAAAAAATATTATTTGGGCTAATTTTTTACCCTTTGCAATGAGAATATTCTAACCATAGATAATTCAAACAAGGGAGATGGGTCACAATCACGGTCATATGAATATATCTGGACCTGCCCTAAGTGATAAAAACGTATTATTTCCCCCTCCCCATGGAATCGGCTATAGCTCCGCCTTGGCGCCAGCTCGCTCCATGGGGAGGGGAGAGAGCCACGCTTGAATCTAAAATATGTGACATCATCATTCTTGTAGTGACCAGCGCGGAACTAACGTCCATACGTTTTACGAAATAACATGCCAAAAACGGCAGCTTGCGCTATACATTATAGGTACATATTATATGGATATAGCGAATGTGGGCGGTTCTCCAGTGTCCTCGTCGCTGGTTACAGGGGTAAGTAAATTATGAAACATTTGTAAAAGTGTCTTGACTAAACACGGCAACAAAATGTTGCTATGTGAATTGGGGCGAATGTTTTCGGGGCAAGCATTTGGCCTTAGCAAATATGTTATTAACGTGGCAAGCAATTCGCGCTCCCATGTAAAAAGGTCTATTCATTCAAAGCAGATTTTGCTTTTAAGAACTAAATGGTAATATTATAATGCGAGATGCCTATATACTGTCAGATTGATTTTTTAACGAATCACAGTATCTTTCCTCTCTTCGCCCCCCATAGTTTGGTTTTACCCCTCATCTGTATCTTCTGATCTATTCATTCTGATGTCTATGGTCACAATCCTTTATTAGTTTGAAACTGCATGTCGCCATCATCGTTCACCTATACTACTGCAAATTGCATCCATGCATAGCAGTACCCAGCCTTTGTTTCTACCTACACGCTAAATGCATAACTTTCATCACAAAGCCTCTTTGATGGCTGTTGTAACTCTGGGTTGTCTTTTTTTACATTAGCTACACATCTTTCGGGACGAGTTCTGGGAGAGAATATGAGGGGTGGGTAGGAATCTGATGGTCAGTGCGTCCAGAAGTGACGGACGTATGAATCCATCCCCACTGTGGTGCAAGGCGATATTCCGAGAGAGTAAGGCTGGAGAAGTTAAAGGGACTCCCTCAACCATTCTCTCCCGATCCGGCCTATTATGCAGCTGATGGGCAAACGCATCCGCCGCCGAGACCTGGACAATCCTCACCTCATGAAACTGGGCACCCCTGCTAAGTCACCAAACATAGCGAACCACTTGGGGTGACCTATGGCAGAGGTGTTCATTGTCCAGTAAATGGTTCCTGGGGCGGCGGTACCTATATCCGCCTCCTGTATTGTCTTGCAAACTCTTTATTTATTTATTAACAGAAACAAACAGTACATTAGATAATTTGGTTAAAAAAATTTACAATTAATAAGTATATTACATGGTGGGTACTTATTATGTGTTTCACTGTAGTGTCTTATTTATGGTATGTGTATTAAGTAATAGGCCACTAGCATCACATTTTAAAACAAAAAAATTCCGGTTTAGGCAAATATTCTAAGACATTCTGTATTTTTTTTTTTTTTTATCGTATTTTTGAAACCCTGGGGATTTTTTGAAAATTTCAAACCTAAAAATCAGACCATTTTTTATAAACCGGAAAGACGGGACATAATTTTATAGGTGTGAAAAAACGATAATTACATAGCCGAAAATCATTTAAAAAAAAAAAAGAACGTTTTCCACACGAATGGCACAGGAGAATAACGAGGCATACCAAAAATATTACTTCTCATAAATATTTTTTTCCTCGATCCGTCTTATTGATCATAAATCATTATAATGTACAGCGTCTATATTACTAAATTCAATGTAATATACTTGAACTTGTAAATTGTAATAATAATAAGAATATTATAAAATTTTATTTTGTTAAAATCAGCACCATAATCATTATACCTCTAAAACATGTACCGACATCATCTTCACGTTCTGAAGAGAACCCCATACCCATTAATTGTACGGGGTTCTCTTCAGAACATCTGTCAAAAAATCAAACCAAATGATAAGTTCGCAGAGAACAAACAATAAATCTAGTGAACGAATTCAAAAATTCGCCTGAAATCAAAGTGATGCCATATAAAAAAATAAATCAGTGTGGAATTTTATAAAATTAATAGGAACATTTTCGGCGACGGGACATTTTCATGTAGTGACGTCACGAGCCCAAATAATGGATTTATTTATTTAAAAATAAAAAAAACTAAAAATTTTTACTAACATTTTCGTAATCTTAGTAAAAAACTCTATCCACACGATTTTTTCCAAGTCGTTATGAAGTCCAAGCAAGTGGCCTATTACCGGGTGATGTATGTAGTGGGAAGGTGTGTTTGTGTGTGTGTTTGTGTGTATCAGTATGTATGTATGTATGCGCATGGAACAAATTATAATGTTGACATGATGCTCTTTTTAAATTTGAACAGTGAATCGGAGAAAATGTCGATGTTAGAATTTAGACCAATAAAATTGAACGTATGAAGAGCACGATTGATTGGCGAATTAGATGCTGCATTTGTCTTGTAATTAAGCGTGTGGAATAGTTCTGTATGGCGTGTACGTCTTAATGGTAGGTACGTTAAAATTAACTAGGGAAAGAAGTTCGGTACAGTCAATGTTATTATTTAAAATTTTGTGTATAAATGTCAAATCAGCTATTGCTCGCCTTTGTTGCAAAGTTTGAAATGTGCATTCAAAGTTATTGTTGAATTTGAAGGTAAGATATTTTATAAATTTGTTTTGAATGTGTTCTACGCTATCTATGTATACTTTGTATTGCGGGTTCCAAATTGGCGAAGCATATTCTAGTATACTTCAAATTTACTATTTTTAAATAAAAACTTCGGCGTCAACAAAACACTGGACTTTTATTGGTGATATATTACAATCAGCTCTGATGACTTATTTAGCAGGCGGTATAAATAATTCTGGTCCCCGACCTTGAGGTTGCCATCATATTTATCTAAAATTTAATCCCTGCATTATTAACAGCCTTATTTATCTATGAGTAACAAAGATATTGAAATACAAGAGATATGCTATGACGGCTGCCCGAATGGGAATAGTTTGAATACAGAAAGTAGTTGATTTTTTGAAGGTGTGAAGTAGTATTGGTTAATAATATAATTTGAATGAATCGCCTAAATGCATGAACACGCGTAACTTCCGAACGACTTTACCTATTTCATTCAAACTTGGGGGATTTGATGTGTGCATGCCTGCGAAGGTTTCTATATATACTGGTGAGCTCTGGCATTATAAAATTTGTATAAAAAAATTGCAATAGGTGGCACGCGAGCTGTTTGAAAACTGATTGTACTGGGACTGAATGAATGGAATGCAGGAGGGGGGGAGGGGGAGGGGGGTTCACGGGAGGGGGGCTGAGGGGAACCTCGGAGGGGGGAGGGGAACTCGGGATGGGGGTTCGCGGAACGGGGGATGCGGGCGAGGGGAGTGAGAGGGAAGGCGGAGTGGGAATGCGAGAGGAAAAGGGGACGCGGGAGAAGAAGGGGAACGGGACGAATGGGAAAGGACACGCAGGGAGAAACAATTTATTTATTAAGTGGAATAGCAACGCACACCGGGAACTCTTTATAATAATTTAAATGGAGCGACCGATCAACGTGATTTTTTTTAAACAGAGATAATTGGATGACTGTGAAATGACATTGGTGACTTTTTATCCCGGAAAAAACATTTCATTCCTGTGGGAACATTTTTTATACAGCAATTTCCCCCCAAAAGCATACGAGCGAAGCCGCGGGTAAAAGCTAGTCTCTTATATTTCAATATCTTTATCCTTGCAATTTGGTGATGGCTTGGTGACAATCGGCGTACATCCAGTCATATCTCCCTATGTTTCTATTGTCTGATTCTAACAGAACCTTTTGCCGATGGTTTGGACTAGGAAGCCAATAGTGGTCAGCTTCTCGTGGTCCAGGATCTTCCTGCCATCAAATATGTGGGCTGGTTTCCTCATCACACTGTAGAATTTCTGGAAATCCAGGCTCTGAAATTATAAGTAAATAGCAATAAGTACTTAAATAGGAACTTAAGCACTTATAATAATAATAAGTAGTAGCTTAAGCACTTACAATTGCGGCATAATTAAATGATCCAATACAGATTTAGACAGCTTAGAACGATTAACTAGAACTATGTTAACAAATTTTAATTGCCATCATCCAAATTCAGCTATAGAACGAATTAATTTACCAAGAAATTTAGGAGGTAGAGGTGTAGTCAAAATAACATCTTTGAAACACAATCAGGTAGAAATGCTAAGAAATTTTTTCCATAGGAAAGCTAATAATAGCTCAGAAATACACAAAATAATTTGCAAGGCAGATAGAAACATTACACCTTTAAATTTATATGACAAGAATGCCAACATTCTTATAAATACTAACCAGGAATTATTAGATTCCTGGTCAAATAAAATTATTCACGCAAAACTTTTCAATTATCTCAACCTAATGTATGTTGACAAACTTTCGTCAGACAATGAGTATTGGAGAGTTGAGCGCAGAAATAGAAGGATTTATGCTTGCCATTCAAGATAGTGATTAATATTAAAAATTATAGGAAGCATATAATCAAATATACAATCAAATTGATCAATTGTGTAGAAAATGTTTGGCTTTTCCGGAAACTATAGAACATATTATATCGGGATGTTGTCCGAGTGTACATTTAGGCACAATCAGGTTTTAAAAGTAATTCACCAAAGTTTGGTAACTAAACATAACTTGATTGACTGCCGTAATATAGTACCATATTATGAATACGAACCAAATTCATTTTTAGAAAATGAATTTTATAAAATATATTATGATAAAACTATACTAACAGACAGAAAAATTAGTCATAATAGACCTGATACATGACAAAATTTAAAAAAAAAACTTATATCATTGATGTCGCTATTCCAAATTCCTGTAATATTCAAAAATCTGTTTCTGAAAAAATAAGAAAATATGCAGATTTAGGAAATAAGATTAAAAGAATTTGGCATTCTCAGACTATGAAAATATTACCATTTGTTATTTCGGCTACTGGCATTATATAGTTTGGCAATTAAGTGTAGAAATTAAATAAATTGGAACTAAACGTGTTCATTACTATGGCAGCACCGAATTACTCGCTCTGCTATGACGTTTACCTATGGCTGTCATGTTATCGCATCTTACGGTTGATTTATTGTCTTAAATCTGAGTAGAAGATCACTGATTTGATAATATTTTTATTCAGTGTTCGCCTGAATTTACTTAAAATGAATAAACCATTACATAGTGATGCAAGAGGGGTTATATTCTGCGTTTTTCAACGCTGCCTAGCCGAGTATCACGCGAAGAAGCTTCTATCTAATTTAGAAGATGTTTATAAACGAACTGCAGAAATGACTGGTACGTAGTATAGTTTGTTAAATTTCATTATTATTACAAGATTTATGCCAATTTTCGAGTGATAATTAACCATTACAATTTGATTTGAGGTTATGTTCAAAAATCCGATTTGACACTTCCATTTGACAGTTAATCTGCGGCCACAGGAAAAAGGGAATAACTCAATAAAAAATAATAATAATATGCAACTTCTTTAAACTCGTAGAAAAGTTACTTTTTTCTCGTTTTCTCTTTCTTTCTTTCTAAGTGAATATTATCTAGTGTGTTTTTTAAAACTACCTTCTATAATAATAATTTTAATGATGTTTTTCACACACAGGTTAATCGGAATCAACGGTAAGACGATTCGTCAAGGAAGGGGAAAAGGCAGATGAAAAATTTGAAATACCGGGAAAATGGAAATGGGCATAATAATAATAATATGTAATAGCATAAGTGCTGATGATTGGAAAAATTGTTGCAAACACGAGATGAAAATTGAGGCAGAATATTATGCGCGAGGCAGTACTATATATGATGATATCGATAAACTGCGTTTAGATGAAGATGAAAATACAGAAGAAGAAGAATCACACGAGGATGAAGACAATAATTACATGTTGGGTGTTGAATTAATAGACTTAAATTTTCAAGTACCTACGTTTTTATATTGAAATGAACGCCCACTTAAAACTTGTTTTGTTTTATTTTACAGTTTTTTGTGCAAAATTTTTGAAAATACAAATACATTATGAAATATACGTTTTGGCAGAAGTGTTTTTTAAAACATACATTCATTGTCTTATGAGCCATCTTGGTGTTGCCATTTAAAACTATAAAACGATCGCAGCGCCATGATTTATTTTCTACACTTAATTGCCAAACTGTACCTAGCTCTCTCATTCAAAATTTAGGCTTAGGTATTAGATTTGTCAAAGAGTTTATATATAAAAATGCAAAAATCAGTCATTTTAAATACATGTAGGATTGCGAAAGATTTTTGAAATATTTATATTGAGGGGTCAGTGGGATTTATTGGTGCAGCTAGGAGTTCTACCAAGCCGAACCCTCTGATATGAAAATATCTGGAGTCGGTGAATTATTTTCCCAATTGGTCTCTGGTAGGTTGACATATTGTTTTTGTATTATTTTGTATTTATTATACTTAAATAGTACACTTGCATAGCGAGGATTGACTAGATGTTCATTTATGGAAAAGTTTGTGGAAGGGGTTAGTTTTTCCTATGGGGAAGATTTAACTCGGACATGAAGTCATAAAAATACGTAATAGCTTTAGCACTTATAAAAATAATAATAAGTGGTAACTTAAGCACTTATAATAACAAGTTTAAACTTAAGCACCTATAATAATAAGTAGTAGCTTAAGCACTTATAGAAATACTAGCAGACCCGGCCACACTTTGCTGTGGCTAATGAAACACAACGCCATTACCCAATCTTTATAAAATCCACACCTCCCGCTTGCCAGCTGCCCGCTGCCCACTGCCTGATTTGAATATTTGAATTTATCGGCTTTTCTCTACTATAATAAACATGTATTATACATATAAACTAATTAACTCGCCACTAATTATACAATGCTTGCAATGCAACACTGGATATTTGAAAAGGGAAAATCAAATACCTACTTACTCTATGACATCTATTTTCCAATTTCTTCCATAGAACGAATTTCAAAAGAGACTATAGTACGGCCCGCCAGCCGTTTTAAATCGCACAAAAATATGTTTTCTTTGAATTTCTCAGCTTTTCTCTAATATAATTTACATTTTTTTTTTTTTTTTTTTTTATATTAGTAATAGAATAAATTTTATACAGTAATTAATTACATAGTAGAATATTTGATGTACCCCCATAATTAAGCAAGGCTTGTGTGTATTGGGTGTTATTGTATTGCTTTTTTTATATCATTCAGTTTAAGTTTTCAGTATAATTTTTAAGGTGAGTTTTAAAACTTTTTATATTGGTATTCATGTTTCTAATTTTTTCTGATAATGAATTAAAAAATTTTGCTCCGAGATATTTATGACTCAATTGTCCAATTTTTTTTTTACATTTTGGAGTGGGAAGTATTGATGTTTGTCTAAGACTTCTGTTATTTTTAAAGGGTGTAACTTGATTTTTAATATTATCTTTATAAATTTGTAATGTTGCATGATAAAAGTATAATGCACTTAATTTTCTGACCTTAAATTGTTTGAATAAAAGTTCTGACGAATATTAGTAGGGTTTTTTTTAAATTGTTTTTATTATTAGTTTTTGTGATATGTAAATTGTTTGTGTTTGATTTTTATATGTACCGCCCCATCCTATAATGCCGTATTGTATAATTGATTGACAGAAAGCGAAGTATGTGGTTCTAAGTAATTTTTCGTTTAAAATATCTCTTAAACATCTAAATATATATGTTAGTTTCCTTATTCTGTTGTTCAGAATATTTATGTGTGGAGACCATTTTAAATGCTGGTCTATTGTTATGCCCAGGTACTTAATATCAGTTTTGAATGTTTACACATATAAACATTCCGCTTAAATCACTCTATCTATTGGTGAAAACCGTATGAAAATCCGTTGCGTAGCTTAAAAGATTAACGCGCACATACATTTTGAGCGACTTCATTTTATACTATGTAATGAAGTAGTAAGTTAGGCACTCATGATAGTAAGTAGTAGCATAGCCCTTTCCGACCGGCAAAAAATGTCCGAATTTTGATGGGCCTCACCAGTAAAGCTCTTAATTATGATTTCTTGGGGCTGGGCGACTTACTGGTTTAACCACGTGCGCTTGATGGCACGCTGCATAAGCAGCTCCCGCACGCTCAATTGACACCGGTGTGGTTCCCAAAAACAGATTTATTTGTTGACAATATTTTTTTAAAGACAAACTCACGCTCGTATGAAGCCAGTCGGAAAGGGTTAAGCACTTGTAATAATAATAAATGGTAACTTAAGCACTTAATATAATAAGTAGTAACTTAAGCACTTATAATAATTTAAGTACTTATTATTAGTTTAGAATCCAACAGGAGTGCTATTATTGCACAATATATGAGCTTTTGCAGTTCGATACGATTTTAGATTTTCACGGCCAAAACTATTTTCGTTATTTATCTTTGGGGTGTTATGCCGTCTTTCGCTACCTCCTTCTTCAGCCAACGTTTCGGACAGCGTTACAGTAACATCAGGACAGCAGTCCGAAATGTTGGCTGGAGAAGAAGGTAGCACAACACGGCACAACACACCAAAAATAAATCACGAAAAAAGATTTTCTGATGAGGGTTTATAGAGATAGATATTTGTTCTCTTCAAGAGGTACCTCATTGGTAAATAGTTGATATACAGTACGGCCGGCGTAGTCCAGCGGTAAGGCTCTTGACTCGCACACCGAAGGTCGCGGGATCGAATCCCAGCGTGGCAAATAAATTTTATTTGATCAATTTGTGTGATTTCACAATTTATTCATTTAAAAATAATATATGGTAAATTTGTGGCACAAGATACTCTCAGTATCGCCCTGGTGTAAGACCACCATTCAGAATTGAAACGTTGCTTGAAATGGCATAAGCCGTGTTTGGTGATCAGATCTGAATAGCCAGGTACTTCCCCACCTTCCTCTTCCCTATCTCCTTCCCCTCCCCACTACCTTCAGCCTCACAACATACCCCAATTGGGGATGCTATAGTCTCACTGGCTTCAGACGGGAGCAGTTGGGACTCTTGTGCGGTATTCATATAAAAAATAAAAAAATAGTATTGTTACATTTACCTTGAACTCGTCCCACTCAGTACAAACGATGATGGCGTGTGCGTTGGTGGCAGCCGACAAGGCACTTGTGTGAACTGAGTAGTTCTTGAGCCCAAACTCACTCAGCTCGTATTTAATCTGTTCTGGCTCAACCTAAAAATAAACACAAGTCATTGATCCTTAAAAAATATGCACTACTAGCTTTTTCCCGCAGTTATTTTTTCCCGATAGTTATTAACTACGACGCCAACATCGCTTCCATGACAACTGTGTGTTTTGCTTTTCTTCTGACGTTTGTTAATTACTTGATTTTGTTAGGGACAGAAAACGTATGATAAATAATTTCATAACGCCATAGCTTATTCATAACGCCAGAGCTTACCAATATATACAACATATATTACTGGCAAATAATGTAGCTTTCTATTAGTGAAAGAATTTTTAAAGTCCATTCAGTATATTTTGCGTGAAAGAGTAACAAACATCTATACATCCAACAAACTTTCGCCTTTATAATATTAGTAGGATTATTTCTGCCAATTTGGAAAACGGGTTATTGGATAACCAACACCCAGCTTCGGATCTAGAGGGGGCAAACCGGGGCGTCTGCCACAGGCGGCAGTTTTAGAGGGCGCCAAAATCGTAATTTATATGTTTGAAAAAAAATTCTGATTCACAAAGCACGTGGCATCCAGCGCAGGTTTTTCTAACAATATTAATTTGATTTTAAAACGTCCAGTTGGTTTTTGAACACATCCTAAGTTGATTTGTGAATGTATCCTAAGTCAATTTTGAATGCGTGCATAGTGTACGTCATAGGTTCTCAAAGTGGGCGATAACACCTTTCGGAGGGGCAGTAGAAGACCCAGAGAAAATTAGGGGGCGTTTCTATTCTAACTGGTTGTTTAACCGGTCACCAACTTAAGCAGATATATGCGTTAGAAATATGACAGCAGTCAAGTACAATAAGCGTGTTTATACGTCAACGCGTGTGTCTCCATAGAAATCGTTATAACTCCGTTATTCTTTTAGTGACATCCCTAAAACAAAAAGTAAAAGGTCGATAGTGAACAAGCTGTACATCCCTATTCAAGTTGTCCATAGAAATACATAACAAGAATATTCTGTCATTCGCGCAATCTGACACATAATTTTTCCCGCCAAATTTCGCAGCTCGACCCCGCTCGACATTGTTAATTTTTATTAAATATTTTTATATGAAATGATGAAAAAGTGAGGTGATAAAAGTGTTTATTATACATTTATACAATAGAATAAGTATTGTTGTTTACATAATCTGTGATTTTAGTACCGTTTTAATATAAAAATATCATGCGAGTCATTTTTACATTTTTTTAATGTTTGCATTCTAAATTTTATATTTACAAATGTTAATATTTATTTGTAATACAATATTTCGAAAGTTTATTTTGTAACCTTTCTAAAACAGTTTTTACTATTCGGCTACGTTCAGAAATGTTTCCTTTATAGAGCTTTAATTGTGAAGCGATAATAACACAAAGTTTTCATATTAATTTTTGGAGATCGCTGGCATCGGTTAATATGCAGTTTTTTTTTTAAAAACCTTTTGATTCACCTTAATTACATTAAAAGGCAACTATTTGCATTGGGGGAAGTGGAAAATATTTCATTCTAAATTTCGATTACGTAAAATTAAAATTAGCTTTCGTCTTGTGAGATTGTACGCCATTACCTATCAGCTCATTCGCTGTCACTTTGGTATGTTGGTATTCCTGATACACTTGAATGTATAACGAACGGCTAGAAGATTTTGAAGGTACGGGGTACTTTCTTTTGAATCACAAACTATGTTACACAAACCTAGAATTCCCATGAAGTCTGCTACGCTTTGCTCTAGCATCTTTTCGTACAGTAACAAGAATACCAACATAACAAAATGACATTTGAAAATAATGTTTGAAAATGGACGGTCTCGTTTCACAGAATGAAAGCTAATTTTAATTTTATGTAATCGAAATTTAGAATGAAATATTTTCCACTTCCCCAATGCAAATAGTTGTCTTTTAATGTAATTAAGGTGAATCAAAAGATTTTTTCAAAAAAAAGTGCGTACTAACCATTGCCAGCGATCTCAAAAATTTACCGTTTTCGTAAAATGTCATTTCGTTTGATACATCTCAAGCGAGTATTCACGAAAATTCGGAGGGGTTAATATTCGGCATTTATTTTTGTTTGATTTTGATATACTCTTTTTAAGATGAAGCCATAGTAAATAATGCAAAATCATATGTTTTTGTTTTGAAAATTTGATCGCTTAGACGTATTGTAGATGCTTCAATTAAATACTGCGTGTAGAACATACCTTGGCCCTTAAAAATATCAGTCATTTTTTTTATAAGTCTTTTAATAAGCCTATAAAAAAATAAAGTATAAGGTCTAAAAAACACACTTTCAAGTCCAAACTCTCCTATTTATAAACCCCTTTTCGGATATGGTTTTATTGTGTAATGTGGCAAATTCAGTTTATTTTATAATAATCGCAAAAAAAGTTGATATTTACACCCAATCTTCCCAAAATAAAGTAAAATATGCATTTTTGTGTCGATATTTTACAATACGGCCGCTAGTCGACGATTCAAAATGAACCCTATGGCGTCCACCGAAGAACTACTGTCCACGGCACAGTAGTGAACTAGTGGATCGTCTTAAAGAGATAATATAATATGGGTGTAAATACGTGTAGTAAAATGACTCCTTCTCATGATCACAGGTTTGTATAAATTGACAATGTATTAAATTTATATTTTATTTGTTTTATTGTTAAGTGTCCCGACAAAGATGTAATAACTTTTAACGCAATTTTCACTTAATAGTTACATTGTAAACTCTAACATGTATTTTATTTATTATCTTCGTGACAATACTAAACAGTGATCATGCCAGTCATAAAAAATAGTAAGTAAATACTTGTAACATTTAAAGTGTCTTTAAAATCAGATAAAAAAAATTAAGTGTATTTGCACATTGTAATAAAAAGATTTGACTATTCTACATTTATGAATAACTAGCTGACCCGGACACGCGTTGCTGTGGCTAACGAAACACAACGCCATCTACTGGATGGTTAGCCAACCTTTTAACTCACACCATCATCTAATAATTTGCATACAAATCAAATCGATCGGTCGCTCCATTTATATTATTATAGTGAGTTCTCGGTATGCGTTTCTATTGTTTGAAATTGTTTCTCCCTGCGTGTCCTTTCCCATTCGTCCCGTTCCCCTTCCTCTCCCGCGTCCCCTTCCCTTCTCGCGTTTCCACTCCATCTTTCCTCTCCCCACTCCCCTCTCATGCTTCCCCCGTTCCGCGAAACCCTCTCCCGAGTTCCTCTCCCCCCTCCCGAGTACCCCTCTCCCCTCCAGGGTTCCGCTCCCCCCCTCCCGCGAACCCCTCCTGAGTTCCCCTCCCCGCTTCCTGGTTCCCCTTCCCGCATTCCATTCATTCAGTTTCAAACAGCATGTGTCACCTATTACAATTTTTTTATACAAATTTCATAATGCCAGGGCTCACCAGTATATATAGAAATAATCTTTGCCGGCATGCACAGTATGCACACATCAAATCCCCAAAGTTTGAATGAAATATGTAAAGTCGCTCGGAAGTTAGAGAGCGTTCAAGTATTACTTAACGCAATTTTTGACCCCCCTCCCCCCCGTGTAACGCGCCGTAATGTTTTTCTGTAACCCTCCCCCCCCTAAACGATACGTAACGCCCAAGTGACAATTTTTACCTGAAAGTCACAATTAAGTTGCGCAAATTACTGGAAAGTCGCTTAAATACCTTTTTTCTTGTTTTAATCGCGTTTGTGGTAATAAATAAAACAAGAGTTTTCGAGAACGATAAGGGTTGCTAACTTAGAAGATTTTAATTCCCTAGTTTTTTATCTAAATAAATAAAAACATGTTACGTAACGCATTGTTCGAACCCCCTTCCCCCCCCCCTCGTAATGCACAGTAACGTTTCACAAGACCCCCCCCTCCCCCAATAATACTTGAATAATAATAATACTTGAACAGCCCCTTATGCACGTACATCCATTTAGGCGATTCATTTTTATTTATATACTAGCTGGTCCCGGCATGCGTTGCTATACCATTTAATAAAGAAATTGTTTCTCCCTGAGTGTCCTTTCCCATTCGTCCCGTTCCCCTTTCGCCTCCCCTTCTTCTCCAGCGTCCTCTTCCCCTCTCGCGTTCCCACTCCGTCACCTCCACCTTCCCTCTCCCCACTCCACTCCCCCCCCTTCCGCCGTCCCGGTAACCACCCTCTCGAGTTCCCCTCCCCCCTCACACGTCCCCTTCCCCTCCTGCATTCCCCTTCCACCTTCACGGCCTTCCTTCTTCCCTTTCCCGCTCCCTCGTCCCGCCAACCCTCCTCCCGCGTTCCATATATTCAATCCCAGTACATTCAGTTTTTAAACAGTCCGCGTGCCACCATTTACAATTTTTATTCAAATTTCCATTTCTCATGTATATTAAATTTGGTACCTAACATAGGTACCTATTTAAATAATCTAAAATTCTTGATTCGATTCAAATTATTAGGGGAGTACCTACTTTAAATAAATTTAGCAAATTAAAAATTTTCAAAAATAGAATCTTGATTGAACAATCAATGTTTTGCAAAATGTCATTCTCAAACACGCGAACTGTCAACATGCTCATGTTTTCTGAAATTTTCCAATTTTCTGCGCAATTTCCTTAATTTTTCTCTCCGTAAGAACCATCCTCGTACTTCAAGGAATATTCTAAAAAAAGAATTAGCGAAATCGGTTCAGCTGATCTCGAGATTTGCGGTTACCAACACATTTAGCGATTCATTTTTATATTATAGATATATATAATATATAATTACCCTCCTGTGTACCACTGTGTATCATATATTATGTATCATCCGATTGTAAAAGCCATTAAATGGCATTCAAATAAATAAATAAATATACATATAGAAATGTAGGTAGATAGATAGATTCTATTGATGTCTTTATTTTGATTTTATGCAATAGGCCACTTGCATCAGTTTTTTTAAAAAAAAATTCCGGTTTAGGCAAATATTCTAAGACATTCTGAATTTTTATTTTTTTTTTAATCGTATTTTTGAAACCCTGGGGATTTTTTGAAAATTTCAATCCGATAAATCAGACCATTTTTTATAAACCGGAAGGACGGGACATAATTTTATAGGTGTGAAAAAACGATAATTACATAGCCGAAAATCATTTAAAAAAAAATAACGTTTTCCACACAAATGGCACAGGATAATAACGAGGCATACCAAAAATATTACATCTCATAAATATTTTTTTTCCTTGACCCATCTTATTGACCATAAATCATTATAATGTACAGCGTCTATATTACTAAATTCAATGTAATATACTTGTACTTGTAAATTATAATAATAATAAGAATATTATAAAATTTAATTTTATTAAAATCAGCACCATAATTATTATACCTCTAAAACACGTACCGACATCATCTGCACGTTCTGAAGAGAACCCCGTAGATCATTAAAAGTACGGGGTTCTCTTTAGAGCATCTGTCAAAAGTGAAACCAAATGATAAGTTCGCAGAGAACAAACAATAAATCTAGTGAACGAATTTAAAAATTCGCCTGAAATCAAAGTGATGCCATATAAAAAAATAAATCAGTGTGGAATTTTAAAAAAATAATAGGAACATTTTCGGAGACGGGACATTTTCATGTAGTGACGTCACGAGCCTAAATAATGGATTTATTTATTTAAAAATAACAAATACTGTACATTTCTAAACAATTTTACTAACATTTTCTTAATCTTAGTAAAAAGATCTATCCACATGATTTTTTCCAAGTCGTTATGAAATCCATGCAAGTGGCCTATTATGGTACATACTTTCTGTAGTGTATGTGAATATGTACGTAGTTTCAATTCAGAGCTCATTTTTAACCCCTCAAAAAGCCTTCTGTCAGAAAGTTATAATATTTCTGTTTTGCAATAAAATCAAAATACAGTCGACTCTCGATAATTCGAAACTCGAGGGACTCTTAAAATATTACGAATTATCGAGTGTTTGAAATATCAAATGGTTCGAAATTTGTGAGAGTAAATAAATAAAACTTGGAATTCTTAAGTGTTGATCAATTATTATTTATTAACTCCTATTCTATAACAATGACACAAGTTTATAGGTACATTCGTGTACATACATGTAATCATAATGTGAATACACGTTTGAACTTGTCACAAAATTGTATTTGTACTAACGTGTGTGTAACAATCTTTCCGCCTCTTTCTCTCTGCAACTTTTAATTGTCGAATGTTGAACGCCGATGAGTTCGAATTAACGCGTCGTTTTGTTATATAGCAATGATTTTTTCGTTTGAATTACCAAGTGTACAAAAATGTATGGATTTAGTTCAAAATATAAAGAGATTTCGTAGGGAACTCGTGATAACTTTGAATTATAGAGAGGTTCGAATTATCGCAGGTTTGAATTAACGAGAGTCGACTGTAAATAGAATATTTCTGAATGCATCCGAATACTAAAAACTGTTTTGGAAAGATGATGAAATACGATTTCAAATTATATAATTCAAAATAATCACATAATTTTTTAAATATAAAATTTTAGCACCCAAACATAAAAAAAGTTTTAAAAATGGCTCACCTTACGTTTTTTCTAACTAAAATTACTGATAACGAAAAAAATAAAATTACTTACATGTTTTATAAATGTATTAACGCAAATGTATTATAAACTTTATCGTCAACTCACTTTTTTATCGTCTCTTGTAAAAATCTTATATAAAAAAATCAATATGAACAAACAAATTACCGTTACCATGCCATACCGTTCAACCAATCATGATGAAACTTTGGTGATTTGTTGTGCGCACTCCCACGAAGGTTATAGGCTATATATAATGGTAAGCTCTGGCATTATGAAATTTGTATAAATGAAAATGTTTGTATTTCATATATTTTAGGGGAGGAAACAGGGGAGGTAGGGTTCGCCGGAGGGATAACGAGGGAGGGGGAAGGCGGGGAAGGTAGAAGGGGAACTCGGGAGGGGAAGGGGACTCGGGAGGTGAACGGGGACAGACAGGAAAGGAAATGCCGGGAGAATCAATTTATTTCTTTGAATGGCATTGCAACACATGCCGGGTTCCAAAAATTAATTTTTATTTTTAAATAGCAGTCGGAAACTTTGAATTCATAAAGGTGTACATTTTAATTATTTTGCGGTTAACTTTTAGACTTGAATATAAAGCGTGGCATTTTCTCTTTCTAACATCGTAATCAAATTTCTAACCATGATAGTAAGGGAGACGCAACGATTTCTTTGAGATCTATATGAGTTGTTTTAGTACTAAACTGCCACGTGTTGCGTAAGGTTGTGTGCTGCCTCTAAGTAAATTGCATTTAAAAAGTGCGAAAACGCCCTCGTGCATGATGAGAAAATATTTTGATTACTTGGCAAACACTAGTAAAAAGCCAAGGAATAACATTTCATCTATAAATGCATGCAAACTACTTAGGGAACGTATCCACACTACGTGACCCGTTCGGGGGGGTCTTCAAAATACCACGCTTGGTACAAATGAGCGGCGGGGGCTTAGGAGGGGAGGGGGTTAAAAATTGCAAAAAGCTGGTCACGTAGTATGGGTACGTTCCCTTATAATTTCCGATTATTATTAGTAATACAATTGTTTTTCGCCCCAAGATTATAGGCGTCACTAGAGAATGCAATGGCTTCACCGGAGAATGCTCAAGATCCCATGGACCGACATGATCACCAACACAGAAATTCTCAGGCGGGCTAGAGCAGATAGAGAACTGCTTACATTGATAAAAGTCAGGAAGATTTCATATCTGGGTCACATAATTCGAGGGGAGAAGTATCACTTGCTCCAATTAATATTGAAAGGCAAGATAGAGGGTCGCTGAGGGCCTGGTAGGGACAAATGTCTTGGCTGCGAAATGTACGAGAGTGGACCAGCTTCAAAGGGGTGGAGGAGCTATTCCGGGCAGCACAAGATAGAGAGACATTTTCCAGAGTGATCGCCAACGTCGGGGGGACCTGATAGGGCACACCAAGAAGAAGAAGAGAATGCAAAGCCGATCAGAGAACAGGGTCTGGGCTCACAACAGCCAAATTACAAAGTCAGTACTGTCGATAAGTAAACTTTACTGTTTAAAACAGTCTAATCACTCTGCTTATTTATATGCTTCCGGTAAAACTACATACAAATCAGCAGAAATGGCTTGTTCGCATTGGTAGAGTACTTTAATCAAGTAACGAGTAACTTGCTACTTAACTCACCGAAAAGCGTTCGCATTACTTTCAAGTAGAGTGTTAAAAAGTGAAGGCTACTGCCATCTAGCGGCGTATTTTTGTGGCTTATTGTTGTTGGTTGGTAGCATTTTACAGATTAGCGACGTAAGGCGAAACTAAAATTAAATGTTAGACGATAAAGTAGATCTCTGTTTTATATCGTACAATAACTGACACAAGCGTGTTTTTGTTGATAGTATTAGAAAATATTATTATAAATAGCTTGCGTTTCTAGTTTAAATCTCTCTTAATTCGTGGATCTCCTGTAAACAGCTAGCATTATCTAGCAAGTGGTCAAAGTGACCAAATTCAGTGTTTTGTCGGGTCGGGACAAATTATTGTAACAATGTGCTTGTGAATAAAACCAAAGGAATTCCGCCTTGAATCCAGATGTTTTACTTAAAGTCCTTCGGCTGATTACCAATTTATAACATAGAGTGTAGTAGTGTTTTTTAGTGTTTTTTGTAATAGTGCCCGCTGCCCGTTGCAAAATGACGGGCTACTACACAACAAAGTAAATACGCTAATTAAACGTGTTGTAATGCTTAGAAGAGGTGGAAGAATAAATTAGTAGGATGAAAATAAATAAATATGGACACGAAAAGAGATTAATAGCAGCATAAATACATAATTTTAGAGTAGCATCTTCACTCCATCGCCATGACCTTTCCGCGCGTCTACAAGTGTACTCTGCTAAAACGACGGGTTTGCGCATGTTAGTGCACAGGGACGCGTGGTGGGGGCTGCTACTCGCCGAAAAAATAGAACGAAATGGATTGAACCTACTAAAGAGCTGACTAACCCACTCTACTAAAATTGTTGTGTTCGGATACGTTTAGTTACTAATATACTCTCTACTCTAAAATACTTGGCGTGTCCGAATGGCTCTTTACAGCGAGTACAATAATAATTGCCGCCATTTGCAAAACGTCATTGCTCTAAATGCTTGATCTTTTGATGTCTATTAGCATTAGTTTGCAACATATGCCTGTGTACGAACCTTCACGTGTATGTGTGTGGCGGTAGTCGCCAAGATCTTGAATTGTTGAGTGTTAGTATCCCTGTGAAAGAGAGACTTTAGTGTTAAGTAAGAAACTTTATCAACCTTAGGATCGTATATCTGCAGTTTGGCTCCTTCGTCCAGCAGGGTGGTGGCCACGCTGATAGCCGGAGACTCCCTGGTGTCGCCCGTGTCCTTCTTGAAGGCAAAGCCAAAGATGGCCACGGTCTTGTCCAATACTGTGTTGTACAGTGCGTCGATTACCTATGAAGAAGAGAGTTTTAATCAAAATTAGAATAGGCCACTTGCATGACATTGTTAACATTTTTTTTCGGTTTAGGCAAATATTCTAAGACACTCCGTATTTTTTTTTTAATTGTATTTTTGAAAATTTCAATCCAAAAAATCGGAACATTTTTTTATTTACCGGAAAAACAGGACATAATTTTATTGGTATGAAAAAACAATAATTACATAGCCGACAATCATTTAAAAAAAAAAATGACATATTCCAAACGAATAGCACAGGAGATTAACGAGGCGTACCATAAATATTTTTTCTTTGATCCATCTTATTGATCATTAATCATTATAATGTTCAACGTCTATATGTGACTAAATCCAATGTAATATACTTGAACTTGTAAATTATAATTATAATAAAATTAAGATTATAAAATTTGATTTTGTTAAAATCAGCGTCATTAGAATTAAGCTTATAAGACAGTTACAGAAGGCATAATATGTACGGGGTTCATTTCGTAACATCTGACAAAACGTCAAACCAAACGATAAGTTCGCAGAGTATAAACAATAAATCTAGTGAATTGTAAATGTCAAATTCAAAAATTCGCCAGTGTTATCAGTGTGGAATTTTACGAAATTAATTGAATGTTGTCGGAGACGGAACATTTTCAAACGATTTTTTCCAAATTATTATGAAATCCATGCAAGTGGCCTATTAAATTAGTAATAATTAAATGATGTCTAGGAAAGTACGTTAAAATCTACTACATATTTATGTTTATGTTAATCTTAAGTCAGTTCCTCATTGCTGAGGATCGTGACCCCTACTCCAATTTCCATGGTGGACAAGGCTACTCCATTCCTCGTGGTTCGGTGCTGCGTGGAGAGCCAAGGATACCCTAGTACCGGATGCCACTGATAGTCGGTCACTCCAGCGCTGCGGTGACCTTCCTTGCCTTGCTTCTTTTGCCAGACACTGCGGCCAGTGACAATGAGTTTCTTCAAGTTGAAGTCCTTAGTTTGACGAGCAACATGTCCGCATTATCTTAAATTACAATGTAGGCAGATAGTTAAAAGCCTATTGTGGATGACTAGCTCTTCCAGAATGAACACATTTGTGAGTCTGGCTGTCCATGGAATCCATGAGTATTTTTCTCCGGCACCACATTTCGAGGGCGACTATTCGCTTTCTTTCGCTGGCTCTAAGTGACCATGTTCCCACACTGTATGAAAGAATGATGACCGGTCAATGGCTGAGTTGACATCGCATTCGTCCCATCCAGGCGTTGCGTGTTCGATTCCTCGGCTGGCTAAGTCCTCCAACACGACACAAGCAACATTTTCCGCTTACTGTGGTGGAAGTAGGAGATTTTCAAATATAATAAGGTTATTCATCCCCGGGAATGTTTCTTTCTATTAAAGAAAAAAAAAATGTGGAAAATCAACGCTGGACAATTCTCTTCTTAGTGGTCTCGTTATTTTACCTCGGTCACCGCATGTCTTTTGAATTTTACTCATGGCATCTTTTGTCATGCAAATCCTTCTGTTCACTGTTTATGTAACTAATTTCTATTGATATCATTTTAGATGAGTTGTTACAACTTACGTATATACCAGGCGCAGTCCCTCCATACATACTGTGGATGCGGCGCTTCCCTTCCTTTTGAGGCGTATAATAAATATAATAATAATTGTTATTATTTATTTATTCATAAATACTGCAATTAACGACACCGTCCCAACCTCAGCGGCCAAAAACAACAAAACCCGACACGTAGACCGGACCAAAATATATAATAACAACAGCATAAATATACCAAACCATGAACAATTCCATTCTCGATGCTAGTGTGTCGAATGTTGCGTAAACGCACCAATACCAGCAACAGTGGATTCTCTGCTCCATTCCGCATCCACGATGTTAGAAAAAGTTTCATATTTGCACATGCGCGTTTATTTCTGCCTGTCAAGTTTTGCCTGAAGCAGTATACGCATTCGATGGGAGCAAGCAACGCGCAGAAAACGACTTTAATGCACATAGGCATAGTGCACAGAATAGCATAACAAAGTGCGTGGATTAATTTGATACGTTTTAGAGAATTTGTTCGCGCGACCATTTTGAAAATTTCGCTTGAATAACGGATGCCGATTGATACGTTAAATATCTTTCGAATATCTTTAATTTTAGAACTGTAATAATTGATGTGAAGCATAAAGCTACTATTTTTGTCAGTAATCGCATCTTGTTGGTGGGCTAGTCTTTAGGTATTTATATTGATATTAGGTAGGTATATACTTCAGCATCCCTTATACAAACTGGCTACTATACAAACTTATGTACAAATCCCTTATACAAACTACTATATTTCAATTATCAACGTGAACGCTCGGGTGGTTATGTTGACATTTTTTGTTACTGATTTTCATGGATTTAACAAAACACATTTGTCTTAAAATAAATCTCTGTTATCCGGCAAGTGTTTGTCAATGTGGTAATCAGTGCATTATCATTGAGATTATGCCTCTCAGACATTTGTTAGGGGTAGGAAGAATAAGAAAAATAATGAAAAAATGGAAAAAACTAACTTTTTTAGTGAATCTAGACTTCTGATATTCATTGAGATTGATGACCTGCTGCCAGTAAGCCGCCACCTCCGGCAAGTTTAGGCACTCACAGATATATACCAGGTTGAGGATGTCCTTCTGGAAGCAACTGCCGCCAAATCCTAGACAGAATCAAATAATTAGTCATCATTGGTAATCGTAATAAAAAATCCTCTGGCAGGTTCAGGCACTCACGATGTCTTTCTGAAAGCAACTGCCACCAAATCCTGGAGAATGTAGCAAATAATCTTAAAAATTATCCAATTGTTTCTTTTCACAATAGGCCACTTGCATCACATTTTTTTTTCTGGTTTAGGCAAATATTCTAAGACATTCTATTTTTTTTTTTTTAAATCGTATTTTTGAAACCCTGGGGTTTTTTCGAAAATTTCAATCCGAAAAATCTGACCATTTTTTATAAACCGGAAAGACGGGACATAATTTTATGGTTGCGAAAAAACGATAATTACATACCTGAAAATCTTTTTAAAAAAAAGAACCACACAAATGGCACAGGAGAATAACAAGGCAAACCAAAAATATTACATGTCATAAATATTTTTTTCCTTGATCCATCTTATTGATCATAAATCATCATAATGTACAGCGTTTGTATTACTAAATCCAATGTAATATACTTGTACTTGTAAATTATAATAATAATAAGAATATTATAAAATTTTATTTTGTTAAAATCAGCACCATAACCATTATACCTCTAAAAACATGTACAGACGACATAAAATGTACGGGGTTCTCTTCATAACATCTGTCAAAAAGTCAAACCAAATGATAAGTTCGCAGAGAACAAACAATAAATCTAGTGAACGTTAAATGTCAAATTCAAAAATTCGTATGAAATCAATGTGGCAATATGGCAATATAAAAAAATATATATCAGTGTGGAATTTTACAAAATTAATAGGAACATTTTCGGAGACGGGACATTTTCATGTAGTGACGTCACGAGTCAAGAGAATAATGGATTTATTTATTAAAAAAAAAAAAAACTGTTCATTTCTAAAAAATTTTACCAACATTTTCGTAATCTTAGTAAAAAAATCTATCCACACGATTTTTTCCAAGTCGTTACTAAATCCATGCAAGTGGCATATTCTCAAAGTCAGTCCCATTTTTAAAAGGCATTTTTTGACATTATAGTCATATACATCTTTTAAATAATATGAATATTCTTAAATTGTCAGGCAGAAATATTTTCTATATAAAATTCTAAATGATTTTTTTTTTTTTTTTTTTAATTTGTTTATCTTAAAATTGCTACATATTATAATTTTACTGGTCTTCCATTAAAAGCCTTAGCTTGTGGATGGAAGAAGAGTCGACATTTCATATATTATGTACAAATACAGTCACGTGTACAGTTAATACAATGCATTTAATACAGTTAATACATTTCATATAAGTACAATTACTATTTACTATAGTCATGTATTTCAATATATATGTAGGTGCAGTTAATACAGACACATGGCAATCAGACCCGTTAACTAAAATATGCAAACATATATGTATTCAGTAAGAAGAAAAACAAGTATGATTTTTAGTGTGACATTCTCTAAAATACTTTTTGATGGAGTTCAACAATTGAACTTTGTTCCTAATGCTTCTGATTTCTATTGGTAGGTTATTGAAAAAGAATTTTATTATGATGTACAGTAGAGCTATGTATAGTAGAGCTATGTACAGCGGTCGATTATCCGAACTAATTGGGGGACATGGGTGTTCAGAAAACCGGTATTTTCGGATAATCGAGTCATACATATTTAAATACAGGTGAATGAAAACCATATTTACATTTATATATTTAATGACAAATAGGAATTAAACAAAAAAAAGTGCAAAATTAATGCTTAAAAAAATCTTCACCAGGACCAGGTGCTGTTAATTCATGACGTGAAGCAAAAGTTTTTCGTGGCAAAGCTTTCCAATTGATTTCGTTGCATTGTAGACGTTTTCGAGAGTGTAATTTTCTTCCTTCAGTATATCCCTTAGTTTGATTTTGAATGAATCAGCTGCTGATGAGTCCTTGCCTAAAATTATTCTTGAAACCTTCAAGACTAATGTTGAAAATGTCAAGAGACCTAGAAATATCATTTAGCAGCACCATACCTCTTGTCATGCTATGTTGGGCCACAACGTCTGTTCTGCCATGAGGGATATAGAGCAAGTCATGGTGGCGACCCTGGCAGTAGTTGTTCGGTACGAACAATTTATAGCATTCTAAGAGGTATGGGCTGTCAATGTAATAGTTTATAATTTTAAAAGCTGTGACTGTTAGGGTCTCATTCCTTCTAGAATGGAGACTTTCGAAGCCCGTTTCAGATAGCAAATCTAGATGATACCTAAATCACGGGTATTCACCATACATTCTCATATAAAGATACCTTAGAAACTTTTTTTGGATTTGTTCTAATAAATCTATGTATTTTTGCTGGTATGGGGCCCAAACAGCAGAAGCGTATTCTAATTTTGATCGTATAATGCAGTTAAATGATCAGATGAATGATCAGATGAATCAATGAGTTTTTCTCCTTGTATTTGAAGCTCACGAATGCCATGTCTCGAGTTAAATCGTTTTAACCAGCCTGCGCTTGCTTGAAAATTTGACGGCCCTCCAAGTTTTTCATTAAATTGAACTGCTTTTTCACACAGAATTGGGCCAGAAATAGGTACTCCTGGGGATCTTTTTTGAGTAAACCACTTACATACAGCATCATCTAAATCCATGCTTGAGGCAAGTTTCATCGTTTTACGACTCATGGATCCGTCCGAAGAATCAAGCTGGGATATAAAGATTCTTATGCTCGCCTTTTTTTTTTTTTATATCCGTAATGGTAGACTTACCAACTTGGTATTCATTGGATAACTTGGTTGCAGATTCGCCTTCCTCTAACTGTATATTAATCTCGTATTTATCTTTCATAGAAAGGACAACACATTTACATTTAGGCATTTTAAATCGAGAGTTTACTTTCAGGCGGCAAAATTTAGTTTATCGACTAGCGGTGGCAAGGACCATACAAGTGATTAACAAGTCGCGACAAGTGCACGAGCACTGTAGCGCGGGAGGCGGGAAGGGGTAGGTAGGCGCGGGTCGGGCGGGCGTAGTAGTTCGGATAAGCGGTCATTCGGTTGATCGATGTTCGGATAATCGACGCTCCGCTGTAGTTGATGGTCCAGAATTGCTTGCATTGATAAGCTGTCATTGATACGTCGGAATCATATATCTGAGTCTGATTATAAGACGAAAGTGGAACATGAACATAATACAAGGTTCACAAAGAATGAAGGGTATGCTCGTTCCAAAATATAATAATAACTACAGACGTCGAACCCTGAAATATAACGTGCCAAAAATATTTAACATGTTTTTTTTTTTTTTTTCATCCGCCTCCAAGACTTAGACAAACCTCATCCCATGAACCCGGGCACCCCTGCTAAATCACCAAACGTAGCGAACCACTCGGGGTGACCTATGGCAGAGGTGTTGGTTATCCAATAAAGGTTCCCGGGGCGGCGGTACCCATTCCCGCCTCCCAAATGTTACCAAGTAATTTAAAAAATTGCGATTCTACAAATAGATTAAGATATATGCTGAAACAATGGTTACTAAATAAAGATGGCTTATATTAATTTATGTGTGTTAATACCAAGTCAGTGAAAATCTTTCTGTCTGACAATTTAAACATTTTCGTATCATTTAAAAGAGTGTTGCAGTTCAACGAAATTGCTGGAATATTGCACTTTGATAATTCACACAATTTGGTTATAGCTTGGCGATACCATTATCTTATTCCTTTGTTTCAATTATCTTATATTATGTTCTTTAACTCCATTAATGGAAGACTGAACGCCGTTGGCGCCAACAAAAATCATTCCAAAGAAGCGAAGCTAGCCGTCCATAATGGAGTGCTGGTAACTACCCTTATGTATGGCAGTGAGGCATGGAACTGGCAGAGGAAGGATGAAAATAGACAGAATGCTGAAGAAATGAGATTCCGAGACGTATGTGTGTTAAAACCATGTACGATCGTGTGAGAAACATGGAGATCCGCAAAGTATGCAAGGCTGATGTAAATGTAAGTAAGATTAATAAATAGACGCTCAGATAGTTTGGGCATGTAGAGCGAATGAACGGGGAAAGGAGTGTAAGAAGAATACATGACGCAAATGTATACGGTAGAAGAAGTCGGGGACACCCAAGGAAGACATGGCACGACCGAATGAATCAAATACTTGAGTCGGGCCATGTCAAGAGCCAGAATAATAAAAGAGCATGTATGAGACGATGTATGAATGTGAACGAGGCAAGGAATGTGTGCTAAGAGTTGTTTGGCGGTCCGTACTCTCTGCCTACCCCTGCGGAGAAACTGCGTGATTTTAGTTAGTTATGTTTTTAACAAATGATAGCTCACCGATAGAAGCAGCCAAAAATTTAGGTCCGATATTGGAGTCTTTTCCGACAGCTCTTGCAACTTCCGAGATATCAGCGCCCGTGGCCTCGCAGACTGCAGAGAGGGAGTTGACGCTGGAGATGCGCTGCGCCAGGAAGGCGTTGGCTGCCAGCTTGGACAGCTCCGAGCTCCAGGTGTTGGTGGTGAGGATGTTCTCCGGGGAGATCCAGTGCTCGTACACCCAGCTCAGCTCTCGGATGGCTGCCTGGCCCTCCGCGCTGTTCTCGCCTCCGATCAGCACCCTGTCCGCCCCCAGCAGGTCCTGGATGGCCGTGCCCTCTGACAGGAATTCTGGATTGGAGAGGATCTGGTAACTCACACCTGATTGAGAACAGAATTAGTAATTTTGATGAACCGTTCCAGAATTTGGGAGGCTCTGTCATAGGTCATTCGAAGTGGTTCGCTACTATTAAGTAGTTAGTCTACTTAGGAGGGTTGCCCGGGTTCATGGTTTGTCCGGATCTTGGCGGCGGATGCATCTGCCCATCAACTGCATGGTAGGCCGGTTCGGGAGAGATTGGTTGAGGGAGACATTTTAATCTCTCCAGCAGGACTCTCTCAGAACATCGGCTTACCGCAGTGGGAGGGATGGATTCATATGTCCGTCACTCCTGGACATACTGGCCCCCAGATTCCTCTCCACCCCTCGTACCTTTTTCCATTCCACAAATTCCTCTCCTTCCTTTCCTAAAACGACTCTCCAAACAGCATCCCCAAAGATGATAATTTTTTTCCTCAGAGCCTTATAAATGGAGCTAATGTAAAAAATAAAATTAAAAACAATAATGTGGAGAATAAAAACAAACACAAAACGTTACTAATGTAACATCTCCTAAACTAACCTAACATAACCTAAACCTTAGTAAACTTACTTTTAATTTTGGTGTATCCGTCAATTAAAGGATACCAAGAACTATTGAGCTTAGCCCTGTCGTCTTTATCTCTACATATTATAAATTAAAGTCGTCCGCCGTGTCTGTCTGTTCGTGATAAACTCAATAACTACTGATTTTCGCACAGGGAGGAAGGTTTAGGTATATAATTTGTCAAGGTTCTGTGTAAATTGGTTAAGATATATAATATACTAGCTGGTACCCGGCATACGTTGCAATGCCATTTAATAAAGAAATTGTTTCTCCCTGCGTGTCCTTTCATTCCATTCGTCCCGTTCCTCTTCTGCCTCCCCTTCCTCTCGGCGTCCCCTTCCCCTCTCACGTTCCCAGACCGCCTTCCCTCTCCCCACTCCCCTCGTCCGCTTCTCTCGTCCCGCGAACCCCCTCCCGAGTTCCCCCCTCCTGCATTCCATTCATTCAGTCCCGGTAAATTCAGTTTTCAAACAGCTCGCGTGCCATCTATTGAAATTTTTTTACAAATTTCATAATGCCAGAGCTCACCAGTAGTTTTATACAAACCTTGTCCTGAAAATAACGAACACAAAAAAAAAGAATTATCCAATTTGGAACAGTCGTTCGGAAGTTATGCGCGTACATGCAGTTCGACGATTCATTTTTATTTATATAGATAGATATATAGAAGAAGAAGATAGAAGATAGAAAATTTACAAAAGGCGGCAGGCGATTTTTTTTGTCCCAATGTTGTAACTATATCAGCATCTATTGAAATTTTTGTACAAATTTCATAACGCCAGAGCTCACCAGTAGTTTATACAAACCTTGTCCTGACAATAACGAACACAACAAAAAAGAATTATCCAATTTGGAGCATTCGTTCAGAAGTTATGCGCGTACATACATTTCGACGATTCATTTTTATTTATATAGATAGATAGATAAAGGAGAATGTCTATACGTGGAGGACCAGAGGGCTGGCAAGCGGGCAGTGTGGACCTGATTTGTATGCAAATCTACAGTTTTATGGCGAGGTTGATGAAATTTTGCACATGTGACCTTCAAAACAAGAGGAAGGTCACTGTCTACATTTGATTTCGAAAACTCTGTGTAAAGCCCGGGCATCGCCGGGGACTTCAACTTCAGCAGTTAATATTAATTGTATAGTGAAATTCACAAAAAGTCAATCAATTATATTAAACCTTTTCCCCGCGTTGAACTACTCCGTTTTTTCAATACCCATACGCGGTATGTATATGTCATATTTCAAGTACCACGAGGCACGAGGACACATTCACTTGATTATAGATGTTTTTTACGAAAAAAAATTTTACTTTCGAAATATGCCTGAAGATGTCAGCATCGTGATAGTTACACGAATATCCTAGCGAGCGGGAAAAAATACTGTGACATAGTAGCGCTGTTATATAGGCAGTCGAAGTTAGCGTAACAAGGGCTGATACGGGCGCGTGTGAGGCATGGCTTTTGCCGTATCAACTGTTGTTACGATCGCGTGGAAAATTTAAGCTCAATAGTTCTTGGTATCCGGTAATTGACAGCTATTCCAAAACTAAACGCAGAAAAACCAATTTAAATTATACTGATTTAATACCAGCTCTTTAGGATTCGAGCTGGCAACACGGTATCGCTTCTATATACATAAGCACACACTTGATGATGGACTCTGTAATGCTGTCTGAAACGTTGGCTAAACAAAGAGGTAACAACCCAAAAATAAAACACGATAAAAGATTATTAAATGAAGATATTGGGTTTAACCCTACAGGCATGCATCTTATTTTGCCAGATGGTTGAATTATTTCAGCTTTGCGATAAATACCAAATAAATGGAATATTTCTGAATAAATCCGAAAACCAAAAACTATTTTTGAAAGGTAATGAAATACAGTTTCAAATTTTATTATTATAAATAATCATATAATTTATTAAATATTAAAAAAAAATTATGCAAACATAATAAAAAAGTTTCGCAGCCGTACATCAAGATACTCCATACATAGGTCTTGATGAGGAGTATTCTCAGTTTCAGGTCTATATTATTCGATTCTATTATTTTCGACCTTTTATTGATTGCAAGCCTAGCCTGGTGTATACGGCTGTCGACCTCGCTCTTAAACCGACCGTCCCATGTTATTTTGCTCCCGAGGTAGACAAACTCCTTGGTGTTCTTTAGTGGAACTCCTGACATCTCTACTCTCATCTGATGTTGCGTTCGGCATACATGCAATAAGACAAGAAGGCCTCTTGCATGCCATAATGGAAGGTTTGACCGAGGGGACAAACGCTAGGGGACGCCCACGCCGAGAGTACCTGGAGGACCTGCTGGTGGACGTGCGCTGCTTATCATATGCAGACTTCAAAAGAGCCGCACAAGACAGGGAAGAGTGGAAGAAACGAATAGATGAAATTGCTGCAAACCAATCCCAGGATTGAAACCAGAGAGAATAAAAAAGTTTAAAAAATGGCTCACCTTATTTATTTTCTAACTAAAATTACTGATAATGAAAAAAAATAAAAGCTAATACATATTTTATTACTCAAGTGTTTTATAGACGTTTTATGTATAACAATTAATAAAAAAATTCAATAAGTTTCTTTTTTTTTCCAAATTACGATTCAAAACTTTGGTTTCGTAAAGGTGTACAATTTACTTTTTTGGTAATTATTTTTTAGATTTGAATATAAAGTGTGGTGTTTTGCCTTTTTAATACCAAAAAACGTATTTCTCGCTATGATAGTAAGGGATATACAGCGATTTATATGAGACCTGTATGAGCTGGAACAAATTTGGTCTATTGTGATTAAATTGGTTAACGAACCTGATTTCACGTTGGCCTTTAGTATTTGCATGATGCTGTTGGCAGCCATGACAGGCACGGTGCTTTTCTCCACGACAATCTTGTTTCCGGTTGCGATATCGGCAATCATTCTGGCAGCATTCTCCACATAAGTCAAGTCCGATGCCTTCCCCTACATATAGTGAATTTGTTACACAATATTCTAAATGAATTTAAAGATTTTTATTTTATTTAGGAGGACTGTCCGTAAAATAAAGTCTCCAAGGTGCTACGGTCGCGAGGAACGATTTTATACACACTCCGGCAACACTGGCGTGTAGCCTGGTTCCCCCATGCCAAATGCCTACTAAGCTGCACTCTCTGTGACGCAGCTGTTCGCAATGGAGCTTCCGCTCGCCGCTCGGTGTGAATAACGCTATGTAATTCGTTTTTTCAGAGCTCTGTGATATGGTCATATCAGTAAGACAACCATTGACAAGATTTTGAGAAAACATTTGGGATACCTCAAGGTCTGTGCAAGGTGGGTCCCAAAAATGCTCACCAAAGATCATAAAAAACAACGGGTTGAAGGAGCTCGAATTCCTTGAGTGCTACGACATTGATTGCGGGGAGTTCTTGAACTCAATTGTGTCTGGTGACGAGACCCTGTAAACCAACCTTTCGCGCTCATTCACTATTTTTCGTACACTTTATGCAGCTGAGAATTATTATTCTTTGCACACAAAAAATTAATTACAGAGCTCAATTCACACCTAGCGGATGCGGAGAGCGAAAGTTACATCGCGAACGGCTGCCATGCTGAGACTAAGCGTCACAAAGAGTGCAGCGTGGTGGGCATTTGGCGTGGGAGAACCAGGCTACACGCCAGTGTTACCGGATCACGCGTAAAATCGTTTGTAAAATCCTCGCGACCGCAGCACCTAAGGTGCTGCGGTCGCGGTCAAGGACGTTATTTTACAGACAGCCCTTACATAATGAAGCAACCAGCAATGCCCAAGATTTATTTTAGACTTACAGGATATAGACTGAATGCTGTAGAATTTGAAATCCGTGAAGCGTATTTGTGATAAAACAAGGTATGATCGTTTGATAACAAGGAATACAAGGCTGATGTAAGCGTAATAAGTAAAGATTAAAGATCGAAAAAATTTTTGCTTTTAACATTTTATTGGATCTGCACGGAGAAAATTTGTCTTCCAGCAAGTTCTTTGTAAACATCATTTTTCAAATACGAAATTTACTTCGTTGTAACCTGATGTAAAAAGCAATTCTTATTCCGATTTTTCGACTGCGAGATAATGCAATTCTTTTTTTTAAATGTTTTCCTGACTAACTAACCATCATGCCCTTTCATCGCAGGGATATACAGAGAGGACGGACCGCCAAACAACTCGGTCTTGGCGCACACTCCACGTCTCATTCACACATTGTCTCAAACACACTCTTCTATTAATCTGATTCTTGACCGACTCAAGCACCTGTTTCACTTGATTATGGGCGTCCCTGACTTCTTCTACCATTCACATTTGCGTCACATATTCTCCTTACATTCCTTTCTTCGATCATTCACTATAAATGCCCAAACTATCCGAGTGTCCCTTTCTTAATCTTACTCGTTACGCTTACATTTCTCACCCTGTCATACATAGTTTACATCAAATAAATCTCTGGGATCTCATCTCTACAGCATTCGGTCTACTTTCATCCTTCCTCTGCGAGTTCCATGCTTCACTGCCATACATCAGGGTAGGTACCAACACTTCATTGTGAACTGCTAGCTTTGCTTCTTTGGATAGTTTTTTGTTAGCACCAAGCGCGTTCAGTCCTCCATTAATGGAGTTACCTGCATTTACCCTTCTTTCAATATCTCTATCAGCCTTCCCATCTCTCGTAAACATAATTCCCAAATATACAAACATTTCCACCAGCTCCAAGTATTTATTCAATCAAGTGGTCTGGCGTTTTTTACGCTCTTGTTTTTATATAGGTTTTATATTGTGTGATCTTGCAGTTGGAGATTTTCTATGCTACTCGCCTTTGCAAATTAAACACTTTTTGCATTTGTCTGATCGTACTTTATATATTTCTTGATTTACATCCAAAAAATTATTACAGTCGTGGCTAGGGTTTTTAAATGGAATACATATTTTCTCCTAAGACATAGAAGCTACATCTTTTGTTTTATAGAACTAATTCGAAAAGAAAGAAAATAATAAAATTAGGTAGGTACTTGCCTAGAAGTAATTGCCCATAGAACAAGTACCTACTTAATAAACATCAATTTTAACCATGGTCTATTAGATGTAAATCTATGGTACATTATAAAAATCATTTTTATATTATATTTTATGCTTCAAAATTAATTCTTTGAGAAGTACGAGGGCTAATTATACTAATATTTTTACTAATATTTTACTACGTAAAATAAGGTCTCCATGGTGCTGCAGTCTCGAGGAACAATTTTACACGAGATCCGGCAAGACTGATGTGTAGCCTGGTTTTCCTACGCCAAATCACCACTATGCTGCACTCTTGTTCGCGATGGAGCTTGCGCTCGCCACACCCGCCAGGTGTGAATTACGCTCTATATTTAGTTTTTTTGTGCAATAACCTTAGTAGAAATTCATTCTCAGCTACTTGAAGTGTACGTAAAACAGTGTATGTGTGCGAAAACATGCTCAAATAGTGCAGAGAATTTAAAAGCGTGCCGTACGGCCATCGGTTTCAGATGAAAAAATTGCCAAAGTGGAAAAACAATGATGCAGATTAACGGGTGACGGTTCGGGAGCTCTGTGATATGATCCCTGATGTCAGTAAGACCACTATTGACAAGATTTTGACAGAACATTTGGGAAACCACAAAATCTGCCCAGTTCAAAAATGCTCACCGAAGATCACAAAAAACAACGGGTTGAAGCAGTTTAAAAAACTGGATACACTACACAACACCAGACACAAAGGAACAATCAAAATGGCGTCATTCAGATTCGCCGAAGCAAAACGTATTACAGAGCGTAACTCAGACTTGGCGGGTGCGGCGAGTGGAAGCTCCATTGCGAACGGCTGCCACGTCGAGACTAAGCGTCACAGAGGTTGCATCATGGTGGGGATTTGACAAGGGGAAACCAGGCTACACGTCAGTGTTGCAAGATTGCGCTTAAAATCGTTTTTCGCGACTGCAGCACCTACCTTATTTTACAATTTGGATAAAATAGTTGATTGCACTCACCTTTCCTCGGCCAAACTTTTTAGTTGGTGTATTGACGGAGATGAAAATCATTTCCGATTCCGTGATGCTCTTTTCAATGTCTGTCGTGAAGAAGAGATTACGGCCTCGACATGTCTTCACCACTTCATCAAGCCCGGGCTGAAATGCAAAGAATCTTTTCAAAACTAGGACATAATTATTTTACTTAAATGAACATGCCACCCAAAGATATTCAAATACAGAATAGATATGCTATGGTGTCCGCGCAACTGTCGCCAGACTACGCGCTAATTAGTGTAGTTTTCATACAAAAAGAATTTGTTCATTTCGTTGGTTTTTTGAAAATGTGCATTATTATTGGTTAACAATATATTTTGAATAAGGAAAGGGTAATTGTTCGGAACAAACGTCAACGGTTAATACGCACTTTTTTTTGATAAAACTTTTAGATTCTTCTTAATTACCATAAAAGGCAACTATTTGCATTGGGGGAGGTTGAAAATGTTACATTTTTAATTTTATTTACGTAAATTAAAAATTTGCTTTCACACTGTCAAATCACTCTGTTTGCAGTTCGGAACAAACGTCAACGGTTAATACGCACTTTTTTTTGATAAAACTTTTAAAATTAAGATAATATACACAAGCCCGCTACACAAACCCTGCGTAGCCAAACAAACCATTCAAAAACGTAGGCTGTTTTTTAAAGTAAAGATAACATACACAATCCCGTTACAAAACCGTTGACGTTTGTTCCGAATATTTACCAAGGAAAGAATTCGTTCATTTAGTTTAACGTTCGTTTGGTTTATTCGTTAATTATTTGTTCTTTTAGTTTATTTGTTAATTGGTAAACAATATCGGCGACACCCGGAAGCGCAGACCCACATAGTAAAAACAGCAGATAGCACATCTACTTATATTTCAATATCTTTGATGCCACCAAGTCTTGCCATATGAACGTCTGCATTGAAAATGAATACTGTTAACATGTAACATATAAAACAATGGCTTGATTCAAATTGGCAAACAATGGCTTGATGACGGATAACCTCAATACAGACCTAAACATAAAAATTCATAAGGACTGTACGTGAACCGAGAAATTCCTTGCAACTGTCAAAAATTGAATGAAATACAAACAATAATTATTGATCAAAACTTAAATTGGAACTCCCAAGTGGAAAATGTGACCAACAAATTAAAAAACTAACCTATATTTTCAAAACAATAAGAAACATTTTAGATAAAGAACAGCTAATTAAAATTTATTATGCATTAGCCCAATCTCATCTACAATATGGTCTTATTGGATGGGGAAGCTCATGCGATTCCACTATAAAACCAGTCCTCATAGCACAAAGGGCAAAGTCCCCATCAGAACCCTACAGACTATGTTTTTAAAGCGCTGAATATAATGTCACTAAAACAATTATATACAAAAGATATTCTAATGTACGCATTCAAAAACCAGGATAACTTTACACAGACAAACTCCGGCCGATTCACAAGATCTTCATTACAACATACATTCTACCAACCTAGAACTAAAACGACTTTTGGACAAAGAAATATGCAATACTTCTCTATAAAATTATTTAATTTACTCCCTCTTGCAATAAAAACCATTAGAAAAATAACCGACTTCAAAAGAAGCATAAAAATATGGGGAAAAAATTCGGTTTATGGGGGAAAGTCCAAAAAAAAATTTTTTTTTTTTTATACTAATTATGGGCCGGAAAATCCGAATCTGAAAGAATTAGGCGGCGGCAAGCAATATTAACTGAGTTACACGACTTTAAAATTTTTTATACACACACAGGAAATTAGTCATTTTGGAAGCATTTTGATTCCTAGAAAATCAAACTAGTTATTTTTATACTAACTATGGGCCGGGGAATCCGAATCTGAAAGAATTGGGCGGCGGCAAGCAATATTAACTGAATTACACGACTACGAATTTTCATACTTTTGGTTTAAGAATACGGCCGTTGAGATAGTCGTAATTCATAATATAGGGATAAATATTTTTGAGAGCTGGTAACACTGCCGGCACATGTTTTTGTACATTTCTTGTTTTTCTATGATCTTCGTACTTCGTGTGTCAAAATGCTTTCGAAATTACTATTTTCATGTGTGTGTGTATAGAAAATGTTAAAGTCGTGTAATTCAGTTAATATTGCTTGCCGCCGCCTAATTCTTTCAGATTCGGATTCCCCGGCCCATAGTTAGTATAAAAATAACTAGTTTGATTTTCTAGGGATCAAAATGCTTCCAAAATGGCTATTTTCCTGTATGTGTATAAAAAATTTTAAAGTCGTGTAATTCAGTTAATATTGCTTGCCGCCGCCTAATTCTTTCAGATTCAGATTCCCCGACCCAAAATTAGTATAAAAATAACTAGTTTTATTTTTTAGGAATTTCCCCCATAAACCGAACTTTAGCCAAATATGGATTATGGACATGGGAAGGAAGAATATAGATACAATTTTGCAACTTAACAAATATTAATTCTTGTATTGTACTTTCTTTTAGATTTAACTTTATAATTTTCCTCTGTAATATTTTAAATAGGTATTTACCACGGACATATGAATAAATCTGGACCTGCCCGTGATAAAAGTGTATTATTTCCCCCTCCCCAATGGAATCGGCTGGAGCTCCTCCTTGGAGCCAGCTGGGCTTACGAGAGCCTCGCTTGAATCTAAAAAATGTGACGTCATCATTGTCCTGACCAGCGCCCAGCTAACATCCTTACATTTTACCAAATAACACAGCAAAATATAAGAGCTTGTGCTATACATTATACCTATAATATGTGAACATAGCAAATGTGGGCGTTTCTCCAGTGAGCTCGTTGCTGGTTACAGGGGTAAGTAAATTATGAAACATTTGTAAAAGTGTCTTAACTAAATACGGCAACAAAATATTGCTATGTGAATAGGGGCGAACCTTTTCGGGGCGAGCATTTGGCCTTCGCAAATATGTTATTAACGTGGCAAGCAATTCGCGCTCCCACAAGGGCGGATCCAGGATTTTTTTCTGGGGGGGGCACAAGGGGCGGAGTAGACAGTTTTTGCTTATAAGTATGTACTGTGATGGAATCTCCACAGTACACAAAAGCACGTGCCCCCGTGTCCCCCCCCCCTAAATCCGCTAGTGCGCTCCCATGTAAAAAGGTCTATTCATTCAAAAGCAGATTTTGCTTTTAAGAACTAAATGGTGATATTATAATGCGAGATGCCTATATACTGTCAGATTGATTTTTTAACGAATCACAGTCATCTTTCCTCTCTTCGCCTCCCATAGTTTGGTTTTACCCCTCATCTGTATCTTCTGGTCTAATGAATTTGGATGTCTATGGTATTTACTTATATTTCAAACAAGAAAACTTGTACAATGTGTCCTTAGAACGGGCTACCCCAGTAAGGACACGTTTTTCTCTAAAAAACTGTAAAACAAAGAAAATAAATATAATAATAATAATGAACACTGTAACATGAACACCGTTTCGCAATATGAAAAGTTGGTTAAAGAAGGAGGAAGCGCAACACGAAGTCTTGTTTGAGAGAAACGACACGAAAACAAGACAATTACAGGTAAGGTAAAGGACCCAAAACCTGGCAGGGTTCTAATAACTAGCAGGGTAACAATAAAAACTCTCATAAAAGCCCCCATATTTTTTGGAACAAATTTTTTTTTTTTAATTAGCTCCACACAGGAGAACTCAGACAAAAAAAAATCTCTCAGGGCCCATGTTATGTTTAGGGATGCTGTGTGGAGGGTATTTTTAAGAAAAGGAGGGAGAGGAAGTTCTAAGAAGGAAAAGGGTATAAGGGCTGGGAAGGTATTTGGGGGTCAATATGTTCAGGAGTGGCGAGCATATGAATTCATTCCTCCCACTGCGGTGCAAGACCTATCGGTCTAGAGAATCCGGCTGGAGAGGACAAAAGGTTTCCCTCAACCAGTCTCTCCCGATCCAGCACGCCACGCAGTAGGTTGACATAAACATCTGCCGCCAAGACCTAGATAAACCTCAGCCCATGAACCCGGGCACCCCTGCTACATAACCAAACGTTAAGTTTTAAGTTTTCTCTTGTAACCGCCGCTCCGTTTTCCAGTCTATCTGCTTGGCGCGCACCGCTCCTAACTATATTTAAAGGTTGAATTTGATGCTATAACTTTGGGAATGTATAGGAAGAATTTTTGGCAACAACAAAAAAGTCGATTTTTGGGATCGGTTGGTACAGACTCCCCCTTTAAGTCGATTGGTATCCATTCAAACCTATATGGAAGACATTTCTAGTGTATATTATCTAATCAGTGCATTGTTTACCCAAACATAAGTTACAAAATGACGATAAATATACTTAGTAACATATTTTTTAATAAGACTAACCTCGTAGATGGGAAGTTTGTCAGAGTTCCACTGGTCTATCCTGGCTTGGTTCTTGTCCACAACTGTAACTTGAATTTGAGGACATTTCAAAGCAATAATGCTACAAGTTGGGCCTCCTACATACCCGGCACCGATGCAACAAATCTTTGTGATCACCATTTCTATTATAAACTATTAATTTCTTTAAATAATTCAATTGTTTATTCGGAGAAAAACTGGGAAATCACTGATATTATGAATTCAGATTTTTGTGGACAAAAATATCGTAAAGTGTCATAATTAGTTTTTGGGTAATAAGGAACTCCAGTGGAAAATATTAAGGCTTTAAAAAAATATGTTCATATAGACCAATTAACGCTGATTCTGTATATATAAGTTTTATTTAATAATATTAAACGCAGAGTTTTTAAAAAATTATTAAAAAGTCCATTTTTAATCGGGTCGTAAAAACAAATTTTAGTGGTGACGTCACTGTTCAACGTATCGTGACGTCATCGTAAAGTCATTGTATGGGAATGTATAATATGACACAAGCCATCGTATTAATTTATTCGTTTATTTACATACTGTTTATAGAGATTTAGTTGTTGTGTTTATTGAAACATTATTTAGGCCTAAATAATGTTTAAAAAATAAAGGTATCTCTTATTAGTTTATCTCTATTATTGAAAATATTCAAAAACTACTGCACAAAAAAAATAGTAATGCTACTTCTAGGGAGAATACTTCGAACAACGGAATTCAAAATGGCGGCAGTTGATCAGCTGATTGCCCGATCCTATACGAATTTTTTAGAGTGATGACGTCACACAATTCACCAGACATACGGTGGTTTTCGGGGGATCTTGAAAATTAAAACTCTGACAATTATTTTAACTATTAAAACTAACTCTAAAAGTAAAAATAAAAATGCAGTTATTTACGTTAGAAGGTTAAAAATAATAAAAAAATATAAAAAAAATTGGACTAGAGTTCTCTATTATGCCATTAATTAAGCCATGTTGCACTTCTTCCTTCTTCAGCCAAAGTTTCCGACAGCGCTGCAGTGTCCATCATCAGGACAGATGTGTAGATTGTGGTGAAGTGTGTGTTTATGTGTGAAGAAGTGATACCGTGTGGCAAATAGTGTTTATCCTCTAACCCCCTTACTAATAAGCGTGTTTTAAATTTTACACAATTGATAAACCACCATTATTTATTTAACTTATGGTTATTTATGAGTTTTTTTTTTCACATTAGGGGCCATCCTTAAATTACGTCACACCTTAAGGCTCCGCAACCGGGCTCGAAAAGAATAAGATGGAGAGATACGAAATTACGAATGTTAGAGGAGAGCGCTAACATTTACAGAGACAAAATCGATGCGAAAATTGTGAAAATGTTTAATAAAACACGACTCGTTTAAAATAGAGCAAAAATCTCGCGGGGAGCATCTTAAGTATCATTTAAAGAAACATTGTGAATTTTTTCACAAATATAATTTATAAGATAATAGAAGCAAAATTGTTTTTAATAATTTTTGGAGCATACTTTGTGATTTTTTTCTATCGAGGGAATTTCATATAATTTACGTTTCGGCACAGGCAGCATCTAGACATTATCTTCAAAAATAACTAATATTTTTTAACTCTTGTATTTCTTATACTTCTAGTATTTCTTTATACTCCATATTATACGATTACACCAAGACTAAATGCAGAAGACCACATTTAGAGGATTAACGCTTGCAACACATTATCATTCTACATACGTAAACACAAGTTTCACAACAATCTACACATCTAACGGTGGATACTGTAAGGGATCGTCCATTAATCAGGTGATATTTTTAGCAACTTTTTAACCCCCCCCCTGGTGATATGTGGTGAGGTTTTAGACTAACACCCCCCCCCACCTAATTTCACGTGTATTTTTTTTAGTACAAAGTATTTTGAAATTTTCAGAATATTATCACGAAACATAAATACACATGATATCTCATTAAAATCCTCCCCCCCCTCCCCTCGTGATTTTTTCCGAACCCCCCCCCCCCCCCCCCCCCCCCCCTCCCCCCTTTTCGAGCCTCACGTGATTAATGGACGACCCCTAATGCTGTTCGAAATGTTGGCTTAACCACCAGAGCGATTTTTGTCATATATTGACGCCATTTTAAATTGCTTCCGATTGCTTTTCGGATAAAAAGGTAATTATCTCCTTGATTCTGAATTTTTTTTTTTAAATATTTGTAGCTCTTACAAATATAAGTTAAACGGTAAAATATAGGTTAATATTATAATAATAATATTTAATATATAATTATTCATTGGCTATAGAGCACTGCAATAAGTTTTAATATCTCCATGTTAAAATTTGAAGGTATGATTTTTTTTAACGTTAACGTTAGCGAAAAATTTTTAAAATTATCATCTAAAAATGTTGAGCAAAAGGAGAAAAAAAGTTTTAAAATGCGCTGTCGCTCAAGTGGTTAAAGAAGGGGGAAACACAACACTATATACAAACTTCAAAATTAATCACGATGGAAAATTTCTGGTTAAAAAAGTCTACCAGACGATTCAACGTATGATTGAATAATGGCATTATATTTGTTGCTAAATTTATATTTAATAACTTTTCAAATAATAAAAGTTCGTCCACAACTTTGTTTTAAATTATGGTTCCCATTAACACAAATATTTATCTGTTTTATTGGTCAGTCATGGCTTTTTACAAATTGTGTCTAATAAAAAAGAATCAAACAATGTATGACTTACCCAATGAAGAGATAAATCCTAGAAGTGTGATCAATACTGAGATTTGAACATAGATAATAGAAACTAGGGGAGATATGGCATGGAAGCAAGCCGACTGCCACGTTACTACCAACTAATTTGGGAGGCGGGATGGACACCGTCGCCCCGGGAACCTTTATTGGATAACCAATAGCTCTGCCATAGGTTACCCCAAGTAGTTTGCTACGTTTGGTGATTTAGCAGGGGTGCCCGGGTTCATGGGGTGAGGTTTGTCTAGGTCTTGGAGGCGGAGGACCAGGACATACTGAACCCCAGATTCCTACCCACCCCTTAAACCCTTTTCCTTCCCAGAACTCTCCTCTCCTTCCTTTCCTAAAAAAAAACCCTCCACACAGCATCCCCAAAGATGACATAGGCCCTGAGGGAAATTATTTTCCTCAGGGTCTCCTTTGTGAAGCTCATGTAAAAAGTATATGTTCATACAAAAAGTTGAAATTTTGCAAAAAATAAAATTCGTTTTCAGCTACAACAACATCAAAACGTTGTATTTTTCAATCTTAGCACTCCTCTGCAAAATCCTATGTTTTTTCTAACTAAAGTTACTGATAATAAAAAAAAATAAAAACACATACATATTTTATTAGACAAATGTACAACAAACACATATTGTAACCTCACTTTTTTGTCGCCCTATGTAAAAATAATTTATAAAAAATTCCTGAAGTTTCAAATTTTTTTTTCAATTTGCGATTCAAAACTTTGTGTACATTGTAACGTAATTATTTTCATGGTAGTTATTCAGACGGTTCTTGCTCAGAATGAGTATTATTAATTTCGGCGTGCCGTTGTAACGACTGATAACATATTAAAATTGCCTGGACGTTGCTCGATTGTTTTTGGAAAAAAAAGCAGAAACGGTTGCAAGGGCCACGTCATGACATAACAATGGATTGGTCGGAAGTTTGATTTGTAAGGAGTTTTGATACTCGTAAATGATTCTGTAAATTTGCAATATAATGTAACTACACCTTCAATTTAGTGCTGTTAAGAAATATTGTTTGACGCTCGTAATGACGATGAAAACAACCCACCGATAAATAGCCATCGGGATTTACTGATCACAGCTTGTTACATAAATGTGTTGGTCGAGCGTGTTTACAGCCTATGACGTTATATAAAACAGCCACGTACAATCCAATATCACCGAGGACAACTTTGATGAAGATTGCAGGCGCTTCTTAAATGACATCAACAATCTAGAACTGCGGGTTATATCCTTTCAATGCTAAGAGATGGCCATCAGCGGGCCTTTGTGGATGGACTGGAATCTCAGCTGCTTCACGGTGTCATGGGCTTGCGAAGCGGCAGCTCTGGGGCTCTTCTCCAACTATCTGGAGCCCTTGTCGATGAGGTTAGAAGAGGTGCGCTATATTAACTATCGCAAGCTATGAATGATCATTTGGAGTGGATTCTACTAAAATAACTGAATTATCTCTCTCTCTGTCTCTCTACATTTTTTTGAGTTTACAAAGGTATTTATGTAGATTATGCTTTTGCTTGTCAATAATAACAAGTACATTTTGTTTAATGTGAGTTTTTTTATTTACATCAGAGAGTAGCTTTCTTTTATCCCACGCAGGACCCTGAGATGATGATGAGAGCTCATGTACACGGAATTTCTCTGCTAACTGAGAAAGGTACGTGTCAACATTTTACTTTTTTGGTGGCTATTTTTTAGATTGGAATATAAAGTGTGGTGGTTTTCCTTTCTAACACCGATTAGAACATATTTCTAACTATGATAGTAAGGGAGTTAGAGGCCGTTCAAGTATTACGTAACGCACTTGGGGGGGGGGGGGTCTTGTGAAACGTTACTGTGCATTACGAGGGGGGGGGGGGGGGTTCGAACAACGCGTTACGTAACATGTTTTTCTTTATTTAGATAAAAAAAACTAGGGAATTAAAATCTTCCAAGTTGACAACCCTTTTCGTTCTTGAAAACTCTTGTTTTATTTACTACCGCAAACGCGACTAAAACAAGAAAAAAGGTATTTAAGTGACTTTCCAGTACTTTGCGTAACTTAATTGTGACTTTCAGGTAAAAATTGTCACTTGGGCGTTACGTATCGTTTAGGGGGGGGGGGGGAGGGCACGGAAAAACGTTACGGCGCGTTACATGGGGGGGAGAGGGGGTCAAAAATCTTCAAAAATTGCGTTACGTAATACTTGAACGCCCCCATTACAGCGTTTTATATGAGACCTATGGGCGTTGCGACAAATATAGTCTCCTGTGATTAAGCGGGTTAATGACTTTTCAAAGGAGGTTCTGAGTTGATTTCATTCCGAGTTGTCCGGTCACCCTTCACAGATGACTTAGGCCCTGAGGAAAATAATTTTCCTCAGGGCCTCCTGTGAGGAGTTAATGTAAAATATAAGGGGAACATAGGGGGAATATACATATAGGACTAGATTTTTCAATTATTTTCATGATTTTTTGTGACCTGGAAGATATGTATAGGTAAATTTAATTAAATGAAGACAATATTCGCGAAACTCAATCGAAAATCTGGAGACAGAAAAATCAGAAAAAGTTTTTGGCCCCTTTGCTTACATGGCAAGTGCTCTACCAACTGAGCTACGGAACCTATATCCAATTCACCCTAAACTTGCAGAAAAGTCAATAGATGTCGCGTATTAAAAATAAAATGGATAAAAAATTTATCCAGACACTTTCGAGATAGCATTCATTTCGAGTTGAATCTTGCAATCGTATATAAAGATACAAGCCAATAATATGTGTGCGTTAAGAAAATGGAGATAATGTTGATAGTTCTTAGTCGAAGTATGATGCAGTTAAAAGTGACCGAATTTCGAAACCTGATTTTGAAAAACTTTGCGTACAGTTTGGCAAGAAAGTGTAGAAAATAAATGATGGCGCTGCGATCGTTTTCTAGTTTTAAATGGCAACACCAAGATGGCTCATAAGACAAAGAACGTATGTTTTAAAAAAACACTTCTGGCAAAATGCATATTTCATAGCGTATTTGTATTTTCAAAAAATTTGCACAAAAAACTGTAATTTAATAGAAGCAAAATAAAACAAAACAAGTTTTAAGTGGGCTTTTATTCCGATATAAAAACGTAGGTACTTAAAAATTTAAGTCTATTAATTCAACACCCGACATGTAATTATTGTCTTCGTCCTCGTGTGATTCTTCTTCTTCCGTATCTTCATCTTCATCTAAGCGCAGTTCATCGATATCATATATATTACTGCCTCATGCATAATATTCTGCATCAATTTTCATCACGTGTTTGCAACAATTTTTCCAATCATCAGCACTTATGCTATTACATAATGCCCATTTTCTGTTTTCCCCGGTGTTTCAAATTTTCCATCTGCCTTTTCCCCTTCCTTGACAATTCGTCTTACCGTTGATTCAGATTTACCTGTGTGTGAAAAATCATTAAAATTATTATTATATAAGGGAGTTTTAAAAACACACACTAGATAATATTCACTTGGAAAGAAAGAAAGAGAAAACGAGAAAAAGGTAACTTTTCTACGAGTTTAATATTATTTTTTTTATTGAGTTATTCCCTTTTTCTTGTGGCCGCATATTATCTGTCAAAATGAAGTGTCAAAATCAGATTTTTTTACCATAACCTCAAATCAGATTGTAATGGTTATTATCGCTCGAAAATTGGCATAAATCTTGTAATACTAATGAAATTTATTAAACAAACTATACTACGTACCAGTCATTTCAGCAGTTCGTTTGCAAACATCTTCTAAAAAAAAGAAGCTTCTTCGCGTGACACTCGGCTAGGCTGCGTTGAAAAACGCAGAATATAACCCCTCTTGTATCACTATGTAATAATTTATTCATTTTAATTAAATTCAGGCAAACAATGAATAAAAATATTATCAAATCAGCGACATTCTACTCAGATTTAAGACAATAAATCAACCGTAACACGTTGATACACACAATATGATAACACATAATATGACAGTCATAAGAAACGTCATATAATTCGGTGTTGCCATAGTAATGAACACGTTTAGTTCCAATTGAATTAATTTCTACACTTTCTTGCCAAACTATACCTAATGTTCGGGCAACTCTGGGGACGAAAGCTAGTAAAAAAATAATAATACGAGCTTTCTAATGTTGTTATCAACACTATGTAATTCAAATTCCGCGCGGTTATCGTGTGGAAGATGGTTGCAAGAAAGATGCGACGTTTGACCGCGAGATGGCGTTAGTGTCTCTATAATCGAAAAGAATACAAAAATGGCCGGAGATTGCGAACCGCGTATTGACATTTAGTGAAATATGAATCAAAATGTAGTGTACACAATGAATAGTGTAAGGTTTTCGTTATGTAGTGATTAATTAAGTGCTCCAAGAATGTCCGCCACCCCCAAAAGCGAAAAACATGGCCAGGGTGAGTACGCACCGTTTTAATATTCATCTTCATTAAAAAAATATTCATCTCAAGTGGCTAGAACACAGTCGTGGGAATGATTCTCCTTTTTTTAAGTCTAGCGATTGTATTTTTTCTAATTAATTGTACCAATTGCGTTTATATACACCGCGTCATGGTCCAACATCTGGTGATCTAGTGGGCCCCGACTAGGCGTGTTATGGGAAATGAATTTCTCGTGAAATGTCAAAAGCCACACCACTATCTTTACGATAATAAGTAATTTTTGTTTACCTTTTTCTTCTCGTGTGACGAATTGATTCTTCACTTTGAAAATAACATTTTTCGCTATATTGTATATTTATTAAAATATTTGAACATTGAATTCCGTAATATACATCTTTTGACATATTCATAGCTTATTTTGAATTTGTTTTCTGGAATTGCGTATTATTAATAATAAGTAAGAACTATTCCAATTAAAATATTATGATAAAATTTTAAGTAAGAACTTGTCTTTATAACATTTTAAATATGCATCACTAGTTATTTTATATCCCTCGCCGATTTTGTAATAATGTAAACACATTCACGGCTGTAAATGGCAGTGATTTCATATACCTGATGGACAATGAACTGTCGACAATGATATTTACAGCTGAATACGCATGGATTTTGTATGTAAAAAGGTGTACAGTCTACAGGTAGGCATTAAAAAAGATTCAATAAATTTTCTCTTTTGTAAGGTATAGGTACCCCAAGACCTTGTTTGATAAATAATTTATAAGAGTGTGAAGAAATTTCTGCAAGTGTTGAATCCTTTGGGAGAATTTGTTTCGTTTATATTTATCGCAATTTCGCATTTTTGTAAGTTTTTGAAGTGAAAACTTCTTTAGCACCGTTGTGATTTGAAACTCGATTAGACGAAAAAGCTACACCAAAAAGATACAATCAAATACCTACCTACCTACGTCTAAAGGCTTTAGCCTGCGATAGAATGATATAGAATAGGTAATTGGTCTCTGTGCCGTGCTTCGTAGCCCTCACTCTTGTCTACTTTAGTTTTCTGAAGGTTTCTCTTCTACCGCGTGTGAATTGCACACTCTGATTTTTTTGTGACTTTTTTCGACTAATCGATGATTTTGTTCGACCAATGTGATTTTTTTTTCATTAGCTCCCATTAGCTGCATTTTCCACATCTCTTTCCCCTCCCCACCACCTTCAGCCTCACAACATTCTAAAATCTCACTAAAATTGGGGATGCCATATTCTCACTGGCTCCAGACGGTTGGGAGCAGTTGGAACTCTTGTGTTATAGTCAGATAAAAAAAGTTATATCATATATTTTTTTTAATTTTTGCGCTGGTGTACAGTGTATGTAGGTTCAGTCTTGCTACCTGAAATGGCTTTGGCCGTGTTAAGTGACCTAGATCTAAATAGCCAGGTACATTTTCCACATTTCCTTCCCCTCCCCACTACCTTCAGCCTCACAACATACCAAATTTGGGGATGCCAAAATCTCACTGGCTCCAGACGGTTGGAAGCAGTTGGGACTCTTGTGTTATATTCAGATAAAAAAGTTATATTATATACAAGTAGGAATCTGTAGTGGTTTTTTGCTAGGCCGCTCTGCACGTATAAGTATGTCGTATTTTGTTATTACCGCATGCTCCTTCGGAGAATCAAAATTATTGTTAGTAAAAATATTTTTACAACGGATTTAACTTCAGATATAAGTATAACGTAAATGATCTTGGAATTATTTTGGATGAAAAACTAAGTTTTGCCAATCATATCTACCAAATTATGAACAAAGGTATGAAAACACTAGGCTTCGTTGTAAGAACAACTAAAAACTTTAATTCCATATAATGCTATTATATTTATCTCTAGTTAGAAGCCAAAGTGAATATAACTCGGTAGTTTGGTCTCCATCTTACAAAATTCACGTTAATAACATTGAGCGAATACAAAAAAAACTGCGTTTTATAAATTTTAAATTAAATATCCCACTAGAAGACTTAAAATATAATTTATTATTAAATATTCTAAAAATACACACACACTAGAAGACAGACGTAAAATAAAAGACTTAACATTTTTATTAAAAATACTTAACTCTAAATTTCAATTATCATTTTAAAATTCTACTGCAGCATTCATAAGCGGAACTACATTGCTCACTCTCCGATACAACGATTTCACACTAGGGAAATCAGTAGGTGGTGTTAACATATTTAACATCAACTTGGCGAATTTTGTGGATCTTGTAAAAAACTTATTCCAAAACTATTCCTAAACATATCTGTACTTTTATAAACCTATCAAATCGCTGTATTTTTATGACTTGAATGCATTTTTTATCTAATTTTATTTTTATTTTTATTATGTCATGAATTAATTGTACTACCAAACATGTAAAAGCCCTCTGGGTGTTAAATAAATAAATAAATATTGATAAATGAAACGATTCAACTTTGTTTGAACCACTTATATAATGAGTAAATCCGACCGGTTTCAGAACAAATGTCCCTTCTTCAGGGCAAGCGTATACTAATTTATTTTACAGTTTCGAAATATGGATGGGAACAATGTATTATTATGGAAGGGGTGTAGCCGCTGCTAGGTATTAATGAAGAGTGGATGGGTAGGGGAACATATCCATGATTGGGCTGTAAGACAATATTTTTTGTTTGTTGATAATAGATTCATTATTTTTAAGGAATTTTTTTAATTTCCAAGGCTTCTAAGTTATCTAAACGTTTTCCTTTATGATTAATATGAAAAATATTTATCCCCGTATTTTTTTTTCAAAACTATGGTTATTTTCAATGATATGGTTAGCAAACTCAGAAAAATTATTATTATTAAGACACCTTAATGTTCTTAAATGTTCTTTGGTTCTGATTTCAAAATTACGAGTTGTTTTTCCAATATAAAATGAGGGACAATCATTGCATTTGAGTTTATATATTCCGGAATTAGTCAATTTATGGTTTTTATCTTTAGTATTTCTCAAAAAATTACCGATATTATTTCTTGTATAAAAAGCTGGTTTAATATTAGAAGGGAGATTTTTGCAACATTGAACTGAAAAATTATTAATGTACAAAATTTTACGCCATTCTTTATCATTAATATTATTATAATTGTATAGATATTTATTTTTTGAAATTTTGCTAAGTTATAAAAAATAAAATAAATATTGGCTTTGGTTGTACGGCGGTCTATCCTCTCTGCCTATCGCTGCCGGAAATGGTGTGATGATTAGTTTAAGATAGAAGACATTCTTCACTCTATCGTGTTTTATTATTATCATAAATATTATAATGTTATCTCTAAAAATGTTCAATTATCGTACACACATTGATAAGAACATACTTTTATTTAAGATGCGTCCCTACCCAAGTACACTAATAAGGTACGAATTTGATCATCGTGGATATCTAAATCTTTCTCTCTCCACAGCCGAGACCGCAGTCGTAGAAACGACCCGTTCTCATGTGACTAATGTTAATGTGTGTATGTATGTTGGGCACATATTTGGTGTGTTTCCCGACTATGCACCGGTGCCGAAGGGATCAATGACGCTAGTTCCTCGGAGCATCTTCCATTGAAATACCTGTAGAACAGAGACTGCATTCCCACCGGATTCCCATTCTCTAAATATTTCATTTAATTTGTTTGGGATAGGAGAATCTATCAAAAGACCGCCCGTTTCTGCACATAGTCGAAGGGTTTTTTCAGGTATTTTGGGGCTCCGGACCAGAGGTGGCTGCCAAATTCAACCGTGGGGCGCACTTGCGATTTGTACAGGGTCAGTAGTTGTGTACTATTAAAGTAGCTACGGGCCCTGTACAGTGTACAGTACAGTATTTCATAATTCTCGTCACCACTCAAGAGTTTTTTCGAGCAACGTGGATTTTTTTTTCATTAGCTCCGCACAGGAGGTCCGGAGGAAAAAAACCCTCATGATCTGTGACATCTTTGGGGATACTGAGTGGAGGATTTTTTAGGGAAAAGAAGAAGGGGAAGTTTTGAGAAGGAAAAAGGTATTAGGTGTGGATAGGAATCTGGGCGTAAAGGTGTCCAGGAGTTAGGGAGACATGAATCCATCCCCCCTATTGCATTATGGGTCGAGAGAGTCCGGCTGGACAGGTCTAGGTTAGGTCTCCTTCAACCAGTCTCTCCCGATTCGCAGTAGGTGGACAAACGCATTGCCGCTAAGACCAAGGTCCTTTTTGTTTTTTAGTTACTTCTTATATGAGTTAGGACCTTCCAAAAATCCGTAAAATAGTCTGGTTTGAAGTTTAAACGCCATCATTCAGTATACAAACTACACAATGTATTTTTTAAATAGCAAAGTTTTTTCTTCCAATAAAATTTACTCTAGTTAGAAGTCTATTGGAATATAACTCAGTAGTTTGGTCTCCATCTTACAAAATTGGCATCAATATTTTTCACATAATACATTTGTCTAATAAAATATGTATGTGTTTTAATTTTTTTTTTCGTTATCAGTAATTTTAGTTAATAAATTTGGTTAGTAAAAAAAATCTTTAAAATCTGTCCAGTTTTGGAGAACAAAGAAATGGGGAATACAAAACTTCGATTTCGATGATTTTATTTAGGTGTTATTAGCCTTGGGTGCAGTTGTCCCTTTCGGGGAAGCGAGAGCGACATTGACAGCAACAGTTTTATAAAATACTCTTAATTTGATACGCGTTGATTTATCAAATTTATTGTTCACCTTCTGCTACCTTGGTAACCATGGCAACCCACGCGCAGCTAGTGTGTTGCCTGTGTGTTTGTTGTGGCGACAATCCGATGTCTGATGGCGATACTGACAATACCTACGCAATCATTAAATCGCTGCGATGCGAATCAGTAGCGACAATGTGTCGCTTTGACTGTTGACTGTTGATTGTTGACTGCCATTATATTCTAGGAAGGTCGTTTAAATCATACGGTAATTTATTGGTACTATTTATGCCAACTGCCGGGAGCCTGTGGGACTATTGCATGTATTGGCGCGTTCAGACGTTTCAATTTTTGTTGATCCACTTTTATTTAACCTAAACGAGATTATGTTCACTCGTTTCAATTTAAGTAGAACCGAATTTGACATTCAAGATGGCGTCAACTGAAATTGTCAGTGCGTGCGTCTCTCTAACTTCTGATGTTTTGCGAGATGAGCTCGAGATTATGAAAAAGCTTAAAAAACGTCGTGTTTGGGCGAGAAAATGGATCATGAATTAGGCGCATCCAACACAATTTTGAAAGAGATGGAACTAGAAGACTCCGAAGGATATGGATGACAGAAAAACAATTTGATGAGCTGCTTTCCAAAATTGGCGATAAAATTTTTCAGAGATGTTTAAATTAATAATAATTACTACTAACTACAATAACCGGAGAAGCAAGGAAATAATCCATATTTCTTTAAAATTAGCTTTACCAAAACCTAAAAACAACAACGCCAAACGTCATACTTTGACATAGGTAGTTATTGTTATTAGATTTGTACAAAGTTTTTTTTCTTTTAATTTATGCGTATTAATGGTGACGGCATGGTCTGAATATTTACCGTTATTTTTTTGTTATTATCATAATATATTGGGTATGTAGTGTAAATGAAACACATAGTATTTATTGCAGTATCACGGGCATTTCTATTTGTGTACACTTCTTGCTTTTGATCCCAAAGACAGGGGACATAAATCTGAACATCAAATCATCCGACCATTTCAAATATTTTTTCGTTGAAACGGATTCCATGACGGTAGAACTAGGAATGTCTAACAAATATGGACATAAATGTTTGACGTCTAGTTGTGCACGCGAGTAACTATGGTAACCAAGATGGCGCGATCATACTTGAACGTCAAAAGTAGACGGGCTATCAACTTTAGCTAGTCAACAAAAAACTTGTTCAACTTTGTTGAAAGAAGGTTCACACCTGTCAATATGCTTTCAAGTGTCGAGTTGATCAACTAAAGTTGAACCGTGTAAACCGGCTATATTAGACTGAAAAGAAAGGAGATTGAGAAGATGTTATGTTTTAAGACCGGTCAGTGGTTGAGTGGGCATCGCGTTTGGGTTCCACCCAGACGTTCCGTGTTCGATTCCTCGGCTGGCTAAGTCCTCCATCACGACTCAAGCAATATTTTCGGCTTACTGTGGTGGTGGTGGGAGATTTTCAAATATTTTCGGGTTATTCGAAACCCGGGAATGTTTATCTTTCTTTTTAAACGACTTCGAAAAGGAGGAGGTTCTCAATTCGACTGTATTTTTTTTTTTTTATGTTTGTTACCTCAGAACTTTCGACTGGATGAACCGATATTGATGATTCTTTTTTTATTTGAAAGCTGGTGCTTCCCGTGTGGTCCCATTTTAATTTGGTCCAGTTCTGACAATGGCATCCATGAGAAAATCATATAAGTCTTAAATTTGCATCAAGTATGTGCGCGACAAATGGACGAATAACTCAATATCATGCGAACCGATTTCGATGATTCTTTTTTTATTGGAAAGGATGTACTTCAAGGGTAGTTTGATGAGAGTTTGGTTAGGTTCTGATTATGGGATCCATGACAAAGTAACGGAACTCTCCAATTCTGAAGAACAAATTTACGATACTCGGCCGAATCTTAATCGAATTAGTTAGTGTACTTCAGATTCACTAAAAATCAAAAAATAAACAAAAATTTTAACAAAACAAAAAAACGACTTCAAAAAATGCACTAAAAAGTAAAAAAATAATTTCGTATTCTTCTACAACTTTATAATCAACTTACCTTTTCTACTCATCAATATGTAGGTACGATTGTTATTTTTGGAGTCGGTGTCAACCAAGGTACCCGCGGCCCGGCGTGTTCACTTGACAGCTCCTCTCCCGCCGACACCGACTCCAAAAATAACAATCGTACGTACATATTGATGAGTAGAAAAGGTAAGTTGATTATAAAGTTGTAGAAGAATACGATATTATTTTTTTACTTTTTAGTGCATTTTTTGAAGTAGTTTTTTTGTTTTGTTAAAATTTTTGTTTATTAAAACGAGAGAAGGCGCATTTCCTGCATTTCTACCGATTTATTACATATTTTCCTTATATACTATTAAGTAAAGTTACTTTTATAGCTCTTAAAAAATAATATGTCATTCTTGAAGATAATATCTACACATTCCCAACGCCAAAACGGCAATTATATAAAATTTCCTCGATAGAAAAAAATCGCAAATTATGCTCCGAAAATTGTTATAAACACGTTTTTTCATTTATTTTACAAGTTATATGTACGAAAAAATCACAGCGTTTCTTTAAATGCTATTTTAAGCCTCGATGACACACGGCTAGTTTACAAGCTACTATCTGGGAAATTCACCATCTGTTAGTAAACTCGCCCAGTGTCATCGTGTCACTTGCTAACTAGCAGCAACTAGCAGATGTTGACAATCTACGAAAAAAAGTTGAAAGGTCGTCAACTTTACTCGCCTACACGCTTGCTCGTGATTGGTTTATTTATGTTTCCAACATGGCTTCCGATAAGCAGCTGATTTCGACTGTCAAACATCAGAAGAATTAGTTCACGCAGGCGTCGTTATTCTTGTTACTGGCGCTAGCGGCGGCCTCAATTTCCTACGCTTCTGAGCGAGTGGACGATTTGTGTGGACTCCAGAAACTAATATCTACAGCCTGTATGTCGGACGAATATCTACAGCTCATATGTTGAACTAATATCTACGAACTTCAGAGTGTCTACAGAGCGTAGGTTGAACTAATATCTACAGAGCGTAGGTTGGACTAATCAGCTAAATGTGTCCAATAGTCCGATATTAGGGATTTTTACATACATACTTACATAAATTACGTTTTTTAAACTGCATTCGCAATATTACGTTATTCCAATATGCTATACATAATTGCTAATCCAACCTCTGCCAGTGCTGTTGATATTCGTCAACACTTTGGTTCTCATAGATATTAATCAACAGTTTGAGCTGTAGATATTCGTCAACTCTTTGATTCTCATAGATATTAGTTCGATTTTTTCAGTTTTTGGAATTCCTGTATATATTAGTAGACGCCTCCTTTTGTGTGTCATCATGACAATCTCACTCGCCGATTTTCCCGCTTTTAAACTAAGTAGATAGTTGCTTGTAAACTAGCCGTGTGTCATCAAGGCTTGAGACATTCACACACGAGATTTTTGCTCTATTTTAAACTAGTCTTGTTTCATTAAACATTTTCACAAGTTTCGCTTAAATATTATCGTTTTTAATATTAGCACCCTCCCATTCATCATATCTCTCTATCTTCTTCTTATTTTGGGCGGGTACACCGGGCCAGGGGAACGTTTGCGCTGCACAGTTTGGCCCGTTTCATATAAATCTTAATTTTGGATTTCAGAACAAAATACCCAACCAAACTGAAAAATTATTTTTATAATCGAAAAGAATATCAAATATCGGAGGCGTCTACTAATATCTACAGGAATTCCTAAAACTGAAAAAATCGGGCTAATATCTACGAGAACTAAAGTGTGGACGAATATCTACAGCACTGGCAGAGGTTGGATTTGCAATTATGTATAGCATATTGGAATAACGTAATATTGCGTATGCAGTTTAAAAAACTTAATTTATGTAAGTATGTATGTAAAAATCCCTAATATCGGACTATTGGACACATTTAGCTTGGGTTTTTGTTTTAACAGCTTTCTTTATTTCGAGTGCTTCAATTTTTTTTTAGTCTGTTACCATGACCATTTCTATGTCAGTTAGGTTAGGTTAGGTTGTGGTGCCGTGTATTTCGAAATAAATAAATATCTTTGTATTATGACCTCAATTATTGTCCTCGTAAACAGCAAAATACGTAGTATTATGCAAAAACTTCATGTACGTACTTTAAACGTTTAAGCCTTTACGTAATTGAAGTAATCTACGCTTTTCCGTAAACCTCTTGCTCAGCTCCCCTCTTTAGATATTAGTCCAACCTACGCTCCGTAGATATTAGTCACCACGGGGACCGTCATAGATATTCGTCCAACCTTAGCTCTGTAGATATTAGTCCTCACTCTGAAGTTCATAGATATTAGTCCAACATATGAGCTGTAGATATTCGGCCGACATACAGGCTGTAGACCTGGAGTCGAAATATCTAGTACGGATGTGAGCTACTTTATTTATTTTTTTCTTTAAATTATAAGGTATAGTCCATTAATTTTTTTAACTTTTCATATTTTAGAGGCAACTGGGCATTTGTGAGTAAATGAAAAACAATAAAAAAAAATATCTTAAAAAAAAGTATGAAAATACTAGTTGCCCGACGTGTGAATGCGGTGCGGTGCAGACCACCGAACATTTGGTCAACGAATGCCCGCTCCATTCATTCCCCGGCGGGATTTATGAGGTCCACAGGGCAACGCCTGAGGCCCTAGACTGGCTCGCAGACCTAGATGTCCCCCTCTGACCCCCCACCATACGAAAGAAGAAGAAGAAGACTAGTTGCCCGGCAACGCGTTGCTGTGGCTAACGAAACACGACGCCATCCACTAGATGGTTACCCAACCTTTATAACCACGATAAATTTACTCACACAGCCATCTGTTAATTTGCGTACAAATCAAATCCACACCGCCCGCTTGCCAGCCCTCTCTTCTGTTCTGGATAGGGACACCCTAATCAACTAGCGGTATGAAATATGCTTTTCGACCTATTCTCATGCCTACCTACGTAAAAAATTTCATAAAAATCGGTCAGGCCGTTTCGGAGGAGTGCGATCACAAACACCGTGACACGAGATTTTTATATTAGGTCCTTACATATGAAATTGGCATTTTGTATGGGAGGAACATAAAGTCGATTTTTTTTTAAAAATATAATATATTTATTTAACAAAGTATGTACCATTGCTATCTATGCACTTTTGCCATCTCATAGGTAGTTCATCGATCCCTTTACTAAAAAAACCATTCGGACGGGAATCAATAAAATCTATGAAGGCGGTTTGGACTGAATTTTTTGACTGAACCCATCGGAGTTGAATTTTTTCCCTTGCAAGAAGTTATCCAAATTTCGAAAAAAATGGTAATCTGTTGGGGCAAGGTCCGGAGAGTTCGGTGGATGTCTTAGACATTCCAATTGAAGCTCCTCTAATTTGGTAGCCGTCTGTTGTGTAGTGTGTGGTCTAGCTTTCTAACGCGCGTTTGTTGATTTGCTTCACTCAATTCGTGAGGTACCCACCTTTCAAGCTTTTTCACCTTCCCAATTTGCTTCAAGTGGATTAAAACGGTTTTATCACTAACACCGCAGCCTGCAGCTAACTCGGACGTGGTTTGCGATGGATCCGCTTCCACAATAGCCTTCAATTCTTCATTATCAACTTTGGTCTCCGGCCGTCCACGGGGCTTGTTGTGCAGGTTGAAATTTCCAGAACGAAAACGTTGGAACCAAAAACGCACTGTGTTTTCTTTTGCGGCACCGTCGCCATACACATCATTAATCCTTCGAGCCGTTTCTGCAGCACTGGTGCCACGGTGGAACTCGTACTCGTAAATAACGCGATATTTCAAGTTTTCCATTTTGTAAACTAAGTGACGCAAAGAAAAAAAACAATTAAGGAAAAAACAAATGAGTTATAATTTTCGAAACACAAATACATGAGTAAATAGCTGGATAAATTTGAATTTGGAATTCCTAACCAAAGAGAAGATATTTGAGATCAAAGTTGCTAGTACGGCAAAACGCCAATTTCATATGTAAGGACCTAATATATATACATAGATAGGATCGATATGAAAAAATGCATCGTGTAAATCGCCCATAAGTGTTGAGATTATTATTTCAGTGCATTGATCTGCTTTCATTATATATTAGATTTTGTATTGGAAATTGAAACCTCCGCGTTTCTCTTCCATACCAGATTAATATCTTGATAATATCGTAACACCTACCTGACTATCTTCCACGTCAAGTACCTCAGATACTGGAAACCAACGAGATCATCCCACGGTTAAAATTCCATCTTGTATACACATGTGTTCAGGTTTGAGCTGATTTAAATCACTTGATTAAAAGCAAGAGATTTAAAAAAAAAATCAATGATTTAATTAAAATTAAATTACCTAGTGCCTAGGGACTTCCCCCGGCATAAACTGATACTAATATGGGAGGCGGGTATGGGTACCGCCGCCTCGGGAACCTTTATTGGATAACCAACATCTCTGCCATAGGTCACCCCAAGTGGTTCGCTACGTTTGGTGATTTGGGTTGATGGGGTGAGGTTTGTCCAGGTCTTGGAGGCAGATGACTAGGACACACTGAACCCCAGATTTAGATTTAATAAAGAAATTGTTTCTCCCTGAGTGTCCTTTCCCATTCGTCCTGTTCCCCTTCCGCCTCCCCTTCTCCTGCGTCCGCTTCCCCTCTCGTGTTTCCACTCCGTCACTCTCCCCACTCCACTCCCCCCCCCCTTCCCCCGTCCCGTGAACCCCCCTCCCGACTTCCCCTCCCCCCTCACACGTCTTCTTCCCCTCCCGCGTTCCCCTTCCACCTTCCCCGCCTTCCCTCTTCCCTTTCCCGCTCCCTCGTCCCGCAAACCCTCCTCCCGCGTTCCATATATTCAATCCCAGTACATTCAGTTTTTAAACAGCCCGCGTGCCACCTTTTACAATTTTTATTCAAATTTCCATTTTTCGTGTATATTTAATTTGATACCTAACATAGGTAAAATATCAAGATTCTTGATTCGATTCAAACTATTAGGGGAGTACCTACTTTAAATAAATTTATCAATTTAAAGATTTTCAAAAATAGAATTGTTTTGCAAAATGTCATTCTCAAACACGCGAACTGTCAAACGTGCGATGGTCGTTAGGTTTTCTGAAATTATCCAATTTTCTGCGCAATTTTCTTAATTTCTCTCTCCGTAAGAACCATCCTCGTACTTCAAAGAATATTCTAAAAAAATAATTAGCGAAATCGGTTCAGCTGCTCTCGAGATTTGCGCTTAGCAACACATTTAGGGATTCATTTTTATATATAAGAAGATAATTAAAATGAACAACCACAACATTTGTTTTTTACCATCCGACTTATGAGTTAAAATAGACGAAATATTTTAAAATATCAGATTTAAATTAAATAAATCCCATTTTTATAATTTTTTTTTAAATCATGATTTTTTTCAATCCTGCCCGGCATGCGTTGCAATGCCACTAAAATAATGAAAGTGTTTTTGAAAAAAAAAAATGAATACATAATATTATAATAAAATGACTGAATACTGTATACCTACGCATGCTTTTGGACTTAGAGGAAGCAAAACCGTCATACTTAAGTGCCATTTAGAATTTTATGAATCAGTGGGTTCTAATAGTCTCATTATAATGATTAGACCGACTCTGATATGAGATAAAACCCCAATAATAGTAGCGGAGGTGTACAAGCGCTAAGGCAGGCCTGCCACAGGTGCTGCTGTCACTGGACATTCAACCTTACAACAGCCACCCACCGTTCACCCATTTGTATCGTGACAGTTCTCATAAACGATACACCTTATTTATATGTTAATGCTAATACATTTTTTACGTCGAAAAGTTGCATTAAATCTTGAAATCAATTTAATCTACTAACCTTGTACTGCCAAAGAAAGAATGTGACACATGTACGACTTATTATTTTGTGGTGACAAAAGCCTACGCATTTGTATAATACCACCAAGTCAATAGTTATGGTTTTTAAACCGAAAAACGAAATCGTCCAAACACCCTCAGTATGACTAGATGAAAGGAAAATGAATGTTAATTGGGACATGTCATCACAGACGACCTTAAGGATATCGAGGACATGGAAAGGCAGAGAAGAGTAATATCAGTTCGGGTATGCTGTCAAGACGTTTTTACTCCTGCAGCCCCAAAGTAAAAAGAATACTGTTCAACGCTTTCTGTACCTCGTTGTACACATCAGAACTGTGGGTTGAATACACTGCAACCCAATGGCATAAGTTAAAGGTTGCTTACAATAACGCTTATCGCCAACTTTTCCGCCTACCGAGATACTGCAGTGCTACGGAAATGTTCCTGGAGGGACGAGTACATACTTTCCGGGCACTTCTTCGCCACCGCATGGGAAGTTTATGGCGCAGACTGCGCCATTCGAAGAATGCGATCATCACCGCCATGACTGCCTGGATGAAATCTCCCCTGATGTCCCACTGGAGACGGGAGACGATGAAATACCCTCCGTAAACGGCTATTTACATTCGTTTTAGTGATTGATACATACATAATTTTTTTTTCTCAGTTTTTTTTTTCATGCTTATTCGTTTATTTTATTTAATTTATGTGTTGTTATTTACTTTTTACCTTAACTTATTATTTATCTTTTTTTTGTTATTTTTCTTGTTATTTTACATTATGGAATGTATTGCATTGCACTTCCCCTGCATACATTCTGGAATAAACTTATATTATTATTATTATTATACCGAATTTCTACCGATTTATAACATACTAGCTGGTACCCGGCATGCTTTGCTGTGCCATTCGAGGAAATAAATTGATTCTCCCTGCATGTCCTTTCCCGTGCATCCCCGTTCCCTTCCACCTTCCCCCTCCCTCGTGTCTTCCCTCTCCGCAAACCCCACCTTCTTCCTGCCTTTCCTTCCTGCCGCTAAAATATATGAAATACACACATTTAATTTATAGAAATTTCATAACGCCAGAGTTTACCATTATATGCAGCCTATGTTACTCGCTGATAATGTAGTTTTTTATTGGGGAAAGAATTTTTCAAATCGGTTCAGTAGTTTCGGAGCCTATTCAATGCAAACAAACAAATATTTCCTCTTTATAGTATTAGAAAGATTACTCGTGAACTCGTCGAGTTTTTAAGTTCCTAAAAAAATGTTATGTTTTTTTTTTTAAGATAATGTTTATACATATATTTGTAGAGCCGAAACTGTAATTATACAAAATTCCCTCGATAGAAAAAAAACGCAAAATATGCTCCGAAAATTATTAAAAACACGTTTTTTTCTGTTAATAAGTATGTTATAGGTATGAAAAAATCAGATTTTAAATGCAAATTCAATTTTAAATGCAACTTAGGCATTTGTCGAGAGATTAATGCTTTATTTTAAATGAGTTTTCACAATTTTCGCTTAATTATTACAAATTTTTAATGTTAGCGCGCTCCCTCTACCATTCGTTTTTACATATCTCCCTTTTAAACCAACTTCTTCTTTTGGAACGCTTACTTCGGGGCATTAACCCCTCAGGCCTCGACCGTATTATGTCAGGGGGTCAAAATATATAACTCTACAATAAAATTAAAATGAAACGAAATTTCTGAACGTATCCGAAAACTGTTTATAAATCGCAATAAACATTTAATAAACCGGGATTTTACACCACCTGTCCCTGTAAATCTAGAGTCGTACTTAGAATTTTTTTTCCAACTTTTCCACAAGTCTACATATTTGTGAGCATCTTGCTGCAATTGATTGGAATAACTGGATTTCCCGCTTTTAAAACATTTTCTATCAAGTTAATCCCGGTATGATGTTTCGCAGGTCATCATACTGTAGTAAGTTTAAATCCAAGAATTAAAGGTAAAATTATTTCAGAGGCGTTTGGTTGTAATTAAACTGGTCGCGGATTAACAGTTCCAATAATTACCACGAGTGTCCAGCTTTTCGTGCTACACCGGGCTAGGTGCAGAACCTGAAGGTATATTAGTAGAGCAGTGATTTTCAACGTCAGTGCTATCGCATCTCCGAAGAATCTGTTGTGTAATAATTATAAAAAAATTTAGCCTTTGATAAAAACTCTTTAAGTGTTTGAATGCAAATCCAAGTGCAAAAACCAAATGTAAGTCCCAAACATAAACATCGCATAATCACCAACCGTGAGTAAGTTCTCTTTTGGGCTAGAACTGAATATAAATAAAACAAAATACATGCTCATAAGCAAAAATAAAGCTTTGGATGAAAATCTTTATATTGCTGGAACTAAACTAGAGAAGGTACAGACTGTACAGAGTATTGTATACTTGGGCTGCAATGTAAATGATAGATGGGATCCTTCAGTTGAAATCAAATGCCGCATTGAGCAAGCTTGTGCAACCTTTATCCGCATGAAAAAAAATGTTTTGCAGTTATGATCTCAACCTTGGATTACGAATGCGAATAGTCAGATGCTATGTGTTTTCGATAATATTTTACGGAATGGAAGCATGGACGCTTACTGAAGAACTAATTAGGCGACTTGAGGCATTCGAGATGTGGATCTACAGAAGACTACTTAAAATAAGCTGGATGGACAGGGTTACAAACGAAGATGTTATGGTTCGGAGGAATAAAGAAAAGGAAGTAATTAAAACTATAAAAATCCGAAAACTTCAATAACGTAGACATGTGATAAGACATCCAGAGAAGTATGAGATTTTGCATCTCATAATGTAGGGAAAGATTGCCGGAAGACGGGGGCCTGGAAGAAGGAGAACCTCATGGCTGAAAAACCTGAGACAGTGGTTTGACCAGTCTACCGTGGAGCTGTTCCGGGCCGCAGTAAACAAAGTCCGCATAGCCAACATGATAGCCAACGTCCGTTGAACGGACGATACTAATCTGTTAATAGTGATATTTCAAAATACGTAATTTTCATTCAATATTTTTTCGCCTGCAAAATACACTTGTAAAGTGAGCCATGAGCCAAACAAGTTTAGGAACCTCTGGTGTACAGAAATATTGTAAAGAGATTAGGTGAACCTGTAGACCAGAACTAGGTAATGTCATAACGGGCTGTGGTCAGGGCCACTGGTGGTTCGTGGCCTGCCTCATTAGGCGTTCAATCGGAAATTAAAAAAGGGAGAAAAAAAATCCTTTGTTGGTCTTTTCCATATTTTTTACCATTTTTCCAAAGATCCAAAGGAATCTCACCGTATCACTGTAGCAGAGATTAGCGACCTAGCAGCGAGATTCCTTTGTTTTCAATTCAATTTATTCATTTTAAAAACATTACAAAATTAAATTATCAAAGAGTTTTTAAAAGAGAAATAATATTTAAGATCAGATAAGCAGATTTTAGCAATTTTAACATCAATGAAGCACAATTAGAAAGCTTGCTGTGTAAATTGTGCTTCATTGATATTAAACATATCGATATTCGATTGATTCTATTTAACAACAAGACAGCTCTCCCGACTGGCATGACCATAGGCAAGTTAGTTCTGCAAGCCGGGAGATAAAACAGTCCATGCTCTCGGTGACGGAAATAAAAACGGAAACTGATGCTCTCCATGATAGTCGAGTTTTCAAACCATCCACGAATCCGTCTGAAGAAGTGTGTTTCAAGGAGCACATCCTTTCTGACCCGTAGACGATTCACACCGAGCATTCCCAAGAGAAAATCGCATGATAGAGTCACGGGTAGTATCCATACTCCCTCTGGTAGAGAAATCTCAGAAATTTCTTCTGAACCTTCTCCAAGATGAGGGAATACTTCACTTCGTGTGGGCTCCAAACCACCGACCCACTCTCAAGTCTACTCCTAACTATCCTAACCAAAGCATTGTATAGTACTGTGAGAACCCTGTTGTCTCTGAAATTTCTCGCTGTGCGTAGGACAAAACCCAGCATTCTCGGTGAAGTACTACGCGTAGGGTTGCCATACGTCCGGAATTTTCCGGACATGTCCGGAAATATAGGTCTTTGTCCGGAATGCGGGGGGAATCCTAAACAGTCCGGAATTTCTACAATTAAGTGGAGATTGATATAAAAAATAAAATAAACCAACTTATTTTTATTACAAATCGAAGTAAAAACATCACTTCTGATATTTAATGCTCCCGGAAATATCGTTAAACACTTCCGAATCTTTAATAATAGTTTTGTAGAACATTTCGCAAGTCATATTTTTTTAAATTCTACTGTGTTAAGAGGGTTAATATAAATTGTATTCCCATTAAAGAAAAGACCCTTTCAACATTGGCATTTTGTGCCTGCATCGCAAATATATAAGAGCATATCTTTGTTAATTCCGTAACTTTTCCTGGTTCAGCTGCTTTCAGAATAATGGTCCATTGGTTATTGGCATTTAATCTTAAAACTTCATTGCTTGATTAGTCACCTCCCCCCCCCCCCCCCCCCATCAAAGTTGACAAATGCAAATTTCTACTTCTGGCTTGAGAATTGTGCTCTTGGGGATGAAACTCGGTCGGGTGGCACCCGCGGCGATTAATATTATATTTACAAGAAAGTCCGGAATTTTTTTCAAATGGCAGGAATTTTCTCCGGGATTTTGATTTTTTGATCTGGGAACCCTAACTAGGCGTTATTTTGCTTTTCACTATGGCGTATGTGGCTAATGAATTACAAAAAGTTGTTTTGAATTCGAAAATCTCGGTTTACACAGAAAAAAAGTAACATCTAACTATAATTATTTATTAATTAGTGACCACCTTGTCTGTCGCGGCTACAGAGAAAATGTGTACAAGTTAACTAAGAAAAATGTCAACCTTTCACATATTATTATTAAAAGTGTGTTGTGGCCGGTGGCCTATTAGTGACGAGTTCTGAATGCCAAACCCGAGTGAAATTTTCACGTGTCTTCGCTAATAATTAATATTTCAAACAAATGCTAATTTCGTTTTGTCGGATACCTTCTTGTGTTTTTAAAATGTAAAACGAATGACAATACTAAATTATAGGCAGTGTTAAAAAGAAATATATTTAAGCGGTAACTATTATTGCCATCTATAGGGTATTAGGTTTTCAAAGATATTTGGTTCGGAGCTTGACTAAACTCTGCATTTCTGTTAAGTACTTGTAGACTGGGAGGCGAGATAGGTAAACCCTAAGTCATCGAGTACACGGATGAAACTACTTTGTAGTGATAATGGACATCTAGAAAACCTTTAAAAAGCTGGTCTGCCGGTGCGCCTCTTGGCAGGAGCCGCGCAGTCATGGAAATAGTCAGCGATTTTTTTCGAAAAAATTACGTCATCGAGTACACGAACGGGAATGGTCTCATATGATAAAGGACGATTAGAACATGAGAAAAAAGCAACCGTCAACCTGGCACGTTCGCAGGCAGCCGGCGTCAAAGTGGGGTAAAAAATAGTAAATTTTACGTCATCGAGTACACGAATGAAACCAACGAATAACTATAGTCCAGATCATTTCATTTAAGAATTTCTTGGTCTGCCGACCAGCAGCCTGGCAGCTTTTGTGTACGATGTTTTAAAGTTTTTTTTTCTTAATTTTTCGTTTATCTTTATTATTATTTTTATTTCACTATATTTTTAAAAACTTTGAATGCCATATTTAAAAAAAATAAGCGAAAAATATTAAAAAAAATAATTTGAGAGTTCTGGGTGTACCCATCCGTGACTATTTCCATGACTGCGCGGCTCCTGCCAAGAGGCGCACCGGCAGACCAGCTTTTTTAAGGTTTTCTAGAGGTCCATTATCACTACGAAGTAGTTTCATTCGTGAACTCGATGACGTAATTTTTTCGAAAAAAATCGCTGACTATTTCCATGACTGCGCGGCTCCTGCCAAGAGGCGCACCGGCAGACCAGCTTTTTAAAGGTTTTCTAGAGGTCCATTATCACTACAAAGTAGTTTCATTCGTGAACTCGATGACGTAATTTTTTCGAAAAAAATCGCTGACTATTTCCATGACTGCGCGGCTCCTGCCAAGAGGCGCACCGGCAGACCAGCTTTTTTAAGGTTTTCTAGAGGTCCATTATCACTACAAAGTAGTTTCATTCGTGAACTCGATGACGTAGGGTTTACCTATCTCGCCTCCCAGTCTATTATTATTAAAACCTCAAATTTATTATTTAATAAAATGAAGACAATATAAGCGAAACTCAATCAAAAATCTGAAAACAGAAAAATCAGAAAAAGGTATTGGCACCTGTGGCACTCAATCCCAGGACCTCTCGCTTTCCGGGCAATGCGCATGGAACTGGCAGAGGATGGATGAAAGCAGACTGAATGCTGTTGACATGAGATCCCTGAGGCGTATGTGTGCTAAACCATGCATGATCGTGTGAGAAATGTGGAGATCCGCAAAGAATGCAAGGAAAATGTAAGCGTAAGATTAAAAAAGGGACCCTCAGATGGTTTGAGAATGTAGAGCGAATGAACAAAGAAAGTAGTGCAAGAAGAATACATAATTTATGTTCAAAATTGTAAATGGTAGCATAGACAGTCCTGATTTAAATAAGCTCATTGAATTTCATATTCCCACGAGAACCACTCGTTCTAAAATCCTTTTTAAATGTAACAATAATCGGACTGAGTATACGAAACACTCACTTTTACCTAGGTTACATGAAGTTACTAATAGATATGCAGATGTGATAGAACTATTTAACTGCACGGAACAAGGGTACAAGAAGGCTATGCTATCATATTTTTTAAATCACTACAAATTTTATTTGTATTATAGATTTTTGCATGTAAAGGTATCTCTGTTGTCACTTCCCAATGTGTCGTCACAGCTAACTGTTACACATACACTGTTTTATCATTACTAATATTTTGAATATGAATTTGTGACATGTAATTAGTGTTTATGGCGTACTTATGCCGTTTGTATTAAATAAATAAATAACGCAAATGTGAATGGTAGAAGAAGTCGGCGACGCCCGAGGAAGATGTGGCACGATCAAGTGAATCAAATACTTGAGACGGGCCATGTGAAGAGTCAGAATAATAGAAGACGATGTACGAAAGTGAATGAGACAAAGAGTGTGTGCCAAGACCGAGTTGTTTGGCGGTCCGTCCTCTCTGCCTACCCCTGCGGGGAAACGGCATAATGTTTAGTTAGTTAGGGAAATTTTCAAATCGAACGTTCAGAAATTTCGGAAGCTGAACCCGTATTCCAAGTAACGCAAACGCTCGAGTAGTTTATACTTAATAATATTAGCGCATGTTTTTTTAATATTCGAGGCTGTTATGCAATAATTGTTTTCTGCGTTAATCGCGTACAAGAAAGTCAGGTCTATGTCACTCTCGATTATTATCTTAATAACTTTCTTTTTCACTTGCAACATGATCGTAATATGTACACAAGGCGGTACTGTTCTGTTCGACGTGCGAACTCCTCTACTCGCCTCGGTTTTTATGCAATTCATTTGTTGAATTACTAGCCGATTCATTTGATTACCATCTGCATCTTGTGTGAGCACGTATCACGTAACGTTCGCGGATAGAATGGCCGGAACGGTTTATTTATCACGTTTAACACTTTGCCTAATCAAAAAATGTTTATTATTACGCTTGGTACACAGTCGAAATGCCAGAGTTTGTGTTTGCTGAATATTTTGTGGGATGCAGGGAAATTACAGAGGAGAACAAACCTTTTTTTACATTATTTCCACAGAGGAGGCTCTGAAGAAAAAAAACTCTCAGAGCCTGAGTCATCTCATGGAGCTCCAAAATACCTGAAAAATACCCTCGACTCTGTGCAGAAACGGGCGGTCCGTTTGATAGATTCTCCCATCTTAACAGACGGATTGCAATCTTTAGAACACAGGCGTCGGGTGGGAATGCTATCCTTGTTCTACCGATATTACAATGGAAGATGCTCCGAGGAACTAGCATCATTGATCCCTTCGGCTCCGGTGCATAGTCGGGAAACACGCCAAACGCGTGCCCAACATTTGTACACAGTTGACATTTGTCACATGAGAACAGGTCGTTTCTTCGACTCGTTCTTGTGTTCAACAGCTCGGCTGTGGAATGATTTGCCAGCTTCTGTGTTTCTTCCTTCCTACAACATGGGTCTCTTCAAGACCAATGTTCATTCCTTCCTCTCCTCAAAAAGACCCTCCACGCAGCATCCCAGATGACATAGGCCCTGAGGAAAATAATTTCCCTCAGGGCCAGTGGAGTTAATGTAAAAAAAAAATCTTTGGGGATGCTGTATGAGAGTATTTTTTAGGGAAAAGAAGGAGATACAGTTCTGGGAAGGAGAAAGGTATGCGGGGTGGGTATGAATCCAGTCTGTCCAGAAGTGTTGGACGTATGAATCCATCCCTCCCTCTGCGGTGCAAGCCAATTGCTCGATAGAGTGTCTGGAGAGGTCAAACGTCTCCCTCAATCGGTGTTTCCCGATCCGGCAATACGGGACGGGAGCAGTTGGGACTCTTGTGCGGTATTCATATAAAAAAAAAACAAAAAATTGTCGGGGAATCAACTGTTATTTATTTAGGGCTGTTATTTATTTAGTTAATAAGAAAAAAGTTATTACAGTAGCCCGCATTTTGTTTTTATTTTTTCATCTACCTTGTCTTCGTGTCCGAGTGCATCGCGTATTCGTGTCAATCTCATTACACGTTCATTTATTATGCATACGAAAGTGAAATTAATATTAATTTGTTACATACTGTATTGTGGACAATTTCTCTTTTTGTTTGGTATTCCAATCGACTCTTTGTGATTTTTCGTGACCCATCGTGAAAAAAATTCATTCCCCTCAATTAGGATTTGAAATCCCGCAATCCCGCGGAATTTCAGCAATATTTGGTTTTTATGTGAGATTTGCATGATTGATTTTTAAATAATTTACCTATGTAATTGATTGTTTATATCGTTATGTTTTTGTTACATAGTTACCTTTGAAGTGGAAATTAACCCACTTCCCGACATTCGATCGAGCTGAAACTCGACAAATAGACTCGTGGTGGTTGGCAATGCATTATTTGACACTCACACGCATTTCTCTGAAATTGACTACTTGCCGGCCCAAGAGATGGCTCGAAAAATGAAAATAGATGTATTATAGTAAATAACTTTGTTCTTATTACAGGTTGATTTTTTATAATACACTGTTGTCAAAGATAATCTTCTTCTTCTATCTTCTTCTTCTATCTTCTATATAAATAAAAATGAATCGCCGAAATGTATGTACGCGCATAACTTACGAACGACTGCACCAAATTGGATAATTCTTTTTTTTGTGTGTTTGTTATTGTCAGGACAAGGTTTGTATAAAACTACTGGTGAGCTCTGGCATTATGAAATTTGTATAAAAAAATTACAATAGGTGGCACGCGAGCTGTTTGAAAACTGAATGTGGAGGGGGATTCGCGGGACGGGGAAAGGGGGAGAGTGGAGTGGGGAGAGGAAAGGTGGAGGAGACGGAGTGTGTACGCAAGAGGGGAAGGGGACGCGGGATAGGAAGTTGAGGAGGAAAGGGAACGGGATGAATGGGAAAGGACACGCAGGGAGAAACAATTTCTTTATTAAATGGCATTGCAACGCATGCCGGGAACCAGCTAGTACCAAATAAAGATAAATGTTATTGTGTCAATTTAATATCCCATAAAAATCCCGCGGTTTTCCAAATTCTATCCCGTAATCCCGCAGATTTCTAAATTTTATACCGCAATCCCGGATTACTTAATTCTATCCCGCAGAATTTGAAAAGAGTGCGGAATTTGGAAACCCTAGTTTGGATGTTTCCAAAGGATTCCAACTTAGTTTGAAATAGATAACTGATTTATGATATACACATTTATTTTTTATGTGGGTGCCGCGCAAGAGTGTCAACTGCCCCCAACTTGTGGGACTATGGTATCCCTATTCAAATATTTGTTTACAATCATTTTATGAATTTCCAAGTTTCATCGTCAAGTATTATTATTGTCAATTTTCCGCTCAGTCATGCCACCTGCTGCAGACACCCACGACTTAATCCACCATCCACACTCTACTCTAAAATACATTATTGAAACCAGACCTATAAAAATTATTGTCATTGAACTGTTTTCGAACTTGGACAAGTTTTCAGCAATTTGTTGAAACCGATCCTGACCCAAACATTTGACAAAATCAACAGATTGCCCCTACTCATATCTACCTTTACCTTTGGAAGACTTCTGCAAATGAATTTGTTATTTTTGGAATACTTTCTAATTTATCTATTCACTTGTGCAGTGTTCCAAATCCCGTCATTTATCCTTTGAAATCTTCCATCTGACGTGTGAGCCCTGTTTGTTGCTCTCGGTCTAATATCTATACTAAATGATCAGCGCACCACAGCGCACGAAGCCGTGAGGTTTACAACTAAACCATCTGATGTGGTAATATAATAAAACAAATATGAAACTTTTTTCCACTTTAATTTATTGGCTCCATCGAAGCCAGAGTAAAGTTAGCCTCCCAAAAACTGGGCGTACTGTACAGGGCTTTATACTGCGCAGATACTTTAATAGTACACAACTGCTAACCCTGTACAAATCACAAGTGCACCCCACAGTGGCAGCCATCTCTGGTCAGGAGCTCCAAAATACCTGAAAAATACCCACAACTCTGTGCAGAAACGGGCGGTCTGTTTAATAGATTCTCCCATCTTAACAGACGGATTGCAATCTTTAGAGCATAGGCGTCGGGTGGGAATGCTATCCTTTTTCTACCGGTATTACAATGGAAGATGCTCCGAGGAACTAGCGTCATTGATCCCTTCGGCACCGGTGCATAGTCGGGAAATACGCCAAACACGTGCCCAACATTTGTACACGGTTGACATTTGTCACATTAGAATGGGTCGTTTTTTCGACTCGTTCTTGTGTTCAACAGCTCGGCTGTGGAATGATTTGCCGGCCTCTGTGTTTCCTCCTTCCTACAGCATGGGTCTCTTCAAGACTAATGTTCATTCCTTCCTGTCCTCAAAAAGACCCTCCACACAGCATCCCAGATGACATAGGCCTTGAGGGAAATTATTTTCCTCAGGGCCTCGTGTGTGGAGTTAATGTTAAAAAAAAAAATTGACCGTAACCGATTTCAGCTTGTTAAAGCCATCTTCAGACTGGTACACATTATTGTTAACCTACGGTTTATATACACAACATTTGGGGGAGGGGGGAGGGGGGTTGTCTACAAGGATTTTATTAAACTATGTGGGTTTTCTTACACGTGTTACTAAGTCGTATTTGACTGTCGTATTTCTAATTATTTTGGTTATTCCCAGTAGGCTTAATTACCTCAGGTTTAGATATAGCTTACTTCGATATTGTTTGGGAATAACACCTTACAAGTAATATGCATCAATAGTGGCCTAATTTTATTGTTGTCAAATCGTTATTATATTTATGATGGATATGGAATTATTGATTTTGAAGGGACACATGCATTGGAGTGGGAAGTTTCAAAAATTCTGATGTAATAAAACAAATCACTAATGGTGGGTTTCTTCATTTACCGAGAATGCTAAATGCAATGCAAATTGTAAAAGTAAACGGTCAAATGCATAGAAATTTCGTTTAAATTTTAAATTTAACAATTAGCATTGCATTTAGCATTCTCGGTAAACGAAGAAACCCACCATTTAAACTACTCGGCTTCATTCATAGAATTACCTCTGACTTTAAACATATAAATACACTTAAAACTCTTTACTGTTCGCCGGTCCGCCCTCACCTTGAATATGCTAGTGGCATTTGGTCTCCTTTTTATGCTGTCCACATTTGTTACATCGAATCTGTACAACATCGCTTCCTACGAGGAATTGCTTGGAGGTTAGGACTTGAAAGAGGAGAATACTCGTATGATGAAATTGAACAAACTTTAAACATTTCCTCTTTAGAAAAACGTAGAAAGGACTCTGATCCAATATGCATTTTCAAAATTATCAACAGTATTACTGACACACCTGCTTTGTTACAACTCATCCAGTTCAACATTCCTTCCCGTAGACTCCGAAATAATGAATTGCTGTTCCTCAATCAACATTCTACTAATTATGGATATCATTCTCCTTTATCCAGAATGTCGAGACTTGTCAACACAAATCAAAGCATTGAATTTTTTGGTGTAAGCCTAAATGACTTTCGGCAGTCGTTACGCAATGTGGTTTTTTAAAGTCTTTTTAAATCCATATTCAAGCTACTTGTAGTTATCTTCTCTATGTACTTTTATATTATATGTATTTTGTCAATGCTCTTCATCTATATGTAATCTCCTTTCATTGTGATCTCTCTTTTTTCTTTTCTGTTCGTGTTATTGTTATATTGTTAATTGGACTATTTGTCCGTAAATAAATAAATAAATGTAGGTTTGCTTAGTATTTTATAAAATTCTTAGATGTGTTAGCAAACCTGAAAGCATGCTTCAGAAGATACAGAGATGAACTTTACAACCCATCTCTATGTTAACTTGTACAAGCTTCTAAAAATGTACATTCGTTTTGTGGCAAAAGTGTTGTCGTAATTTGTTGCTCGACGTAGTGTTTTGCGTGAAATAAATGTTAGATTTTTATCAAGCGTCAGCATTTGCGTTGGGGGTGAAAATTCATTTAAATTTAATGGCTTTTCAAAGGAGTGTTGAAATTGCTTGATCTGTGTTGTCATGGAACCAGTCTCGTTCGACTGCGAGATAATACACTTTCTTTCGGTAAATGTTTTTTACCAATGGTTTTATTTCGGTGTTAATTTTAAGGTTCACATGCGCCGTCTAGATTCTAGATAATATAAGTTAAAACTTTTTTAGCACCGTTGTGATTGAAACTCGATGAAACGAAAAGGCGACACTAAAAAGAGGCAAACACATACATACGCCTTTTTAACACGAGTTTTGCTCTAAAAAATGATGTAAAACTAATTTAATCGATGTATCTTTTAAGAAAAACTTTGCTTGACGTTATAACATGTAATGTTATTAATTGTGTCAGTATATAAACAATAAAAAAAATAAATCTATAGGATTGAGCCTGTGAGAAAATGAGATAATATAATTTGTAAAGATGTTATGCGTAAGGCAAAAGAACGATACTATAAGCATCAACTCGACCAAGATCCATCTAGTAAAAACATGTGGAATATCGTTAAACAAATTACCAATACTAAACATAAAATTGACCCTAATATTAACGAACTCCTAATTGGAAATACTGCCACCACTGATTCGGACATAATTGCTTGCCACACCTACCAATACTTTACAAAGGTTGGGTCTAACCTTGTGGAAAATATCCTAAGTGTCACTAAGGAAACTGAAGACTCACTGGCATCTGCAATAGAAACAAAATACAATTCTTTTTCATTTCAATTCTCACCTACGACAAATGCAGAGGTTTTAAAAATTATTCAAAATCTTAACAATACACATTCGAAAGGTCCTGACGGTCTTAACACTCATATACTAAAAATTATTAAACACAATATTGCATCACCTTTATCGAACATTTTTAATAAAAGTTTTACTTCAGGGGTTTTCCCCGACCATCTTAAAAAGTCTTTAGTAGTACCAATCTACAAAAATGGACCCAAAAACCAAGTGGGCAATTATAGGCCAATATCCCTATTAAGTGCTATCTCAAAAATTATAGAAAAAAAAATTAAAAACAGATTAAGTAACTATGTAGAGAGCCGAAAACTTTTAAGCAAAAATCAGTTCGGCTTTCGGCCGGGAAAGGGAACGGACGACGCGATAGCGCAACTTACAGAACATATTTCTGGAAATATAGATCGCGGAAAGAAAAACATTGCACTTTTCTTAGACTTAGCCCAGGCTTTTGATACAATTTCTCACAAATTACTCCTCAAAAGATTAAAAAATATTGGCATTGTAGGTATGCCCTATGAATGGTTAAAGAGTTACTTAACGGGTAGAAACCAGCAACTCAAAATGGGAAAAACAGTGAGTAAATCTCTAGGGACTAACTTTGGGGGACCGCAGGGAAGCACTTTAGGAACTCTTCTATTTATAATCTACATAAATGAGTTATGTGAGCTAAAAGTAGGCGTAAAAATTATTACATTCGCTGACGATACGGTAGCTATATTTGAAGGAGACGACTGGACTCAAACACATAAACATGCTGAAAGTGGAATCAAAGCGATAAAACATTATCTTGACAAAAATCTATTTACACTAAATATAGCAAAAACTAAATACATTAGATTCAGCTCAACTATAAAAGGACAACCTAGTACATCACACACAATAAAAACACATAAGCATAACTGTAATTCCGATAATATTGATTCTATCTGCAATTGTGAAGTTTTGGAAAGTGTGAAAAACACCAAATATCTAGGCGTTATTATAGACAATCACCTTAAGTGGAAATACCACATCGACAACCTCACAATAAGGGTGAGAAAATTGATCCACATATTCTTTGTATTACGAAATATAATCAAACAGCAAGACCTAAGAAAGATATTTCGGATTGTGCAACCCCATCTTAACGTATGGTTGTATTGGTTGGGGAGCGTCAGGTAGAACAATTCTAGATCCACTAGTGAAGGCCCAGAAATCTATAATTAGAGTCGTTATGCGTAAACCCTATAGGTTTTCTAGCGATCAACTCTACAAAAAATTTAATGTACTTGATGTTCGTCAAAACTACATAAAAAAGGTTATTATCCACGTACAAAAAAATCTAGGAAAACTCAAAAAAATTTATCATAAATACACCACAAGAAGTCACACCAGAAAGGATCTTGTGGTCCCAGGGAGCAATACGTCGAAGTTCCAAAATACATATATGTACATATATTTGTGTGCCCCAAATTAAACACTTCTTTTGCCCAACACCATTATACTCACCAAGGAAAATTATTTTTCAATAACCTACCAATAGAAATCAGAAGCATTAGGAACAAAGTTCAATTGTTGAACTCCATCAAAAAGTATTTTAGAGAATGTCACATAAAAATCATACTTGTTTTTCTTCTTACTGAATACATATTATATGTTTGCATATTTTAGTTAACGGGTCTGATTGCCATGTGTCTGTATTAACTGCATCTACATATATATATATATTGAAATACATGACTATAGTAAATAGTGATTGTACTTATATGAAATGTATTAACAGACAAGGCTATAGGACCGGATGGAATTCCTTCCAGTATTATCATTAGCATAGCACCAATGATAAGTGAAGCCCTCTGTTATATATTTAACTCTAGTATTTTGACTTCTACGTTCCCCCAAATGTGGAAACTGACCCGAGTCAGTCCTATTTTCAAGGCTGGAGATAAGACAGACGTCAAAAACTACAGACCGGTAGCCGTATTATCAGCGCTGCCCAAACTTTTTGAAAAATTGATTTGTGATAAATTAAGTCACCAGATTGCGCCATTCATTGGTGAAAATCAATACGGTTTCCTTCCAAAGAAATCAACAATCACAAATCTTCTTAATTTTTCGCGGTTGGTAGCCACCAGTTTAGACTCGAGGCACCAAACAGATGTAGTTTACACCGACTTTGCCAAAGCATTTGACCGTGTTAACCATGATATACTTTTGAGGAAAATGTTTAAAATAGGCTTCGATCTACCAACACTGAACTTTTTCTCATCGTATTTAAAATCCAGAAGCCAATTTGTTTCGATAAATGGATATAATTCAAAAAAATTCCAAGCGCAATCTGGAATTCCTCAAGGGTCTAACCTTGGACCTATGTTGTTTCTAATACTTATAGATGACATCCAAAACTGTGTTAAGAACGGCAAATGTCTACTATTTGCTGATGACCTTAAAATTATGATGGAAATAAGCTGCCAACAAGATTGCTTTAAAATGCAAACTGTTCTAGATGCATTATGTGAATGGTCGTTGGCAAACAAATTAGATTTTAATACAAAGAAATGTGTCACAATGTCCTTCACTCGTTGTAAAAACATTATAGTTTACGATTATAAAATAAAAGGCGAAACGTTATCACGTGTAAAATCCGTAAAGGATCTCGGTGTCGTCTTTGATCCCGAACTGACATTCTCTTGCCATATATCGCAGCTCACTCAGTCTTGCTACAAACTTCTTGGGTTCATCATCAGGACTTGTAAGCAGTTTGATAACCAAGAAGCTATGCTAGCGTTATTTAAAGGCATACTGAGAAGCAAGTTGGAGTACGCGAGCGATGTTTGGGCACCGTACCACCAGAAGTACATTGATATGTTAGAGCAAATCCAGAAGAAATTCCTCAGGTATGTTTATATGCGGAAGCATGGAACCTATCCAAGGTTCATGCACCATATTGACTTACTTGAAGAAACTGATTCTGTGAGTCTAGAAACTAGACGGAAAGCAAGTCTTGCTATTTTGTCTTTCAAAATTTGGAACAATTTCATCGATAGCCCATTTCTCTTGGGATGCTATGATTTATATGTACCAGACCACTACAGCCGAAGTCGACATCATGACTTATTTAAAGTACCGAACGGCAGAACAGACGTCTTGGCAAAGCATAGCATGACGAGGGGAGTGGTGCTGTTAAATGAAATTGCAAACCATTTGGATGTAAGTGACTGTTCTTTATATGCCTTAAAAATATTATTGAAGAGTCACTTGCCTAAATGCTGATAGGGTAACTAAATTGTACTGTAATTGGAATTATTCTGTTGTACAATAATAATAAAAAATAAAAAAATAAAAAATAAAACTGTATTAACTGCATTGTATTAACTGTACACGTGACTGTATTTGTACATAATATATGAAATGTCAACTCTTCTTCCATCCACAAGCTAAGGCTTTTAATGGAAGACCAGTAAAATTATAATATGTAGCAATTCTAAGATAAACAAATAATAAAAAAATAAAAAAATAAATAAAAATATCTGGGACCAAAATTATACAATAAAATCCCCCCAGAATTAAATATTAAAACATGCAAAATGACATGTATCGGTTCAATAATAAATAAATGGTTGATTGGATTTAGGGAGGGTTGAGTCTGAAAAATTATTAAATAATGTAACTTAAAACTTAAAATTTTACATGGTTAACTTAATGGCACATTCAGTAAAAACTTAGTATATATTTAATCTACAAAAAAAAAAACACCTTGTTTTTTGTTGTTGTACAGAATACATTTTTGGCATTTTTCACCAGCATTTGGTTCCTTAGAACGGGCAATCTGCCTAGCTAGGAACTAATATAGACAAACAAGACATAATAACACTTGTACACATTTTAATATTTACAGTTATTTTGAAATATTATTATTATGTTATTTTGCTGTATAAATGTATCTTATGTAATAAATAAATAAATCGGTCTCCTCTATGTGCGGTGCATCGTAGTCTCCCCACTCTTGCATACTTTGGTGTTCTGAAGGTTTCACTTCTACCGCCTGTGAATTGCACATTTGATTTTTTGTTAAATTTTCATACTTTTGGTAATTATACTAATTATGTTCAAATATCAATTTACCAACAAAAACAAGAAAAGATCATTGATGCAATTCTTTCAATGCAGCCTTTATTAGATTCCTTCTCATATTGATGTCAACCGCATTTCTTTTCATTAGCTTTGTTTCCTGTCTGAAAAGTCACCGTTTCTTTTGTTGACCGCTGTTTCAATATTCAACTGGTGTTGAGTATAGATACTAGATACTATTGCAAAATCATAGACGAATCGATTTCTTTTAATGTTTCGTGTAACACCGCCGTAGAATGACTGATGGGAAGGATTGAAATATTTTAGTAATGGGTTGGTGTTTTAAATTCAAATATAAATTATTTATTTTACAAAATAAACTACTAATACAAAGGGTTTTATTACAGCTCGTAGGTTGATAGTACGAGTACATTGAACGTTATTAATATCGTAGCGTCTGCGTGGTTGAATTTAAATATCCTAAATTATAATTAATACAATAAATAACTGATTACTTTGTATAAAACCACTATTTTTAAAACAATACCAACATGTTTCGACAACAATGTTGTCTTCATCAGGATATGTTACTATAATGTAATATATTATTATAGTAACATATCCTGATGAAGACAACATTGTTGTCGAAACATGTTGATATTGTTTTAAAAATAGTGGTTTTATACAAAGTAATCAGTTATTTATTATATGAAAAATGATGCCACAAAGTAATTTTGCGAAGTTTGAAGAATATAATTAATACTTTTATAAAGAATCCGGCTTCCAACGCTTGTCTATCGCCGCGCCTTACCCGTCGTACCATACAAACATCCGTGTACGTGGATTTGCAGACAAAATTACCGTTGTAGTTCGGTTTCTAATTGAAGAATTCATCTCAAGATGTCGCCACGTTCGTCGGCAAAACGCAAAGGGACGTGCCCTTCCTATGCATAAGTTCTACGAATATGTGAACCTGGAGTATCTCCCGGATTTCGAAAGATTGACGGTAATACTCAGTTGTGTCAAGCGGCGGTTTATTACATATGACGTCATCGCCCGTCCCGGTTACTTTTTCGCGGTGACTAGCCATCACTGGTTGACACGTTGACAGTGGATTACGAAAAACGGGCTAATTTTAGAACCAGTTCCTATTGGATTTACAAAATGATCAACAAAACTAACTGGTCGAAGCCGAACCAAAAGCCGCCCGCAGGGCCTAGCAGTAAAAACCTGCGGAGTGGGTTTTCAACTGCTAGTATAACAATATTACAGTCTGTAAATTTACAAATAGAAGCAAAGATACTTAATTCATATAAGTAATTTTTTATGTCAATTCCGTACGAGAGTTCCACCTGCTCCCGTCTGTAGCCGATGAAACTATTGCATCCCCAATTGTGAGGCTGAAGATATAGGAGTGGGGAAGAGGAGGGTGGGGAAGTGCATGGCTCTTCAGATCTGGACTTTCTTTTTCAACCTAAAACATTGAAATATCAGCGAGTATTTTTGTCATTTATGGGGGGTTGGATGGTTATTCGTCTAAATGACCAATGTTGAGATGTGGAAGATTTTTTTTTTGTTTTGAAGATTTTTTTTTACATGTAAAAAAAATCGAAATAAGTCACCGGAGTCCAACATTTCATGTACATTTTTTTGCTCCAAATAATGTTAGGAATCGCTGATTAAAGTGAGTCAAGGTCGTCCCTTAACCCTTTGGTCGCTGACTGGAAAAATTCGTAATTATTATAAGCAATAATTATTAGCCTGAAACACGCATCTACATTGAAAAAATCTCCCGAGAAAAGATACATGCCGCCGACGAGACATGAACCCGCGTCCTTCTGATATCCGGTCAACATATTTACCACTGAGCTACGTCGGCTTAGCTCCTACCGCCAAATAATTCAATATCTAGTGGTTTATTCAACAATTACTGTTTATTATTATTCAATGTAGATGAGTGTTTCAGGCTAATAATTATTGCTTATAATAATTGTTACCCTTTGTGCTATGCATAAAAATCTTGTCTTAAACATTAGTTTATCAATTAAAAAAATAATAATTTATATTTGACAAGTTTCACCAAAAAATTGACAAGTATTGACGGTTTTGACAAGTATTTCACCAAAAAATGTATCTAGCGGGAGATTTAGCACTTTCAATGCCTTTCCCATATAAAAATAAAGTTGGTTGTTTGTAGGTGGAAAAATGTAAGAAGCAGTAATTGTTGAATGAAACACTAGTATATATTGAATTATTTGGCGGATAGGAGATAAGCCGACGCGACGTAGCTCAGTGTTTAAAGAGTAGTTGACCGGATATCAGAAGGACGCGGCTTCAAATCCCGTCGGCGGCATGTATCTTTTCTCGGGAGATTTTTTCAATGTAGATGAGTGTTTCAGGCTAATAATTATTGCTTATAATAATTGTCTTGATCTGTGTTCGGGGATCGAAAGGTTAACACCCTCAATTAGCTAATTTTGAAAATGACCCTCTTAGGTCATCCGCTCGTGGAGAAACTTAAAAAAAAACCAGTTGCCGACGTAATGGACATCAACCTCCTGAACAAAATCGATATTTTTCTGATCTGACATGTCAAAACATGACCAAACTTGAAAGGTTGAGAGCCACTCCCATGGCAACCTGTCAACAATGCAACTGAAACGCGACTGCCGCGACGACCAGCACTGCTGGTTGACAGGTTGCCATGGTAATGACTCAAAGTTTCTTTCCTGTGGATATTGTTTGCGTCGCCAACTGTTTTTTTTTTCACATTCTCAATCTCAATGAGCGGATGGCCTTATTTAAAACTAATCAGAGTTCATTGAACCAGAGTTATACAGACAGACGGATCTTAATTAATGTTTTTGATTATTATTATTATTGAATAATGAAATAATTTTACTTTGTATAAACCACTTATTTGATGTGCAAATCCGACCGGTTTCGGAACAAACGTTCCTTCGTCAGGGAAAGCTTATACTAATTTGACAGTTTCGAACAATGTTTTATTATGGTAGGGGTGGAGCTGTTGCTAGATAATAATGTAGATTGGGTGGGTAGGTATTAGTGTAGAGTGGGTGGGTAGGGGAACAAATCCATGATTGGGCTATATGACAATATTTTTTGTTTGTTGATAATAGATTCATTATTTTTAAGGGATTTTTTAATTTCCAAGGCTTCTAAGTTATCTAAAAGTTTTCCTTTATGATTAATATGAAGAATATTTACCCCTGTATTTTTTTCAAAACTATGGTTATTTTCAATGATATGGTTAGCAAACTCAGAAAAATTATTATTATTAAGACACCTTAAATGTTCTTTGATTCTGATTTCAAAATTACTAGTGGTTTTTCCAATATAAAATGAGGGACAATTATTGCATTTGAGTTTATATATTCCGGAATTAGTCAATTTATGGTTTTTATCTTTAGTATTTCTCAAAAAATTACCGATATTATTTCTTGTATAAAACGCTGGTTTAATATTAGAAGGAAGATTTTTGCAACATTGATCTGAAAAATTATTAATATACATAATTTTACGCCATTGTTTTTAATCACCAGATTTAAATGTCCGGGTTAAATTTTCCCCCCAAAAAAAAAAAAAAAAAAAAAAAAACAAAAAAAAAAAAAAAAAAAAAAAGAAGGAAAAACTAAACCCTTTCATACACTTCCCCAAATGATCATCTAGTGAATCCACGTTATGCAATTGCACTATATAAGTATTATAAATACAAAACAATACAAGAACAACATGTCAACCTACTAGAGACCAAATGGGAATATAATTCACCGACTCCAGATATTTTCATATCAGAGGGTTCGGCTCTGTGGCATTTCTAATTGAACCTATAAATCCTACTGATCCCTCAATATAAATATTTAAAAAATCTTTTGTAATCCTACATGTATTTAAAATTACTGCTTTTTGCATTTTTATATACAAATTCTTTGACAAATCTAATATGCTTAAATTTTGAATCAGATTCCTAGGTATTATGCCAGTGACCGAAATAACAAATGGTAATATTTTTATAGTCCGAGAATGCCAAATTCTTTTAATCTCATTTCCTAAATCTGTGTATTTTCTAATTTTTTCAGAAACAGTTTTTTGAATATTACAGGAATTTGGAATAGCTACATCAATGATATAAGTTATTTTTTTAATTTTGTCATGTAAAACTATATCAGGTCTATTATGACTAATTGTTCTGTCTGTTAGTATAGTTTTATCATAATATATTTTATAAAATTCATTTTCTATAAATGAATTTGGTTCATATTCATAATAAGGTACTACATTACGGCAATCAATCAAGTTATGTTTAATTACCAAACTTTGGTGAATTATTTTTAAAACCTGATTGTGCCTAAATGTATACTCGGAAGGCGCTAATATAGAACATCCCGATATAATATGTTCTATAGTTTCGGGAAAAGCCAAACATTTTCTACATAAATCATCAATTTGATTTATATCTTTGATTATATGCTTTCTATAATTTTTAGTATTAATGACTCTATCTTGAATTGCAAGCATAAATCCTTCTATTTCTGCGCTCAACTCTCCAATACTCAACCATTTGTTTGACGAAAGTTTGTCAACATACGTTTGGTTGAGATAATTGAAGTGTTTTGCGTGAATAATTTTATTTGACCAGGAATCTAATAATTCCTGGTTAGTATTTATAAGAATGTTGGCATTCTCGTCATATAAATTTAAAGGTGTAATATTTCTATCTGCCTTGCAAATTATTTTGTGCATTTCTGAGCTATTAGCTTTCCTATGGAAAAAATTTCTAAGCATTTCTACCTGATTGTGTTTCAAAGATGTTATTTTGACTACACCTCTACCTCCTAAATTTCTAGGTAAATTAATTCGTTCTATAGCTGAATTTGGATGATGGCAATTAAATTTTGTTAACGTAGTTCTAATTAATCGTTCTAAACTATCTAAATCTGTATTGGACCATTTAATTATGCCAAATGAGTACGTTAGTAGAGGTATTGCCCAAGTATTTATTGCTTTTACTAAATTTTTAGCAGATAGATTGCATTTTAAAATTTTTCTGATCCTAGTTTGAAATTTAATCCTAATATCATTTTTAATACTAGTGTGATCTAATCTATTCGATTGCGGGTATCCTAAATATTTATAAACCTCATCCCCTTTCATACTTTGAATTTTGAAATTTCTAAATATACCCTCGTCTCCATCTACAATTTTGCCTTTCTCTATATGGATAGTTTTACATTTATCTAAACCAAAAGTCATTTTAATATCATCTGAAAAAATTTTAACTACCTTAATCATTTTCTCTAAATTTGATTCAGAATTTGAAAATAATTTTATATCATCCATATATAATAGATGTGAAACTATACTACTCTCTCTTGTATTACCCTTAATTTTTATTCCAAACTTGCTTTTAATTAACATTTTAGAAAGGGGATTCAATGCTAAGCAAAACCAAAGAGGGCTCAATGAGTCTCCTTGAAAAATCCCTCTTTTTATTGAAATGCCCGGTACTACTATTTTCTTACCTTTTAAATTAACTAGCAAATCTGTATTCCAAAAGGACATAATATTTTTCAAAAAGCTCATATTATTAGAATTGTGTAGATATTTATTTTTTGAAATTTTGAAGTTTTTTATTTGGGATGTTATCAATTAATTTTGGTTCATATCCGTTATTTATAGCAATTTGTTTTATTATTGAAAGTTCAGAAAGGAAATTATTATTAGACATTGGGACATTTACTAAGCGGTGTATCATGGAATGGAAGGTGGAGTGTTTTTGTGAGACAGGGTGGTTGGAGGTCCTATGAATTACTATGTCAGTGTATGTTGGCTTGCGATATATACTAAAATCGATTTTATTGTTTATAATAGATAAAGTAAAATCCAAAAATTTTTCATTGCCTATTTCTATCGTAAATTTTATTTGGTTATGAAAGGAATTTAAAAGGTTAAGAAAGTTGTTTATGAATCTATTATCAACAAACAAAAAATATTGTCATATAGCCCAATCATGGATTTGTTCCCCTACCCACCCACTCTACACTAATACCTACCCACCCAATCTACATTATTATCTAGCAACAGCTCCACCCCTACCATAATAAAACATTGTTCGAAACTGTCAAATTAGTATAAGCTTTCCCTGACGAAGGAACGTTTGTTCCGAAACCGGTCGGATTTGCACATCAAATAAGTGGTTTATACAAAGTAAAATTATTTCATTATTCTATAATGGATAACCACAAAGTAATAGCTACATTCAAAAATATATTATTATTATTATTTGTGATTCCCTCTCAATCGGAGCGGGACTTTTCATACGCCATAGTGGATTATGATTAACCTGTCAGTGCACCATCCGCAATATATCCACGCCTACCAACCACCAAAGCGCACTCGCAACACACAACACACAACAAGAGAGGCGGTAACTGCTTACAACTTACAAAAGTCGCTATGATCTATGATAATACTTACTTACTTACTTTGAACTCGCTATTATTTTCATCTACCGGCGAATGGCGATCGGGAGAAAGAAAAGCCGCCTGCGGCGCGACCTTTTCCCCTCCTCGACCGGCACCCGCCCCTCGCCCCTCTCCCCTCACCCCACTCGCAGACCCGCACCAGTCAGCGGTCGCCGCTCGCGAGGTGTGCTAGCGTATTGCCCGTTTCGTGACACCGCACCTGTGCACAGCGCCAAATTCAAATTTGGACCTGTTTTATTCTACGGTATACTGATCGTCTTTTGTTTTATTTTTTATGTAAAAACAAATGATTGGCGTTCCACATTCAATTGTTCGACTTACCGACAACGCGATTCTTTTATTTTTAAATAAATTATTGACGTTCGAAATGTCGAACAGCTGTGCAATTCAAATTTGGACCTATTTCATTCTATGTTGTCGATCGTCTTTTGTTTTTTTAATTGAAAGTTCGAAGTGTTTCCTGTGTTATAAATTCCAGAATTTGAAAGCTGTTTAATTCGTATCGCCGATCATCTTTTGTTTGTTTTTGTTTTACGTTTGAAGTGTCAAACAGCGGTGAAATCGCCATTTATTTATCGACTTTTCGATTGCTAATAAAATGAGTGAGATGTTTTTTCGACGAGTTGCAGTTTTGTTGGATTGCGTTCTTAGGAACGTTGGCGTTTAATGTTTTGTGGAAATTGTGAAAAATTTCGTTTTAACTAAAGTGTTCAAAATATAACTATAATAATGTATCAATTTGAGATTTTTTTAACATTCTGAAGTATAGTAGAATAAATAAATTGCTATAATATTTTTCGTAAATTTTTTTGGGGTGTTATGCTGTGTTGCGCTACCTTTTTTTATATATGAATACCTCGCAAGAGTTGGAGCCAGTTAGACTATGGCATCCCCAATGTTGTGAGGCTGAAGGTAGCGGGGAGGGGAAGAAGATGGGAAAGAGGAAGGTGAGGAAGTACCTGGTTATTCAGATCTGGTTGACGCCATTTTTTGTTTTACATGAGCTCCACACAGTAGGCCCTGAGGAAGATGATTTCCCTGTCATCTTTGGCGATACTGTGTGGAGGGATTTGGGAAGTAGGAGAGAGTTCTGGGAAGGAAAAGGGTTTAAGGGGCGGCTAGGAATCTGGGGTTCAGTGTGTCCTGGTCATCCGCCTTCAAGACCTATACAAACCTCAACCCATGAACCCGGGCACCCCTGCTAAATCACCAAACGTAGCGAACCACTTGGGGTGACCTATGGCAGAGGCGTTGGTTATCCAATAAAGGTTCCCGGGGCGGCGGTACCCATTCCCGCCTCCCAAGCAACGTTTCAATTCTGAATGGTGGTCTTACACCAGGGCGATGCTGAGAGTAACTTCCACCCTGCAACGTGCCGCAAATGTACTATACATTATTTTAAATGAATTATTTGTGAAATAACAGAAATTAAGCATATAAAATTTTATTTGCCCACGCCGGGATTCGAACCTGCGACCTTCGGGTTGCTAGTCAAGAGCCTTACCCCTAGACTCCTTCTTAAGTCAGCGTTTTGCAGTGTCCATCATTAGGGCAAATGTGTCGACACATGATGATGGACATTTTAACGTTATCATAAATGTTGGCAAAAGAAGGAGGTAGCGCAACACGGCATAACACCCCAAAAATAAATAACGAAAATACTTTTGCACGTGAAAATCTAAAATCGAATCTTGCTATAATAATGCTTTAATCATTGATAAGGTTTTTAAATGAAAATTTAAACTATGTATTTATCAGATTTTTCTACGCTCCAGTCGAAAGTAATAATTTTTTAAAAATGTCGATATCAGAATTAATGGAATTTTTATGCTTAAAATATAAAAAAAATAAATGATGTTATTAAGTCGACGCTGATTGGGTGAAATTCAGTTAAATCGTTTATTTTTATTTTATTACCTTGTGTTAAATAAATGATAAACGTACATTTTGTTCACGGTTGAGAGAATTAATTTTGGGAGCGTGAACGCTATCCAAGTACTAAAAATGCTAATTCGTGAAAATGTGAAAACACCTACACAAATAATTTATACGAAAATTTCCGGAAATTTAAAACTAAGTTGTGACGTTCTCTAATTTATAATAATTAAACGTGATTATATAAAAAAAATATCTAATTAAAAAGTGTTTTTAAAAAATGTGAGTTTCGGCGTTTTGCAGCTGGGTAAATTTTTAATTGTGATTTTTTTTCAGGTGTTTTTGATAAAAATTTAATGTGGACTGCTATTGAATTAAAATGTTTTTTTTTTTAATGTAACTGTTTAGGAGATGGTATTTTTCTTCTGTTTGCAAACTAGTGATTTTAGTTTATTTTTCAAATTTCATACTCTAGTGTTAAAACTGTTATTTTTTGTTTTTATTGTTTATTTTTTTATTTAAAATAGTATACAGGTACAGGTTGTCTCATTTGGTGTAAAAATGTCTACGTAATTTTGTTCTCCGTGGACTTTTTGGGGGGTTTTAAAAAAATATATTTAATACCCAACGACAAAAAATCTTTCACGTGTCGTCACTGGTCACTCATCCGAGTAATCGCCCAGCCCCACACCCTGAACTTAATTTTCAAATACCTTTTGATTTTTGAGGTTGATTATAAAAATGGGATATTAAGGGACGTACTTGACTTACTTTCCTGACATTATTTGCAGTAAAAAATGTTGCTGAAATTTTGGTGTCTGGTGACTTTTTTGATGATTTTTTAAAAATAATTTCTTCCTCATGTCGTCACTGGTCACTCAGCCTAGTAACCGCCCAACCTCTTACCTCGCTCCCAAATGTCCCAACAACTACTAATTTTTTTTAAATATTTTTGTAGAAAAAAAAAATGGGTGTGCAGTTCACACGCGGTAGAAGCGAAACCTTCTGAAATTGGGGAGACTACGAAGCGCCGCACCAAGAGGAGACCTGTTATACTATCTCATTCTCTCGCAGGCTAAATTAGCTCCGCCCTGAGGAAAATAATTCCCCCTCCCGATCCGGCCTGCCACGCATTTGGTGGACAGACGCATCTGCCACCAAGATCCAAACAAACCTCACCCCATGAACCCGGACACCCCTGCTAAGTCACAAAACGTAGGGAACCACTTGGGGTGACCTATGGCAGAGGTGTTGGTTATCCAATAAATGGTTCCCGGTAAATACTAGCCTCTCAAATTGGTGTATGTTTTTGACTCTTTTTAGTGTCGCTATTTTTTGTTTCATCGAGTTTCAAATCACAACGGTGCTAAATAAATGTCCACTTCAAAAACAAAATTTCATTTGCATTTATTACTCTAAATAATTTTATTTATTTTTATATTTATTTAACGCCCTTAGGTTAAAGAAAATCAAGTACGTCTCTTAACACCTTGTATATCTTCTTATATATATAAAAATCTCTTGTCACGGTGTTTGTGTTCGCACTTCTCCGAAACGGCTCGACCGATTTTCATGAAATTTTATATCTATAGTTTGGTAGGTAGGAAAATAGGTTTTAAAGTATATTTCATACCGCTAGGTGATTAGAGTGTCCCTACCCAGAAAAAAAAATCTAATTTTATGACCAATTTTTTTTTGTATTTTTTTTTCATTTAGCATCAAAAATACCTGTAACCCCAAATTTTAACCCATTTTGAATCGAGATTTTAGTATTTTTGAACGAACAAATTCAACCGTCTTTCGTATTTCAAACAGATCGAAATTATTTTTGTTGTTGAATGACAGTTGGCGCTACTTCCGCTTCGTCGAACTTTCATCTACACATGCGCAAGACATTCACGTCATTTTGATATTTCATTAGGCATCATGTTCTTGCGTGGGCAAACCATCGAGCTTATTTGTGTTAAATATCGTACACTCAATTGATCTTCGACAGTCCTACTTTAGTTGGTGTTTTTTTTTGCTTTTATCGGTATTCATCGTCTACAGCGCTCCATTCCTCTTTCTGTCATATATCCCATCTCCACACACTTAGAATACATTCGTTATATTTTATTTAACGACCAAAATAATCACTAGAAATAATTTATATGGCAGATCAACGTTTGTCGGGTCAGCTAGTGTATATAGATAAATTGCAAGTAATCTCACGCAGAGGTGCTAACATCTTTATAAAATAATAATTACTACTCCAATCTTAATCCTTGAATCCGATATTGTATTTCTTGAACCGACTGCGAGTTCGTCACGATTCGTCTTCAAATACCTTTGACGAGGCTGCATATGTGTAATTAAGTCATTATTAACTATTGAATATCTAATTATAATCAATACGAAGATGACCTCAGTTTTTGGAATATGTACACGAAGTCATTTAGATCGTCCTACTTGTCATTCGCGTACATATTGCGTACTCATGAAATTTGAAGACAGCCTTGTCCAGTGAAAATCCGTGGAAAACCTTTTATTAAATTAAACTTAAATTTGGATTCGTTTCTAAACTACCCAACTAAACTTAATAATAATTTTTCTCATCGATGGGTATAACAATTTTTTTTTTCTTTCTGAATACCTCAAAAGAGTCCCAGCTGCTCCCGTCTGGAGCCAGTGAGACTACGGCAACCCCAATTGGGCTATGTTGTGAGGCTGAAGGTAGGGGGGAGGGGAAGGAAATGGGAAAGAGGAAGGTGGGCTGGCTATTCAGATCTGGTCACCAAACATGGCTAAAGCTATTTCAAGTAACATCTCAATTCTGAACGATGGTCTTACACCAGGGCGATAATGAGAGTATCGTCCACTCTGGAACGTGCCGCAAATCTAATCTAAGACACTATATAAAGAGGTAAGATTTGTTTGTTTGCATTGAAAAGGCTCCGACACTACTGAACCGATTTGAAAAATTCTTTCACCAATAGAAAGCTACATTATCAGCGAGTAACATAGGCTGTATATAATTTTAAGCTCTGGCGTTATGAAATTTGTATAAATGAAAATGTGCGTATTTCATATATTTTAGCGCCAGGGAGGAAAGGCAGGGGGATGGTGGGGTTTGCGGAGAGGGAAGACGAAAGGGAGGGGGAAGGCGGGGAAGGTGGAAGGGAACGGGGATACACGGGAAAGGACATGCAGGAAGAATCAATTTATTTCTTTGAATGGCATAGCAACGCATGCCAGGTACCAGCTATATATATATATTTATATATTTTATATTTATATAAATAAAAATGAATCGCTGAAATGTATGTATGCGCATAACTTCCGAACGACTGCACCAAATTGGATAATTCTTTTTTTTGGGTGTTTGTTATTGTCAGGATAAGGTTTGTATAATCATGAAATTTGTTTAAAAAATATAGTAGATGGCATGCGAGCTGTTTGAAAACAGAATGTACCGGGAATGAATGGAATGCGAGAGGGGGAGGGGAACTCGGGTAGGGGGTTAGCGGGAGGGGGGGGGAACCCGGGAGGGGAGGGAAAGGGGGAAGGGGGGGTCGCGGGATGTGGAAAGAGCGGGAGAGTGAAGGTGGAGGAATCCGAGTGGGAACGAGAGAGGGGAAGGAGACGCGGAGAGGAAGGGGAAGCGGAAGGGGAGTCGGAAGGGGAACGGGACGAATGGGAAAGGACACGCAGGGAGAATCAATTTCTTTATTAAATGGCATAGCAACGCATGCCGGGGACCAGCTAGTAAAGTTTATTTGCCCACGCCGAGTTTCGATCCCGCGACCTTCGGATTGCGAGTCACGAGCCTTTTAATCCTCGACCACGGAGGCCGTCAAAATAGTACTAGTCTACGTGTGTTATTTTGATTATTTTTGTTTTGAATTATTTATTATGTGTTAATCATTAAAGAATTTAATTTTGCTTGATTTTAGAAGCATTTTAGGCATTTATTGTGAGTCTTATAATTATTGTAGAAAATATCTTGCCTTACCTAGTACCTACTGCTTTATTATAAAGAAAGATAAATAAAAAAATGTAACTCCATTAAAATGGCCTTTCTTTGGGTAGAAATTTAAATTTATATAATTATGTCATTTGTAATTTAAATATTCGCATATTAAAATGCTTTTTTATCATTTTAATTTTTTTATTTATAATTCCTAATACTTATTAATATAGTAAATAAGGCAACATTATATTTTTAAATAATTATCATTAACTCGCACTAATTGCCTTTAAATCATGAAAATTTGAAATCTTTATTTATCTATATTTTATAATTTAAAATATAAATAAATAAAGTAGCACACATCCGTACTAGATATTTGCTATACTATACCTTCGATTGAAATAATATGTTTTCAGTTTGGTAAAGTATTTTTGCCTCAAATCCAATTTTCAGTTTTATTTGAAAAAGGCTGCGCACTTGCGCAGGCGTTCCCCTGAAACAAAGAAAAAAATCATTCTGAAATCAGCTCAAAATATGGCTTGTAAGAATAACAACTGTCGGTCTTTTTAATTTGTTTGTAATTATTAGGATTTTTTTATGACATATTTCCGTTTTCCGCAATATTAAACTAGTCTATGCCCTGGAGTTTTCTTTTGCAGCTTTACGTTCATATTAGATTAATGATGTTAAGTGCCTGTCTCACTAGGAAATCCTGTGTTCAGATCAGGCGCAGTTTATAACACAATCAGTTTACAGCAAAAGTAACAAGTAAATTAAGTTTACAGCATAATATTGCATTATAAATAAAAGACAATAAAGATCGTACCATTGGTAATACACAGGTAAGTAATTAATTAATTAATAAACAGGTTTTAATAAAATCGTTGATGTTTGATCTGCCTTGGCTGATGATAGTGATGATCCAAGACATGGCGTCTAATTTATATTTAGAATAAGTTGTGTTCTGTTTAATGACCAGTGGAAGTGCATTTTATAGCTTTGTTGCAAAGCATCAACAAAATGTATTGACCAAAAGTTGTTTTAGCGAAAGGGATAAGTAAGAGATTATGCAGTTTGGTTCTAATGTTTATTTATTTATTTATTTATTGTAAGAAACAAACAGCAATTTATATACAGGATGAGTTATACAAGAGGTTAAACATGAGGTAAGCCAAAACAGTTTCTTATGCTAATGTTGGTTATTATGATATAATATACAATTGTAATTGGTAATAACCGTTAAATGAAAATGAAAATAACAACAACAAAAAAATATATATATATAAGTATATTAGAAGGAAGAAGGAATAGGAAAGGGCAAGAGGCAGAGGAAGATGGGATGGGGACAGGAGATGCTCATGCTGTACCTTTTCTATAGTTGTGCATTAATTTAATTCACATTTGTGGTCGTACGCTTGACTTCGTATCGGTATTTCACAAGAGTGTTATTAAGAATATCGATATTGTTAAATTGCGTGTTATATTGCGCGCATATGCGGGGGATTGGAGAATTTTTTCTAAGGTTGGTTCTGCACGCTGGCAAATGAAAAAGAGCAGTTATCAAAAACATCTTCAAAAAAGAGTAAAAATAAGTCTTCAGTAAATTACTTAATTTAAGTTCACCTGATGGAGTATTATTCGTTCTGTAACAAAATAAAATGGTTTTAACAATAGAAGAAGTTTGTCTATATTTATGTGCTAACATATATATGTACATATTCAAGATTGCAACAATAGGCCACTTGCGTGGATTTCATAACGACTTGGAAAAAATCATGTGGATAGATCTTTTTACTAAGATTACGAAAATGTTAGTAAATTTTTTTAGATATGTACAGTTTTTTTTTATTTTTAAATAAATAAATCCAGTATTTGGGTTCGTGACGTCACTACATGAAAATGTCCTGTCTCCGAAAATGTTTCTATTAATTTTGTAAAATTCCACACTGATTTATTTTTTTTATATGGCATCACTTTGATTTCAGTCGAGTTTTTGAATTTGACATTTAACGTTCACTAGATTTATTGTTTGTTCTCTGCGAACTTATCATTTGGTTTGACTTTATGACAGATGTTATGAAGAGAACCCCTTACATTTTACGCTATCCGTACGGGTTTTAGAGGTATAATGGTAGTGGTGCTGATTTTATAATATTCTTAGGATTATTATAATTTACAAGTACAAGTATATTACATTGGATTTAGTAATATAAACGTTGAACATTATAATGATTTATGATCAATAAGATGGATCAAGGAAAAAATATTTATGAGGTGTAATATTTTTGTTTATTCTCCTGTGCCCTTTCTTGTGGAAAACGTTTTTTTTTAAATGATTTTCGGATATGATGATATGGTTTTTTTTCTCACTCGCAGTTTTAACATGGTTTTTGGTCGTGAAAAAGGAGGTTTTGAAACTCAAGTTTGGATTAGACTTGTTTCTCGCAAAAATGTGAACAAGGTGTCATACTCAGATCATTTTGTCAAAATATCGGATATAGCGGGTTTTGAAATTATTGGACTCATTTTTAAACATCTGAAAGTTAGATACAATATGCAATTAGCGTCTTCTTCGTGAAAATCGTATGTATTTAACGGCCAACTAGAATAAACAATAAACAGACGAAAGGGCTTTTCTAATAATTAATTAGGGAAGTATGTCATCCTCACTACTCACAGCAGCCGACCAATTTGAAAGTTAGCAGAGGCGTAGAGTGTGATGCTCTCCATAGTTGTTATGTTTATATCAGTGGCGTGCAGGTCATAAAGATTTAAAAGGTTAAATTTGGAGTAAAACGAACGTAAAAATAAATTCTAACTTTAAAAAATAACTATAGATTTCTCCATTCAAAATTCAATATAGCGTGATGTGAAAACGTAGAATTATGCGTGTATTAATTTTTGCCAAAACGGAATTTACATCTGTCTTAAAATTTAAATAAGTCTTTAACAAAGTCTATGGCTATGAGTGGTTTACGCTAGTACAGAAACAAGTAAACTATTTTCTATCTTGTTTCATTATTTAATGCACCAGATTTAAATGTCCGGGTTAAATTTTCCCCACAGGAAAAACTAAACCCTTTCACACACTTCCCAAATGATCATCTAATTGCACTATATAAGTATTATAAATACAAAACAATACAAGAACAACATGTCAACCTACCAGAGACCAAATGGGAAAATAATTCACCGACTCCAGATATATATATCCAGATATATTTTTCATATCAGAGGGTTCGGCTCTATGGAACTCCTAATTGGACCTTTAAATCCTACTGATCCCTCAATATAAATATTTAAAAAATCTTTTGTAATCCTGCATGTATTTAAAATGACTAATTTTTGCATTTTTATATATAAATTCTTTGACAAATCTAATATGCCTAAATTTTGAATGAGAGAGCTAGGTATAATGCCAGTAGCCGAAATAACAAATGGTAATATTTTTATAGTCTGAGAATGCCAAATTCTTTTAATCTCATTTCCTAAATCTGTATATTTTCTTATTTTTTCAGAAATAAATTTTTGAATTTTACAGGAATTTGGAATAGCTACATCAATGATATAAGTTATTTTTTTTTATTTTTTCATGTAAAACTATATCAGGTCTATTATGACTGATTGTTCTGTCTGTTAGTATAGTTTTATCATAATATAATTTATAAAATTCATTTTCTAAAAATGAATTTGGTTCATATTCATAATATGGTACTATATTACGGCAGTCAATCAAGTTATGTTTAATTACCAAACTTTGGTGGATTATTTAAAAAAAAAAATTATGATTATAATAAATTATAAACGATTATAATCGTTTAAAATGGTGATATGAAAATACTAATCATAGGGAGAGTGCGCCAATAATAAAAACGATTTTGTTATTTTCTTTTTACTTCATCTTATTATTTGTCTTATACATTCTAGAATAAACTATTATTTATTTTTTTATTAATAGGAATAAGCGTTATTGTTTAATAAAACATTCATCATCATTATCACTATAGACTCTACAACCCCTGGTGGGTCTTGGCCTCCTCATGAGTCTTCCTCACTCATCTCGGTTTTGTGCCAGCTCTCTCCAGTATAGAAGTTCCAAGATAGATATGTCTTTGAGGACGTTGTCGCTCCATCTTAATCTTGGTCTTGCTAGGCTCCTTCGCCCTATTGGTCTTGAGTTCAGCAGGGACTTTGGTGCTTGATGCTCAGTCAGCCACCGAAGTCTTCCCAGTTTTATAAATTTTGCGACGTTTAGCTCCTTAAACAAAGTACAGAGCTCATTGTTATAACGTCTGCGCCAAAATCCATTTTCTAGAACCGGTCCGAAGATTCGCCTCAAAATTTTCCTTTCAAAAACGTCCAGTGCTCGCTAATTCCTCTTAGTTAGTACCCAAGTCTCAGCTGCGTACGTAAGTACTGGCCTGATAAGTGTGTTGTACACTAATATCTTCGTGTTTCTGGACAGCAGTCTGGATTTTAATTGGTTTTGCAGGCGGAAATAACAGCGACTTGCGTTCACTACGAAATAAAACATTGCTTAATTAAAATAGAGCAAAAATCTCTTGACATCTGAGTTAATGTGCATTTAAAGAAGCGCAGTGAATTTTTTCCTACCTACAACTTGTTAAATAACAGAACTAGGTGTGTTTTTTTATAATTTTCAGACCATGCTTGATGAATTTTTAACATTCGGACGAACATGATAACAATATGCCAATTTTCAGCGCCCTAGATAAAAACGGCGCTATACCTATACGAGTTGTCCGATTACATATTATTTTAAACAACTTCAAAAATTCAACGCGTAATAAGTTTGAGTTATTTCACGGAAATTCAAATGTACAATTGTCATCGATGTTTTTATGACAGTTGAAAGGTCTTCGTTTTTTTAACAAATTGTGATCAGCAGAAGAGGACAACTATGGTTGTCACATACATAGTTACTCTTCTATTATTCTTACTCTTGACATGGCCGGACTCAAATATCTGATTCACTTGATCATGCCATGTCTCCGACTTCTTCTACCATTCACATTTGCGTCTTATATTTTCCTAACCTCCTTTCTTCGTTCATTCACTTTACAGGCCCAAACCATTTGAGAGTCCCTTTCTTAATCTTACTCATTACGCTTACATCAGACTTGCACTCTTTCGGATCTCCATATTTCCCTCAGATCACAAATATTCCTCAGGTTTTTTTTTTTACATTAGCTCCACACAGGAGGCCCTGAGGAAAATATTTTCCCTCAGGGCCTATGTCATCTTTGGGGATGCTGTTTAGAGGGTTTTTTAAGGAAAGGAAGGAGAGGAGAGTTCTGGGAAGGAAAAGGGTTTAAGGGTGGGTAGGAATCTGGGGTTCAGTGTGTCCTGGTCATCCGCCTCCAAGACCTAGACAATGAAAATAAACCTCACCCCATGAACCCGGGCACCCCTGCTAAATCACCAAACGTAGCAAACCACTTGGGGTGACCTATGGCAGAGGTATCTCATTTCTACAGTATTCAGTCTAATTTCATCCTTCCTCTGTCAGATTCCTCACTGCCAATACACCAGGGTAGGTATCAGCACTCCATTGTGGACTGCTAGCTTCGCTTCGTTGGACAGATTTTTGTTAGCTCCAACGGCATTTAGGGTGGGTTTCTTCATTTACCGAGAATGCTAAATGCAATGCTAATTGTAAAAGTAAACGGTCAAAAACATAGAAATGGGTTTTTTCATTTGACATTTACCGTTTACTTTCACCTTACATCTTACAGGCCCAGAATGGTGCTGCAAATGCGAAAGTAAAGGTAACCAAAATGGCGGCCGTTGTCTAAATGTCACTTTGGTGACAGTTCAGAGATTTTCTTGCTATCTATTTTACGGTATTTGCTAGTATTTTATCATTATGTTCGCAACAAGTGACAGTTCGTCAAGTTCTGACGATGAACTAATAAATAATTAATTATATGACACGACGTGTAAAGCGACATAATATACGCAGGAATTTCTATCTAATGGAAGACCTAGATTTCGTATTACCGATTTCGCGTTAATAAAGAAACTGCTCGACTTTTGACTACATTAATCGCAGATATGATATGATATGTTATTCGAAAGAATTAGGTACTCATTGCTAATAATTTTATTACAATTTAAAACGTGATTCCTGAGACGTATGTGTGGTAAAACAATGTACGATCGTGTGGGAAATGTGGATATCCGAAAAGAATGTAAGGTTGATGTAAGCATAATGCATAAGATTAAGAAAGGGACACTCAGATGGTTTGGGCATGTAGAGCGAATGAACGAAGAAAGTAGTGTAAGAAGAATATACGACGCGAATGTGAATGGTAGAAGAAGTCGGGGACGTCCGAGGAAGACATGGCACGATCAAGTGAATCAGATCAGTCAGAATAATAGAAGAGAATGTATGAGACGATGTACGAATGTGAGTGAGGCAAATAGTGTGTGCCAAGACCGAGTTGTTTGGCGGACCGTCCTCTCTGCCTACCCCTGCGGAGAAACGGCGTGATGGTTAGTTAGGTTAGTTAAAACGTGAAACAAACAACAACGCAACCGTAGATGAAGCAATTCGCACACAAATTTTTGACATTTATTGTGTGGGTTGCCACATGAAAAAAATATATACACAGTTCTTAATACGAAAATGTGGGAATTAGGTTAGTTTTTATGCTGTCATCCCTATTTACTTTTACCTAAGCAGTTGGCATTGTGAAAAAACCCATTTTGCCGTAAATGTCAAATGCACTGCGAAAGGAACTGTAAACTGCTAAGCTAAAGTAGAGTGCGAATGAAGAAACCCACCCTTAGTCCTCCATTAATGGAGTTACCTGCATTTACCCTTCTTTCAATATCTCTATCAGCCTTCCCATCTCTCGTAAACATACTTCTCAAATATATGGTATATCTAGAATTCCTGGTAAACGAGACAACCTTCTCTACATCTCTACATATTATAAATTAAAGTCCCCCGCGTCATCTGTCTGCCTGTCTGTTCGCGATAAACTCGACAACTACTGAACTAGAGTGTTTCGTGAGGAAGGTTTAGGTATGTAATTTGTCAAGTATTTGTGTAAATTGGTTGAAACATAACGATAATTGTTAGAAGTGTCGGAAAAAGTCAAGCCGCCTGGTAGCTTTCATCGAAAACGCTGCCTAATCCTTTTGGGATATAACAAAACAATGCATGGTGGGATATTCCTCTTTTATAGATCTACAAAAAAGTTGGAGAAGGCATATATCTATCTTTTACGGATTGCTTACTATACCCATTCGTACATTGCGGTAATTGAAAAGTTATTTAGACTGATACGGTATTAATCCTTATTAAGATGAAGTCATAGTAAATAATGCAATATCATATGTTTTTGTTTTGAAAATTTGATCGCTTAGAAGTATTGTAGATGCTTCAATTAAATACTGCGTGTAGAACATACCTTGGCCCTTAAAAATATCGGTAATTTTTTTTATAAGTTTTTTAATAAGCCTATAAAAAAATAAAGTATAAGGTCTAAAAAACACACTTTCAAGTCCAAACTCTCCTATTTATAAACCCCTTTTCGGATATGGTTTTATTGTGTAATGTGGCAAATTCAGTTTATTTTATAATAATCGCAAAAAAAGTTGATATTTACACCCAATCTTCCCAAAATAAAATAAAATATGCATTTTCGCGTTGATATTTTACAATACGGCCGCTAGTCGGCGAATTCGGTTATTCAAAGTGACCCCTATGGCGTCCACCGAAGAACTACTGTCCACGGCACAGTAGTGAACTAGTGTATCGCCTTAACTTAAATACGTTAGATACCCCAAGCATTTCATGCACATTATTATAATCTTTCACACCATCTCTACGTATTTTAAATTAAAGTTCTCAGTGGCATCTTTCTGTCTCTTCGCGATAAACTCAAAGACGGCGGTGGTTACAAAGGTTGGATAACCATCCAGTAGATGACGTTGTGTTTTATTAGCCACCGAAACGCATGGCCGGGTCAGCTAGTGATATTATAAAATGTCAAGAAGTCATATTTTTACCAAATTACTACCCAGATCATAAATATATGTTTCGCGTCGTTAAACATGCACGTTGAATAATGTACGGTTATACGTAGATTTTACGACTTCGCAGTATGTCAGAATTGATGGGTGTCCTTTAAATGTCAAACTGGAGATTTCGTTCTTCCACAAAATGACGTTAATTTGGAATGAAGTATAATTTTGTCTTTGTTTTTTAAAATCGTCAACAATCGCAGAATAAAATGAGGTTTTGTTTTTTTTTATGTCATTAGAGGTGCCTGCGCAGACAAGCCTTAGTTTGTCATGTGTCTACCGCACAAGAGTAGAAACAGTTCTCTTACTATCGTAGTGAGAAATATGATCTAATTAAAGATAAAACACCACGTTTTATACAGGGTGTTAAGGGACGTACTTGACTTACTTTAACCAGTGATTCCTGACATTATTTGGAGTAAAAAATGTAAATGAAATTTTGGTGTCCGATGACATTTTTGATGTTTTTTTTTTTTTTTTTTCTACAAAAACATAAAAAATGGTAGTTGTTGAACAGTTGGAGGCGGGGTAAGGGGTTCGCCGGACACCCGGCTGAGTGACCAGTGATGACATGTGGAAGAGTTTGATTTTGAAGAAAAAATCTTTGAAAAAAAAAAATCGTCAAAAAAAGTCACCGGAGACCAAAATTTCATTTACATTTTTTACTCCAAATAATGTCAGGAATCACTGGGTAAAGTAAGTCAAGTACGTCCCTTAACACCCTGTATACGAATTTAAAAATTTACCACAAAAGACGTAAAATGTGTACCTTTATGAAACCAAAGTATCGGATCGCACTTTGAAAAAATAATTTGTAAAATTTAGGGATTATAGCAGACCCGAAACGAAGCACAATGCCATCTACTGAAAACGCCATTACCCAACCTTTATAAACAACGCCATTATTCTTCTCTTCCATTCTTCCCTGTCTTGTGCGGCTCTTTTGAAGTCTGCATATGATGAGCAGCGCACGTCCACCAGCAGGTCCTTCAGGTACTCTCGGCGTGGGCGTCCCCTAGAGTTTGTCCCCTCGGTCATACCCTCCATTATGGCATGGAAAGGGCCTTCTTGTCGTATTACATGGCCGATCCATCTTGCACGCCTTTCGGACAAGGTCCTGAGCAGGTGCCTTCCTCCTTCGATTCTTCGGAGAACCTCCTCATTTGTAATGTGGTCTCTCCAGGAAATTCCTAATAGTCTTCTATAGGACCACATCTCAAAAGCCTCTAGTCTCTGTTTATCTCTTTCGGATAGGCACCATGTTAGCCGTACATCAAGATACTCCATGCATAGGTCTAGGTGAAGAGTATTCTCAGTTTTAGGTCTATCTGCTCCCTTTATACATGATATATTTCAACCAATTTACACAAAACTTTGACAAATTTTATACCTAAACATTCTTCATGAATCACTCTGTCTATTGGTGAAAACCGTGTGAAAATCCGTTGCGTAGTTTAAAAGATCTAAGCGTACAGACAGCGGGAGCGACTTTGCTTTAGGTATACTATGTAAAGATTTTTACATGAAACGACAAAAAGTGAGATGAAAATAACGTTTATAATACATATATATGTCTAATAAAATATGTACGTGTTTTTTTTTCGTTATCTGTGATTTTAGTTTAAAAAAACGTAAGGAGAGCAATTTTTTAAACTTTTTTTTGTTTGCAAAATTTTTGTATTTCAAAAATTATGTGTTTATTTCGAATTATAAAATTTGAAAGAGTATTTCGTCACCTTTCAAAGACAGTTTTTAGTTTTCGGATCCGTTCAGAAATATTCCATTTATTTGGACCTTATTGCAAAGCGGAAATATTTTGACCTCTCGACAAAATAGGCCCAAGGAGTTAAGAGCATTTAACCAGCCAGAGGACGAAAATCCACATTTCGTCGAAAGTTGTTCTTACGATCGTACAGGGCCTTTACAATGAGAAAGATTAATTATTCTCCGTACCAGCTTTTTAAAATTAGAACTCAATGTCGATTTTATTTCATTCCAATTTTGCTTTAATTTATGCCTACATCCAAAAATACTGAAAGGCGTTTTGATAAAACTATTAAAATAATGTATTTTTTGTAATTATTTTTTGATTTTAAGTATTTATCATTTTTTAATAATGTCTAAGTTAAATAAGAATGTTAAAAAAATCTAAAATATATTAGCTTGTAAGTTCGCAAATAAATACATACAATTTTCGTCAAGAAACACATGTACGTATATATTTTTTAATAATTCTATTTAAACTTATTATTAAAATATTATTATAATTAATTAAAATATAATTAAAATTCTAAAGATTATATGATTTGAAATTTGTGTGGTATAATACAAAATCTTTTTTGAAAATTTAACAAATCTGTCAACGACCTATGGTATAACCTTATTATACTAAAAATAGACAATTTTTCTCAAAATTTAAAATATGCGAATGCTAGATAAAAGAACAATCTTTCGAAATCCAATAATATTTTTTTGTGGAAAAGAGTCAATACGTCTAAAATCTGATTTAAAAATGACATATTTCTAGTTTTCTCTGGTAATACCCTCTTAACATGTCGGAGGTATGCCTGTAGATAATTAGTTGATAGTACAGTTGCCGCTAATGGTCATTGTCATTACTTCCTCGAGAGATATTCTGCTTTGCAGAAGGGCTACAGGAAACGCTTGCAAATGATTATTTCTCCTCACGCTATTATACAATGCGCCAAACAGAGAAGACCGGTGTACTTTCTCCTCTTTGTTGGACGTACGTAGAGAGGAACCTAATTATTTGTTTATACTCAATGCTAATAATAATTAGATAATATGTAGAGCGCCGTTTTTGTGAAAAATCGCCTCAAGGGCGCTGTACATTTATTATGAATTTTTAGGCTCTAATTTTATTTTTTACAAATTGATACAGAAAACGTACTTACCGACAAAAAAATAAAAACGCGTTCACATTTATGAACAAACGTATGTTAAACGTTATCGTCAACTCACTTTTTTGTCGTTTCAAGTGAAAAAAATTAATTAAAAAATCCACAAAGATTCATCATTTTTTTTCAAATTGCTGTCAGAACGTTGTACATTTACTGTACAACGTTTTTTAACATTTTGTAATTCATAAAGTTGTACATTTTTATTATTTTGCTGTTAACTTTTCGATTTTAATATAAAGCGTGATGTTTTCTCTTTCTATCGCCGTTTATATCATATTTCTAACCATGATAGTAAGGGAGACACAACGATTTCTGTGAGACCTATAATATGATTTGTCCCGAAAACCGAACAAATAGACCAGACTGTTTTAACTCTTCGATAATTTCACACCGCTGTACTCCCTCGTTTCTGGCATTAGAACAAAAGAAACGCACGTAATACGTGCTGAGGTTTTGTTGGGATTTGTTATGCTTTTACAGTAATTAATTGATAATGTTTGCCATAACATAAATCACTGCTCCATGAACAATCAATTTTAGATAAGGCTATACTTTGAGGAAACCGGGCGGCGTTTTGTCCATACAAACGTATTCCCCAATTTCCTCTCTGGTTTTTGACACTACCGCAAATATTTCTTTAATATGATACAAATATCGACCACTAGCGTCAGTACGTTTTGATTTTTTTAAATGTTTCTTCTTATACGAGTATACCTTCCAAAAATCGTTAAAAATACCGTCGCACGGTGCTACGGTCGCGAGGAACGATTTTACGCGCTATCCGGCAACATTGGCGTGAAGCCTGGTTCCCCCACGGCATATGCCCACCACGCCGCACTCTCTGTGACGCTTAGTCTCGGTGTGGTAGCCGTTCGCGATGGAGCTTCGCTCGCTGTACCCGTCAGGTGTGAATTACGATCCTCCACATAAGATCTTCAAAGATGACATAAGCCCTGAGGGAAACTATTTTCCCCAGGGCTTTGTTTAGAAATAAAAAACGAGTGTGCTTTAGACCACACGACTGAAATAAAACTACTACAAGACAAACCTAAGTTACCAAACATAGCGAACGGGGTGACCTATGACCTATGGGTGACATGACATTGGGGTGAAATATGACCATGGGGTGACCTACAACCTTGGGGTGTCCTACGACCTTGGGGTGACCCACGACCTTGGGGGTGAACTACGACCTTGGGGTTACCATCCTTTTATCACTCCCCAAGTCAAGCGCGCGTAAAGGCCCGACCGTTCGCCTAGCAATCGATCACCGTTCGCATCGATTACCGTTCCATTTTTCGTAACAATCACCACCTTTCGTAACGCATACCCCCCAAGTAGAGCGTGCGTAAAGAAGTTTTACTTCAAAAAATTCAAAAAAACTATTTTGCATATTGGCTTTGACCTTTTTTGGCAGTCTGATTTCACTGCACGTCCTTGTGTTATATCTGTGAATGTCCTTGTAAATAATTTCATTAATAAAGTGTTTTATTATTTTATACATAAATATCATCTCGTTCAAGGTCATCATCTGTTTCACTGTTAGCCAATTTAGTTCCTTAATCATGTTTGTACTTGTAATAATTCAGTTTCCGCAGAAGTTAGTAATAATAATAGGCTAGGCCCGTTATGCCTTCACAGCGCAACGTCAGCGGGTTGGTTCACCTCCCTGCGCTAGGTCCTCGGTTCCTGCCCGCCGCGGCCCCCAGTCCCCACTGCTCGCAGTACGCTCATTTATATCTTTTTTATATGTACCTCTTCCCCTCGCCCAACATCATAATCCATTATTCTCTTCGGCGGTGGATTCAACCAGAGCTTCCTAAACGTGAAGCCGCCATTGTTCTTAATTGTCCAAACAACCATTTTAGTTTTTGTTCAGTTTCCATTTTAAAATGAATAAAAAATAAAGTATAAAAATTAATCGTTAACTATAAAACAGTATAAAAATAATCTCCTGTAAAATTTTCTGATGGTCGCTTGGACAATTAACCCTTCGAATAATAAGAAAATAATTTTCTGTCAAATTTTGCCTATAAAGGTTTGCGCGCAAAATTCCTGGTTCTTCCCATGCATTTTAAATGTTCCTATTTATTAGGTTTTTTTAACGCTTTTGCAAAAAAAAAATTGTTCTAAAATCTAGATAAAATAATCTTTCCGGTGTGTTTATTAGAAATCAACAGTTTTGTTTCTAAATATTAAAATTTTAATATTGGAAATTTAAATTGGCTAAAAAATGTATACCTGCAAATATTCGAATTAAAGTAATTAAAATAGAATAAACTTAAAATTTAAAATACATACTCCTTTTCTAAATAAAATTTGTAATAAAGCTGTCACCTCACTTTTTATCACTTTCATACAATTTTATTTTAAAATTAAATGTGTGATACGTCACAAACTGGCGAAAAATTAAACCGTCGCTTTTGATCGGGTTTGTAAAATATCTGAAAAACCTAGCTCATATAATTCTAAGACAATGAAAAGCATTATTTCATTCCGTTTCTAACATAAAAGAAATCATAAATATTCGCATGACAGGAAGAGAGATATCTAACTTTTAATGATGCACTGTCGCTCTGGGACAATCTGGGTCTCCTGTTATTATAACGGCATATGTTGTTTTGGGACAACTTGGGTCTCCTGTGATTAGACGGGTTAAGCTCAGGCGTCGGTGAGTCATGAAGCATTATTGGTATGAAACCGAGCGCATGATCCGGCCGCGTATTTACAATCCCTACCGCGTTTCAGTCGCGCTACCGACAATTTACCATTTCAATATCAATATTTAAATATTTAGAAATAATATAATTCATGTCTAGTGTACACATCGGAAAGATTATTTTATCTAGATTTTAGAACAATTTTTGTTTTTGCAAAGTGATAAAAAATTATCAATATAGAGGTGTATTTACAAAACACGGGAATAATATCAAAATTTAAATATTTAGAAATAAAATTATTAATTTCTAATATACACATCAGTAAGATTATTTTATCTTGATTTTAGAACAATTTTTGTTTTTGCAATGTGATAAAAAATAACCAATATAGAGGTATATTTAAAATTTAAATAGTCGCTGCCGCGACTGAATCGGTATAGGTTTTGTAAATACGCGATCCAGCCAGCCACGCAGTAAGTGGGTAAACGCATTAGCCGCCAAGACCTGGACAAAACTCACCCCATGAACCCGGGCACCTCTTCTAAGTCACCAAACGTAGCGAAGCACATGGAGTAACCTATGGCAGGAGCGTTGTTTATCCAATAAATTGAAAAATCACGTGAGGAGTAAAAAAAATCGAATAGTATGTGTGCCAAGTTAGCGATTTGAGCCGGTCCATCCTCTCTGCCTACCCTGAGGGAAATGGCGTAACATTTTGGTAGTTATCAGTGCAAAACAGATGCAAAAATTGGTTCACCGCCCCCTTTTTTATATAAAATATATGAACAGTCCATTCTCACAACTGTGTCAATTTTTTTTCCGAACTCTTTTTCTTTCACTTTCCGGCCCTCGGGTGCTCTTTTGCCTTGAGACCAACACCGCCCTCTGAATCTCTCCAACCCTCCTGGATCCCTGTATCAATAACTTTCAGTAATTTTTCATCGTTCCCTAGCATGCCTGCAGATCGCCAACTAATAAAAGACAGTTCACAACGACTAGGTTGTTCTTAATATGTTCCCCGCCAACTGTTGTTTGTTCCCCGTCAACTGTTGTTAGCGACCTTCAGTTGTCCTATTGAACGATGAGAAATTAAGGAAGGTTAATAATAATAATAATAATGATTTATTGTCTTCATTTCTTAGTAACAAGTAGAGAAAATGATATCCTCACTGGGATCTCCCGTGCTGAGGATTTCATTTACATATTATAATTTAATTATAAGAAATTAATATGAATTAGTTATAAACATATATCACGTAGTATTTTTTTTTAAATAATTATAAAGTAAATAAGATAGTGTTTTTTTTATAATTCAGTTCACTAGATTTGGTTTTAGTCTGTATTTGATATCAGTATATTTTCTATATCTTATCTCCCTATATTTAGTATCCAGCTTTTTATTTGAAATCTAAATGTTATAATGTTGAGGTTTTTGAGTGAGAGTGGTATTTTATTGTAGAGTTTAATGCCATAATATAAGAAGCCTTTTTGCCCAAATGTTGTGTTAGCAGTTACTTGTTGGATATGTTTTTGACCATGAGATCTAGTGTTTCTAATGTACGTGTTAGTTGTTATTTCTTGGGTTTTGTACTTATGAATGTAAATGAGTATAGTTTTAGAATATAGTTGTTTAATTGACATGATGTTAAGATTGTTGAAGATTTCATCAGTACTAGTTCTTACAGGAACTTACAGTATAATTTTCTTGGTGGCTTTTTGTGTTTTAATTAGTGGATTTAGTATGTTTTTATTTGCACTGCCCCATCCGATAATACAATTGTCGACACAATCCTTATCGATCGACCGTGCTAGAGTGCCTGCGGTAGTTATCGTCCACTTTGGGAATCACTGAAGTATACCATGCAGTTACTATATATAAATATAAACCTCTGCCACTTCCTGCTTCAGGTCGAATCGAAAGCTCAGAGAATGTAATCTAAAATTTCATCTGATGTTATAATTTTTTTTTTATACTTAATGGCATCTAAGCGCCGATATCATCAAGTTATTATTTTTTCTTTATCTTGCGAGTGTAACGAAATGTTTCACTAAACGCTGAAGGCTGAAGAAAATTAAATTTAAAAATTTTAAGCGTTTAACCAAGTCGTGTACAGATTGTGCTCCGGAGACTTTTTTTTAAATGGCGGAACTTGCCGATTGTGCTCCGGAGATACGTTGTATACCTTGACTATATATAATACCATCATCTCTGGATTTCTGAAGTGAAACTTCCTTAGCCCCGTTAGCGATTCGGAATTCGGATGAAACGGAAATGACGTTTACAGCACCTGCGAAGCATTATACTCTACTATCAAGGCTCCTATTGGTTGAGATATAAAACGGAAACTACGCTCACTGCGCTTTGATTATGACCTGGCTTTTCAAGGCTCCATGGTTCTTCATGGTTTGAGATTATTTTGGTAAAGTTTCGCTTCTACCGCGTGTTAACTGCACTAGAATTTATTTATATATATATTTTATAAATATATTTAAATAATGAGATATATTAATATATATCTGGTAAACAGAAAGCAATTGAAAAACATAAAAATCGCAGTTTATATTCCGATTTTGGAGCAAAACTCGTCAAGGTAATTTTCGTCCGGCATTCGAGTTTTTTTTTACATTAACTCCACACAGGAGACTGTGAGGAAAATAATTTCCCCCGGGGCTGGCGTCATCTTTGGAAATGCTGTGTGGAGGGTATTTTTAGGGAAAGGAAGGAGAAAGTTCTGGGAAGGAAAAACGTATAAGTAATGGGTAGGAAGGAATCTGGGAGTCAATGTGCCCAGGAGTGACGGACGTATCGATCCATTCTTTCCACTGCGGTGCAAGGCGATGGATCGGAAGAGTCCAGCTGTAGAGATATAGGTTAGGTCTCTCTCAGCCAGTCTCTCCCTTTCCGACCGGCCACGCATTCGCCGCCAAGACCTAGATAATCTTCACCCCATGAACCCGGGCATCCTTGTTAAGTCGCAAAAACTTAGCGACCCACTTGAGGCGACCTACGGCAGTTAGCCCGCTCCGCAGGTTTTTGCTGCTAGGCACTGCGGGCGGATTTTGTTTCGACTTCACCAAGAAGTGTTGGTAATATTTTATAAATCCGAAGGGAACTGTTTCCAAAAATAGCCGGTTCTTCAGATCAACTGTGATCCAGTGACAGCTAGTCACCGGGACACAGTAACCGTGACAGGCAATGACGTCATATGTAATATATAGCCTCGTGATACTGTTATTCACAACTAAGTATTACCGTCAATTTTTCCATATCCGGAGAGATACTCAAATTTACAAATCTGTAGTACTTATACCTGCCAGGGGCACGTACTCATGCCACCTGCTAACGTAAGTGGCGCCATCTTTTGACGATTATTGAATTCGAAACCGAATTACGACGTTAGCTTTGATTGAAAATTCACGTACATATGGCGTGGCGCGTACAGCGCGTATGGCGCGGCGTCAGACGTGCACTAGAAGCCGAGTTATTAAATTTTAACAGCGCAGACGCAAGGCTATTAATACTGTTTAATAATAATAAAATTAAAATAAGATTTGCAAGTCCTATCGAACGAACATTAGCGAAAGGCACTTATATTTTTCCTAGCATCAAAAGATTAATCTCCCGGAGCAATTTCATTCGGAGTGTTTGTTATAAAAAGCATTTAGTTATGATCCGTGACTCGGTTCCACTTGCATCTAGCAACTTGCAAACTCAATACAATTTACATTACATTTCCAACCTTACGAAATGGAAAATACAACTCGGCTATTTCGCTGGCATGCAATGCGCCACTTACATGCTCTTTTATTATATTTTTTTATTTAAATAAGAACAAATGACTTTATATTAACACCACTATATATAATCAATATTATCAACATGTTTCGGAAACTACGTTTTCTTCGTCAGGATAAGATTAATAATTAATATATTGCAGTTTTAATTATTAATAGATAATTCATATTAACAAACAATTAATAAAACGTAGTTTTCGAAACATGTTGTTAATATTGATTATACATATAGTGGTGTTTGTACAAAGCCATTTGTTTTTATTTAATTAATATGACGCCATAAATTGTGTTTGCTAAGTTTGAAATAAATAATTTTTTTTATGTTTGCTGTTAAATTTAAGGAATTATATTTAATGATTAATTAAATAAATCTGTGTTTTTATCTCATAACTTCACTAGGGGTTATATGTGTTTTATGTTTTCTCTGTTGTTTTTTTTACGTAATAAGTAAATTACATCGTTTAAAGTTTTAAGCATATATTTTATAAAATTTAGATTAAAAAAAAATAAAAATTCAGCTGGTGAGATTTGGTTTCCGGTGATCCCTTAAAAAAGGTGTTCTCGCGATGGATAGAATAACTCGTGCTACCTTCATCTGAAATTGAAAAACAATTTTTTTCCGTTAGTTGGTTTAGTATAGCTCGTGCTTAAACGAAGGATTTAAAGTAAGTAATAAAATATTGTAAATAATAACAGGAAAATAAATAACCAAAAGCTAAAACCGTATCTCTGCATTAATTTTTTACACGGTCGTACATGGTTTTACCACCCACATGCCGCATTGATCGTTCGGTCTAAATTCTCTTTCGAAAATTTTAAATTAAAATTTCCTTTTTTAAAATTCGATGGCTTACTGAACTTCTTCTTCTTTCGTGAGGTGTGGGGTCAGAGGGGGTCATCTAGGTCTGCGAGCAGTGTTGCCAACTTAGGGGTTTTACCTCCAGATTTAGGGGGAAAATAAGTGGGATGGGATTTTTTTTAGGGGTTTAATATGTTTAGGGGTATTTTTGGGGGTTTTGTGATTTTGGTTTTGATTTTCAAAATATTTCACAAGATCTTGAAGAAATGGATTTGATGGATGTCAGGGAAAGATGCAAGAGCTTCTTATGTTGTCTGGCCGATCAAATTCAAAAAAGGCTTTCGGGTAATTTATCAATGTTAAAAATGGTTGCTGATTTGCACCCAAAGGTTGCTACGTCTCAAGTTAAACCCGATATAAAACTAATATTGAACCAAATTCATCGTACTCATATCTTTGGCAACAAAAATGAAATTGAGTCTGAGTGGCACCAATTGAGTAACAAAACATGGAAAAATACGTCAACTTCAGCTGATTTTTATTACGAAGTTTACAATGATTGTGACGCAGCTGGATGTAAACGTTTTGGAAACATCTCAAAATTTGGATTAGCATTTTCCACGGTTCCAATTTCAAACGCAAGTGTCGAACGTGCATTCTCCATTTACAATGTAGTTAAAAATAAGCTACGGAATAGACTCCATTGAAATGCTTCAAAGCATGATGATGGTTCGGTTCACATTAAATCGAAATGGTGGATCTAGCACTACATTTAATCCATCACCTGAAATGTTAAGCCTATTCAATGTTAACATGTACGATTTTAAAAAATCTGATTCTTGTCAAGAAAATGATGCAATATTTGATGTTTTAAATGATTTGTAAATAAAGATTATTGAAAAACATTACAGCATATCATTTATTCATTATTATTAATTATTTTGACAAAAAAAAATTTTTAGGGGTATTTTCAAGTAATTTGCCGGTTTCTAGGGGTTTTTGAGTTTAGTTTAGGGGTAAATATTTTTGAGAGTTGGCAACACTGTCTGCGAGCCAGTCTAGGGCCTTTAGGGCGTTAAGCCCTGTGGACCTCATCAATCCCGCCGGGGAATGAATGAACTGGGAATTCGTTGACCAAATGTTCGGTGGTCTAGCATGGCCGATTATGTAAGGCCCCATCTTTAGATCATATATGGGTACAACGGCTATAGGAGCACCTTGTCCTATTGATGGCGGACCAGAGTTTGCGAGGCAATGAGAACCTAGGCTCTCTCTCAGTGGGGTCTTGTCGAGAAGGGCATTTCTCACGTTGGCCGATTGCCACTCATTTTCCACATATTTTCAGAGTTGAGAGGTGATTGGAGGAGTCTTTCTCCTTCTATCCAGAGAGTTTTACTGATCTGAAATGGTAATTTTAAAAAATCACCTTGCAAGTGGCTCGTTTGCGGCAAAGTCTTTCAATACCTCTGAGTTGTTATTCCGTTCATTTCGCTTCGCCTGTTGTAATTTTTCTATCCGCCAAAGAGCCGAGTGGAGCGGTGTGATGTGGTATGGAATGATATGGTGCCAGGAATTTGTAATAATTGCTGAATAATTATTGTTGTTCGTAACCCTTAATCAAAGATAGCGGGAAGGCGCTATTATTATTATGCCTTTTTAAACCTCTATCCGTCTTTCTTTTTATATGGCTTGCTGGAGAGGACGAGCGGGAGGGAATTTAATTCATTGATTTAATCTTAAAATATATAAAAAATGAGTGTTTCTTTGTTTCTCGTGTTGAATTATTACGCGCACGCTCGCGAAGATATCTATTTACAATGGTGAGCTCAGGCTTTATGAAATTTCTATAATAAATGTGTATTTCATATAATTTATCGGCAGGGAGGGAAGAAGCGGGGGGAGGGGAACACGGGAAGACGTGGAAAGGACTTGAGGGGAAATGGGGCTGGAACAATGACGCAGGGATGGGTTGGAGGACGAGGGAGGGACGAAGGAAGGGATTGCAAAGCAGACGTAATAGGTAGGGAATAGCAGTGGTAAATTTTGATAATCTATGCGTCTCACACGGCCACCTGTATGTTGCCTACTCACGCGTTGGAAATCCTTCGATTTATTTGTGTACGCAGCGGACGGAAAAACAAAAAAATATTATGTATCTAAAAGCACTTTAATAAACAAAGTTAAAACACATCACTTTCTTTCTTTGAGTGGAATTGCAACGCGTGTCGGATACTCGCAAGTACAAAACAAATTCTTACGTATTCAAAGTTTTAAAATGGGTATTTTAGCAATTTTGTTAACCTACCACATTCTTTTAAATGATATGAATATGCTTACGACCCCGCATTCCTAATGTTTACCGATTTATAACGTAATTCGCAACACTTTCAGTTTTTAATTTTTGAAGATAATATGTGTACACACTTGCCGAGCGAAACGGTAATTATATGACATTTCCTCAATAGAGAATCCACGTTTGGTGATTTAGCAGGGGTTCCCGGGTTCATGGGGTGAGGTTTGTCTAGGTCTAGGAGGCGGATGACCAGGACACACTGAATCCCAGATTCCTAACCACCCCTTAAACCCTTTTCCTTCCCAGAACTCTCCTCTCCTTCCTTTCCTTAAAAAAACCCTCCATACAGCATCCCCAACGATGATGGAAATTGAGCTCCACACAGGAAGCCCTGAGGAAAATAATTTCCCTCAGGGCCTATGTCATCTTTGGGGATGCTGTGTGGAGGGCTTTTTTTAGGGAAAGGAAGGAGAGGAGAGATTTGGGAAGGAAAAGGGATGGGTAGGAATCTGGGGTTTAGTGTGTCCTGGACAACCGCCTCCAAGACCTAGACAAACCTCACCCCATGAACCCGGGCACCCCTGCTAAATCACCAAACGTAGCGAACCACTTGGGGTGACCTATGGCAGAGGTGTTGGTTATCCAATAAAGGTTCCCGGGGCGGCGGTACCCATTCCCGCCTCCCAATTTGTAAATAATGTTGTAAGTATGCTTCGAAAGTGTAAAAAAATTAATACACGCAACACTGTGTAATGGGCATTATTTTTTTCCTAGTGAGAAAAGGCTTGGACAGGAGGATAGAGGGGAATCTAGGTCTAAGTAATAAATGTAAAGGTAAGTGTAATAATAATCAACTAATATACTATTTTTTAATGAATAAATAATAATCAATTAATCGTTGAAGACAACTGAGAATTTGAAACAGGAAATCAGAAAAGGATAGTTCACATCTAGGAATTGAACCCAGAAAATATAAGGTCCTGTATTCAATTCTTACATGCGACCGTATATCTTTTTCTGTTTCAAATTTTCATTTGGGAGTCGCTAATATTGTCTTCAATGATTAAATATGTCAATTATATATTTGACATTTAAACAACACGTAGAAAAACTAAAAACAAAAATCATCCCATTAATTGGTGTATTTGGTAGAATTACTCATCTTCTACCAACAGAGGTAAAGAGGGGCGTATACTTTAGCTTAATCCAGTCCCACCTAAATTATTTAATAGAAATATGGGGAAACACATACATTACGTCCTTAAACGACTTACAAATAATGCAGAACAAAGTTATTTAAAAAATCGTCAATAATTATAACCCAGATACTCCCACCAAAAAACTATACCAGGAGATGAACTGAAAATAAGAACATTGTACGAATATAACATTATGCCTTTTAATCTACAAAATACAAAATGGACTTATATACGCAAACACAACATTAGACGTACACGAACATTATATTAGACAACACAATAAATTGTACACAAATACTGTCAAGACTGAAAGTGGCCAGAAAAGTATTGGCCTAGTGGGAGTTCACATTGATAATCTCCTTTCAGATAACCTAAAAACGGAAAAGAATATAAAAACCTTTAAAAAAAGAAACTATTTAAACTTAAGATATTGGAACAAAATTAAAAATATTGCTACTATTTTTTATATGCTCTGTACTTAAGTTAAGAAAGCGAAATATTATATTTCTTTTAACTTAATAATAATAAAAAAAAAATAATAAAAAAATTGAGGATTTACTAGGAAAGTTATTCCAATAATAACCAATCGTGCTGCGCAAGACATAAAGGCAGTGAAATAACCTCCAACAAAACTAACAAACAGCGCCTAGAATCTGATAATGTTGTTTCGATCAGAACGGCCAAAGCGAAAGTATTTTTCATCAATTCTGTTATCGTGACCGCGGCTAACTTAACGGAACAATCTCCATTAAACTAGTGTCGATTTAATAACAATAATAATGATAATGTTCGGATTACATTCTTCTCTGTTATCTGTCTGTAACCTTTCTCTGTTCCTTTCACATCATCAGTTCAATGAACTCTCTCTTCAACATGCTTTGCCGTGTTCAAAATTCACTTGTGATGTTGTTTTCTCCGCAAAATTTTGAACCAAACGAAACATTGTTATATTAGGTCCTGTCTATTAGTTTGTTATTAGCTCGGCTTGTTTGGAATTTGAGCTTAGCATAGCTTGGAACATAATCTGTGTACAGGTCGAAAGTCTAGATGTCGTCAATATTACGTGTATTATTGTCTATAAATTTATCTCTGTATATTTTCTTTTGATGCATTTTATCTTCTCTCTGTTATTATTGTAAATATTTGCTTTATATTATTATTGTCACTTTTTCGTTATTTCTCTTATTCCAGGCTTCCTTTTCCGGGCGCAGCTCTTATTTTTATTTTTATTTACTAACATTTTTATTTGTATATATTTTTCTCTATAGATTTCTGAAGAATTACCTATTCTACGGGCTGCCACATTTATTATTCTTTTGTTTTTTGTTAATGTAAGTACTTGTATACTGCTTTCTAACCCCGTATGCTTGGACATTGGAGGGTCTAGAGTCGTTCAAATAAATGCATCTTCGTTCAATAAAATAGATTCTTGACGTGTGCGGTGAAAGAGGAAACCACATTTTCCTTATAACGCCGTTGGGAAAGTAGTGGGGTGCCCTCCAATTTCAAAAAATTAAAAAGTGGGACGTGTTTCTTTTTTCTTTGAAAACCAAATCTACTATCTATGATCTCTACTGTCATCTTCATCGGGATAAGTCTATGCGCCGAGAAATCGTGGTATTTCATAAACGACGGCAGTTTATTTTTAATTTTTTAATAAATTAATTTTTGATAAAGTTTTCCACTTCAATCAGCATGGTGCTTTATGCAAGGACACTAATTTTAATTAGTATTTGTTTTGTTAGAGTCAGTGCACTATTAATGAAATTAACCGCTGAAAACAAACTGTCCTGATGTTGAGACTTTTAAAGACTCTTGTTGATTAATTATATACACCAGAAAGATTATTTTATCTAGATTTTAGAACAATTTTTGTTTTTGCAATGTGATAAAAAATAACCAATATAGAGGTATACTTAAAATGTAAATTGTCGTTACCGCGACTGAATCGGTATACATAGGTTTTGTAAATACGCTGCCCGGGTTCATTGGGTGAGCACACCAACTGCGTGGAAGGATTGGATTGGGAGAGACTAGTTGAGGGAGACCTTTTGACCTCTCCAGCCGAACTCTCGACCCATCGCCTTGCACCGCAGTGTGACGAAAGGATTTATACGTACGTCACTCCTGAACACACTGACCCCCAGATTCCTATCCACCCCTCATATCTTCTATCTTCCCAAAACTTCCTCTCCTTTCTTTCCCTGAAAGGACCCTCCATACAGCAACCCCAATGATGACATAGGCCCAGAGGGAAATAGTTTTCAAAATCTGACATTTACGTAAATAATATTTGAATACTTCCCACCTAAATTAACGTAAATTGCCTAATTTTACAAGTACATCTGTATAGACTATTATATTCATCGAGAAAGTTATTAATTGGTATATTAGAAATTAATAATTTTATTTCTAAATATTTAAATTTCAATATTATTCCCATATATTGTAAATACACCTATAATATATATAATAATATATTGATAATTTTGTATCACTTTGCAAAAACAAAAATTGTTCTAAAATCTAGATAAAATAATCTTTCAAATGTGTATATTAGAAATTAATAATTTTATTTCTAAATATTTAAATTTTGATATTGAAAATTTAAAGAGACTGAAACGCGGTAGGGATAGTAAATACGCACCCGGGCATCCCCACTAAATCACCAAATGTATTAAACTATTTGGGGTGACCTACGGCAGAGGTTTTGGTTTTCCAACGAATGGTTACCGAGGCGGTCTACCAAATTGAAAACTGCACGACATCGGTATTTTTATCGCTACGATTTTATTATAAACAACTAATTCCGTCTTTCTCGTTTACGTCCAAGGTCATTGCTAAACTTTGTATTTATGTATTTAACACATATTCTCCCACGCGTATAATACTCGTATCAAGTGTATTAGATCAAGCCTAGATATAGAATTCGCCGAAAGAACTCGATCCCTTTGTGACCACCGTCCGGTAACATAAATATATTAAAAAAATATATGAAATATATTAGGCAGTAAGGCAGCATATACACGCGGAGACTTTGAATGTTATTCTATTCGGTTCGGAGGTGACGTATGTGGTGCGGAAAGGGGAATCTCGCGTTCGCCAGCCGAACGATACTCGCGTACCACCTGACATTAGCCAAGTGTAATAGTGTATGTGACAGTTGTTTTATTGTATTTCGCGATGCAATAATTCATATTAATATGTTTCGTTAAAATTTAAATTTGACAAATTTGTTGTGTTTACTTCGCTTTTCATTTCTACTAAAGTGACTTATTATGAAAATAGAAAATAAAATGTCGGTTAGTTTTTGTTTCATCTTTTATTTACACCAAACAAAGAACCTAAAATACGTTCTTACTTAAAATCTAGTCTGAAACCTATTTTCATAATATACCAACACACGGCGTGAACAAAAAACGTTAATTTATCCGTATATTAATCTGAACGAAATATCTATTAAAATTCATTATTTTGATTCTTCAAATTAACCTGAGGTGTTAAGAAAAAATCGGCCGGCGTTTTGTCCGTACAAACGTATTCCTCAATTTCCTCTCTGAGCTAAGATCGGACGAATATCTATGACGGTCCCAGTGTTGACTAATATCTACAGAGTGTAGGTTGAACTACTATCTACAGAGCGTAGGTTGGACTAATCAGCTAAATGTGTCCAATAGTCCGATATTAGGGATTTTTACATACATACTTACATAAATTAAGTTTTTTAAACTGCGTACCCAATATTACATAATTCCAATATGCTATACATAATTGCAAATCCAACCTCTGCCAGTGCTGTAGATATTCGTCAACACTTAGGTTCTCATAGATATTAGTCAACAGTTTGAGCTGTAGATGTTCGTCAACACTTTGGTTCTCATAGATATTAGTTCGATTTTTTCAGTTTTTGGAATTCCTGTAGATATTAGTAGACGCCTCCCTAGCGTGTAGCTCAGACTTGCTTGGTAGCTGCTTCAGCGCGATATTTCCGTCCGTTTGAGATGGACGCACAGCTGTCGAATCCCGCTGACTGCGAGGTGCGCTCAATTATTCGCTTCATCAATCAAGAGTGAGTCCGTCCTGTCGAAGTTCGTAAGATCGCAATTCTGATTCCAGGCGTCAAAAATTCTACCACATGAATGATTTTGAGGGGAAAATGGCGTATGCAAATTGCGTGCTCGTTTTGGTTTCCAAAATGCTGTTTTTCACCCAAGGCGAAGTTTTTTCGGTTGAAAAAAGGGTTCAGCACCTAAACCCGGAATCAAAAATACAATCAAAAACATGAATTGCATCTTTTTATTAACTTGAAGCAACATTTGTTCGGAAAACCTTTTGAGACCGACCAGCACACGGAGGGAGAGGTGATAGCAAATTTGGCAGCGGAGTTCTGCGATAAGGGAGTCAAAGACCTAGTGCCACGGGTCACCAAGTGCATCGATCATAACGGGGGACTATGTCGAAAAATAGTAAGGATGTATACCTCAAATTTCATGATTTTTTTGGAAATATGATTTTTTCCTTATTTTTAAAATCAGGACGGTCTAATTCTTGGACAACCTGTGTAACAACCTCCATCAAAGTATAGCCACTTTTTTCGTTCAGTGTCTCTCATCTAATTATAGTGTGCGGTTCACAATTCTGTATACGTATTATTTATTTGTGCAAGATCATTAGATATTCTTATTTGTATCGTCATCTTCTGTATGTGGTAATCCGTGTTGGCCAGCTTCCATCTCGGAGATAATAAACTAAACTAAATAAAATAGTGCGTCATCTCGTGCTGGCCGGTGATCAGCTGATCTGGACTTGTATTTTCAATAGTGCACTCATCGTCATCCTCGCTGACAATATCGAACTTGCGCGTGAATAGATCATGGAAACAAGGAGATGGGCCGTGAAGCATTATTAGCATGAAACCGATCGCAATATTTATCTGCTCTAGCAAAATCCCGGCACGACTAATACTCTGGATTCAATTCCTAGATACGACCGTATCTTTCTGATTTTTCTGTTTCAAATTTTCGATTGAGAGTCACTAATATTGCCTTCAATGAATTCCTACTCACTATCGTCAAGGCACAACCGAGAAACCGGCTAAAGGGCGCGGACGTTGAGATTCATTCACGGCAGACACCATACACATTCTGGCTGGTACTGCCAGATGACGAGACAGGTAACCCACCCGACACAAGCGTTCTTCATATCACAATACTTGTTTTCATTATCTTTTCTTGCAGATGCTTGCAACATACGCAAGATGCCATTACCCTGCGAGCAGCCGTCTTTTATGTTTTTCTGTATCTTTTTTAATTAGTTTATCCCTGACTTACTTTATATTTTTCGCATTTTGTTTATTATGTAAGCACTTGCATACTGCTTCCTAACACCGTTTGCAGGGACACTGGAGGTCTAGATTCGTTCAAACTTAAATGTAGATTCGTTCTTTCAAAAAAATTTGAGTCCTTGCGAGAGCCTTGAAGTGATCTGTTATTTATACCAGGGCGGATAAGTGATGGATTACCTCCACTGTCTTCAATGAATAAATATTACAAAGAGATTTTACTCGTTAAGTTACTGAAAAAAATATATGTATATTAGTATTTTTTTATTCCTAAGATATAGCAAATATCTAGTAGGGATATGTGCTACCTTATTTAAGCATTTTTGTCTCTTATTATAAAACATAGGCCATTAAACAAATCGGTTTTTTCACGAATTTAGAGGTACCTTTGGTAATTATTTATACCTTCACGATAATTATTAAAAAAAATAATTTTGTAATAGAAATATGTAAGTCTTTGTTCGTAACAAGTCCAGTGGATGGTCATAGACTTTTACCGTGTTGCCAACTCGATTTTCAAATTTATTTTTTTATTTATTAACGCTCGTTTTCGGGGATTTTACATGTGAATAGTAAGAAATATACAGTATTTATTATACATAACTGAACTGCCGCCGTAACAATATTTTATATTTGTTTAAAGATAAATTGAAGATGTCCACTGACTTGGTATAATTGTTTCCCTCCATTAGTATTCTGGGCAAAGAGGAATACATATGGTAGTAAGTTCCAGAATTACTGCACTGAAATAAATCCTGACTTCTAGTATTACCTACGTAGTGGAATCCGAAAGCTTGTCAATTCGAGCAATACCGGACTGTCAACTAAATCATTTAGAATTTTATTCAGAAATACCAAGTTAGGGAAAATTCTTCTTTCTGACAATTTGAGTATATTCATATCATTTAAAATAGTGTTGTAGTTGAACATAATTGCTGGAATACCCATTTTAAATTGAAGTCAGACGTCACCCGAAAAGGAGCTGAAAAGAGCTAAAAGCTTGTATATCCTAAGTTGGGATGGGGAGTGGCTAGAAAAATTGGTTTTCATTTCCTAGGAGGGGGGGGGGAGATGCGGCAGGACGTATTTTGATAAAAAAAAACAGGTTTTCAATACGAAAATAATCGGTTCCTAAAGAAATAGCTCTTAAATTCGTCCTTTTTCGTTAATGAGTTTTGTATAAAAAAGTGGAGCTAGATTATCAAAAAAAATCTAAGTAAGAAGCTAAATTAGTGTTTTGGAGCTGACGGCCTCATTTTGGAACTAGCTTTAAAGGAGCTAAGTTTGTAACACTGGACTCATGCATATTATATATATTTTTTTAACAATATGTTTTACATGGTACATGTTGATAATTTTACATATTTAATTTTACATATTTAAACTTCTCTTCCATTAGAAGCATTTGCTTGTGTATGGAAGGGGAGTGTACATAAATGCAGTTATTAGTTTGTACCTAAATAATTTATTGTACATGTATGTATATAAACTCATGTGAAACAGCATTAAACGTAATTGTCGAAGAATAGAAGAAGAGTATTTAAAAGACAGAAAGCAGGTAACAAAAATTAATAATCAATTTTCAAAACCAATGGAAAATAAATTAGGAGTACCGCAAGGGTCGGTCCTTGGACCTCTATTGTTCATACTCTATATTAATGACATGGTGAAAATATTTTCAAAATGCAAAGTACGACTATTTGCCGATGATACACTAATATACTTAATTGGAGATAACTATGAAGAACTAATACACATTTTAAATAATGAGCTAAATAATGTATCAAGATGACTAAAAATCAATTACCTTAAATTAAATACAAAATGAACTGAAACAAAAGGAACTGAATTGGCTAACCGTGAAACAAATGCGGACCTTGAATAAGATGATATTTATACATAAAATAAACAACATTTGCAAATTACTAAAATAAAAATACATAAATAAAAAATATAAAAATATATATATGTGTGCTGTAGTAAGTACATGTTGTTAAGTATTAGCAGCCTATTGACATGTGTAATGCCGAACAATGAATTCGTTCTCGTGTACCTACGTAATAATTAAGAGCTAATGGCGGGAATAGGTAATAAGAAATAATAGAATATAAAATCACGAATCTCTTCGGCAGTGGGAGAGTCTAAAGCAATTCTTAGCACGACCTCTAATTAAGTATTAATTTGGTCAGGCAATTTAGTTTCATTGCGCCTTCTATATCTATAACGACAAAACCATAATCGTTAAAATTTCTCCATGCATTATAAATAATTAAAAACCCCCTAAGTAGCGTGTCTGACATCAAACTTATGGAGGCGGACTGGACCTATAATGGAATATTTAAACATTCAAGACAATATTAGGAGGAACCTGGTCGCCGAGAAATTTTTAACAATTTTTTTATTATTTTTTTTATTATTTCATAAATGTTTACATGATACATTTTTGCCATTTTTTAACTACCATACTAGGCTATTTAGCCCGTGTTGTGGTAGTCATACATGAAATATTATTTTATATAAACAGATAATAAAATATTAGAAGAGGAAAGAAAAAATAACATATTATGGTATAAATAAAACTAAAAACAGATAAAAATAAAAATATAAGAATTAAAATAAGCAAAGAAATAAAGAATAAAAAGATAATTTAAAGAAGATTGAAATAAACATTGGTAAGCATTATTCTTCTTGAGATAAAAATAGAAATAAAATTTGGTAAGTATTATCCTTCTTGAGATAAAAATAGAAATAAAATTTGGTAGGTATTATCCTTCTTGAGATAAAAATAGAAATAAAATTTGGTAAGTAGGTATTCTTCTGTACGAGAACACATGTTTGTAGTCACTTTTGATATTCTTTCTCTGAAAGAAATTGGAAAGAGTGTTACGAGAAAGTAAATTTATTTTGTTTATTTTTTTAATGTAATTTTAAGTTAAATTAATTAATTAATTAAATTTGTGATAATAATTTTTTTTTTAATTAATATTAATATTATTTGTTTTTTATTGTAATATTAAGCTCTCATGGGTTGTTTGAAGAAATCTCTTCCCTTCTCAAATATCCAATGTTTGATACTGGCTATTAATTGGCTATTAACATGCCTTTTAATTATGCATTATGCCATTTAATAAAGAAATTGTTTCTCCCTGCGTGTCCTTTCCCATTCGTCCCGTTCCCCTTCCCCCTCCCCTTCCTCTCCCGCGTCCCCTTTCCCTCTCGCGTTCCTACTCCGCCTCCTCCACCTTCCCTCCCTCCACTCCCACCTTTCATCCGCCCCGCGAATCCAACTCCCGAATTCCCTCCCACCTTCCTGGTTCCCCTCCCCCCCTCCCGCGAACCCCTACCCGAGTTCCCCTCCCGTATAATCCCGCATTCAATACATTCAGCCCCGGTACATTCAGTTTTCAAACAGCTCGCGTGCCATCTATTGCAATTTTTTTATAAAAAATTTCATAATACCAGAGCTCACCAGTAGTTTTATACAAACCTTGTCCTAACAAAAAAGAACACAAAAAAGAATTATCCAATTTTTTTTTATTTTCTTTATTCATCATATAACCTTTTATACGGTTTTTACAGGTGATTCGACTACCACGCTAGGCACATGCCCGTATTATGGAAGTCGAATTATGAATATATAATTATATAAATGTAAGAATTGATATTGGTTAATATATAGTTTAGTTAGGTACAATGTTTTTTTATAACTAGTGGTTTCTCAATTAAATAAATAATATTTATATTATAATAAACATTTAAATAAACTATTCTTATTGTAGGCTGCTGTTTTTATAAAATAGATACATAAATACATGATAAGAAGATAAATAAATAATTACTCTACTTGTGGAGATGTTGAATATAGGTCATCCAAATATAAATATTATTATGATAATTATTAAAAGATTTTTTTATTTGAATGAAAAAAAAATAAAAATAATAGTAATAAAGCAAATTAACTTAACTTGTTGACTGCAGGCACTCTTTAAAATAGTTCCTCCCATTTGTAAATAAGCAATCCATCAAAATTTGGTGCAGACATTCGGAAGATATGCGTGTACATACATTTCGGCGTTTCATTTTTATTTATACAGGATGTTAAGGGACGTACTTGACTTACTTTAACCAGTGATTCCTGACATTATTTGGAGTAAAAAATGTAAATGAAATTTTGGTCTCCGGTGACTTTTTTGACGCTTTTTTTTCAAATTTTTTTTCTTCAAATTCAAACAAAAAAAAAATTCTTCCGCATTTCGTCACTGGTTACTTAGCCGGGTGTCCGACGAACCCCTTACTCCGCCTCCAGCTGTTCAACAACTACCATTTTTTTATGTTTTTGTAGAAAAAAAACATCAAAAATGTCACCGGAGACCAAAATTTCATTTACATTTTTTACTCCAAATAATGTCAGGAATCACTGGTTAAAGTAAGTCAAGTACGTCCCTTAACACCCTGTAAAGAAGATTTAGCATGTTAAAGGTATGAAAAAATTCACATCTTTAGATATACGCAATTTAAGAAGTTACTGAAAGTTATCGATACAATCCTTATCGATCGATCGTGCTAGGGTACCAAGTGAACGCCATAGAAGAAAGAATATAGATCCATGTCTATTTGTTGCGATGGTGGATTGTGGAGGTGGGAAGATCGAAGGTAACGGGGGAGGGGCAGGAGAGTTAGGAGGATTTCCCAGTCACGAGCGGCTAACCCACGGCTCTGCGGTAAGAACCGTTGCTTCTAGGTTCGATGCTACCATCGCTTTGGTGTGATGCTTGCTGTTAACCACAACTCTTGGTATAGATCGTGCAATTAGAATTGAGACGAACAAAACAATAGGCTTAGGGTTGGATGTAATGGTGCATTATATTGGAACAAAACCTTATCCTAAAAATAGTTTTTTTCTTCTTTTTGCATTAGCTCTATACAGGAAGCCATGAAGAAACTAATTACCTTCAGAGCTTATGTCATCTTCGGGGATCCTGTTTGGAGGGTCTTTTGAGGAAAGGATGAAATTCTGGGATGGAAAAAGGTTTGAGAGGTGGATTGGAATCTGGCGTTCGGTGTCTCCCAGAGTGACGGACGTATGAAAAAATACTTCCCGTCGGTGTAGTCGAGAGGTAAGGCTCTTGACTCACAATCAACAATATATTTAGTTATTTGCGGCACGTTCCAGTGTGGAAGATTCTCTCAGTATCGCCCTGGTGTAAGACCAGTATTCAGAATTGAAACGTTTCTCGAAATGGTTTTAGCCGTGTTTGTTGACCAGACCTGAATAGCCATGTACTTCCCCACCCTCCTCTTTCGCATCTCCTTCCCCTCCTCACTACCTTCAGCCTCACAACATACCCCAATTATGGATGCCATAGTCTCACTGGCTCCAGACGGGAGCAGCTGTGACTCTTGTAATGATTTATAATTTGTATTTATCAGATGTGTATCAATTGTTTGTTAAACTGTTTGTTTATCGATTGTTTGGTAAACTGTAATTCGATTGATTTGGGCTTTCAAAATCGGTTCAACCCAAAACTTACTCAACAATATTTAGAATGCATAATATTTTTTTCTCGTGCATACAATCTTAAGTAATCGTATTGGGTTCCTAGTTCCTACTTGTAGATATTTCAAGGCCGTCGAAACTGAAAACTGTTGTAGATACTCGACAATTCGTAGTATTATGTATGTGTGTTCTATTATATTCTAAGGTATAATGTTAAAATAAACTTAATTAGTTCACTGTCGTTCTGAGAGCCGTATTCAAGTCACGTGGTAAACACCTGGAACTACATAAATAAACGTTTGTTTGAAGTAATTTTGAAATGAATGTTTGCCGAGAGTCACCTTGTCAAATAAGTACGCTCGTGCATTATGTGAGATGGAATTATTAATACACCTATGTATTACGTTCCTTGGACATAAAACTAATGCAAATATCGGTACAGATGGCGAGGTAAACCCATTAAAACATCTTCAGGAACTGCTGCGCATACACACACTCATGTAGGTACATATTGTACTAACATCTACATGGGTTGCTTAATTAATGGTTTAACTTCAAATAGCTTGGCGATACGGTTTCTCGAGGGGGTATCCTCTTGGAGTAGGAATAACCTTGTCGAATCTAATGTTACAAAGACCCAATCATGTCTGATTACATCTAAAGGATGTTATACGTCAAAATGAAATATTCCAAATCTAAGTTATTTTATGCAACTAATTGGTGTACCGCAAGGAAGCCATCTCGGCCCTATTATATTAATTATATTCATAAATGACTCCATAAGTTGTTTCGACGATGTAGAAGTTTTGGTTTTTGCCGAGGAGACACTAAATATCTGAAAAACACTTGACTCCGTGCAGAAACGGGCGGTCCGTTTGATAGATTCTCCTATCTTAACAAACGGATGGCAATCTTTAGAGCATATTAGGTATTTCAATGGAAGATGCTATGAAGAATTGCGTCATTGATTCTTAGTCTGGAAACATGCCAAATGCGCGCCCAACATTTGTACACAGTTGACTTTTGTCACATTTTGAGAATGGGTGGTTACTACGACTCAGTTCAACAGCTCGGCTGTGGATCTCTGTGTTACCTCCCTCTTATAACAGGGTTCTTTTCAATACCCAAGTTCACCTCTACCCTTCCTCAAAAACATTGCATGACGGCATAGCTCACCAATCGAGAAATTTTGCCGGGTTACAGCGACGTCGAAAATTTGTACAGATTCTATAATATATTCTGTTCTCATAATTCGATCTGATTTCAGGTTGCGAAACGACGCGTTCATGTCTTCATTATAGTGGCGGTAGTCCGTGTATTTCCTAAGACGGTGTTTTACGCTTTCCATCTGCGATGTCGAAATATTTCTGCGAAAATAAGTACGCCTTTTACAACACGCATTTTAAAACGATTTTCTTCTTGAAAATTAAAAATGAATTAAATATTGTTTGAAGAATTGTACAAAAAATGTTAAATATTCTTACGGCCGCTGCTCCCAATCCTACTAATCAACTGCTAAGTCGAAACTTAGGCTCAACACTGCTCAAATGCACAACTATGCTGTTTCCAACACCTAAGCATCGCTTAAAAATCGATTAATCTAAGGAAGCCGGACACGTGGATTAAATTCGACTGAGCAAAGCAAAGTTATAAAAAGTGTCAACAGAGTGACGCTAACGCCACGAGGTACCGACTCGCCGGCCAACGGTCAAGCTGACACTTTATTTTTTTAATATATTTTATACAATTGTTTAAAAAAATATGAAATGCGGTTTTATGGATAACAGTATTTAAAAGAAATTATGTGTGTTAATATAAATACAATATTTAACTTTTGAATATTATATTTTGAAAGAAGGCAGTCACTTTGTGGTTTGACATATTGAATGAAATAATACAATAACTTTGTTTTTTAACCACGATTTATTTAATTTGTATAATACCGACCGGATTCGCTTTACTCAAGCATCTTCAGGGTACAAAATTAAACTGAAAATCAAAAATACACATAGTGTGAGCTTATATAGATAAATAAAGAGACAAAACATAATACAAAGGAACTGTGAAAGATACGAGTGATATTTAATGAATTACCATATTATATATTCAGGGACCGTCATTTGAATAGGTGATTAAGGGATAGAGTGATTAAGGTTTTTACTAGTTTATGGCTTGAAGATGCTTGAGTAAAGCGAAACCGGTCGGTATTATAAAAATTAAATAAATCGTTGTTAAAAAACATGTTATTGTTTTATTTCATTTTTAATATTAATTTAACATCGAAAGTTTTTACTTTGATATCATTTTGGGCGGGGCCAAAGTAGGCGGGCAAAATCAACAAAATATTTGGAAACAACGAGAATCGTGCGTTACCTTTAAAATAATTACAAATCGCTTAGCTGATGGTAGACTCAGATTGGTCGATCGAAAAGTTGGGAACAACGGCCGTTAAGGTTAGAATACTTAAGTTAACAACAGTTTGGTGTGTACGTGAAACAAGGGCGGAGCATTTGCTTTGCAGTAGAGTGGTTGAACGATTTTGGAGACACTTGAGCGCGGTTTTATGTTAATAATGGTTCATGTCCCGCCTCCCTCTGTATATCTATGGTCGCGATTGTGAGCCAGTATTGCCAGTGCACCTGGTCAGCGGACAGCACGCCACTGTGCCGTTATTTTATGATTTCTAGCCGGGAACGTAAAATAATATTAAATTGCTAATTGGCACATTTGACGGAGAGGTAATCTCGCGCCATGGAATAAATACAAAACGTGACTTAGAAATAATATAACAATAATCTGGCCGCATGCCCAGAGATAAAATTTACCGTTCAACTCCGGGAGAAAGTGTAAAAGGGTGTTGGTTTCAAGAAGGATAAAGAGATTTCTATGAGGTAACAGTTGGTCTTTTTTACAAGGTTTTTTCGACAAGGGCACCGCGCGCTCTGCTAAACAGTGGTGTGTTAACTACCGTTTTTGTGCCTTCAAGCCTTTTTGCTGTATCTAAAATGTATTTCTTTAATGTGATATGTTTATTTTAGAGGTACTATGGCATCCCTAATTGGGGTATGTTGTAAAGCTGAAGGTATTAAGGGGGGGTACGATGCGAAAGGGAAACACTAATAAAGAAGAAAACATAAATACTAATAAGATGACCAAATGAATAGGAAAAGGTGCATTGATAAAATGATATTTTCCATTATTCAAAAAATATGGAAAAAATCATCCTTCTCATTGATAAAAAAGGGCTTCGTGGTTTCCCCTCTTGTCTACTTTAGTTTTCTGAAGGTTTCACTTCTACCGCGTGTGAATTGCACACTCTAATTTACTAAAGTAATACTTCTTTACGCACGTTTGACTTGGGGAGTAAGCTGGTGAATGCGTGACGAAAAGTGCTTTACGAAAAGTGTGATCGGGCGAGGCAAACGGTCGGGCCTTTACGCACGCTTGACTTGGGGAGTAAACCGGTGAATGCGTGACGAGAGCGTTATGAAAAGTGTGATCGGGCGAGGCGAACGGAAGTTGGGAGGGAGATATAAGTTAGTGAAGTTTTACTTCAGTCGTGTGGTCTAAAGCACACTCGTTTTTTTTAAAGCGTGCATTCTAATCGCTTTGAAATGTTCGATCATTACGATCACGTACCTTGTACGAACCGACATCTAATTATGTAAATATTTCTTCACCCTGTTTACATAATTTCCACATACTGGTAACTGGTACATGTTAACTTTGAAACATGCAAACATATCTCCGGTAATGGTACTGCAGAGTACCTGGCCACTATCAAAACAAAACTACATACATTCCCCTTCAAATACCATCCAATTACCAACAAAATTACATGTCATTTCATGTGAGAGCATTTTCATAGTATTTACCTATTTTTTTATTATTCATCTTTAATTCCATTACGACTCATGTTGTAGATACTATGCCTGCCTCACTAGGAACTCCTGCGTTGGGCAGGTACACTTTATAATAGAAATACAAATAACATATCAATATTAGAGGAAAGTAACCAAATATGGAATACCGTTTTGTTTTTCATTAAAAAAATTGTAAAAAAAATCAGTAACTTTTAGTCGTAATTACGATCAGTCATAAGTCATAACATTTGCACCTTACATAATAACAGTCTGGTTTTATATTTATTAAATACTAGCTGGTCCCGGCATGCGTTGCTACGCCATTTAATAAAGAAATTGTTTCTCCCTGAGTGTCCTTTCCCATTCGTCCCGTTCCCCTTCCGCCTCCCCTTCTTTTCCTGTGTCCTCTTCCCCTCTCGCGTTCCCACTCCGCCACCTCCCCTTCCCTCTCCCCAATCCACTCCCCCCCCTTCCCCCGTCCCGCGAACCCCCCTCCCGAGCTCCCCCCCGAGGTACCTACCATAGGTACCCTTTTAAAATATCTAAAATTCTTGATTCGATTCAAACTATTAGGGGAGTACCTACTTTAAAGAAATTTTTCAACTTTTCAAAAATAGAATCCTGATTGATTCATTGTTTTGCAAAATGTCATTCTCTAACACGCGAACTGTCAAACGTGCGATGTTTCTGAAATTAACTAATTTTCTGCGCAATATTCTTAATTTTTCTCTCCGTAAGAACCATCCTCGTACTTCAAGGAATATTCTAAAAAAAGAATTAGCGAAATCGGTTCAGCCGCTCTCGAGATTTGCGCTTACCAACAAATTCAGCGATTCATTTTTATATTATAGATAGGTACTAAAATTTTTCAAAACAACATAAAGGTACCTAATTATGGAACACTACAAAAACGAAACCAAACTTAACTTCTACCTTCGACCTACGAGATACTTTAGGTATTTTGGTCAAACAATATTAAAAGGGACTTAAACTACTTGCAATAATCACAAATCCAGGTGTCAAACTCTGCACCAGCGCAATCTTTAAGTGCCCATAGCGTACTATAATTTAAAATAATAAATATCTAGTATTTTTGCGGCACATTTCAATGTGAAAGATACTATCAGTATCGCTCTGGTGTAAGACCACCATTCATAATTGAAATGTTGCTCAAAATGACTTTATCTATGTTTTGTGGATACCAAGTACATTCCTACCTTCCTCTCCATCATCACAATCCCCTCCTCTTACCTTCAGCCTTACAACGTTCCCCAATTGGGGATCCTATAGTCTCACCGGCTACAGATGGACTTGTGAACAGTTACGACTTATGTGCTGTATTCACATTATAAATAATTGTGAATAGCACTAATAATAATTTAATTTTTTGATTTTGAATATTACTCAGTTTCCTAACAAATAAACTTATTAACTTTTGTTGTACTTATCTTTTTTTAAATAAAAAAAAAACTTTTTTATCTTTTTTACTTCATTATTCGTAGCTTAGCTGAAACATCATCATCCCATCATAAAAGTACAGGGCTTCGGTTGTATAATCAGGGTCAAAATTCATTCAGAACGACAGAATTGCAAAAAATTGCGAAGTTCGAAAAAAATGATAAACTTTGAAAGGCTTAATCTCGGAAACTATTGGGTCTACAGAGACAATTCTAGTATCATAATGTTGAAAATTTAGTCTACTTTAAAAGTATTTTTCAAAAGTTTTTTCAAAAACTAGTCCTTTAGGTTTATAATCGCCGAAATTTGAAAAAAAAAACGTTTTTTTCGCGGTTTGCGCTCAAGGTCACAAATTTGAAAGGCTTAATCTCGGAAACTATTTGGTCTACAGAGACAGTTTTAGTATCATATTGTAGCAAATTTAGTCTACTTTAAAAACGTCATAAAAATGTTTTTTCAAAAACTGATCCTTTAGGGTTATAATCGCCTAAAATTGAAAAAATAACGATTTTTTTCGATTTTTGACAAAGTTGCGTTCGGCGCTCGAGGTCAAAAACTTGGATTTTTCATTAGGTCAACATCATAAACAAGTCTGCAAAAAATCAGAACTACCGGATTTAACGCATACTGTGATGTATAAAGTTACTGGACTATAAAAGATAATATAATAATTAATGATCTATAAATACGAGTATTACGCAAGACCCATTTGTCGTCTCTGAGATCTCTTTTGCTAATCTCCGTGTCATATTTGCATACAATTTCACGGTGTTTTGCCTTTTGTGAAGAGCAGATTTAGCGTACATATACATTAGTCTTATTTGCTAACAATTCCGCATAATGAAGCCAGTTTCGCCCACACAGGTGAAAAGTGGACACACTGAACGTACGTACGGCTGTGTGCAACATCAGACGATTTGTGCAAATTACTAATAATTATTCACTGTTTACTAATTGTTATTTTTCTCGAATTTTAATTGGCGAATTTGTCTTGTGGTGAAATTAGACTCTCTTCATATGTACCATATGTAATTTAACAAATTAACTTTTTTACGTAAGCGCTTGTTATTTTTGGCGTGGAAGACTTTCTTTTCCACCAAGACAGTCGTTCGTTTTGAAAGATACGTTGGTTAGGAGGGGTTATGGGGTCTGGTAAAAATGGATATTATTGAAGTAAGAACTTCTTTAGCGCCGTTGTTATTTGAAACTTGATGAAACATAAAATAGCCAAGAACTGCACATTCTGATTTTATTTTAATAGTGTTTCTTTCAGTCAACGTTTCGGACAACCTTGCAGGACTTATGCCTGATTTTTGAAGTGAAACTTCTTAAGAGGGCATTACCAGAGAAAACCGGAAATACGTCATTTTCAAAAAAGTTTTTAGACGTATTGACTCTTTTCCACAAAAAATTATAAATGGATTTCGAAAGATTGTTCTTTTATCTAGCATTCGCATGTAATAAATTTTGAGAATTTTTTTAAAGTTTTAGTAAAATAAGGTTATTCCAAAGATATTGAAATATAAGTAGATGTGCTATCTGCTGTTTTTACTATGTGGGTCTGCGCTTCCGGGTGTCGCCGATATTGTTTACCAATTAACAAATAAACTAAAAGAACAAATAATTAACGAATAAACCAAACGAACGTTAAACTAAATGAACGAATTCTTTCCTTATTCAAAATATATTGTTAACCAATATTAATGCACATTTTCAAAAAATCAACGAAATGAACAAATTCTTTTTGTATGAAAACTACGCTTGTTGCGCGGACACCATAGCATATCTATTCTGTATTTGAATATCTTTGGGTTATTCCATAGGTCGTTGGGAGATTTATTAAATTTTCAAAAAAGATTTTGTATTATACCACACCCATTTCAAATAATATAATCATGCAGTAAAATAAATCAATTCATTATCTAGCAAACGCATGTTTTAGAATTTTAATTTTAGTTTCAATAAAATCATTAAAAAATATGTACCTACATGTGTTTCTTGCCGAAAATTGGTCCATTTGTGTATTTATTTGCGCACTTACAAACTAATATATTTCAGTTTTTTTTAACATTCTTATTAAATTTAGACATTATTGAAAAATGATAAATACTTATAATCAAAAAAAAATTGCAAAAAGTACATTATTTTAATAGTTTTATCATCACGCCTTTCAGCATTTTTGGATGAAGGTATAAATTAAAGCTAATTTGGATTGAAATAAATTCGATATTGAGTTATAATTTTAAAAAGCTGGTACGGAGAATAATCAATCTTTCTCATTGTAACCGCCCTGCACGATCGTAAGAACAACTTTCGACGAAATGTGGATTTTCGTCCGCTGGCTGGTTAAACGCTCTTAAGGGCCCGCAACTCGAATTTCTAACGATTTCTTACATATCTCCCTTAAACACGTCAAGTTTTAACTTAAAAAAATATATGTTATTCTTGAAGATAATATCTGGACATTGCCTGCGCCAAAACGCAAATTATATAAAATTCTCTCGTTAGAAAAAAATCGCAAAGTATGCTCCAAAAATTATTATAAACCCGTTTGTTTCAGTTATTTTACAAGTTAGGGAACGTACCCATACTACGTGACACGTTTAGGGGGGGGGGGGGTCATCAAAATGTCGCGCTTTGTACAAATGAGCGGCGGCGGGCTTAGGTTTTTGGTCACCGGGGGGGGGGGGCGGGGGGGGTTAAAAATTGCAAAAAGTTGGTCACGTAGTATGGGTACGTTCCCTTATATGTATGAAAAAATTCACAGTGTTTCTTTAAATGCTGTTTAAGACAATGCCCGCGAGATTTTTGCTCTATTTTAAACGAGTCGTGTTTTATTTTCGCATCGATTTTGTAGCTGTAAATGTTAGCGCTCTCCTCTAACATTCGTAATTTCGTATCTCTCCATCTTCTTCTTTTCGGGCCCGGTTGCGGAGTCTTAAGCCAAGCTGTGACTTGGATTTCGGATGAATCGAAAATGACGATTACTGCACCTGCGACGCATCAACTGCGCTCATTGGCTGCTTTGATTATGATGTCACTTTTATAGGCTATTGGTTGAGATATGAAACGGAAATCACGCGAGGTCTGCGCTCATTGGTCGCTTTGATTATGACCTCACTTTTCAAGTATCGGTTGAGATTGTTTTGGTTAAGTTTCGCTTCTACCGCGTGTAAACTGCACTCGATTATTTATTTTAATGTATCAATGATTCGGAGTCATAGCCGATCCTGATGAATGCGGGGTCACCAGGTCATCAGTCCTTCTAGGAAATGCCCTCAAATTAATACCTGTGTTTTTATTACACGATGCTAAACAGGTTCACTAACTAAACGTTTCTGACGAGCGAGGTTGCAAAAGCTCAAACCGTTTGCTTAGAGTTAGGATATCTACAGACCTTACAAAAAACAACATTTAACCCTTCAAAATTAGGACGTATTTTGTCAGTATCTAAAAATATTTCCATTTTGCAATAAAATTCAAATAAATAGAATATTTGTAAACTTATCCGAAAACTAAAAACTGTTTTCGAAAGGTGATGAATCGATGAAATACGCTTTCAAAATTTATTATTAGAAGTAATCCTGTAATTTTTTTAAATGTAATCATTTTGAATGCAAACTTTATAAATTTTTAAAAATGGTTCACCTTACGTTTATTCTAACTGCAATTATTGATAAAGAAAAAAACACACATTTGATTAGACAAATGAATTTTAAACGTTATTGTCATTTCACTTCGTTGTCGTTTGATATAAAAATAATTCTTAAATTTTTATTTATTGTTATTAAGTTTATTTTGTAGAACTCCATTTTAATTTTTTATTTATTTTATATAATTTAATAATACTATTATTCAATGTATAAAACCAGTTTATTATAAACAAGTTCTGCTTCTGCTTCCTAATTATTATTATGCGTTACAGCTGTTTCGCCCTCTGAAGGCATTATCAAACTGTGGTTGTTACCACCTACAGACGAGGTACTTATATCATTTCTAGACAGGTACTTATGATGAAAAAATGAATAGCTTTTTATTTTTATTACCTGTGCCCCTAAACTTCTAAGTAAAATGACTGAAATATTAATGGTTAAGTTTCCCAATTACTGAATTGTTTAATTTTTACTGAAGGTCGTTAATTATTCAATAAAATAAACCCGTGATGATTCATCAGGATTTACCTTATAATACAATTGATATTTGAAATTTAAAATGGTCGTCATTATGCTCTTGAATAAACCCACGATGACTTATGTATTTACTTCATAGAACAGTTAGGTATTGGACTAGGTTTATTACTTTGAGATTAGAACATAAAGCGTGTTGTTTTCTCTTTCCAATACCGTTTAGACCATTCTGCTCACTATGACAGTAAAGGCGACACAACTATTTCTATGATACCTATATGAGCTAGGACAAATGTGGTCTCCTGTGGGAACAAACTCGGTCTTGATTGGAGATTTTACGGTCAAGAGTATTATCGTGTATAATTTTTGGGGTAATATGCCTTGTTCCGCTACCTCCTTTTATATTTAACATTTCGGACAGCATTACATTGTCCATAATCAGGTCAGACGTGTAATAAATATATCTTATGTTTCGAAACAAAAATCCTAACGTTTTTATACTATTGATTGTTATTTCGTTTATAGTCGCAATGTCATTTATTTTATGTACAAATTCAAGTATTTCATCAAATATAACTCAGCGGTCTCTTATTTTTTAGCTCTAATATTGTTGAAGAGGAAGATAACAATAATAAACTAAACGAAAATATCAAAGAGAACAAGACACAGAATAATAGAAAAAGATACTGTTTGCAACTGGGACTCGTACCCAGTACCCCTCGTTCAACCGGAACGTGCGCGTTTTCCAATTCCGCCATTGCCACCTTCTGTCAAAACCTTATATTTGTCAATCTCATATTTAAAGTTTTAGAATTAATAATATTATCTTCAACTATTTTTTTTCCATAAAAAAGACAAAAGGTTTGATAGAAGGTGGCAATGGCAGAATCAGACGAGAGTTTCTGGATTCGAGTCCCGAGTCTCGAGTCCAGTCGCGACCATTATATTTTTCTATTTTTCTGTTTCCTGTTCTCTTTCAAATGTTCGTTTAGATTATTATTAATGTTATCTTCTTCTTCAAAGATATATTACATTGATGGGAATAACCTTCAAAATTATAATAAGATAGTTTTTCTTCTAAAAAATCTAATATTGTTGTTTAAAGACTTTTATCGATGTTGACTTTTACACTATCAGTCCTAGAACTTCCCGATCTAACACAGTGCTACAACTTTACCTGTTTGTAGAATGTAGATGCTATGTGCTTGCTCTTAGTGCCGGCTTGTAGGAGAACCGCGATCCAAACTAACGGTGCTGCGACTGCGGATCGTGGGTTACCGATTCGCAGGAGACAGGGTCGAATTCTATCACACACATCTGGTCTTTCATTATCATCCCACGTTGTATCGTGTTTTTGGTTTCTGGGATAGATAAAATAAAATTCAACTCGATAGCATAGTTTGCAGTTCCTCAAGGATCCATACTAGGGCCACTCTTACCGATTCGCAGGGGACGGGCAAATTATATCACCCGTCTCATATTATCATACCACGCTGTGTCGTGTCTTCGTTATTTAGGATGGTAGTTGGCAAATGGTGACTTAAGTCTCTATCAGAAAACAATATGTTAGCATTGCAGATAAAAAAAAAATCAAGTCGATGGTATATGGGCCCGGTATATCAGCCAGTCCGTATCCTTGCTATGTGCGACATTCCTCGCTCCAATTTAAGCGAGCTAAATCTACCGCTCAAGCTTTGATAAGCCGCAAAATAATTCCTATTTTAGATGCCGAGGCACTAGCAGTCACATGCAAAATCTGATATTTACTGTGAATAATATTTTAATACTTTCCACCCAAATTAACGCAAATTGCCTAATTTTACAAATATGGACTATAATATTCACCGAACGATGAGAAATGACGATGTTTTTAATTGATAATAATCAATCAAAAATAGTCTGATGGGATTTTTAAAGTTTCTTTGACAAATTGTTTTCAGCGGTTAATTTTATTAAAGGTGCACTGACCAGTGGCGGCCGCTGCCCTGAAAACGTTGTGGTTCACTGATAATTCGTAACTATGAGATAACGATTACTAAGCAACATTAGGTAAAAATGATTCCACTAATCTTATTTGGAGAGAAGGTCTATTTTAAGCTGTTTTCGAAGGGCGAAAACTTCTACATATCGCTTTTTAATTAAAATTTTATTTTTTTTGCACAGATCTTTTTTCTGTACTAAGAAAATAAAAACACAATCCAATTATTTCGTAAATAAATCTTAAATTTTAACCCAAAAAACTCTTTTTTTTACAATGCTTAATTTATTTTATTTTATATTTCATAAAATAAAATAAATTTGAAAGTAGTGTAAGAAGAATATACGACGCAAATGTGAATGGTAGAAGAAGTCGGGGACGCCCGAGGAAGACATGGCACGAGCAAGTGAATCAGATACTTGAGACGGGCTATGTCGAAAGTCGGAATAATAGAAGAGAATGTATGAGACGATGTATGAATGTGAGTGAGGCAAAGAGTGTGTGCCAAGACCGAGTTATTTGGCGGTCCGTCTTCTCTGCCTACCTCTGCGGGGAAACGGCGTTATGGTTGGTTGGTTAGTTTTATATTTCATTATAAACAGGATACAAACAGTATTTATAAACAATGTATAAACAGCACGAGGGCAAAATTGTCAAAGTTACCTATAAAAAATTGAATTCCTTAATGATCTGCGTTTTATAATTTAAAACACCAATCAATAAAAAAGAAAATATATGTAAAATTTAGGTATTTGCTGTACCTTTTGATTAAAAAAAGAATTATTCAGTTTGGTTAAGTATTTTTGCCTTAAATCCAAATTTAAGTTTGTATGATAAAGGCCGCCGGGTGGCACACCAATATATCTTAATTTTTCATACATGTAGCCGGCGTTGCGCGCTGGCGATGTTTGGGATATTCAATACAAAAACATAATACGTTCCGCTTGCAATCGGCCTGCACACCGGGACTGGGTAACTTTGCGCGGAACTTTGAGAATTTGCTCTCCCTGATTCATCTTATATTAGGCATTATATTGGTAGGTGATATTTTTAATGAGATTCAGAATTTTATATTTTTCGGTAAGATATTATAAAGTAATTTTAGATGATATAATTTACCAGTGCTGCACACGAACACACTGTGCGACCAGCCGCCCTTGGCACTGACTCTTGCAAAACAAATTCTAATTAAAATTAGTTTACTCGCATATAGCACCATTCTGATTGAAGTGGGGAAATTTATCAAAAATTAACTAGTAAACTAAACCCGCCTAAAAAAAACTGCTGTGAATAGTGTAGGAAACAATTTCTTGGCGCTAGAGCTCAATATTATATACAGAAACCATTGCGGGCATGCGCACATCAAATCCCCAAAGTTTCATCGCATTCGGATAAATGCTTTATCTACGCATAAGGGACAAACAAAATATATTAAGTTAAAATATACTGTTTTATATAATCAGCGCATCTTATTCGGCCCTGTGCCCCCTGGCCGCGCGTTTATGTAATGTATAGTGTTCCCACCGAGATGACCAGGTGATCTAGTCGCCAGGCCACATTTCCGCACTGCCTCGCCTAGTTACCTTGCCTGCTCACCTCGGTACTCCACTAGCCCCCTCTTCCCCACCTACCCACCTACCTAACCAAACAGCATTACCCGTTCATTATCTGATATTATTACAAACAACCCATCCTTAACATTTTACCAAAATACTTCTTAAATAAAATTATATTCAACAAGGACATTCACAGACAAGGGCGTGCAAGGAAATCAGGCTTCAGAAAAAAGACAAGGCGAATACGCAAAACTGTTTACTGTACAAAGGAATGAAGTTGAAAGTTGAGAGAGATGTTGAAAGAAGGGTGAACGCAGGTAACTCTATTAATGGAGGACTGAACGCCGTTGGCACCAACAAAAAAACTGTCCAAAGTCGCGAAACTAGCCGTCCATAATGGAGTACTGGTACTTACCCTGATGTATGGCAGTGAGGCATGGAACTGGCAGAGGAAGGATGAAAGTAGACCGAATGCTGTAGAAATAAGATCCCTGAGGCGTATGTGTGGTAAAACCATGTATGATCGTGTGAGAAATGTGTAAGCGTAATGATAATGAGTAAGATCAAGAAAGGAACGCTCTGATGGTTTGGGCATGTAGAGCGAATGAACGAGGAAAGGAGTGTAAGGAGAATATATGACGCAAATGTGAATGGTAGAAGAAGTCGAGGACGCCCAAGAAAGACATGGCACGACCAAGTGGATCAGATACTTGAGTCGGGCTATGTCAAGAGTCAGAATAATTGAAGAGAATGTATGAGACGTTGTATGAATGTAAACGAGGCAAGGAATGTGTGCCAAGACCGGGATGTTTGGCGGTCCGTCCTCTCTGCTTACCCCTGCGGGGAAACGGCGTGATGGTTAGTTAGTTAGTTAGGAATGAAGTTATACAACACGCTACCAGAAACATTTAAGTCCACACCAATTGGAAAGTTCAAGATGTATTGTAAGAGCTACATAAAACTACATAAAAGTTAATTTGCAATATGAAATATTATACATAATTAATTAGAAATTTTGTAAACTTAAATGTACAAATTACTAAAATAAAAATAGATAAATAAAAATAAATTAAAAAAAAATAATATGGGGAAAACAGATTTCAAAGTAGGTACGCAACGAACTAGAGAATATTATATTAACATAATTATTTTCTCAGTAAGTCGGTTTAGCTGATAATTAATCAATTTAGACACCATACAAATTTAAATTAAGAGTAATTTAGAAATGTAACAAATAAATCATCTCAAAGTGCTTTCGTTATTTATTTTTGGGGTATTATGCCGTGTTGCGCTACCTCCTTAGATGTGACACATCTGCCGGATCTGCCCTGATGATGGACACTGCAACGCTGTCCGAAACGTTGGCTAAAGAAGGAGGTAGCGCAACACGGCATAACACCCCAAAAACACATAACGAAAATACTTTTGGCCGTGAAAATCCAAAAACGTATCCATCCCAAAGTGGTCTTACACAGTTTGAAAATGAACTTGTAAGTCGAAACAGTTTTCACAAAAAATGAAATTACGTGCAGATCTTAATAATAACATGATTGCATAATATTTTTTCATATAAAATTAAATGGAGTTAAACACAAAATCGATTAACCTAACCTAACCTGATTTGCTTCAATAATGCTTGTAAAGGGAAATGTGAAATTTTGAGACCACCCTCAAATAGAAATTATTATTTTCTTACATTAGCTCCACACAGAAGGTTCTGAGGAATATAATTCAGGGCCAGTGTCATCTTTGGGGATGACAACCTACGCAAACCTCTCACCCCATGAACCCGGAACCACTGCTAAGTCACCAAAAGCGAACCACTTGGCAGGGGTGTTGGTTGTCCAATAAATGGACTCCGATACCCGCCTCCCAAATTGATAGGGTTCGTCGGCTTATTTCAAATATCTGTCCATTCGTCTTATATCTTCAAATCTAACATTCTGATATGAAAAATCCAGGTCTTTTCGACACCCGGATTTTCCGACACATCGATCGTGCACGCTCTGCAACCGGGCCCGAAAAGAAGAAGATGGAGAGATACGAAATTACGAATGTTAGAGGAGAGCGCTAACATTTACAGCGACAAAATCGATGCGAAAATTGCGAAAATGTTTAATAAAACACGACTCGTTTCAAATAGAGCAAAAATCTCGCGGGCATTATCTTAAACAGCATTTAAAGAAACACTGTGATTTTTTTCATACATATAACTTGTAAAATAACTGAAACAAACTTGTTTATAATAATTTTTGGAGCATACTTTGCTATTTTTTTCTATCGAGGGAATTTTATATAATTTTCGTTTCGGCGCGGGCAAAGTCTAGATATTATCTTCAAGAATAACATATATTTTTTAAGAGCTTTAAAACTTACCCAGCCTTACTCATCATAAAACCGTACCACGGCTCTGTAGCGGCTCTGTAGCTACACAGTGGAGTAAGCTTACACTGCTCAGGGTAAAAATGTTTACTCATCATCATAATGTTTCTCGACAGCTGTTATGATTTTTTTACGGTAGCAACACTGCTCCAAAGCTCAAAAACGCGACCAATTTAGCATTTCGCGGTGTGTTGCCAACTTCACGTTTATTCATACGTCAACACGCGTCAACACAACGTTGACTTTGGTAAATCTATATTTAGACACCTAAAATCTCCTTCCGTGAGTGCCGCAAATGGATCGTACCTTTTTTAAACCTTTTCCGTGGCCGTGGTGCACGAATGCTGCGAATACGGACAATATTTGCCAAAGCTCCGTTCAAAATGTTAAGATTCTCATAAAAGTTCGCCATTTCGTCAGTTACAACGCACGGGGTACTGAGTTAACCCTGGTGATCGGGTGGTTTAAATTCTGACAGCTACTACATCTCCCGGTACAGCGACTCGGTAAAAACACGCGCATGCGCGCGATTAACCCACCATGTTGAGTAACAATTTCACCTAACCCGCTCTTGCTCCGAGGTGTAATCTTATTTTGCGATGATGAGTAAGGCTGACCGTGTTTAAGCACTACCACGCCTAACACTCGACCTATAGCTACCTAAATACAGTGCCATAACGCCACTCCTTTCCTTCTAGCTGCAATATAAGAAAGTTGGCAAGCCCAAAACGCAAACTATTTAAATTTCTCCTCGCCAAAGTGTCAGATCTTCATTGTACAAATGAAGGAAGCATTTTGCACGATCGGCTCGAGGTAACTTTCATTTCGTTGGTTCCTCGCGTTTTCACTCCGCGACAAAATATCCCTGACTAAATATCCTCCGACAAAATATCCTACGGACAAAACATCCCCCAACAAAATATCTACTAAAACCTAACCTAAGGGAACGTGCCTATACTACGTGACACGTTTAGAGGGGGGGGGGTCTTCAAAATGTCACGCTCCATACAAATGAGCGGCGGGTTGCTTAGGATTTTGGTCACCGGGGGGGGGGGGGTTAAAAATTGCAAAAAGTTGGTCACGTAGTATGGGTACGTTCCCTAACCTAAAAAAATGGGATAAAAATAATACAGACATCCTGTAAAACAATAAATTATTGTTAAAAAATGGGACAAAAATAATAAAGACAACAGTATTTTATTGTCTTTACAGGATGTCTATATTATTTTTGTCCCATTTTTTTGTTAGGTTAGGTTTTAGTAGATATATGGTATGGATTTGATTTGTAGGCAAATTAACTGATGGCGGTGTGAGTTAATAACACTTGGTTATAAAGGTTGGGTTAGGTTAATAAATTATTGTTCAAAAATGGGACAAAAACAATAAAAACAACAATAATTTATTGTCTTTACAGGATGTTCAAAAATGTGACAAAAATAATAAAGACAACAATAATTTATTGTCTTTACAGGATGTCTATATTATTTTTGTCCCATTTTTTTGTTAGGTTAGGTTTTAGTAGATATATGGTATGGATTTGATTTGTAGGCAAATTAACAGATGGCGTTGTGAGGTCATAACACTTGGTTATAAAGGTTGGGTTAGGTTAGGTTAGGTTAATAAATTTTTGTTCAAAAATGGTACAAAAATAATAAAGACAACAATAATGTATTGTCTTTACAGGATGTCAAAAATGGGAAATAAATAATAAAGACAACAATAATTTATTGTCTTTACAGGATGTCTATATTTTTTTGTTAGGTTAGGTTTAAGTAGATATATGGTATGGATTTGATTTGTAGACAAATTAACAGATGGCGGTGTGAGTTAATAACACTGGTTATAAAGGTTGGGTTAGGTAAGGTTAGGTTAATAAATTATTGTTCAAAAATGGGACAAAAACAATAAAGACAACAATAATTTATTGTCTTCACAGGATGTTCAAAAAGGGGTCAAAAATAATAAAGACAACAATAATTTATTGTCTTTACAGGATGTCTATATTATTTTTGTCTCATTTTTTTGTTAGGTTAGGTTTTAGTAGATATATGGTATGGATTTGATTTGTAGGCAAATTAACAGATGGCGGTGTGAGTTAATAACACTTGGTTAAAAAGGTTGGGTTAGGTTAGGTTAATAAATAGTTGTTCAAAAATGGGACAAAAATAATAAAGACAACAGTAATTTATTGTCTTTACAGGATGTCCATATTATTTTGTCCCATTTTTTGTCCCATTGTCCCATTTTTTGTTAGGTTAGGTTTTAGTAGATATATATATATATATTTTTTTATTGTATATTTTATTTAGATATAAAATTTGACATCTTATATCTAATGTTATCTTTTCTATGACTACTGCAATATTATTTACTACCTACTGACTAAAATTTGGACTTTACAACATTGAGACATAATCCACGAAAAACTGCAAGACTTTTAGCCTCCTTAACATTTACAGGGAGTTCATTGAACATTTTAAAACCTTTATAATAAATATTATTTTTTGTTCCCGATAAATTTGTTTTCGGAAGCCTAAAATCGTTGCAGTTTCTCGTAGGATAACAATGAACTGTACTGTTGATTCTAACATTATTCAACATATAATCAGGTAACATTTTATTTTTTAACTTATAAATAAAAACTAGGGTATATGGTATGGATTTCATTTGTAGGCAAATTAAGAGATGGCGGTGTGAGTTAATAACACTTGATTATAAAGGTTGGGTTAGGTTAGGTTAGGTGGCCGGGTCAATTAGTTAAATATAAAATAAAACATGTCTTTTGACCATATCCTTTTGGCGTACAAATCGGCAATTTCAACATTATGTGAGCGTTATTGCGTTTGAAACTTGCGGTAGTTTTGATATGGAGAATGGTTTTGCTGACACGGTGTCATTATAGAATGCCGCGGTCAATGATTTACGTCTAGTTCTAGTGTAATAATATACCTAATACATGGATTGACACCGGTGCGATAAATAATCAGTGATTGATTCCGTCGCCGCACACTTGACCGAATTAACAATTTACTTAGCCAAAAATATTTTTATTAGATTTAGGAAGATTTTTTTCAATCGACTACCGGAAGAAATTAGTAACATTAACGATGAAATCCAATTAATAAATACTGTAAATAAATATTTTAACGATAATGAAATTTTTTTTTTTTGCCTAATTTAATCTTAAGAATAATTTGTAACTCGGTTTCCAATTAATACTCCAACAACTAATTTGAAGTCCAAAATTTGAAGAAACGAGTTTTTGACGCAGACTTGAAGTAAATAATCATGTTTATCAGTGGCAGAAAGATACAGGTCAAATCATGAAAAAAAAGGATTTTCAAAAATGTATACGGATGCAACTACCATGATTCAACGACTATCTTAGAAGCAGAAGGATGTACCATGGACTTGCATCTTTATGATTTAGTTGCATTTTGAGTATTATGACTCAAAGCCTACGTATTATGTAGTATTATGACTTAAATTATACCTATATTACTACATTTTCTATGGAAGTAAACAATTTTTAAACATTGACCCTTTCATAATACACCACATGTCATAACAAAATAATATTCCACTTCATTTTGAAGCAGAAGGACTCAAATCCGTGTTTTTGTTTGCATCCCAGATGACATCTATGTCCCTGGGATTCCCACAGGAGGCCCTGAGGGAAATTATTTTCCTCAGGGCCTCCTGTGTGGAGGTAATGTAAAAAAACTCAAGTCAGCGTTTTTTTAAACAATATTTTTAAAGATTTTACATATAAAATTTTTCTTTTCTTTTAGTGACTATTTAATTACAGGTTTGATGAGAATTACAAGATATGATAATGTATATAAATATTTCATCTGTTTGGTCTTAGTCCTCCTCACTAGGTGGTCCTGTGTGAGGCGGACTGGATATTATTTTATTTGCTCGTTTTTAAAACAAAACTAATTGATTTAATTATAACTTTTTTTTTATTTATCAGCATGGATATCCGAAGAAGCTATGAGACCATAGTTAGAGAAAAAGTTAAATTAGTTTTTTGGCTCGCTTGAACATTTATCTTTTTGGACTTGCATCCGTATGCTTCTCGGGTACTCATCCTTATGCTTCTCGGGTATTCTACAATAGTAAAATAGTTTGATAGTAGTTAAATACTTATAATTATACATATACCACCTAACTTACAACCTATTGTTTTCTACTTTCGCATTGTAATTTACTTATAATTTAGCACATATAATAATTGTAAATAACCTTAGTATTATTAATATATATTAAATGTCCATAATAAAACAATGCACACTAACTTCGACCAAGTATTGGTCGAAGTACACTATTCTTCCAGCCGCAAGCTTGACGCTTTCATGGAAGAGTAGCATTAAAATATTTGAACATGTACTTAAATGTTAATTAATATAATTCAAATATATAGTCTGATCAGAAATGCTTATGAAGAGACCCCACCTAAGAAAATTTTCAAAAAAATACCTTATTTTGGTTCGTTGGGGTCGGGTGGTTGTAGTAATATAATTAAATAATTAATAACAATTTCATTTTTTATTAATCATATTTCATTTCTTATTAAACCGTATAATCACAGGAGACCAAATTTGGCGCAGCTCTCATAGGTCTCCATAACTTCCTTACTATCGTAGTGAGAAGTATGTTCTAAACGGTGGTAGAAAGGCAAAACACCACGCTTTATACTAAAATCTAAAAAATAACCACCAAAAATTAAAATGTACCCCTTTAAGAAACCAAAGTTTTGAATCACAATTTGAAAAAAAAATTGAAACGTTGGGAAAATTTTATTAATTATTTTTACATGAAACGATAAAAAAGTGAGACGACGTTCATAATACATTTGTCTTATAAAGTGTGTATGTGTCTTTTTAAAGACAATACTTTTAACTATTTTTGGCGCCGTTATTTACTTTGGCCGTTCTTATGTGCGCCGCTTGAAGGGAAATCATTTCGTTGTCAGATCTATTGCGGCCGGCCACGTAGTATATTATCATGTACAGTCATTGACATTATACTTGGTGGAAGTGTACACGTACAGTACATGAAGAAAGTGTACTTTTTGTTCTAATTTAGCGCCGTTTTTTGTGAAAAATCACCTCAAGGGCGCTGTACAAACTTATAGTATATTTCTAAGATCTGGAAAACTACAAGCTAGACAAACAATTAAAAACAACTTATGGCTAAAAATTGCATACACCGATTCATTGATCACAGATACGAAAATATATGTACAATGTTTTGACCAATGAACGCGATGCTGCCTAAAAATGAATGAATACAGGACCATACTTTCCTCGAAGGTCGCTTGAAATCGACACTGTTCATTGTCCATTTAAAGAAATTTAGATAGAGTTCGCACGCAGAGGACATAATTGTGTACACATGCTATTCAATCCTGAAAAATATATAAATATTAATATGTAATATATTCTTTAAGAGGGCATTACCAGAGAAAGCCGGAAATACGTCATTTTCAAAAAAGTTTTTAGACGTATTGACTCTTTTCCACAAAAAATTATAAATGGATTTCGAAAGATTGTTCTTTTATCTAGCATAGTTATGTAATAAATTTTTAGAATTTTTTTTAATTTTTAGTATAATAAGGTTATTCCATAGGTCGTTGGCAGATTTGTTAAATTTTCAAAAAAGTTTTTGTATTATACCACACCCATTTCAAATAATGTAATCATGCAGTAAAATAAATCAATACATTATCTAGCAAAGTTATGTATTAGAATTTTAATTTTAGTTTCAATAAAATCATTAAAAAATATGTACGTACATGTGTTTCTTTACGAAAATTGGTCCATTTGTGTATTTATTCGCGCACTTACAAACTAATATATTTCAAATTTTTTTAATATTCTTATTAAATTTAGACATTATTGAAAAATGATAAATACTTATAATCAAAAAATAACTACAAAAAGTACACTATTTTAATAGTTTTATCATCACGCCTTTCAGCATTTTTGGATGAAGGTATAAATTAAAGCTAATTTGGATTGAAATAAATTCGATATTGAGTTATAATTTTAAAAAGCTGGTACGGAGAATAATTAATCTTTCTCATTAAAACCACCCTGCACGATCGTAAGAAAAACTTTCGACGAAATGTGGATTTTCGTCCGCCTGCTGCTTAAACGCTCTTAATGGGTGTATTTTGGAAAGTAAAGGCAACATTTAATGGTGGGTGGTGCAGTAGTACCTATAAGGATTTGATCTTCCTAAATGTGATTCGTCAAGAGACAGATTGATGTGTAAGGATTCGACTAATTTCAAATCGGTAAGAAAATTGCTAAGTTGCTAATCTAAGGGTTAATATTTTCCGGGACGCATAATTCAGAAATTATGATAAAGTTATGATTTAGATTTTTTTTCGTTAACTCCACATAGGAGGCCCTGAGGAAAATAATTCCCCTCTGGGCCTATATCATCTTTGGGGAGGTTCTTTTTTTGGGCAAGAAAGAAGAGAAAGTTCTGGGAGCTAACGTAAAAAAAGATGACCGTCATTATTATGTCGTCTAAAACTTGTGTTTATTTCTGTTTGTGAACATGGATTGTGAATTCGGTTCAGTTATTCTGAATTTCGATTGTATTCCTTTGCTGTGATTTGTCGATGGCAACGTCAAAGGCAAATTACAGATGCTTTCGCGTGATCTTATAACTGATGTGCAATAAAACATCATTGCCAATCCTCGCCATATAAAGAGACAAACAAAGCTGACAGGTAAATGACCAGCAATTCATTGCCTCACCTACAAAAATAATAATTCGATTGCATGATTTTATGCATAAGTATAACTTACTATCATATCGCGTGGGTTTCATTCTTATCACTCTATGTATCTTATAGACTTTAGCATGCGATGTTCGAACTCTAATAATGTGATCACAACACCACCGACAAGGTTTGGGGATGGGCTAGTCTAGTCGTTAATTAAATTAGTACCGCAGCGAAAGTGCTTTAATTTCTACGAATTGGTTCGCAAATTGCTAAAGTCGTGATAGGTTTAGAAGTAGGTATCCACAGCACCATTGATCGTTCAAAAAAAAAGTTGAAAATCAACCAGTGTAAGTTAATTTCTGTGCAAAATTTTTGCAGTGTAACCATTTTTGACGTGTAGGCAAGCTCATTTAAGATAAGGACGATTTTTTTGTCGATATCAATTGTCAAATGTACTTAATTATTGTGCTCGCGAATGTCTACTAATAAGCAACAAGCATTGTTAATAGAGATTTTATCGTGTCGATGTAGACTTTCATACTAATCTGGAGAGCGTACGGGCTCGGTAAATTAACCATTTTAGTCGATATCTACTGTCAAATGAAATTTATTGTCGTGCTCACGAATGGCGACTAATATTGTTGGTAGAGAGTAAACTAACGACATTTTTGTCGTTATCTACTGTCGAATGAAATAATGTCGTGCTCCCGAATGGCCAATAATAACGTTGATGGAGACTTTATCGTGTCGATTTTGGCTTTCATACTAATCTGGAGAGCGTACGGGCTGGGTAAATTTTCCATTTTAGTCGATATCTACTGTCAAATGAAGTCTTCACGAATCGCGACCAACATTGTTGATAGAGAGCATATAAACTAACGACATTTTAGTCGATATCCACTGTCATACGAAATTATTGTCGGCTCACCAATGGCGACTAATAATGTTACTAATATTGTAATACTTTATGGTGTCGATGTTGGCATCATGCTAATCTGAGGAGCGTACTGGCTAAGTAAACTCACGACATTTTAGTCGACGTTAACTGTCAAATGTAATTATTTTCTTTGCTCGCGAATGGCAACTTAAAAAAAATATTACTGTTTTTTGCTTTCATACTAATCTAGGGAGTATTTGGGCTCGATATTTTAGTCAATATCAAATGTCAAATGTAACTTTTTTACTCGCGAATTTCGACTTATAACTAATTGGTATTGTGGAATCAGACTTTATCGTGTTGATGTTGACTTTCATACTTATCGAGGGAGCGTAAGGGCTCGGAAAAGTAACAACATTTTAGTCGATATCAAATGTCAAATTTTATTGTCGTTTTCGCGAATATCGACTGATAGCCAATATTATTGATAAGGACTTTATCATTTCGATTTGGCTTTCAAACTCTAGAGAGCACACGAGCTCGGTAAATTATCGATATTTTAGTCAATACCAACTGTCAAATGTAATTGTTGTTCTCTCGAATGTCGAATAACCAATGGGTATAATTGAAAACGATTTTATCATGTTGATGATGGCTTTCACTAACTAATCTGGAAGCTACGGGCTCGGAAAACTAATGCTAGGTCTACACTACTCGCGAAGTTCCTCGACGAAATATTCGGGAAAGTTGACCGAAGTTCGAAGTACGTCGCTACACACTCGTTCAACTTCGCGAGAACTCATTCGCGCGGTGGTGCTGTCACGACTCGCACGTCATGGACGCTCAAGTAGCAGCTGCCGTTGCAATGTGCACGCTCGCGTATTATAACTATGTACATATTTTTACATTCATAAGTACAAAACCCAAGAAATAACAACTAACACGTACATTAGAAACACTAGATCTCATGGTCAAAATAAATCCAACAAGTAACTACTAACACAACATTTGGGCAAAAAAGCTTCTTATATTATGGCATTAAACTCTACAATAAAATACCTCACTCAAAAACCTCAACATTATAACATTTAAATTTCAAATAAAAAGCTGGATACTAAATAAATACTATAAAATACTAATAAATCAGAAATAGAAAATATACTGATATCAAATACAGACTAAAACCAAATCTGGTGAACTGAATTATAAAGAAAACACTCTCTTATTTACTTTATAATTATCAAAAAAAAATACTACATGATTTTATGTTATGTCTAATTCATATTAATTTCTTATAATTAAATTATAATATGTAAAAGAAATCCTCAGCACGGGAGATCCCAGTGAGGATATCATTATCTTTACTTGTTACTAAGAAATGAAGACAATAAACCATTATTATTATTTATTGACGCATCTTTTTTTCTACGGTAGCTCCTGTACGTAGCAAAAAGCGAATCCTTATTTTTCTTTAATTCGTCTACGGGTATTTCTAACATGCCCCGGTCGCAGGAGCAACAGAATTTGCTCCTGCGACCACTGTATTCCACTCATAATCGTGCCGTGTGACAATACAAAAAAAAATTGCTAGCGCGCACGTGTATTCACGACGACGTATTGAAGCGAACTGAAGTTAACCGAGTAGCAGTGTTGCCAACCCGAATTTTGAAAAAGACGTAGGTCAGACAAGAAAATTACGTAGAAACTGTATAATTTAGATTGTGAAAAGTTCGTAGATCTACGTACTTTTTTTTTAGTGAAATGAAGAAGTTAGGCTAGGTGAAACAGAATAAAACGACTATTTTGTTATACAATTTATTTAAAGAGATACCCCTGATATTGTAAACTTTCAGAGCCTGCGGTAACCGTTTACCATGCTTGTTTGCCACATTTGTCGAAGGGTTTTTAGAAAATACACACATGAGATAAAAATCGCTAGGTGCAAATGACGCCGTTCTATTTATGTAATAACATTAACTTTAAATTCAGTAAATTTAAATGATTTACCTCTTCAAGGCACATAAGAATCTAGTAAATAAAAACAAAAATTTAAAAAAAAATCTCGATTTTCAGAATCTTCAGGCAAAATAAATTCTATTTGTAAAAGAACATTAACTTTAAGGCACATAAAAATTTAGTTAATAAAGAAATTGCCACATATGTGGTAAAAAAAGAAATAAAAAAATTACTCATTTTTCAGAATTTTCAGGCAAATTAAATTTGTACAAATATTAGAACATTAAATTTAAATGATTCAACTCTTCGAGGCACATAAGAATCTAGTAAATAAAAAAATTAAAATTGCCACATTTATGGTAAAAAAAAAGAAAAAAAAAAAAAACTCAATTTTCAGAATCTTCAGGCAAATAAAATTTGTACATAATTTGTTGATTAAAATATTTAATATGTTCTTGCGAAGGCAGGCTGCTTGTTTTCAAGCCACTTTTCGTAAAAAGTAAGCCTGTTAGCGTGTCAGTAGGAGAGTCTGTTTCGGATGTTAGTTTTCATCAAATTTATCGCGGAAAACAGACGCTCGACATTTGCACTGCTATGTGGAAATGTTTAAGTTTTGTGCAAACTGGGCCAATAAGGGAAACATTTGAGATGAATCGCCTTTTCGTATTTTTGAAACATGACGCCAAAACCCATTGATTCGCTGATCCTGTTGAAATAATGGAAAAATTGTATTTCCGTCTGCGTGACTTCTTATGTGGAGCGGATTCTTGTATGAAACGGAACGTTTGTTGGAGTCCGCGTCTGGTAAACTTACGGAAAATATGCTGCCTAATGAGTTATGTTATTTTTCAAATTTGTACAATTTGAAAGAAAATACGTAGATTCTGGGCCTAAGTTCGTAGATGTGCAGGAAAGACCTAAAATACGTAGATCTACGCAAAAAGACGTAGAGTTGGCAACGCTGCCGAGTAGTGTAGAGAGGCACTTCGTGTAGGCACTTCGTGCAACCTCGAGTCCCTTGACTCGGGCGCAAAAACCGACAAAAACTGGAGGTCGCTCGAGGCGAGCCAAGGTTGGACGAAGTAAGACGAAGTGCCTCTCCGCACTATCGTATTCGGCTAACCTCGTTCAACTTCGCGAATAGTGTGGAGCTAGAGTTACGATATTTTAGTCGATATCAACTGTCAAATGTAATTGTCGTGCTGGCGATTGTTAACCGATAACCAATATTGTTGATAAGGACTTTATAGTGACGAAGTTGGCCTTCATATTAGGGCTCCAGGTAATTGAATTATAACTTACGTTTATTATTGTGCTCAATGTGAATGAGAATTTACTTGAGTAGGTATCTTCAACATCAACAAGCAGTATTAATAGCCTAGTGACTGTACGGTTGAAATTTAAGAATCCGACTAAGAACACAACTCTGACGCAGCGCCTTACCCAAAACCATATTCGTTCTTGAAGTTTGTTAAAAAGCTACTTTTGTAATAGAACCGAATTCAAGCAAGTAGCCAATAATGCCAAAAAAAATGGCGCCACTTAAGTTAACAGCTAGCGTGAGGAGCAATCGCCTGGCAGGCGTAAGTTATTGGATTTGTAATTTCGTGAATCTCTCCGGAAGTGGAGAAATTGTCGATAGTATGATTATTATTAAAACTGGCAGTTGTGAATAATAACACCACGAGCCTATGTATTATGTATGACGTCATTGTTTGTCGCGGTTACTTTGTCCCGGTGACTAGCTGTCACTGAATCCGAGGAACCGGCTATTTTTAGATCTATCGGATTTATAAAATGGTCACCAACGCAAACTGGGCGAAGCCGAACCAAAAGCCGCCGGAGCGGGTTTTTAACTGCTAGTTCATATATACATAAAATATTCGTATTAAAATTGAATGGAAGCAGATAGATAAAATAATAACGATGTCGTAATGTTTATTAATGCGGACTCTAAACACTTTACACGGGAATTGCAGGAACCAGCTCGAACTCGTGCCTATAAGGAAGTGTCCACTAATAAAAAGCAAGGTAGACCAATGTAGGTACTTAAACCACGAACAACTGTAGAAATTTACAAGCTTTGGACACCCATAATTTTCTCTAAACATATTGGAGAACAGAGAATGAATCCTCGGTGAGAAGTTAACCCATTGGATCTCGTGCATATTGTATCAGAAGCAGCGCCGGATCTGCCATACGTTCAAAAACGTGCAAAAAACCTGGCGCCAACTCCGAAGGGGCGCCGTGAGAAAATAAATATTGTATTAAAAATTTGTTATAATATTCCCTGAATCGTTTAAAAATTACCCATAGTACGAAATAATTATTACGCTCTAGCAACACTTTCCAAAGATACAGACTGCGCACGCATCTGGTTTGAATTCGACGAAATTCAACGATTTACGAATTTATAGTCAGTTACAGAATTTTTTACAAATTCCATATATTTAGTTTAAACGTAAGATCTATTTTTCCATATATCTTTTACCGTCTTTTACGACGAATGAGTGCGATCCAAATTCAATAACCAATCACAGCGCCAGCTGATTGCCGTACTTTTATTCAAAAGAACAAACAACCCGGCGGCGCCTTTCAAAATGCTTTTGTACGATTTAAATCTTTAGGAGAAGGGTAGTTAAAGACCATTTTCTTATGAAATCTTCAGTAAATTCAAAATTCCATTAGCATAAACATCGCACGGTTTGCATGGTTGCAACTTGTTAACAGTTTCATCATTGTTTTGACAGTTGAAGTTCGTAAAATGTACCTATAATTAATTTCTATTAAATTTGTTATTTTACTGTTACGGTCATACGGTGTCAATGCGTCGTGGGTGGTTTGGTATATTTATGAGTGCGTCTTTCGTAAAAGCCGTTGATACCATACGTCATACGTTAGTTTAGTGTTTCAAGTTATGGTGTTTGTTCAGTCAACACAGAACCTAGTGGAAATGGAAATACAAGGTACAAATTTAAGGTTATATTATTAGATTTTTAAATTTATAACTTAAAAGTACTGTGGTAGTGCCTTCCGTCTCACTGCTCACTGTCTCTCGTCGGGACTGCCTGTTGCTAGTCAGAAGCTGTAGATGCTATTCTTGTGTTGTATGTTGCCATGAGAACGTATTTGTATTTGCTTTTTCTATTAATATTCGCGTTGGGTATATAGGTACATAAACGCAGTAAATCTCAAGAATGTCTAATGGACCTAGTTCAGCGAAACCACCCGCATTGTCTCGTAACCTATATTTTAAATCATGGTACGGGCACAAACAAACAATTCGTTGTATTATTTTAAAGCTTAACTTGCAAAAAGAGTTTTTCCTAAAATAATTAAAATAGCACCATAATTTTATGTTTACCCAATAGATTCAGAGAGTACAGGGCTCCTGGCGATTCTCTCTTTAAAAAAAAACGAGTGTGAGAGCTACCGCCAGGTCACTTGAAAAAGTTACACCCTTTATATGTCTTGATTTTATGAGATAAATTAGTGTAAAAAAAAAATATATTAAAAAAAAAAAAAAATTAGGGTGAACGAATTTTTAATCAAAATAAAAATGTAGGGGGGGGGGGGCGCCATCGGTACCTACTGCACAGGGCGCCAGATTTCGTAGATCCGGCCCTGATCAGAAGGTCAATAAAATCCAAATAAATGAATTATTTCTGAACGCATCCAAAACTAAAAACTGTTTTTGAAAGGCGATATAATATGCTTTCAAATATTATTATTAGAAATTAACATGTACTTTCTGAATTAATAAAATTTTTGATTCAATCTTTAAAAAAGTTTTTAAAATGGCTCACCATTCGTTTTTTTTTAATCTAAAATTATTGATAACGAAAGAAAAGACAAACAGATAAAAATTTTGATTCAATCTTTAAAAAAGTTTTAAAAATGGCTCACCATACGTTTTTTTAATCTAAAATTATTGATAACGAAAAAAAAAGACAAGGAGAAAAAAAAAAGACAATTTTATTAGGCAAAATTAATTCATATGTTTGAGGTTTCGTAAATAAAATCACGAATAAAAAAATATCGAAATTATACACATTTTTCTCAAATTGCTATTAGACCAGGAGACGAGAAAGGTAAACCGTACGTCATCGAGTACACGGATGAAACTACTTTTGTAGGGATGGACATTTAGAAAACCTTAAAAAAGCTGGTCTGCCGGTGCGCCTCATGGAAATAGTGAGCGACTTTTTTCGAAAAAATTACGTCATCGAACGAACGGCAATGGTTTCATATGATAAAGGTCGATTAGAAAATGAGAAAAAAGCAGGTCTGCCAACCGGCAGCCTGGCACGTTCTCAGGCAGCCGGCGAAGAAGTGGGGTAAAAAATAATAAATTTTACGTCATCAAGTACACGAATTACACATTTAAATTTTTCTTTCGTTAAATTCTTGATTTGAATATAATGCGTGCTGTTTTCTCTTTCTAACACCATTTAGATCACATTTCTCACCATGACAGTAAGGGAGATACAACGAGATACAACATATAAGATAAATTTGGTCTCCTGTGATTTTTTTTTATATATGAATACCTCACAAGAGTCCCAGCTGCTCCCGTCTGGAGCCAGTGAGACTACCCCAATTGGGGTATATTGAGAGGCTGAAGGTAGTAGGGAGGGGAAGGAGATGGTAACCAAAATTGACTAAAACCATTTTAAAACTGCATCGTTGCAATTCTGAATGGTGGTCTCACACCGAGAGTGTCTTCCACTTTGAACATGCCGCAAATATACTTTATATTCTTTATTTTTAATGAATTAATTATGAAATAACATAATTTAATCTGATAAAATTTATTTGCGCACGCCGGAATTCAATCTGGTTTGCGAGTCAAGAGCCTTACCCCTCGACTACGTAGGCCGTCGTACGGGTTAACTTTAGTAAAACCAAATACTTTATAAATTTGTTTTCTAGAATAGCATGTAGGTAATTCCGTAAGTGCATATAAATAATTTCATATGCAAATAGACTTACTGCGAACGGAATACACCTGCATAATTCTAACAGCCCGGTTTGTGTGCGATTCCACTTGACCGATATTGCAACAGGACTTTGCGAAATGCAAACCTGCTGCAACTTGCAAACTGTACAACACATTAAACTGTACAGTGCATTTATTTGTGCACGATGCAGGTAAACCCCTATCAAACGCCCGATGACTAGATCGGGTTTATAGAACGGCAAATTCTATCCTGCAGCACTATTAATAATATTATATTTGCTTAGATTAATGTTAGAATTACATATATTTATTATTGGTACGGTATTATATGGGAACTGCGGTTGCATGTAGGTTACGTTGACTGTAGGTACTGTACGAACAGGTTTCAGAGACAGGCAGATCTATATGAACAAGTTAGTTATAGAGATAATTACAAATTCCCGTTTTCTCGATTTTTACTATTTGAAGGTTGTGGTTTGGATTCCCAGACACGTTGGCATCGGTGATCCTACGGTTGACCCCCGACATTTGGCCCCCTGAAATTATAATTATTAGAGAAATATAATTTTTTGTTAATTATTTACCAATTTCAAACCTAAAATCGACCTCAAAAATATCCAATAATAAGTTGGTATGGATATCAAACTGATTTATTCAGAGTGTCGATGTTCTGTACCTATGTACTTATTCGCTGGTATGTGAAGTATATAGACAGGTAGTTTTATCCTTGAAGCATTTGAATGAAAATATGTTTTATTATTATATTTTTATTTTTTTTTTATTCGTTTATTCCAGATCTCGGGGAGGGTGGTGCAGTCCCACGAGTTCCATATTATACATATATAATACAATAAATTAAAATATTTCAGGATGAAAGAATTTTTTTTTACATAATGAAAGGAAATAAATTAAAGAAAATAATAATAATACAAAAATAAAAATAAAATTTGAAAAAAGTTAACTTTTTGTTATCTAGGTCATTAGGAAGTGAATTAAATACTTTTGTTATTCGGCGTTACATCCTCTCTGCACTCTGACACTTGTTATGTGTTGTGTAAGTAGGTATTAATGATTTTCTCTGAACCAACTGCATTTTGTATATATGTATGCCAGGAGGCCAACTTTTTTATTTTTTTTACATGAATACCGCACAAGAGTCCCAACTGCTTCCGTCTGAAGCCAGTGGAACTATGGCATCCCCAATTGGGGTATGTTGTGAGACTGAAGGTAGTGGGGAGGGGAAGAAGATAGGGAAGAAGAAGGCGGGGAAGTATCTGGCCACAGTACGATTACAACCCACCCACCCCCTGGCCTAGAACACCATTTATGTGTGAAAGCCAGAATTAAAAAAAATAAAGGGTACTGATTTACTTATTTCTATTTTTCTCATAATATGATAATTACAAGTGATATCTAATCCATTTACCATCACAGTTGAAGCGATAGACTGGCCTCGTGTAAGGCACTGCCTTAATTAAAGCCTGATGGGATAAATCTATTATTAACATCAATCTACCCAACCACTACGCTATAATGGAAAATGCATCAGGTTTTGATTGGATTTATCAATCTCCTGTTATCAAAGTTAAATAATAGATCTACCTATAAATATTATGTTATGTATCGGGTATGAAATAATAGTTTCCCTTTGTACGAACCACAATTAGGTCGAATACAAACAACAAAATTAATTTAAAATGGATTAAAAACTTAAGAGCGTTTAACCAGTCAGCGGCCGAAAATCCACATTTCGTCGAAAGTTGTTCTTACGATCATGCAGGGTGGTTACAATGAGGAAGATTGATAATTATTCTCCGTACCAGCTTTTTAAAATATAACTCAATATCGATTTTATTTAATTCCCGATTTGCTTTAATTTATACCTACATCCAAAAATGGTGAAAGGCGTGATGATAAAACTATTAAAATAGTGTACTTTTTGTAATTAGTTTTTGATTATAAGTATTTATCATTTTTCAATAATGTCTAAAATAAGAATGTTAAAAAAATCTGAAATATATTTGTAAAACCGTAAATAGATAGACAGAATATAGAAATTTTCGTCATAAATAAATGTATCAGGTTTTTTTTCGGATATTTTTTTAATGATTTTATTTGACCTAAAATTAAAATTTTGAAACGAGCGTTTACTAGATAACGTATTGATTTACAATAATGTAAGATTACATGTTATGAAATATGTCGTGTGTAAAATAAGATTTTTCGTCTGAAAATTTAACAAATCTGCCAACGACCTATGGTGTATAACAAGAGATATGCTATGGTGTCCGCGCAACTGTCGCCGGACTACGCGCTAATTAGCGTAGTTTTTATACAAAAAGAATTTGTTCATTTCGTTGATTTTTTGAAAATGTGCATTAATATTGGTTAACAATATATTTTGAATAAGGAAAGAATTCGTTCATTTAGTTTAACGTTCGTTTGGTTTATTCGTTAATTATTTGTTCTTTTAGTTTATTTGTTAATTGGTAAACAATATCGGCGACACCCGGAAGCGCAGACCCACATAGTAAAAACAGCAGATAGCACATCTACTTATATTTCAATATCTTTGTGTATAACCTTATTAAACTAAAAATAAACATTTTTTCTCAAAATTTGAAACATGCGTTTACTAGAGATAAGCGAACATTCTTTCGAAATCAATTTATATTTTTTTGTGGAAAAGAGTCAATACGTCTAAAATTTATTTAAAAATGACATATTTCCGGTTTTCTCTGGTTATACCCTCTTAAAACTAAAGTATTTTTTGTCAATATGAATTAAACACAAATAAACTAATGGTTATAATTTATTTTTTTATTTTTTATTTGATACGGACCAACAAGCGTACGTCTTACTTCATATCTAATATATTAATTATAGTTATTGTTAAGAAATATTATGATTATGTAAGTGGTCGAGTCGTGTGGAAATCACAGCCCGCGAATGCCTTTTTTGTTCCCACTCGAAAGGTCAGTGTTTTAAAGGTTATTCCGTATGCAAATTATCATCGTGGGCTAATTGCTTTATAGGTAGACAGGTTCGTGTTGAGAGGAACAGACAAAATAGTTGCATGGAATCATCCAAAATATACTATAATGTCGTTGATTTTGGTATCCAAATATTTAACCCTCAGGCTAATTTATTTGTTCGGTTTTCGGAACAACTCGTATAGGTCTCGTAGAAATTGTTGTATCTCCCCTAATATCATAGTGAGAAATATGATCTAAACCTGGGTTCGGTGAGTCAGTTTCGCGGGTTCGGCGGAGGTCAAGAGCAACAGCAGAAGTCACACTGATTTGAAGTAAATATTCTTTATTATGTTTTTGTTTTTATGTGAAAATCATGTTCTAATGGTTTTGTTCTTTGTTCTTAATGGTTTTGTTAATTTTGTGCACCTATGTATAAATATAAATCCTATGTTTGAATTTAAAAAAAAAATCATATTTTATTTTTCCAACTAAGAAGGGTTCGGTGAATGCGCGTAGGAAACTGGTGAGGGTCAGTGCCTCTAACAAGGTTAAGAACCACTGATATAAACGGTATTGGAAAGAAAAAACAACACGTTTTTTATTCAAATCTTTGATGTAATAACCACAATAAGTACACATTTATGAAACCAAATTTTCTGATCGTAATTTGAAAAAAAAAAATTAAACCTTTATTAATTATTTTTATATGAAACGACAAAAAGTGAGGTGGTGATAATTTATAATACATTTGTTCTAACGTGTGTTTTTTCCTTTTTTGAGAAGTATTTTGTAGAAAATAATGTTAAATATTTCAAATATATAAAACAAAACACTCAACTTACGTCGCAAAGATTATCTGTGACAGTTTCCCGTGATTAACTTTTTTCTTTCATATCAAATTGTGCACAAAATAAATAAAAATAAAAACAGTTCTGCGTTTGTAGACGCCGTTTGCCAGGCGATTTGTATGCCTATTTCCTGTATTAATGCTGAAATAAGGCCCACAGAGAAGGTACACATTTTTGTCTTGTGTATTCCTCATATTTTGACCACATACTCTTCTGTCAATCTTCTATAGAAAGAAGTAAATCGGTACCAATTTACCCAATCGATGAACTCAGTTATGTTGCAATATTTTTGTGCATTAATTTATAGTATCGTTGATGTGTTTACGTCAGACTCGTTCTGGACCATGTGTGAACCCCGCCTGACCAAGTTTGACCCTGCCTGACCAAATGTGAACCTGCCTGACCATAATAAACGCTCTCCCATTCGACCAAATTTACAATGGTTGCATAATGTGTGTACCTACCAAGTATTATTAAATTCACCATGAGTATCCTCACGTTTCGATTGTTCGATTATTGCGGAATGTTCGATTATTACCTTTAATGTTACTAATGATAAAGTATGGATTTACGATACACAATTACAGTGGCGGCTCGAGCACTTTTTTAGTGGTGGGGATCGATTTTTTTTACGTACTGTACCGCAATCTCACCACCCGTAGAATATAATATAAAATTTCTCAAAAAAATATTTTATGGTCTAATCATGCTAGTCGGATATCTAAACACAAAATAATATAAAATATCCAAAGATATATGCCAATTTACAATATAGTATAATAAAAATAAAGCTTTATCTTGCAAGATTATTATTAAACTAATTTGAACGCGAGCGATTCCCGCCCGAAACTTCGCAAACAAATGTTTCTGTGGGGATCCAAAGAATTGTCCCCGCGGGTATTTGAATTCACATACGACTGCGCATGCGCAGTTGCATACGGTCGCGAAACAACGCAAGGAAAGTGTGGGGATACTTCGGACCGTCCCCCAAGTGCGCATTAGATTCTGCGCACTGAGAAATTGACCTGCAGTTTTGTGCTCCATACATTGTTCGCTGTACGCGCGTACTGTCTTATTAAAATCATCCGGAATAATTATTTGTATTTTATTTCTGCAAATGTTAATTACTTTTATGTTTAAAGAATTCATTCATTTTGGTGAAGACAACGTATCGACTGTTATTTCCTTTTCCTTTAGTAGGTTTTGAGTGTAACTGGCGGGGACCGTCCCCATTGTCCCCCTGTGAAGAACCGCCACTGCACAATTATATTATTTTTGATGCGGTTGAAATAAAATGCGCTAGCAAGTGCCTTTATACAAGTTAATTTTCGTAATTACATATCTGACTTCTGCTCATTGATATTGTAAGGCTGTTCGAAACCTTGGCTAAACGTATAAAAGGCTAAACGGCTAAAGTACGAAAGAAGATTCTGAGATATTTATATCTTAAAGACTTCGGATATTATCCCTGGTTATATCCATCAGCCTTTTTGTCGCCTCGCCGATAGAAGGAAAACTGCTTTGCTGACAGCATAATATAAGGGACCATTCATAGTAGTGGGAGGGAGTTTCGATAGTTCTTATGTAAGATCACGAAAATGCGCAAAGTTAAAATTATATTTTGAAACAGCGCGGGCAACCGCGCGAGTGTCGAGGTTCACTCGGATGCGTATAGGTAAACGATTTCCATTTCCATGGCAACGGACCCGCGCAAACAAACATTAAAACAACCAAAGTGTATTCATTTTTCCTTTAGATTCTTACGTAATAAATATTAAACAGGGGGGGAGGGGGTCGGCCTATTCTTATTTTTTCTTATAATAGGAGGGGAGGGGGTCGAAAACTAGCAAAATTCGTCTTCCGTAATAAATGAATGGCCCCTAAACTTCTAAACGGTAACGTATTCTGTCTTCCCGATATAATTTGTGTTTTATGTCCCCAACAACTTCACAAGCGCGCAGGCACAGAACTTTTGTTGTTAACTTACCATTAGTAATGCCGCACGGAAAAATGATTCTATTACTAAATTACTTTTCCATTAAATATTCATCAATTCAAAAACGCTATCATTACTTAATAAAATAAAAGGTATGTTTATTATTGGTTATTATATAACTGTTAATGTGCATTTAAAATAAAATAAATAAAGAAGGAGGTAGCGCATCTCGGCGCAATACCCAAAAAATATATCACAATAATAATTTTTCCGTTAAAATCTCAAATCATATCATACTTTTTCTTAAGCATTTTGGTATTCAGTAATTGGACGACATTTATTTATTATTTGTTGTTTCGTTGTTTCCTTTGTCTGTATTGTGCACATTATAATTTTTTAACTCCTCAGACTAATTAATTTGTTCGTTTTTGGGAACAGCTGACATAGGTCTCAAAAAATCGTTTTGTTCCTTAACTATTATGGTGAGAAATATGATCGAAACGTTAGAAAAAGAAAAGTTGACGTGTTTTTGAATCTAGAAGTTAGCCACAGAAACATGAAAATGTGCACCTCTATGAAACCAAAGTTCTTGACCGCAATTAGAGAAAAATTTACCAAACTTCGTAATTTTCATTATCAGTAATCTTAGTTAAGAAAAACGAAAGGTGAGCCATCTTTAAAACCTTTTTTATATTTGCATCCATTTTTTTTTAAATTTCAAAAACTATGTTTATAATTTAATTTCTAATAATAAAATTTGAAAGCGTTTTGCATCACCTTTCAAAAAACAGTTTTCAGTTTTCGGATACATTCAGAAATATGCATTTATTTGGATCTTATCCCGATGGTTGTTAATTTGGGCAAACTAAGTAATTTATGCGTATTTAGATTGAAACGAAACTTTGCAAATGTCAATATGGTATACAACTTTAAACTTACATTAAACTACCTGAAGTCCCCGGCGATGCCCGGGCTTTTCACAGAGTTTTAGAAATCAAATGTAGACAGTGACCTTCCTCTTGTTTTGAAGGTCACATGTGCAAAATTTCATCATCCTCGGCATAAATGTCAAAAATTTGTTACAACAATTACATAAATAAGGTAGAAATGTCAATTAAAGGAGACACAAAACAATTTTGGAATTACACAAAGTCTTTGAAAAATGACGATATTAGCATACCCTCCAATATGTGCTACGAAAGAAAAATAGCCAACGACTCTCAAAACGTAGCTAACCTATTTGCCGACTTCTTTAAAAGTGTATATGTCCGTGACTCAATAATAGTCAACGATTACTCGCCTAGTTTTTCCCCAGATCATAACTTAAATTTAGCCAATGTAATAATTGAATATAAAGATGTACTGACTCAGCTAAAACAACTGGATCAAAGTAAGAGCGGTGGTCCTGATAATATCCCACCTGTTTTCTTAAAGAATTGCGCTACTACTCTTGCACATCCACTACATTTTCTTTTCAACCAGTCATTACAAACAGGACACTTTCCTGAAAAATGGAAATACAGTTTCCTCACCCCGATATTTAAAAAAGGAGACAAAAATGAGGTGAGCAATTTTAGACCGATCTGCCTTTTATCAACTATTCCAAAATTGTTTGAGAAACTTATTTTAAATAAAATCAGTCACTGTATCAAGCCAGTAATTTCACCTAACCAACATGGTTTCACTTCTGGAAAATCTACTTTGTCCAATCTTTTAATTTACCAAAACTTTATATCCGAATCCTTGTCTAAGAAGTTACAAGTTGATTCAGTCTATACTGATTTCAGCAAAGCATTCGACAGAGTTAACCATGACCTGCTGTTAAAAAAGCTACATAAATTAGGAATAACAGGGTATTTATACATGTGGTTTAACAGTTATTTAAGTAACAGGCAATTGGCCGTTAAAATTGATGGGTTTACTTCTTATAAATTTATTGCTACCAGCGGTGTTCCCCAAGGATCACATTTGGGACCAATTTTATTTTTGATATTTGTGAATGATGTTCTTTCTATTTTCAACGATGTCGAAGTTTTAATGTTTGCGGACGATATGAAAATATACAAAGCCATAAGAAATATCAATGACTGCCAAACATTGTCAAATAACTTGTTTAAACTTTTTGTTTGGTGCCAAGAGAACTATCTACAACTAAATATAAGTAAATGTCTAATTATGAGATTTCATAGAATAAAAAATCCAATAATTTACGAATACTTCATCAATGATGTAATGCTAACAGCTGTAACCGAGGTGAATGATTTGGGTGTAAACTTTGATCAAAAACTGAATTTTATAAACCATATTGAAATTACATCAAATAAAGCCTTGAAAATGTTGGGATTTGTAATAAGAATTTGCAGTCAATTTAAAAATATTCAAACCTATAAAAATTTGTATATGTCTTTGGTTAGGAGTCAAATTGAGTACAATTCTACAGTATGGGCACCTAGTTACGCTAGCCACTCGCTCACGATAGAAAGAATCCAAAATAAATTCTTAAGATTTATTAATTTTAGAATGGGTATTACAAGGGATTGTGTCAACTATGATTATCTACTATGCCAACTAAATTTATTAAAATTATCTGAACGTAGAATAGTTAATGACCTAACATGTTTATATAAAATCATAAATTCAATAATTGACAGCCATGAACTATTATACTTGATTTCTTTTCATATACCTCGCAAACCAACATCGAGGCAATATCTACCGTTCTATTGTGATAACTCCAACACAGAATCACAGTTGTACACCCCCGCTCGCCGTATACAAAATTTGGGTAATGACTACAAAGATGTTGTTGACATATTCAATACACCATTCACCAAATATAAACAAGTCATTACCCAATTTATATTGAAAAGAAGAACATCAAATTTAATTTAATTAACCGAACAAACTACGTAGCTCAGCATTGACTTATGAGACCTTACCAATGTATTGTAATTTTCCTACTATTACATTTTTCCATCTTGCATGGCGGAGTATTTAGTTTCGATGTTATTTCGTCTTTTACTTTGTTTTTGCTTTAGATGTTGTTTTTGATTTTGTCTTCTATTTTGTTTTCGATTTTGTTTTTGATTTTGCTCTGATTCTGTAATGCTTAACTTAGATGGTCTTTGTAATAAATAAAAAAATAATTTGTAAAAGCCCAGCCGGGCGGGAAATTCATAATAAATAAATAAATATTTTACTATAGATTCTCAACTAGGCACTCAAGTACTTCGGATATCTTTACTATCAGACTGAAGAGAGATAACTTTTAAATGTATTATTTTATTAAAAATTATTTTTAATAAAATAATACATTTTTTTTAAACCAAAACTATTATTAAATATTTAACTGACAGCCCTGAAACAGTTAGCTAATTAGCAATACCTGCTTAATAATTTCAAACAAAGATAACTTTGAAGGTAACAATAAACTTAATGCAAATTTACTCTATTTAGTGCTTATAAATACTGTAGACAACTTGTTGACAAGTCCCCTTTGTTTAGGTACATCTTTTTTATTCTAAATAATCCTATCTAAATTTTATGTTCTCGGTTATTATAACCTTGATATTTTTTTTTGGTATAGTAACAGTAGTTTAGTAACACATAATAGTATCCTTTACCTAAATACTTGCTACTTTGTTAAATGTTCATTTCTACTTTGTTATTATTGATAATCTCCTGTGTACCACTGTATACTTATAATACCATGTACTCACTTCAATGTAAAAGCCATGCCATGGCGTTTAAATAAATAAATAAATAAAAAACTGTAGATTTCCATACAAATCAAATCCACACCGCCGCTGCCAGTTCGCTCGTCCACCACAATATATTATATATTTCAACCAATTTACACAAAACCTTGACATATTATATACCTAAACCTTCCTCATGAATCATTCTATTTATTGGTGAAAACCGCATGAAAATCCGTTCAGTAGTTTTTGAGTTTATCGCGAACAGATAGACAGACACGACCGAGGACTTTAATTTATAATATGTAGAGATGAATAAATAATTATGTATACTTACAGCATTTCGTGTTTTAAACTAGTTAAAATCGGCGACATTGCCGACAGCTGATATATCAGCCCATAGAAAAAGCGATTGCAAGCCATAGACAATCACCCAAATTTGACAGTCGATTACGTAAGGAATCGATTCCGTATCCACAAAAGATATAGAATCGCTCTTCTGAGGGTTTAAAGGCTGTATGTGGTCATTTTCGATGCTGCAAGACAGATCATGGTTATTTTATATCAACCTACATCGCCTTGAACCTCGTTTGAGGTAATTACATTACTTAAGTACTTATTGAAAACCAAGTGTACCTTCGTGCCTAGATGTAATCGCACCTATACATAATAATCTTAATATGTAAAACAAAGTCAAGTTAGTTACACCATTTATAACTTGAGAACGGCTGGACCGATTTTTATGATCTTTGGTTTGTTGGATTAGTCTCCGGCCCGAATTGCAGAATAACTATTAAAATATCGGAAAAGTTCACGAAAAACGTAATTATGAAGAAAATTCTTTTCCTCATACATTTTGCATGGAAAGAATTCTTATTTTTTGAAAAAGCTGCAGGAATATTGTGATAAGTATAATATTGAATAGTGGGGTGGGTGCATTCCAAAAATTCAAAAACGTCATATGTCAATGCGCTGATTGTTTTGCTTTTGTTTTAAAACATATAATGCTGCACCTCTTTCTTACACACTAAATGTCAACAGTCGAAAATGGGACAAACGGTGAACGTACGTCTGCACCCCTCCAAAGGAAAAATACAATCTTTACTAATATTATAAATGCGAACGTGCGTGAGTTTTTTGTAAGAAAAATGAATCGCCGAAAAATGTATGTACACGCATAACTTTCGAACGAGTGCATCAAATTGGATAATTCTTTTTTTTGTGTTCGTTATTGTCAGGACAAGGTTTGTATAAAACTATTGGTGAGCTCTGGCATTATAAAATTTGTTTTAAAAAAATGCAATAGGTGGCATGCGAGCTGTTTGAAAACTGAATGTTCCTGGACTGAATGTAATGCGGGAGGGAAGAGGGGAAACTGGGAGGGGGGAACGAGGGAGGGGGGAGGGTAACTCGGGAGGGTTTCGCGGGAAGTGGGAAGGGAGGGACTGGAATGGGGAGTGGGAAGGTGGAGGAGGCGGAGTGGGAACGCGAGAGGGGAAGGGGAACGGGACGAATGGGAAAGGACACGCAGGGAGAAACAATTTCTTTATTAAATGGCGTAGCAACGCATGCCGGGTACCAGCTAGTAATAAGATAAAATAACTTTATCATTTTTATGCTCCTTTCTATAATCCTTGGATTATAAAAGATTCCGCTCTTCGAGGATATTCAGATTGATAGCATATATCCGTCCTGCCATTAT